>CAWUFW010008668.1:0-600000 GCA_963921515.1 Calotriton arnoldi
GTGCAGTGTAGTGGGTCGTGCTGGGGATGGTGTTTCATGGTTTAGGGCAGTGCAGTAGTGTTCAGGCAGTGTAGGGGTCGTGCTGGGGCTGGTGTTTCAGGGTTTAGGGCAGTGCAGGCAGTGGTGCTCGGGCAGTGTAGGGGGTCGTGCTGGGGGTGGTGTTTCTGGGTTTAGGGTAGTGCAGTGGTGGTCGGGCAGTGTAGGGGTTCGTGCTGGGGCTGGTGTTTCAGGGTTTAGGGCAGTGCAGTGGTGTTCGGGCAGTGTTGGGGGTCATGCTGGGGCTGGTGTTTCAGTGTTTTGGGCAGAGCAGTGGTGTTCGGGCAGTGTAGGGGGTCGTGCTGGGGGTGGTGTTTCAGGGTTTAGGGCAGTGCAGTGGTGTTCGAGTAGTGTAGGGGGTTCGTGCTGGGGGTGGTGTTTCAGGGTTTAGGGCAGTGGTGTTCGGGCAGTGTAGGGGTCTTGCTGGGGGTGATGTTTCAGGGTTTAGGGCAGTGCAGTGGTGTTCGGGCAGTGTAGGGGTCTTGCTGGGGGCAGTGTTTCAGGGTTTAGGGCAGAGCAATGGTGTTCAGGCAGGGTAGGGGGTTGTGTTGGAGGTGGTGTTTCAGGCTTTAGGGCAGTGCAGTGGGATTCGGGCAGTGTAGGGGGTCTGGCTGGGGGTGGTGTTTCAGGGTTTAGGGCAGTGGTGTTCAGGCAGTGTAGGGGGTCGTGCTGGGGGTGGTGTTTCAGGGTTTAGGGCAGTGCAATGGTGTTTGGGCAGTGTAGGGGGTAGTGCAGGGGGTGGTGTTTCAGGGTTTAGGGCAGTGCAGTGGTGTTCGGGCAGTGTAGGGGGTCGTGCTGGGGGTGGTGTTTCAGGGTTTAGGGCAGTGCAGTGGTGTTCGGGCAGTGTAGGGGTCGTGCTGGGGGTGGTGTTTCTGGGTTTAGGGCAGTGTAGTGGTGTTCGGGCAGTGTAGGGGGTCGTGCAGGGGGTGGTGAGTCAGGGTTTAGGGCAGTGCAGTGGTGTTCGGGCAGTGTAGGGGGTCATGCTGGGGGTAGAGTTTTAGGGTTTAGGGCAGTGCAGTGGTGTTCGGGCAGTATAGGGGGTCGTGCAGGGGGTGGTGTTTCAGGGTTTAGGGCAGTGCAGTGGTGTTCGGGCAGTGTAGGGGTCGTGCTGGGGGTGGTGTTTCAGGGTTTAGGGCAGTGCAGTGGTATTCGGGCAGTGTAGGGTGTCGTGCTGGGGGTGGTGTTTCAGGGTTTTGGGCAGTGCAGTGGTGTTCGGGCAGTGTAGGTGGTCTTGCTGGGGCTGGTGTTTCCGGGTTTAGTGCAGTGGTGTTCGGGCAGTGTAGGGGGTCTTGCTGGGGGTGGTGTTTCAGTGTTTAGGGCAGTGCAATGGTGTTCGCGCAGTGTAGGGGGTCTTGCTGGGGCTGATGTTTCAGCGTTTAGGGCAGCGCAGTGGTGTTCGGGCAGTGTAGGGGGTCTTGCTGGGGTGGTGTTTCAGGGTTTAGGGCAGTGCAGTGGTGTTCAGGCAGTGTAGGGGGTCTTGCTGGGGCTGGTGTTTCAGGGTTTAGGGCAGTGCAGTGGTGTTCGGGCAGTGTAGGGGGTCTTGCTGGGGCTGGTGTTTCAGGGTTTAGGGTAGTGCAGTGGTGTTCGGGCAGTGTAGGGGGTCGTGCTGGGGTGGATGTTTGAGGGTTTAGGGCAGTGCAGTGGTGTTCGGGCAGTGTAGGGGGTCGTCCTGGGGCTGGTGTTTCAGGGTTTAGGGTAGTGCAGTGGTGTTCGGGCAGTGTAGGCGGACGTGCTGGGGGTGGTGTTTCAGGGTTTAGGGCAGTGCAGTGGTGTTCAGGCAGTGTAGGGGGTCGTGCTGGGGGTGGTGTTTCAGGGTTTAGGGTAGTGCAGTGGTGTTCGGGCAGTGTAGGGGGTCGTGCTGGGGCTGGTGTTTCAGGGTTTTGGGCAGAGCAGTGGTGTTCGGTCAGTGTAGGGGGTCGTGCTGGGGGTGGTGTTTTAGGGTTTAGGGCACTGCAGTGTTGTTCGGGCAGTGTAGGGGGTCTTGCTGGGGGTGGTGTTTCAGGGTTTAGGGCAGTGGTGTTCGGGCAGTGTAGGGGTCTTGCTGGGGGTAGTGTTTCAGGGTTTAGGGCAGTGCAGTAGTGTTCGTGCAGTGTAGGGGGTCATGCTGGGGGCGGTGTTTCAGGGTTTAGGGCAGTGCAGTAGTGTTCGGGCAGTGTAGGGGGTCGTGCAGGGGGTGGTGTTTCAGGGTTTAGGGCAGTGCAATGGTGTTCGGGCAGTGTAGGGGGTCGTGCTGGGGTGGTGTTTCAGGGTTTAGGGCAGTGCAGTGGTGTTCGGGCAGTGTAGTGGGTCATGCAGGGGTGGTGTTTCAGGGTTTAGGGCAGTGCAGTGGTGTTCGGGCAGTGTAGGGGTCTTGCTGGGGGTGGTGTTTCAGGGTTTAGGGCAGTGGTGTTCGGGCAGTGTAGGGGGTCTTGCTAGGGGTGATGTTTCAGGGTTTAGGGCAGTGCAGTGATGTTCGGGCAGTGTAGGGGGTCTTGCTGGGGGTAATGTTTCAGGGTTTAGGGCAGTGCAGGGGTGTTCGTGCAGTGTAGGGGGTCGTGCTGGGGATGGTGTTTCAGGGTTTAGGCCAGTGCAGTAGTGTTCGGGCAGAGTAGGGGGTCGTGCAGGAGGAATGGTGTTTCAGGGTTTAGGGCAGTGCAGTGGTGTTCGGGCAGTGTAGTGGGTCATGCAGGGGGTGGTGTTTCAGGGTTTAGGGCAGTGCAGTGGTGTTCGGGCAATGTAGGGGGTCGTGCTGGGGCTGGTGTTTCAGGGTTTAGGGCAGTGCAGTGGTGTTCGGGCAGTGTAGGGGGTCTTGCTGGGGGTGGTGTTTCAGGGTTTAGGGCAGTGGTGTTCGGGCAGTGTAGGGGGTCTTGCTGGGGGTGATGTTTCAGGGTTTAAGGCAGTGCAGTGGTGTTCGGGCAGTGTAGGGTGCCGTGCTGGGGGTGGTGTTTCAGGGTTTAGGGCAGTGCAGTGGTTTTCGGGCAGTGTAGGGGGTCGTGCACGGGGTGGTGTTTCAGGGTTTAGGGCAGTGCAGTGGTGTTCGGGCAGTGTAGGGGGTTGTGCTGGGGCTGGTGTTTCAGGGTTTAGGGCAGTGCAATGGTGTTCTGGCAGTGTAGGGGGTCGTGCTGGGGCTAGTGTTTCACGGTTTAGGGCAGTGCAGTGGTGTTCGGGCAGTGTAGGGGGTCATGCTGGGGCTGGTGTTTCAGGGTTTAAGGCAGTGCAGTGGTGTTCGTGCAGTGTAGGTGGTCGTGCTGGGGCTGGTGTTTCAGGGTTTAGGGCAGTGCAGTGGTGTTCGGGCAGTGTAGGGGGTCGTGCTTGGGGTGGTGTTTATGGGTTTAGGGTAGTGCAGTGGTGTTCGGGCAGTGTAGGGGGTCGTGCTGGGGCTGGTGTTTCAGGGTTTAGGGCAGTGCAGTGGTGTTTGGGCAGTGTAGGGGTCGTGCTGGGGCTGGTGTTTTAGGGTTTAGGGCAGTGCAGTGGTGTTCGGGCAGTGTAGGGGTCTTGCTGGGGGTAGTTTTTCAGGGTTTAGGGCAGTGCAGTGGTGTTTGTGCAGTGTAGGGGGTCATGCTGGGGATGGTGTTTCATGGTTTAGGGCAGTGCAGTAGTGTTCAGGCAGTGTAGGGGGTCGTGCTGGGGCTGGTGTTTCAGGGTTTCGGGCAGTGCAGGCAGTGGTGCTCGGGCAGTGTAGGGGGTCGTGCTGGGGGTGGTGTTTCTGGGTTTAGGGTAGTGCAGTGGTGTTCGGGCAGTGTAGGGGTTCGTGCTGGGGCTGGTGTTTCAGGGTTTAGGGCAGTGCAGTGGTGTTCGGGCAGTGTAGGGGGTCATGCTGGGGCTGGTGTTTCAGTGTTTTGGGCAGAGCAGTGGTGTTCGGGCAGTGTAGGGGGTCCTGCTGGGGGTGGTGTTTCAGGGTTTAGGGCAGTGCTGTGGTGTTCGAGCAGTGTAGGGGTCGTGCTGGGGGTGGTGTTTCAGGGTTTAGGGTAGTGGTGTTCGGGCAGTGTAGGGGGTCTTGCTGGGGTGATGTTTCAGGGTTTAGGGCAGTGCAGTGGTGTTCGGGCAGTGTAGGGGGTCTTGCTGGGGGCAGTGTTTCAGGGTTTAGGGCAGAGCAATGGTGTTCAGGCAGTGTAGGGGGTTGTGTTGGAGGTGGTGTTTCAGGCTTTAGGGCAGTGCAGTGGTATTCGGGCAGTGTAGGGGGTCTTGCTGGGGGTGGTGTTTCAGGGTTTAGGGCAGTGGTGTTCAGGCAGTGTAGGGGGTCGTGCTGGGGGTGGTGTTTCAGGGTTTAGGGCAGTGCAGTGGTGTTCGGGCAGTGTAGGGGGTCGTGCAGGGGCTGGTGTTTCAGAGTTTAGGGCAGTGCAGTGGTGTTCGGGCAGTGTAGGGGGTCGTGCTGGGGGTGGTGTTTCAGGGTTTAGGGCAGTGCAGTGGTGTTTGGGCAGTGTAGGGGGTCGTGCTGGGGGTGGTGTTTCTGGGTTTAGGGCAGTGTAGTGGTGTTCGGGCAGTGTTGGGGGTTCGTGCAGGGGGTGGTGAGTCAGGGTTTAGGGCAGTGCAGTGGTGTTCGGGCAGTGTAGGGGGTCATGCTGGGGGTAGAATTTTAGGGTTTAGGGCAGTGCAGTGGTGTTCGGGCAGTGTAGGGGGTCGTGCAGGGGGTGGTGTTTCAGGGTTTAGGGCAGTGCAGTGGTGTTCGGGCAGTGTAGGGGTCGTGCTGGGGGTGGTGTTTCAGGGTTTAGGGCAGTGCAGTGGTGTTCGGGCAGTGTAGGGTGTCGTGCTGGGGGTGGTGTTTCAGGGTTTTGGGCAGTGCAGTGGTGTTCGGGCAGTGTAGGTGTTCTTGCTGGGGCTGGTGTTTCCGGGTTTAGTGCAGTGGTGTTCGGGCAGTGTAGGGGTCTTGCTGGGGGTGGTGTTTCAGGGTTTAGGGCAGTGCAATGGTGTTCGCGCAGTGTAGGGGGTCTTGCTGGGGCTGATGTTTCAGCGTTTAGGGCAGCGCAGTGGTGTTCGGGCAGTGTAGGGGGTCTTGCTGGGGGTGGTGTTTCAGGGTTTAGGGCAGTGCAGTGGTGTTCGGGCAGTGTAGGGGGTCTTGCTGGGGCTGGTGTTTCAGGGTTTAGGGCAGTGCAGTGGTGTTCGGGCAGTGTAGGGCGTCTTGCTGGTGCTGGTGTTTCAGGGTTTAGGGTAGTGCAGTGGTGTACGGGCAGTGTAGGGGGTCGTGCTGGGGCTGGTGTTTGAGGGTTTAGGGCAGTGCAGTGGTGTTCGGGCAGTGTAGGGGGTCGTGCTGGGGCTGGTGTTTCAGGGTTTAGGGCAGTGCTGTGGTTTTCAGGCAGTGTAGGCGGTCGTGCTGGGGGTGGTGTTTCAGGGTTTAGGGCAGTGCAGTGGTGTTCGGGCAGTGTAGGGGTCGTGCTGGGGGTGGTGTTTCAGGTTTTAGGGCAGTGCAGTGGTGTTCGGGCAGTGTAGGGGGTTGTGCTGGGGCTGGTGTTTCAGGGTTTTGGGCAGAGCAGTGGTGTTCGGGCAGTGTAGGGGGTCGTGCTGGGGTGGTGTTTTAGGGTTTAGGGCACTGCAGTGTTGTTCAGGCAGTGTAGGGGGTCTTGCTGGGGGTGGTGTTTCAGGGTTTAGGGCAGTGGTGTTCGGGCAGTGTAGGGGGTCTTGCTGGGGGTGATGTTTCAGGGTTTAGGGCAGTGCAGTGGTGTTCGGGCAGTGTAGGGGGTCTTGCTGGGGCTGGTGTTTCAAGGTTTAGGGCAGTGCAGTAGTGTTCGTGCAGTGTAGGGGGTCATGCTGGGGGCGGTGTTTCAGGGTTTAGGGCAGTGCAGTAGTGTTCAGGCAGTGTAGGGGGTCGTGCTGGGGGTGTTGTTTCAGGGTTTAGGGCAGTGCAGTGGTGTTCGGGCAGTGTAGTGGGTCATGCAGGGGGTGGTGTTTCAGGGTTTAGGGCAGTGCAGTGGTGTTCGGGCAATGTAGGGGGTCGTGCTGGGGCTGGTGTTTCAGGGTTTAGCGCAGTGCAGTGGTGTTCGGGCAGTGTAGGGGGTCTTGCTGGGGGTGATGTTTCAGGGTTTAGGGCAGTGCAGTGGTGTTCGGGCAGTGTAGTGGGTCATGCAGGGGGTGATGTTTCAGGGTTTAGGGCAGTGCAGTGGTGTTCGGGCAGTGTAGGGGGTCTTGCTGGGGGTAGTGTTTCAGGGTTTAGGGCAGTGCAGGGGTGTTCGTGCAGTGTAGGGGGTCGTGCTGGGGATGGTGTTTCAGGGTTTAGGCCAGTGCAGTAGTGTTCGGGCAGAGTAGGGGGTCGTGCAGGGGGAATGGTGTTTCAGGGTTTAGGGCAGTGTAGTGGGTCATGCAGGGGGTGGTGTTTCAGGGTTTAGGGCAGTGCAGTGGTGTTCGGGCAATGTAGGGGGTCGTGCTGGGGCTGGTGTTTCAGGGTTTAGGGCAGTGCAGTGGTGTTCGGGCAGTGCAGGGGGTCTTGCTGGGGGTGGTGTTTCAGGGTTTAGGGCAGTGGTGTTCGGGCAGTGTAGGGGGTCTTGCTGGGGGTGATGTTTCAGGGTTTAGGGCAGTGCAGTGTTGTTCGGGCAGTGTAGGGTGTCATGCTGGGGGTGGTGTTTCAGGGTTTAGGGCAGTGCAGTGGTGTTCGGGCAGTGTAGGGGGTCGTGCACGGGGTGGAGTTTCAGGGTTTAGGGCAGTGCAGTGGTGTTCGGGCAGTGTAGGGGTTGTGCTGGGGCTGGTGTTTCAGGGTTTAGGGCAGTGCAGTGGTGTTCGGGCAGTGTAGGGGGTCATGCTGGGGGTGGTGTTTCAGGGTTTAGGGCAGTGCAGTGGTGTTCGGGCAGTGTAGGGGGTCGTGCTGGGGATGGTGTTTCAGGGTTTAGGGCTGTGCAGTGGTGTTCGGGCAGTGTAGGGAGTCGTGCTGGGGCTGGTGTTTCAGGGTTTTGGGCAGAGCAGTGGTGTTCGGGCAGTGTAGGGGTCGTGCTGGGGGTGGTGTTTCAGGGTTTAGGGCAGTGCAGTGGTGTTCGGGCAGTGTAGGGGGTCTTGCTGGGGGTGGTGTTTCAGGATTTAGGGCAGTGCAGTGGTGTTCGGGCAGTGTAGGGGGACTTGCTGGGGGTGGTGTTTCAGGGTTTAGGGCAGTGGTGTTTGGGCAGTGTTTCAGGGTTTAGGGGCGGTGCAGTGGTGTTCGTGCAGTGTAGGGGGTCGTGCTGGGGGTGGTGTTTCAGGGTTTAGGGCAGTGCAGTAGTGTTCGGGCAGTGTAGGATGTCGTGCAGGGGGTGGTGTTTCAGGGTTTAGGGCAGTGCAGTGGTGTTCTGGCAGTGTAGGGGGTCATGCTGGGGGTGGGGTTTCAGGGTTTAGGGCAGTACAGTGGTGTTCGGGCAGTGTAGGGGGTCGTGCAGGGGGTGGTGTTTCAGGGTAGTGCAGTGGTGTTCGGGCAGTGTAGGGGGTCGTGCTGGGGCTGGTGTTTCAGGGTTTAGGGCAGTGCAGTGGTGTTCGGGCAGTGTAGGGGGTCTTGCTGGGGGTGATGTTTCAGGGTTTAGGGCAGTGGTGTTCGGGCAGTGTAGGGGGTCTTGCTGGGGGTGATGTTTCAGGGTTTAGGGCAGTGCAGTGGTGTTCGGGCAGTGTAGGGGGTCTTGCTGGGGGTAGTGTTTCAGGGTTTAGGGCAGTGCAGTGGTGTTCGTGCAGTATAGGGGGTCGTGCTGGGGATGGTGTTTCTGGGTTTAGGGCAGTGCAGTAGTGTTCGAGCACTGTAGGTGGTTGTGCAGGGGTGGTGTTTCAGGGTTTAGGGCAGTGCAGTGGTGTTCGGGCAGTGTAGGGGGTCGCGCTGGGGGTGGTGTTTCAGGGTTTAGGGCAGTGCAGTGGTGTTCGGGCAGTGTAGGGGGTCATGCACGGGGTGGTGTTTCAGGGTTTAGGGCAGTGCAGTGGTGTTCGGGCAGTGTAGGGTGTTGTGCTGGGGCTGGTGTTTCAGGGTTCAGGGCAGTGCAGTGGTGTTCAGGCAGTGTAGGGGGTCGTGCTGAGGCTGGTGTTTCACGGTTTAGGGCAGTGCAGTGGTGTTCGGGCAGTGTAGGGGGTCGTGCTGGGGCTGGTGTTTCAGGGTTTAGGGCAGTGCAGTGGTGTTCGGGCAGTGTAGGCGGTCGTGCTGGGGCTGGTGTTTCAGGGTTTAGGGCAGTGCAGTGGTGTTCGGGCAGTGTAGGGGGTCGTGCTGGGGCTGGTGTTTCAGGGTTTAGGGCAGTGCAGTGGTGCTCGGGCAGTGTAGGGGGTCGTGCTGGGGGTGATGTTTCAGGGTTTAGGGTAGTGCAGTGGTGTTCGGGCAGTGTAGGGGGTCGTGCAGGGGCTGGTGTTTCAAGGTTTAGGGCAGTGCAGTGGTGTTCGGGCAGTGTAGGGGGTCATGCTGGGGGTAGTGTTTCAGGGTTTAGGGCAGTGCAGTGGTGTTCGGGCAGTGTAGGGGGTCGTGCTGGGGGTGGTGTTTCAGGGTTTAGGTCAGTGGTGTTCGGGCAGTGTAGGGGTCTTGCTGGGGGTGATGTTTCAGGGTTTAGGGCAGTGCAGTGGTGTTCGGGCAGTGTAGGGGGTCTTGCTGGGGGTAGTGTTTCAGGCTTTAGGGCAGTGCAGTGGTGTTCGGGCAGTGTAGGGGGTCATGCTGGGGGTGGTGTTTCAGGGTTTAGGGCAGTGCAGTGGTGTTCGGGCAGTGTAGGGGGTCGTGCTGGGGGTAGTGTTTTAGGGTTTAGGGTAGTGCAGTGGTGCTTGTGTAGTGTAGGGGGTCGTGCTGGGGGTAGTGTTTTAGGGTTTAGGGTAGTGCAGTGGTGTTTGTGTAGTGTAGGGGGTCATGTTTTAGGGTAGTGCAGTGGTGTCTGGGTAGTGTAGGGGTCGTGCTGGTGGTAGTGTTTTAGGATTTAGGTTAGTGCAGTGGTGTTTGGGTAGTGTAGGGGGTCATGCTGGGGGTAGTGTTTTAGGGTTTAGGATAGTGCAGTGGTGCTTGTGTAGTGTAGGGGGTCGTGCTGGGGGTAGTGTTTTAGGGTTTAAGGTAGTGCAGTGGTGTTTTTGTAGTGTAGGGGGTCATGTTTTAAGATGCAATGCTCCAATACCTGACCAGTCTGCACTACATAAAACTGCAAAAAAACTCAAAATAAAAAGTGTTTTGCACACTTTTGTCATTGGGCTATATGTGGGCTACATCTGGGTAATATTTGTGCTACATTTGGGCTCTTTTTTCACTGGTGGCCATCTTGGAAGACTTCTTTGTTATGAAGTTTCCTAATTTCTTCATTTACTGCAGTCTTCTCAGTAGGAAATGCTTTCAGTTTTTTACTTTGATTCCATCAAGAAGGCATTCAGATGTGTCTCACATCTGCCATAAATTCAGAATGTTAGCACTCTAGTTGCTCATTAGATCACTGGAGTAAAGCTACTGCTCACCAGGGAGTTAACTGGTAGTCTGCTGCTGGTATTGAAAGTGATTGTTTCAGTCTGCATGCCAGAATTTTCTAATGAAATAGAAGAGGATATGAGATCTCACTTAAAACATGCCCTAATTTTTCTTTCTGCAGCACTAACCATAATTTCTATTTCAAAAAGAACCCCTCATTTTGTTCCTTTTTAAATTAAATGTTTTAAGTGTTACCGGTTTATTCCAATCAAGATGGCTTCAGGTGTGCCATACTTTTGTCATAAGTAAGGCTGTTAGCGCTCTAGTTGTTCTTTAGAACACTCTGGGAAGCTGCAGTAGAACACAAAGGCATCAACTGGCAGGCTGCTCCTGTTGAAATATAACAGGAAGATATTTGAGATCACACTTGAAATATGTCCTAATTTTTCTTTCTACAGCACTAACCATAATTTCTATGACAAAATGAACCCCCTCATTTTGTTCCTTTTTAAATTAAATGTTTTAAGTGTTACCAGTTTATTCCAATCAAGATGGCTTCAGGTGTGCCATACTTTTGTCATAAGTAAGGCTGTTAGCACTCTAGTTGTTCTTTAGAACACTCTGGGAAGCTGCAGTAGAACACAAAGGCATCAACTGGCAGGCTGCTCCTGTTGAAATATAACAGGAAGATATTTGAGATCACACTTGAAACATGTCCTAATTTTTCTTTCTACAGCACTAACCATAATTTCTATGACAAAATGAAGCCCATCATTTTGTTCCTTTTTAAATTTAATTGTTTAAGTGTTACCAGTTTATTCCAATCAAGATGGCTTCAGGTGTGCCATACTTTTGTCATAAGTAAGGCTGTTAGCACTCTAGTTGTTCTTTAGAACACTCTGGGAAGCTGCAGTAGAACACAAAGGAATCAACTGACAGTCTCTGCCCTTGTTGGATGTACATGTTTTACTGAGAATGTCAGACTTCATTCTCACATGAGTGAGAAAGATAATGTGAATTTACAGAAAATATGCTCTCATTTTAGCTTCTGGAGCACCTTCCAAACCTCCATGGGACAAGCATGAGAAAATAGTGATCTCTCAAACATGATTCATGATATCCCAGCAGAAGGTTTTTCACATGGTAAAATCACCTTAGAATACACCACAATTCCTAAAATTAGTATGGTACCATCAACAAATAAATTCTAATGTAACTAAAGCCTGTTATCACCCTTTATAGTTCTCCTTTTGGTGACCCTCAAAATCTTCTATTCACTACAATGCATTTCAATGAGGTACTATCATTTATATTGGTCCCAAGATGGCTGCCAGCAATTCCAGGATGAAGTGCTGACAGCCAATCAGATCTCACGATGACATGTGTGGTTAGGCTCCGCCCAGATATATATGTGACTTTACTTTTGATTTTCTCAGGAACTACTGAACGGATTTACACCATTTAAGCAAAAGGCACGACACTGAACCAAGGGCTACCTCTTTGCCAAATTTGGTGTAATTCCGTTCAGCAGTTCAGGCTGTAGCTGCGACTAAAGGTTCCTATGGAAAAATGAATGGGGAAAACGCGTTTTGGGACCCCCTTTTTCTCGGCCCCCGCTTGACGTATCACCCGAGACTTTCAGGATAGGAGCGGACCGGAGCGCCCCAACAAGTTGGAAACTTTCGCGAAGATTCGTCAACCGGCGCCAACGTTATTTCAAATAGAATGTCGCGGATTTCCTATGGATAATAGGTTTTAACTATAACTATCTACTGGCGACCGCCAGTAGATAATATATATATATATATATATGTTAATTGTTAATTATTGAAAAGTAAACATTTTGGTATTTATTTTCCATTTTTAATCATACTTACATATATGTTTTTTTATTTTTATTTTTTGATGCTTTCTCGAAGTTTGTTGGTGGTTTACTGGTTTAGTTTTCTTTCTGTTGGTTGAAAAAATAGTTGTTAGTTGTATTAAAGTGTTACATTTTATTTGTTAGTTTTGTTTAGTTAGGGCCCGATTTTGATCTTGTTTGGAAAGCATACCGACCGAATCGGTTCCGGAATGCTTTCCGCACGACTTGGATCGGGGGAGTCCGACTGATTGAGTACTATGTATCCATATGCATCCGGATACGATTCGGTTGGACTCCCATTGACTTCATGGGAGCTTGTGTTCCGAACGTGAACACAGGCTCCCATTGAAGAAAGGGGTGGCTGGGGAAAACCTTGCACCCTGTGGCGGGCACCCCATGGTGCCTGCCACGCTGTGCATGGTTGGGAAGAGGGGACCCATGGGTACCCCTACGGGCCTGATTCAGATGGCCCCGGTTGAAGGGGGGGCGTGCTACGGGCCCCCAAAGACCGATTCCGGGAGCCGTTTCGTTCCGGGCAAACCGAATCAGAAAGGCTGTCCGAATCGGTCATCGTACTCGCTCTCTTGGAAACCGAGTCCATAGAGCTGTATGAATCTGCTCCGGAAAGGCTTGACCTGTCCGAATGCCTTTCGGAACCGATTCGGTCAGCCCTAACGGTTTCCAGGCATCGTACTTGGTCGTTCAGACCTGGGAACGAATCGGTCGGAAACAAGGGCTCCGGATCGGATCCGGCAAACCCAAATCCGATTCGGAGCCCTTCCAACCGACAACGGAATCGGCCCCTTAGTGTCTATTTTTATTTCGTTATTTTTATGTAAGGGCCGATTCTGATGTCGGACGGACCGGAGTCCGTCCGACATCGGCCAGGAACTGGAACTGAACGACCTCTTGTCGTTGGTTCCAGACTTGCAAGTAGGATGTGACTGAACCCTGTTCGGTCGCAATCCTACACTTAACAATGGGAGCATGCATTCCGAACGGAATGCATGCTCGCATCCTTAAGTGCAGAGGTGCAGTTCATGCCTGCCACGGGGTGCAGGGATCCCCCTAGGCTGCCATTTGGCCGCCTCGCACCCATGGGGGCCCTGCTGGGGGCCCCCAAAGACAGTTTTCCACTGCCTTTCTGTGTCGGAAAGGCCAGCACAGAAAGGCAGTGGGAAACTGCCATCATACTCCACCGGCTGTAAAAAGCCGGCCTGGGGAGTACTGAAGGGTTTCCAGAAGGCGGACAGGCTCTCCGAGCCCGTCGGAAGCCAGCCGGAAAACCGAGTCGGATTCCTTTCTGACCGAGCCCATCAGAATGGCTTGGTTGGAAAGGAATCCAAACGAGCAGGTCTGATGCGGTTAGGATGGTTCGCCCGAGGGTCGGAGCCATTCCTAACCGCATCGGAATCGGGCCCTTACTATTTTTCGTTGATGTACTTCTTTGATCTTGGTTTTGAATTGGAAATTCTGTAGCCTGTTGAAGGGAAATAAGATAAAAGTTTTTAATAGTTATATTTTGTTTGTTAGGATTGTTTTTAGGTCTATTAATTTAAGTTTTATAAATAGTTAAGAGATATACTTACTTGATTTTAAGCAGGCCTTCTCTGCCCATGATATGAAGGCTTCCGGGTGCACAGTGAATACCAGCAGCAGGGAAGGGATGTTGGCCATTGAACCAAACATTGCTGCCGACAAATGGAAAGAATATTTTGAGACACTGTACCAAGGGCTAGGAGATGTAGCTATTAACATAACCTATGAGATCACTCCTTTGCAAAATATGGATTTAGAGGCCCCGCAGATAACCCTAACAGAGATAATAAGTGTTCTAAAGAAAATCGCCCCCTCCAAAGCCCCAGGTCTCGACAAGATCCCTGGTGACCTTTTTCGCTCTGAGCCAACTATCTGGGCCCCGTACTTTTGGTCTCTATTCAATGCCATACTGCAGGGAATGGCTATTCCATGAACATGGGCAGGTGCGGAAATTCTCCCGGTTCATAAAAAGGGTTCACCCCTTCTCCCCTCTAATTATAGGCCCATAAGTTTAATTGACGTAAGTCAGAAGATCTTTGCCAGGGTACTGTTGGTTCGGCTTCAAGCCTGGATGGACGAACATAACATCTTAAGCCCACTACAAGCTGATTTTAGGGAAATACTTCAACTATGAACCAAATATTCAGGCTTCAACGCCTGTACTGGAAAACGGTGACAATAGAGGGTGGCAGTCTCTATTTGATCTTCGTGGATTTAAAATCTGCGTTTGATCTGGTACCAAGAGAGAAGCTGTGGGCCGTTTTAAGTGCACTGGGGGTGCCTCCTTATCTTTGCCATATGTTGAGGCGCTTGCAGGAAGGCAATTATGCCCAAATTAGATTCGGCAAGCGGGGGGAACTTACCTCACCCATCCCAATTGATAGAGGGGTAAGGCAAGGGTGCGTGCTCGCACTCACCCTTTTCTGTTTTTTCATCAATGCACTTGTTGATGTGCTGAATGCAGGAAAGGATAATGATGCACCCAAGTTAGCTGGCAGAAAAATACCGGCAATGATGTTTGTCGATGATACTTTGTTGCTCTCAAAAACACCAAGGGCATACAGAGGATCCTCTACAACTTCAAGGCCTTCTGCGACAGTAGAGGACTTGAGATCAACTGCTTGAAGACCAAATACATGGTCTTCAATCCGACCAGTACCACCCGTTTCAATCCCAGCCTGCATGGTACTCTCCTGGAGAGGGTCTCTGTTTTTGATTACCTTGGGGTTACCCTGACCGAAAAAATGTCCTGGGGTCGCAAATTAATAAAACCAGTCTGAAGCTGGCGCAGAGCACAGGAGGGTTATTGAAGCTATTTAGGAACGCCCCGTTTAAGCCTATCGGCCCAATACTGGAAATTTATAAAATGCAAGCTAGGGGTTCTGCTATGTATGTGGCCGAACTCTGGGGGCATCACTCTCTAAGAAATATCTCCAAGATTGAGAATGCATTCACCAGACAGATTTTTGGTCTTCCACCCAGTACTCCGCTTATACCACTGCATCTAGATCTGGGGGATAACACCCATCGCTGAAGATATTGCCCTTAGACCACTACTTCACTGGCGCAGACTATGGCTAACCCCGGAATTGGCTGCCTACCGGGACGAGTTGAAGGAGGTTTTGACTCTGAACGGTGTAGGGAAAATACCATGGTTAGCTTATCTTAGGGACACCTTTCAGAGTATAGGCAGAGCGAGCCTATGGCACACCCCCGAGGAAGCCTGTGTCTTAGTTTCTCGCAAGGAACTGGCGCAGGAATACAGGGAAGACAGACTAGCCAGAATACAGGGGTGTTCGGCAGTAGGCTCACTGGCAGCCTCGTTCATGAGGGTCAAAGATCAATATAGCCTAGAACCTGCCCTGGATGAGATACAACCTGCGCTAGTGAGGAAACTCTATGTCCAATTTAGGCATGGGACCCTCCCACTTTGCGCCTTCACGAATAAATGGGCAGGTGCATCTATTCTAGGCTGTGCTGCTTGTGACCATGCAGAGGAATCAGAGTTACACGTCTTCTTTTTTTGCCCTGTTATAGAAATTCCAGGCGTCGTTGGCTGATTCAACTATGTAGAAACTTGGGCACCAGACGCTGCGTGGAGGCTTTTAGGTTGCTGAAGTATAATACCCTAACCCCCATTGTATTTGCGGTGTCACGCTTTTTATTATCTATGTGGTGTGCGCGCAGGTCGTTTTTAAAATAAACACCCCGCGGTGTGTAATTGATATCATCACCCCTCTTTCTTCTCTGGGTTGCCCCCCATGTGGTTTCTATCTATGTTCATTTCATGTTGTAAACCGTGAAATTTATCTGCTCTGTTTTTTAACGTGTTTTACATACCTTTTTATATGGTTTTATCTATGAGCTGTAATGAATTTTGCTCTTTTTTATGGGGGAGTGGGTAACTACAGAAATCTGGAGCTGTAATTATTGGGCCTCTGGAGTTTTAAGATTATCTATCTGAGAACGCTTTTTTTTATTAACATGTTGCTTATTTTGCACTTTTATGATCTTTCGACCGCAATAAAGTTGTCTTTGAATTGAATTGAATTGATTTTATGTATTTCGTTAATGTTGATTTTGTTCTTTCTAATTGTAGGGAATGGTGGATTGGAAATTTGTATTTAGTGTATAGTTTTGGTGAAGTTTAGTCTATAAAACATGAACATGAAAAAACAATGGTTTTGTTTAGTAGGTTTAAATGTTTAATTATTTTTTAGTTAAGGTTATTTATTTATTTTAAAAGTTTTTTGCTTACCGTTAATGAGAGTTTTCGGGTGTAGTAGTATATGTAGATCTTTTTCATTGGGTTGTCTATCTGGTAAAGTTTCGTCCTTCTCAAATGTTTGTCAGTTTTGAGTTAATTTTATGGTTAATTAATTGGTTACTTTTATAGTGTTAGTTTAATTAGTTGCAGCTTTCTATTGGTTTTTGTGGTTGTAGTTTAATTTTATTGGGTGCAATAGCGTCTTAGTGATTATTTGGGCAGTTATAATTTAATTTGGTTATTGTTTTCGGTATTTATTTAAAAGCTTTTTTTAATTTTATGTTATAATATAATTAGAATATATATTTTAATATAAGTTATATATTTTATTTATATGTTGTATATTTGTTTATTTATATTTGAAAGTGGTAATTATTAAATGTGTTTTTGTGTTTGTGTATTTATTTCAATTTGATTTTTTAAGTTTATAAGTTAGTAGTTTGGTTTTCATAGTTGTTTGATTTATTTTTTAATGTATATTTTAATTATATTGAAATGGTTTTTCTTTTAAAGGGTTATAAAATTATTTTTTTACAATGTTTAAATGTTATTTTTAGGTCGAGCCTCGAGTAGCGCGCAAGCGCTGCTCTGCGAGACTTATAGTTAGGGAGTTTGAAAAGCTGACCAGACGCTCGTGCGTCATGGCCTTTTCCCTGCGGTTACGCGCGCGGCAGACATGTGTTTCCAATTATCGTGCCCAGACGCGGGCGCGATAATTGGAAACACATGCCGGCCGTGCGGGTAATTGCAGGGAAAAGGCCATGACGCACGAGCGTCTGGTCAGCTTTTCCTTGCTAGGCACGCGCCGTGTGTCAAGGGGATTTGAGGACAGCTTCTTGTTTGCACATACTACGAATGCAAACATTTGTTGATCCGCGGCGCTGAGCCGTTAAACGACATCTGTTCCCTCCACACTGAAGGTCAGTTGTGCGTTCAAACGTTAAAAACGCACTAATGCCAGAAGATTGTTAACAACAATATTAATGTCCATGCCCTGTGGGTCATGAACGAAGTGCATGTGCGATACACGGGGCATAGTGTACACGGTCAACCCAATCGCAATTTGCACATGCATAAATCGCTGTTCACAAGCTGAGGACCGCCGGGTGGGTGAGGGGGAGCTATGCTGCTGTTGTTCCTCTTAAAAGCGTTCCTTGTAGGAGAAGCTTAATTTTTATTCCTAATGGTGTTAGTAAATAAACTCACAGAAGAATGCTCGGATCTGTTCACTTATCACCCATTTTACCACGGAGGAGATGCGTATATATTGCTGTCTGGCGGTTTCAAGATGGACTCGGTTCAGAAGTGGCAGGCTGCTCTAAAACACTTTAGAATCAACCACTGTCAGCTGGAGTGCAGTTCCTGAGCCGATTACAGCTCTATTTGCAAAATGTATTCAACTGTTATGAGGCGAGTTAACAGGAACAAAGTGTGAAAACTGCGTTTATAGGTTTATCAAGTAGGTGCTGTATCATAAATAACCACTACATGCATTCTAAAGCAAAGATGCGCCACCTGAATCATTGTGACTGTATAGCGCTGTATTTTTTTATTTGCTTATTTGTTTTATTTATGTCTTTCATTTTGCTAGCAGGGAGACTGTTGGTTTGAAATGTAAGAACTACTGCGTGCAGGTACACGGTTAATGCACTAAGGCACATTTAAACGATTTAACGCGCTGATAACGTCTGCTGACGAATCCCGTTATTTTAATATCTTTTAAAAAACATTTACAACCCACCCTCCCCATTTAACCCTATGTTCATGTTGTGGATGCACTTTGTAATGCCCACTCAACGCAGAGACGTAGCCAGGGTGCGTGTCACGCAGTTTGGTGCTCACTTTCCCTCCATGTTAAAGAACAGTAGATGTTTCAGCACCCAGGCTAATGTGCTGCATAGCTAAATACATATAAGGTCCCAAAGGCGAGACCGATTGCATTGCAAATGCTTGTTTCCCTTTGTCTCTCTCCTTTCAGGTTTTCCCTTCCTGTATTCTTTTTCCTCGACCTTTACAATATTGCTCCCCAGTGCCCCCACCTCCTACCTTTGTCCCTCAATTTAAACATTTTCCTTCCCACTCCATTTTCCTTCCCACTCCTTTTCACATATGCTCCTCAATTTTCCGCCTTGAGGTTCAGTCGCCCCCTTCAATGGCCTTCCTGTCCTCGCCCTTCTTTCCCCTTGCCTCTCTCCTCCGTTCCAGGTTCCCACGCTGCCTGTGCCTGCCTCCTGACTCTCTTTGGGGTCTGCATACCTCTCCTATCTGACAGGGCGGCTGGAATCAGAAGGTCAGTGTGGATTAAGGAACAGCTGGTGTGTGCGCAAACAGCACTCAGCCTCTTCACCCCCACCTCCGTGTTCAGCCTCACTGGAGCTGCAGTGTAAATCTGGGGAGAAACTCAGCGAGCGCGTTCAGAGTGCCGCACGTGCTGTGCACAATTGTGAGTGACAAGGGGAGCGTCACACTCAGTTTTGCAATTTTACTGGTTTAATGGATGACATTAAAATGAATATGTTTAATGTGCCAGATTAAGCCGTTTTAGATGCCTCGATTTCCTTTGTTTATTAAGCCCGAGAGGCTTAGCATCCATCAGAGGGGTTGTTGAGGCTTCACACACTGTAGGGCCTGCGGTTTTAGACACAAATGTCAGTTTTGGTTCCTCTCTGTACTGGCAGACTTAGGCAACTACCCAGCTCCATGCAATGCTAGTTCAAGCATGAGATGTGGTCTAGGGGTGAGGTTGATGGCTTCTAATTGGTGTGTTATCAGATGGCCCGTTTTCTAATCCTGGCTTCTCCACTTAAGCACGTTGTGTGATTCTGCACAATTCATTTTTTTCTCTAAATGATTAAATTCCGCTATTTGTCAGAATTGGGAGTGTCTTAAAGTGGATTACTAACCGCTAGGCTAATAACCACAATATTAAGAGTTTTATCAAAAAAACACTTAACATCTACATAGATCATGTGTTCCAGTTCTGTAGGGCTGGTCGAGCTCTACCACCGACACCTTCCAATGGTGTCATGCTGTGTTGCCATTCCATGCAGCACTGCTTCTGAGGCTTTCAGCAGTAGGTACCTCTTGCAGATTTCATGCTAGGATTTTTTCGTAGTCTCAGTTGTTGACACCAAGCTGTGGTTCGATACAACACTTGTGTTTTGGGGTTCTAGTTACAGCTCCACAGTGCTGTGCAAGGAATCCTCAGCTGTAAATAACTAGTTAGTCTCTTGTGATGGTTCTGGCTGGGGTTCTCAGTTGCAGTCCCTGGTGTCAGTACCACGAAAGCTGGGCTTGGTGTCGTCACTTGTAGGCCCTAGTTACAGTCCCCAGCAGGGTTCGGTCTGGGGTGTGTCTTGCAGAACTGGGTCAGAACGGATCCTCAGTCTGTAGGAACGAGTTTCAGCTCCACAGGATGAGGGAATGAGGGGGCCCTCAGCTGTAGATACCTAGGTACAGTCCCATGCAGCACTGGGTCTGCGGCCCTCAGTCTGTTGGCACTGGATAGAGGTGAACGCAATGCTGGGTCAACGGTGTTCAGATGCAGGCCTTAAGTACTGTCACACACAGTAATGGGTCTGTGGTTCTCCTCAGCTGCTGAAACCTAGTTACAGTCCCAGGCGGTGCTGGGTCCGGGGTACTCAGTTATAGATACCTAGTTACAATCCTGGGTCTGAGATTCTCCTCAGCTGTAGATTCTTAGCTACAGTCCCAGGCAGTGCAGGGTCCAGGGTCCTCAGTTGTAGGCCTCAGATGTTGTCTCACGCAATGGTGGGTCTGAGGTCAGCCAGGTATGGACCTTTGGCACAGTGCTTGCTGCAGTCTTCAGTCTCCTCAGTTGTAGGCATTAGAGACATCCCACCCATCTCTTGGTCCAGAGTTCTCCTTTCTAGGCCTTAGGGACAGTCCCACCAAGCGCTAGGCCTGGCGTCCTCAGCTGCACACCTCAGGGACAGGACAGTCACACGCAGTGCCGGGTCCAGGGTCCTCAGTTGTAGGCCCTAGGAGCAGTCCTCAGTTGTAGGCCGTAGGAGCAGTTTCATGCATGCGGGGTCCGGAGTCCTGAGCTGTAGTACATTAAGGACAGTCCAACGCAGGTCTGTGGTCCTCAGTTGTGGCCCTCAGGCACACTCCCAGGCAGTGCTGGGTTCGGGCTCCACAGCTCTAGACCTCAGGCACACTCCCGGGCAGTGCTGGTTCAGGAGTCCAAAACTCTAGACCTCGGGCACACTCCTGGGCAGTGCTGGGTCCGGGCTCCACAGCTCTAGACCTCAGGATCACTCCCGGGCAGTGCTGGGTCCGGGCTCCACAGCTCTAGACCTCATGCATACTCCCGGGCAGTGCTGGGTCCGGGCTCCACAGCTCTAGACCTCAGGCACACTCCCGGGCAGTGCTGGCCCAGCAGCCCTCAGATGCAGCTGCAGCTGCAGCTCCGTCAGTGCGCTTCCGCTTTACGTTCAGGGCTCCTCACTCACAAAAGCCCAGCTGCGGTCCCACGAGGCGCTGCAAGTTTCTGCACGCAGGGGTGTCTGTGACGGGACGTCCTGCCCTCTGCTCCTGTGAAGCTGTAGTCCCCCTCGCAAGCACCTGCGCTTCACACCCCGGGCTGAGGTAAAACGTCCCACACGCCCCGCCGAGCGCCGCTTCACACTCTCCGCTCTGCCCACCCTCTCACAGATAGAGCCGCCCGCTCTCCTCTCTGTAGGTCACAGCTCGGGGCTTGGAGGCTGAGAGCCAGGCAGTGCCGGGAGAGGGCCTCCAGCGTGTGTGTGGGGAAAGCCCTGGGCCCCCTCCCGCCTCAGCGCGAGGAAGTCAGCACTATAGAGGGCTTATGAGGTACGGGGTGCTGCGGGGCCTATGGGAAATGTGAGGGTATAATAACGGACACTACAGGAGTCCGTTAACTTCGGCCAGAGATGACGTGCCACCTTTTGGCCCCTTTATTTATGCCCTCGGACCGCGCCCGGTCGCGAGGGGTGTACTTTGCTACATTACATTGTGAGGGCCGGGTGGCTCCTCTACATCCCTCCTTTCCTTCGGATGATGAAATCTCTGCTTCGCAGAGAAGGCTTGAGGGAACAGAAAATAGGAAGAGAGAGAGAGAAAAGAAAGAAAGAGAGAGAGAGAGAGAGAGAGAGAGAGAGAGAGAGAGAGAGAGAGAGAGAGTAGAGAAAAGGGGATGAACGAGACAAAAGTTCTCAACAGGTCGTCGGTACATCAACTAAGATTCGACACTGGCTCCCGGCTGCGGACACCTCTTCAGCATGCATAGTCTCTCAGCCTCCGACTGGGTGTTGGGTTCGGCCGGAGTCGATATCTGGAACTCCGGATCCCTGAGCCCTGGTTCTCTTCCTGAGCCACTTGCTCACTCGCTCCTTCGGCAGTGGTGGTAGGCTCGCCAGTCATCCCGTCATCACTTTGGTTGTCCGCGCTCCTGCGCGGGTGAGTCCTGGGTTGGCCTGTCTTTCTACTATATCCGGACATGGTCCTTCGTATGCCCCCGCACTCTCTTCCGTTGCTTTGTTGCCCCGGTCAGCTCTGGGCGTATCGGCTTGAACCATGACACGTTGCGGGTCACTGTATGCTCCCCTCTCCGGGCTGTGGCCATGGTGCCCTCAACTCGTGTTACTGTCCACACCTCTGGTTCATATGGGGTCCGAAACTTCCATCCCGGATATCGATCCTTCAGCACAATTTGATCCCCTACTTTTACCCTCGGTGGCTTTGCTCCTCGGTGCACCGTAGCCTTGTCATTTGTGACTCTGCGTTTTAGCTGAGATCTCTCTATGTCCAGAACCGGTGGCATCCATTCATTGTCTTCTGGAATGACATCCCGGGCGATTGCTTCAGTAGGAGCGAAACCGGGGCACACCCTGTCGTGGAGTGTGGGGTTTGCCGGTAGGCCTGTAGGAATTGTTGCAGACACGCCTCTGGGTCCTGATGTTGGTCTACCCCTATTCGGAGAGCGCGGTTGAGTGTCCGCATGAACCTTTCTGCCTCACCATTGGCCTGCGGCCATTGCGGGGTGATTCGGCGGTGTCGGATGGCTCGTTGCTCTAGGAAGTCATGGAAGTCTTGCCCTTGGAAAGGGGGTCCATTGTCGGTCTTTACTTCCTCTGGCAGACCAAACGTGGCAAATGTCCTTTCGAGGGCGGGACGAACTTGCGTGAATGCTGTGGACGTGACCAGTTCCACCACCGGGAATTTCGAGAAGGAATCAATGATGACAAGCGTGTGCCGTCCGTCCGGGAAGCTTCCAAAATCAGCGCTCAGTTTTGTCCACGGTTTCTGGCTGGGTTCTTCAGTGATCACCGGGGCTGGCGCTGGATCTCCTCCTGTGATAGTGCACGGATGGCAGCGCTGTACTTCGGCATCTACCAAGTCATCCAGGCCTGGGAACCACACCTTTGCCCTCAGCCTTGCCTTTGTCTTGGCGGTACCTTGGTGTCCCAGGTGGGCGAGCTTGACCATCCTCTGACATAAGCTTCTCGGTACCACGATTCTTCTTCCTCTCAGGATCATTCCTGATCCGCTGGCGCACAACTCGTGTCGTATCTTCCACATCTGGCGTCTGGCGTTCTGTTCTTCCGCGGTCAATATTGACAGTCCTTCCAGGAACCGTTGCCACTTGCCGCTTTCCAAAGCCTCCTTCACTCTTTGCAGGGTGCCATCGTCTTCCGTGGCTTGGCGGATCTCCTCCTTGGTGATCGCCACCGGGCATGCGGCGTCCTCAACCATCCTTATGAACGCCTCCGTGTCGGCAGCGGCTCCACGCATGCTCTCCCCTTTTTCTTCCGGGGGGTGTCGGGAAAAAAAGTCAGCCGGATTATCCGCCCCTGGCCTGTACACCAGCTCGAACGCATAGGCCTGCAGTTGCACCGCCCACCTTTCAATCCTCGGGGGCGCCAGTCATGTGAGCCCGCTGAAGAGGGGAATCAGAGGCTTGTGATCTGTCACTACCCGGAACGGGTGTCCACAGAGGTACAGGTGGAAATGTTGACATGCCCACCTTATGGCCAGGGCCTCCCGCTCAATCTGGGCGTACCTCGTTTCCGTTGATGACAGGGCCTTGCTGGCGTATGCCACGGGTACTCGATCTCCTTTCCCATCGATCTGTAGTAGGACCGCTCCGAGTCCCACCGGACTGGCGTCTACCACCAGTTCCGTCTTCCATTTGGGGTGAAAATACGCCATGGTGATCTGGTCCAACAGGGCCGCCTTAATACTTTGAAACGCCGCCTCCTCTTTGTGTGACCAGGCCCATGGCACCCCGTTCTTAGTTAGTTGGCGGAGGGGCTCGGCAAGAGTCGCCAGGTTTGGGAGGAACCTCCCACAGTATGTAGCCATCCCGAGGAAGCTCCTTATCTCGGTTGGATTCTGTGGAACTGGGGCATTGCGGATGGCATCCACCTTATTTGGGTCCACTTTGAGGCCGTCCCTTGCGAAGACATATCCGAAGAACTCAATTGAATTTTTGTAGAATGCACACTTTTTCCGATGTAGCGTGAGGCCGCACTCCACCAGTCTCTGTAGGGTCGCCTGAGCCGCACATGGTGTTCTTCCAGGCTTTGCGAGTAGATCAAAATGTCATCGCTCAGGTTGATTACACCGACCAAACCCGAGAGGGCTTCCTTTATGGCGTTTTGAAAAACCTCGGCAGCTGAAGAGACGCCAAAACTGAGCCTTGTGTACCTTCTAAGGCCGACATGTGTAGAGAAAGTTGTAATATACCGGCTCTCCGGTGTTAGCTCCAGCTGATGGTATCCGGAGTTGAGATCCAGCTTTGAGAACCATTGCGCCCCGTTGAGGTCCGCAATGATGTCATCCATCGTCGGGGTCACATGCCTTTCCCTCCGGATGGCCTGGTTGGGAAGCCGCATGTCCACACACAAACGGATGGCGCCCGGCTGTTTTGGCTTTGGCGCCACGACGAGTGGCGAGACCCATGGTGTCGGCCCCGACACTTTCTCTATGACTCCTCTGTCTTCTAGATCCTGGAGCTCCTTTTCCACCGCTGGGCGCAGATGGAATGGGATCCGCCGGTGTCTCAGGGCACGCGGCTGTATCGTCTTGTCTATGTGTAGCTTGACTTGACGGCCTTTTAGTTTTCCTAGACCCTGGAATAGTTGTGGGAACTCGCCCATGATGTCTTCGGCGTGGTGTTCGTGTACTTGTCTTGCGAAAAACACTAACTCTAGGTCCTCCGCTGTGTGGCAGCTCAGCAAGGTTCCTTTCTTCCCTTCGGTCACGTGAAACTTCGTCCTCACTGAGTGGTCGGCATTGGCGACGTCTACTTCTATCATGCCCCTCAGCAGTATGGGCTCTGTGCCTCCGTACGTGTAGATCTTGGCCGTGCTTGGTATGAGGCACGGCCTGGGCGACAGCTTCTCGTATTGGTCGGAGTCCATCACATTGACCGACGCTCTGGTGTCTATAAGCGCCTGTATTGCTGCTCCGTTGACGGTTACGTGGCATATGGGGGCGGGCGTCTTGTTCGCCCGGCCTTCCAGCAAACGAAATCACAAAGATATCATCATCATCTTCGTAGTATACTTGTGCTGCTTGCCCTCCTGATGCCGCCGCCTCCTCGACTTCTTCTAGGGAGAGGTTCCGAATGTTCACCTGGCGACGTCTGGCCATGCCCCTCTTGATCTCGTTGGTCCGCTTCTACAGACGCTGGCAAAGTGGTTCGCCTTGCCGCACTTGGAGCATGCCTGCCCCTTCGCTGGGCACTTTTCCTGTTCGCGGTGTTCATATCCGCACTGCCCACACCGGTGTCCTTGGCGGGATCTCCTTCACGTCGTGGCCCTGGGCCTGGTCGCCTTTGGATCGCCTCAACGGTCTCCTCCTTGATTTGAACCTTCGTGTTGGCCCCTGTCGGCGTGTTTCTTAGCCTCACCGCTTCCATCTCGTCCGCTCTTTGGTCGGACAGTTCATGCGATCGGCCCAGCACGAGAATATCGTCGAGAGATATCCCTGGTTGTCGCAGTATTAGGCGCCTCAGCGTGAGGGACTTACAGCCTTGAATGATCTGCGCCCTGATCTCTTCATTGTGATCTATTGTGGTGCAAGAACTTGCTAGCTTCCTTAGCCTCGCGTAAAACATATCAACTGTTTCCGCATCCGTCTGTTTTGCTTGCCTCAACTTGAATCTTTCATAATCTGGGTTCATCTGTGGGTCGAAGTAGCGATCCAATGCTGCGATTGCGGCATCGTAGTCGTGTGTTGCTCCAGTATTCGGCAATGATTCGAATAGATCGTACAGCTCATCTCCTCCAAAATGCATTAAGAGCGACCTCTTCACAGTTCCGTCCGTCTCTCGGGTTCCCGTGAAGTAGTGGTTCAGCCGCCCCACCCATCTTCTCCACCTCGGGGCCGCCGAGGCTGGGTCAGCGAGCTGGCTAAACGGGGGTATAGGTGTCACTGACGCATGTGAGTGTGGCCTGATGGGCGCAGGGCCCGCTTGTTGCTGCGCTGGGGGGTCTCCCATGCCAGCTGTTACTGTGTCTTTTCCCTGAGTGGGGATGTGACCTTTAACCTCAGGACCGTGTGTCTTAACTGCTGGGTCTGTTTCCTGCACTTGTGCTTCCCTCGGTCTTCACCTTCGTTCCCCTTTTGATGAGACTGTGCTTGGCAAATAGGTGCTGTCTGTCTTTTATGACCCCTGGCACTGTCCTGGCACTGTCCTACTAGAGGTGACGACGCCTCCTTTCTTTTCTCACTGTTTTTTTTTTTTTTTTGCCTTACTGACGTCTTGTTTTTTTTTTCCTTTGGACTGCCTGTCCTTGTCTTTTCTCACAGTGTTTTTTTTTTTTTATGGACGTGTCGTGTTTTTTCCTCTACTGACGTTTTGCCTCTTTTTTTTTCCTTTGGACTGCCTGTCCTTGCCCTTCGTGTTACCTCCGCGGGTGACGCTGTCCTCTTAACCTGCTCCCCACGTGTCTCAGCCTTTGGGAAAACAGCGCGCTGCTCTGGCGATGGCCCCTCCCCTACTTGCGCCTCAGCTGGCGTGCACGCCGGGGACCTGCTCAGCTGTAGGACACGTTCCTCAGCGCCGTCGCTCGCTCCACTCACCCGTCTTGGTGGCGTGCAGGGCGCCACTCACCTCAGCGCCGACCTGAGCACCTTCGGCACGATTACGGTTCCAGTCCGTCGACCACCCGGCAGGCGCTGACCGGCCGGTCTTGCCGTCTCACGTCGCTTCACCGCCACGTTTCTCCGGCAGCGGGATCTGGTCACACGACGCGGGCTCGCCCTCTCGTCGCCAGTATAGAGGGCTTATGAGGTACGGGGTGCTGCGGGGCCTATGGGAAATGTGAGGGTATAATAACGGACACTACAGGAGTCCGTTAACTTCGGCCAGAGATGACGTGCCACCTTTTGGCCCCTTTATTTATGCCCTCGGACCGCGCCCGGTCGCGAGGGGTGTACTTTGCTACATTACATTGTGAGGGCCGGGTGGCTCCTCTACAAGCACGACAGCACCGCAGGCCGCTGTCCTCGCGCCACACGAGAGCCGGCCTCCCCGAGGGTTTCCTGTGCTGCAAGTTCTGCCGTCAGTCCCTCTTATTTTAGGGTTTTATGGTACGGATTCCTCAAATGCAGGCAGAGGCCTGCTTTCTGACAGAGTCCAGGCCCCTCCCTGCATTCGGAACGCTGCCCACACATTTTTGCTACTTTTCCCCTCATTCCTTTCTTGACCTCCTCCTGAAAGCCTCTTATGGCGAAGGTAAAAGCAGCTGAAAGTGGCATGTGGGGGCAACACACAATGACGTATGCACACAGCCTTAATCTGGGAAACTTGTAATGGAAGGAACCATATCATGGCAACGAAAGGCATCTCCAGCGTGAACTTCCTACTCAGACACCGTGGCCTCGGTGAATATATTACTTAGGCCCGAAATTATCTCTCATCCTGTGGAGCTGTAACTCGTTCCTACAAACTGAGGACCCTTCCAGACCATTTGAGAACGTGTACGTTATGAAGACCTGGATTTTTTAATCTGCTACTTCCAAAATTCCATACCTTGCTGCCTCTGCGCCGGGAAACCCTGTGCGCCTTATACATTTAAAAAATATATGTATATATTTTGTCAACATCCACAGAAGGCAATTAGTTAAAAAAAAAAAAACTAAATCAGGTTAAAAAAGAATAATCTAAATATAGGAGTTACTACAAACAGTAGCGTATCAAGGATGCAGTGGGCCCTGGTGCAAGCCAGGAAAAACGGCCCCCTTGGCTAAGGTTGGGGTACTAAAATACAGAATTATCAGGGTTCAATGGGCCCCTCATGAGTCTGTGCCCCGGTGCACTGCACCTGCTGCACCAATGGTAGTTACACCCCTGACTACAAAGCAGTGTCAGCCTTCCTGTCTCAACAAAATGTTTACTGCATTCCTGAGGGGGAGCGGGTGAAATTTTAGTTTATGCAACAGTTCCCAACTGGATATGCCCCCTCCCCCCCACGCCCAGATACCTAGCATTTATTCACTTTATTTTATAGAGTGTTGCGACAGCAATTGACATTCTTTTAAAATGATAGAGGGAATATAGACTCACTAATTGATAAACAGGAACAATATCCTGGGGATACGGTGAAGGTAAGTGTGATATATTAACGCAAAATGGACAAGGCGTTAGCAAGGTGGACGGGTTTGACAAACTAAGGGAAAAGAGAAGATCAGGCTCAGTAGTTTTGTGATGATTCTTAGTTTATGTTTTTTGTGAAGAGGAAAGTTTTTAAGCCTCTTCTGAACGAGTGTGGTCTTTGTCTCAGGACGGTTGGTAGAGAGTTACCCAAGCTGGTTGGCCTCCCATGAAGCATCCGTTCTGTGCCTGTTTTGTTCTAGAACTTGGATGGTTTTGATTCCGTAGTCATCAGAATGGTTCAAAAAGTTTATCAGCTAGTTGGGCTTGCTCCGATGGATAGCTTTGTGACTTATGCAGCACTTACTTTGTAAAAATAAGTGCCAGTGCCAAAGCTCTGCTCAGAAGCCTGTGGCCGGTGCAATTAAATGTCGGCGCTCCGAATACCAAGGCTGCATAGTATTAAATCCATATCATGCCTTTTTAATCCACTAACAGACACTCCTTGCCGCTTTATCCCTTCCTTGCAGGTACCTATTTTCTCCCTTCGCGCCAGTTGTCCTGCCTTCCTCTTCCTCCTTCTTTCCACTTTGTGTGTTTTCCTTCTTTTGTTCTCCGTACATTGTTGATGCTGAAAAATAAGTGCGGTGGCCCCCATCGGCTACCACCAGTTCAAATTAAGCACTGGAGTGATGCAGCCAGTTTTTAATTTTATTATGTACTCCAGTGGGAGCCAGTGCAAATCATGCAGAACTGGTATAATGTAGTTGTGTTTTGTCTGTATTTAAAGTGTTATAATCAACAAAAGAGTGTGCCTTTATAGAAAAAGAAGAGCGAATGCGCAGAATCTTACTAGATTCTTTAGAAAGCCCTCACTCACCAACCTGGTTGGTGACATGCTTCATCATTGGGCCCCACCGGGGAAAGCCGAATGCCACCCCGGTGTGCTGCGACGCCAGAATTACTGCGGAGCTGGAAAAAATTGTGATTTGATAAGAACCAGCGGGGTCCGGTAAAACGAGGGTCAGCGCAGGTTCCAAGCGGGTGCCTATCAGCGAAGGCGTGAGTCCTGTCTGAGCCACAATTGAGATAAGTAATCTTTATGTTTTTTATCGGTTACACCCTTTGACCTTTTTTTCCGTTTTTCCGTTTGCTTTGTAGGGTGTGCCATTTTGCCACCACCACCCTCCCGAGACCCATGGTGTAAGCAGCTGTTACACCATATGTAAGATATATTTTTATCCTTTCCTAGTAGACATAACCTTGCGCCCATTAGCACCACTTCCCCCTTTTTTTCGTCCATAGACTAATAAGTCACTACTTGTTACCGGCTATGGATTTTCGGTCCGATTGGGCTTATTGATTAATGCTAGTCTAATCGTTGGCACTTTACTCTGTGTTAACAACTAAGTGCACAGGATCTAGCACCGTAGCCTACGTGACTAAGTGTTACAACCTAAGTGCACTCCGAAGAGCACATGTGCATGTTGTTTTGCTTCATAAACATACTTGCGACCATCTAATCTAAAAACAACCTTTGTTTGTGTTTTTCTGTATGTTTGTTTGTCATTGTCAATTGTATTATTTACACAATAAACTTGGTTCCTCTCAAACACGAGGCTCTTATGACTACCACAGTCGGTATTTATTTTTTACATTCATAACCTCAGGTTAGGGTGGGCTTTAGCACGTCCATACCGCCGGGGTTCACTTCACTACACCTTCGGTCCTGACGAATGCCTGGATAATAACGCACACATAGGCAGAAACATGTTGACCAGAATTCAGAAGACATAACTGAACAATTTATTCAGTATCTTGTCCACACACTTCATTTTTAACCATGTCTGATTGGCAATTGAATAAAGTATATTTTTTGACACAATTTAGACATTTTTAAACTCACTCTCACTGTTCTTATCAAATCACAATTTTTTCCAGCTCCGCAGTAATTCTGGCGTCGCAGCACACCGGGGTGGCATTCGGCTTTCCCCGGTGGGGCCCAATGATGAAGCATGTCACCAACCAGGTTGGTGAGTGAGGGCTTTCTAAAGAATCTAGTAAGATTCTGCGCATTCGCTCTTCTTTTTCTATAAAGGCACACTCTTTTGTTGATTATAATACATTGTTTGGGGGACCGAGAGTGCTCCTTTTATAATTTCCCTCTCTCTCTTGGTGATTCTACATGTATTTAAAGTGTGACATGTGGAAATGTAATGATAACATGTCATACCGTGACTAGCACCCTGTGGGAAAGTGCCCTTTTTGACATGGTCACCCCCACTTTTGTACCTATACTGAACTTTTTTGACTGAAAGTGCACTGGGTCGCTACTAAACAGGACCCCAGTGCCAGTGCTCTTTCCCTTAAAACAAGGTAAATGTCTAATTGTAACCCAATTGGCAAGGACTTTAGCACCCCTGTAAGTCCCTAGTAAATGACACTCTTGGTACCCAGGGCATGGGAACTACAGAGGGTCCCCTATGGGCTGCAGCATGTATATGCTATATGTAAGTCACCCCTACAGCAGGCCTTAGAGCCCTAAGACAGGGAGCATTATTTTAGATGTGAGGGCACATCTGAATGAGCAGATAGGCCCCTGTGATGTCTAGCTCCATTACTAAATATTGCAAGTGATCAGGCAGCCATCTTAAGGACATGTACTGGGCACTGGTCATTATGAGTTACCCAGCTACACGATGGCTGAACTGAAACCAATGGTGTTTGGTATCAAACACCTTGTCTTAATAAATCAGTACTGATGCCAGTACTAGATTTAATATGACATGCACCCAGGAGGCATCTTAGAGGTGTCCGCTGAAAACCTACTAGTCCTCTAGTGTGCTGACTGACTGGTATCCCCCAGCCTGCCACCACAGTCGAGTTTCTGACCCTCTGTTTGTGAGAGCCCGAGCTCTCCGGCGGGCCGACCTCGGGACAGCCATCAAACCACCACCTGTGTTGCAGACCCTTGGAGAGTCAATGGGACAGCAGGATCCACACACTGGTCGTCGTCGTCCAGGTGCCTGCTGGTGCAGGGGAGTGACTCTTTCACTCCTAGGAAGATTCCTTCCAGCTGTCCTTGATGCACACAAGGTCCTTGTGACCCTGGAGGATACACGGCCACGGAGGTTACAGGATGGGTGCAAATCACGGAGACGAAGTTGAAGAAGGAGCCTTCCTACCAGAAGCTGTCTTGTCTTCAGTCCGGCACAGCCCAACAGCAGAGTACAGTGTCCAGCAGCAGAAGAGTCTTGTGGAGGATCCTGAAGATGAGTCTTGCAGTGGAATCCTTGTCCAGATGAATCTAGGGATCCACCCTCAGGAGAGCCCTTAAGGATCCCAGGAAGAGGGGTGGGACAGCTTCTGCAGTGACACATCCATCAGAAGGGGTCAAGGATGCTACTCTGGTGGACTGACCAGTCAGATGCTCAATGGGGCCTATGCTTCTCTTGCTTTCAAGATGGCAAAATCAAGTGGCCTCCTGGTAGAACCTCGGGCACCTCCCGGGGGAGGAGCTGAACAGGGGGGTGGTTACTCCCCTGTCCTTTGTGTAGGTTCGTGCCAGAGCGGGAGCCAAGGGCTCCTGTACTGGAGTAAACCGGTTTATGCAAGGAGGGCACCAAATGTGCCCTTCAAAGCAGTCTCAAGGCACTTGAAAGCACCACCACCCTAGCCCAGAGACACCTATTTCTAAAAGAGAGGTGGTGACACCTCTCCTCTACAGGAAATCCATTGTTCCGCTTTCCCATGCCCAAGTTAGGCTCATCAGCAGGATGGCAGAACAGTGATTGGGGTCGGCGGCAGCACTGGCTTGCACGCAGACCCTGCAAGGCTACACAGGTAGTAATGGGGGGCTCCTCTGAGGAGCCCCCCAGTACATAGTATCATGCAACTAACACTGGAATCAGAGTCGTTGCATGATTCCAATATGTTTGATGCCAAACATGACCAGGTTCGCTGAAGCCATTATGTAGTTGGACATCTTGTGTTGACCAGTGTCCACTACATTCTTTAAGATGGCTTCCCTCCGCTTACAAAGCCAAGAAAATGGAGTCTGGGGTTCATAGGCGTGCCTCTGCTCATGCAGGGGCACTCACACACTTAGAGCCATGCACCCCTTGGACTGAAGGGCTTACCTTAGGAGTGACTTATAGGTTTTAAGTGCCATGACCGGGATATAAGGTAAATCTTATATCTGCGGTGAAAGGATGGCAGGCCTGTAGTCACAGTTTGCATGCTCCCATGGGTGGCATAATACATGCTGCAGTCCATGGGAGACCCCTGGTGTACCAATGCCCTGGGTACCTTAGTACCATATACTAGGGACTTACAGGGGTACACCAGTATGCCAATTGTGGGATGTACAAAGTACTTACCAAGTACATTTAGAGGAGAGAGCACTGACACTGGGGTCCTGGTTAGCAGGATCCCAGTGTACTACAGTCTAAACACACTGACACCAGGCAAAAAGTGGGCGCAACCATGTCAGAAAGATTCTGCCGGACAAAACACCTCTGCACCTGAGCTCCCCAGTCAGGGTTCACGTAAACCAAATATGTCCCTGTGCTCCAGAGACCCTCAAGAGCTGAGTATCCCTTTGGGTTCTGATGGACTTATCTCCAAGTCCCCACTTGCAGCCTTTCTTTTGTAGGTACTTCTTCCATTGACTTTAACGTGTAGTGCTCAAGGCTACCAACGTGACCAGCACCTCTGCACCTGGAAACACCAGGGCAGGTAAAATTGAACTGCTGGTGGTTTCTTGGACCTTGGCCCCTAAGCACCTTAAGTCCTAGAAAGCACCCTCCAAAAACGTTTGCAAGAATGCCTATGCAGTATATGTTTCCCCTATAGGATACCATTACCACGTTCGAGCCTCAGACCTCAAAACCGTTATTTGACTGTATTTTCTATTTCTACAAAAATCCATAACTCCAAAAGTACTTACCTGATTCCGATGATTTTGGTGTCTAAAAATATATAAAAATATGTGTTATTTTTCTGAATTGGTCTCGCATATCTTCTTGAGTGTGTGTCTCATTTATTGGCTCTGTGTGTACAACAAATGCTTAACACTACCCTCTGATAAGCCTAAGCTGCTCGACCAACCTACCACAAATAGAGCACTTGGGGTTATTAATTTAAGCCCTGAAAACCAATAAGGGGTGTCGGTAATTTTTGCATGGTGTGCCCTTACATTGGCACTACCACATAAAAAGCCAACTTCCTACACATCCAAAACTTTTATTTAACTGTGTCAGGCCTCGCTGTCCTATGTAGACAACCACCGTACAGTTTAAAATCCTAAGTATCCCAGGAATGGGACTAGCTAGAAATATAATTAAACAACTATTTGTAATAGTTATTAAAAATCTAATTTAATGGTGAAGTTGGATTTTTAATAAATATTAAGAAAAAGTAACTTTTTGAAAAATACTTTTTCCCTGCCGAAAGTTCAGAAAGGCTTAATTTGCATATACCCACCCCACACTTCTGCCAACCGGTAATTAGCATTTGAACAGGTGTTAAAAAGGTGTAAAATGTCTCCCAGGAGCACACAATAGGTTGGCCTGAAAGGGCAGAGATGATTTCTCTGAACCTAACGCATAATGCAGGGTCGGGGCTGTGAGGATCCTTTTTAATACTACAGTATAAAATCCCACTTGACAGGTCTGTTGAGTTTACATATAACACTTTGAGGCGCACCTGACAGGCAGAGACCTGGATGCCAAGGTAATTTCTGTGTATCCACTGTCTGGTTGCTAAAAGATCTGCTTTGTCCCGCCAGACGTCTGCCTCTAGATTTTACTTATAACACTTGGGGCACACTTGAAAAGAAGGGAAACAGGATGCCAAAACAATTCTTGTGTATTCACTGTCTGGTTCCTGGAAAACCCTACTTTGGTTCTACCAGACTTTTATCTCAGGGTTTATTGTGGGTACAGTGGCTGCCCGAGCTCAATTTTAGTGTTAGATATGGGAGGGCACTAGGATTACCATAGTACACTTCCCAAACACACCCCCAACCCACAGAGTCCAAGTTTAATGTGGCCAAAGACCTTCATCATCTTGAACATGCACAAAGTGGGTAGAGTTGGCCTCAGGAACTTTTACTCCATGGGTAAGGGTGTGCCAGGCATAAATGTAGCATCTACAGTAACTCACTTCAGAACACTCATGGACCTAAGAAAGATCAGAAAGGGACTTGACCTGCTGTCTTTGACATGAGGGGAGCTTTGATTGACTGGACTTGCTACCTCTTATACCCAGGACAAATAAGTAGACTCCAGGGTTATAAGACTGACCTGCTGTTCAAGCTATATGGATACAGCAACCTAAAAGAGGCTTTTCCTGCAACTGCCCAGCTGGCCAGTGGCAACTGGACTTGGATTGGATGGACTCCTGCTTCTGGCCACTGCCTGACACCCTGTGAGTCTCTAAGTGCCTCCCTTAGGTCCTGGAGGGCTCTAGAAGTGTACGTTTGTAGTGGAGTGGGACTTAAAAGACTAAGTCAGAAGGTACAATCTTTGACTAGGGTGAACTTGGTTAGTGTGTCCGACAGACGCTTTACCCCGGCCAGCCTCAAATAGCGTCTAGGTCCTAGTCTGCCGTTACAATGGACTATCATTGGCACTTTATGCTTCTTGACACTTATTGGGCCCTTACTGGATTTCTGTCATTTCAGTGTAGTTTTGTTTATGAAATTTTACTCTATTTTACTAACTCAGTTTGGGATTTTTTATTGTTTTGAATTTTGACTTTATATCTGTTTTGGTGCTGCTTAAATACTTTACACATTGCCTCTAAGTTAAACCTGTCTGCTCTGTGCCATTGTTACCAAGGAGTTGAGCTCAGGTTTATTTAGTGGCTTTAGTGGTTGACCCCGACAAGGGTTGTGATTGTTCCTTGAGGTGGGTATTCACCCACCCCAATTAATAATTCAATTTCTTAAAATCAGTGCATGTGCATTGGTTTTTAGTTGGTCTGGGAAGAAATGTTTTTTTTATTTTCTTGAGCATGTGTAAATAATAGTTTGGGGATTGTGCAATTTTGCCTAGTGGTGATTCAGCAATAGATCGGTGTTGATTTTGAAGCATAGTGACTTAACAGTCGATGCCATAGTAGGTGAGAAACCATTCAATTTGAGCTCTTTGTGTAGTTCTTGAGACACTTTGCTTTTGAATTTTGGTAAGATAGGTATGAATTCTGTTTTCTGTGGACTGAGCATTAGGAAGTTTTCATTCATCCATTTTAGTAGCTTCTTCAGACAATATTAGAGCAATGCAATGAACTAAATGGTGGGGAGCTTCATATTTGAACCAGATGAGTTTGTGATATGATTGTAATGTTGCTGTACTGTTTTGATAACAGAATGTTAATATAGTTTATGCAGCATGCTAACTTTCGGTACACTCAAATTCTTTCAGTACAATTCTCAGTTCAGAAGTGGGATCACAGGAATATGTTAACAAGCATTTGCAATGCAATAGGTCTCGCAATGACATTATTTTGAGCTATTGACATTGTAAATGGCAATGCCTTCAAAAAAATTGCCTTCAAAAAAATTAAAAGGCATTGTTATTTAGAATACCAAAAGCAACACCTATTGCATTGCATAGCGCGGTGTCCGTGAAGACGGCGCCGCGTTTGTTAAAGTTAAAAAAAAAAAAAAAAGTGTGTTGGGGCGCAGAGAGCATTGGCATAGCCAATAGGTCTCGCTTTTGGGAACTTATAAGTTTTTAGTTATGCAGCACAATATCCTTGGTGCAACAACATCAACTGGTCCATGGCTAAACACTTATAAGGTCCCAAAGGCGAGACCTATTGGCTATGCCAATGCTTGTTATGTTGAGTTAAGATGTATTGTTGCGTTGTTTGTGTTGTCGATAGTATGTATGTCGATGTTTTTATTGGATTATATGTTAATTTGAATTTTCCGATATTTTTGTGTATGATAATTTTGTAGTTGATAATTTTTTGAACGATATTATTTTCTCGATATTTGTGTCATTTCAATTGTTTGTATTGGTAGTCGATATTTTTGTCTACGATATTAGTGATTCGATAATTGTGTCGGTCGATGTAATAGGGGTCGATATTGTGTCAGTGATCCAGTCTGTAAGCATATGTTACTGAAGTTATTGCAAATCCATTATTTGAGAGGCCAGTAGTGTGTTGATGGTAATTGCCTCTTCTTGTTGTTTCCAGTTTCCATCTTTGCAAAATCAAAGGTCCTGGTCCTGCACATATCTACCTAGCAGTCTCTCTTTTCTTATTTTGTCCCAATCCCCCTTCCGCCAAGAGCTGTGCTTTGTTTAGGGAGAAGCTAGTCCTTGAATGGGCCCGGCCCTGTGGGGATAGGAGGTCCAGTATCAGTTCCAGTATCGTCTCTGCAGTTGAAACCAGGAGAGTGCATGTCATCGGTTGCCAACTGTTACATAGATTGCTCCACTTTGATGGACCAAATGGCAATTTGGGTAGGCAACTGTAATGCCTTCAATAATCTCATGACATGTACTCCATTCGGATGGGGGACCTGGAGGATGTCATGAATTCCCTCTGTAATCATAAGTGTCCGAAATCATGACCAACACCAAAGCAATACTGACTATCAGTAAAAATCGTCACTTTCAGCTGTTCAGAAACACAGCAAGCTCTAGTAAGAGCAATTAATCAGCCACTTGTGCAGAAGACACCCCTTAAAGCCAGGAGACTTCCACTACCCCCATGACTGTGCAGACTGCATAGGCAGCTCTCAGGGTTCCTCCATCGTCTTTTAGGGAGGACCCATCAACAAACAGTATCAAATCAGACTCTATCAGTGACTCGTCTTACATATCTGGTCTTGGCTTGGTGCATAGTTCAGTGACATCGAGACAGCCATGCTCTACTTCACCATCATCATTTTCATTGTCAGGCAAAGGCAATAATTTAGCAGGATTCAAGGGTCACATTTTTGCTGGCAACTATGGGGAGAGGATGTAGCCTTACGGCTAGAGCGGTCGTCCTCGAAGCTGGGGACCCAGGTTCGTGTCTCGGCAACGACGCTCAACATCCTGTGATTCTGGGCAAATCACTTAATCTCCCTGTGCCTAACAAAAATGAATGTGTCCTTGTGTAACGAAACTGGTGCTCATGTAAAGCGCTCTGATACCCGATATCTTCGGGTCTAGTTCGCACTATATAAAACTTAAAAAAAAGAAAAAAGTATAATCCATTCATATTTTGTTAAACAACTGTTGGTCAGATGCTGTGTGTGGTACGAGTCAGCAAGATCTTGACTGAATGGGGAACAAGCACAGTAAGGGGATGACCCATGACAATACTTTCACATTTCTCAATGCTGACACCTACTGCTGCTACAGCTTTAAGGCATCCAGGCAGTCCTGCGGCTACAGGGTCAAGAGTAGCAGAAAAATAAGCCACAGTTCTTCAAGCATTCCCATGCAGCTGTGTAAGCACTGAGAGAGCACAGCCCTCCCTCTCACTGCAGAAAAGCGTAAAGGCTTTGTTATAATCAGGCATTCCCAGTGCTGGGGCACAACAGAGACTTTCTCTTAGCTCAAGGAAAGCAATCATGCAATCATTATCCCATGGTACTGGATCAGACACACCCTTGTGTGCCAGCCTCTGTAAAGGCTTGACCACTAGGGAAAAGTTGGGTATCCACTGTCGACAGTAGCCCACCATTCCCAAAACCATTCTGATTTATCTCTGGGTATTTGGCGGTTTCATTTTCAGAATTGCCAAAATTCTTCTTTGCAACACCTTCCATGCTCCTTTCTTAATGTGATGTCCGAGATACAGAACTACCCTTCTGCAATATTCCAGCTTACTTGGGGACATTTTTATGTCAATTCTCATCCAAGTGGTTCACCAGTGCAATGGTATTTTGTTTACAAGCTCCCTGTGTATCTGATGCAATAGTAGGTCGTAAATTCTCTGTACTAAGACTGAGTTACAGGGCATCCCTAGGGACTTAAGGTTCTTTTTAAGGATCTGATTAAAGAGCAAAGGACTCTCTATATACCCCTGTGGGACTCGGCACCATGCCAAAACACTGTTCTGGAACAGGAAGACAAAACGGTCCTTGCTGTCTTCATGCAGGGGCATAGAGGAGGGGTGCCTGACACAGATCGATCACAGTAAACCACTCAGCCTCACGTGGAATCTGAATCAAGATCATGGTTGGATTTGGTACCACAGGGAACAATGATGTTATTAATATTTCTCAGGTCCTGCACTATGCAGTACTTACCACTAGGCTTCTGCAGGCCCATGATGGGTAAGTTACATGGTCTCACCATTATCTCCTTCAAAATGCCTTGTTGCATCATAGACTCAATCACCGGTGTAACCCCAGCAATTGTTTCAGGAGTCAAATTGTACTGAGGTGTTCTTGGGTATTCAGCATTAGGTTGGACCTTTATGTGGACAGGCTAAATTCCTTTTATGAGACTTATGTCCTTTCCATGAGAAGCCATTTCCTAACAAGTCTTCTCGCTTCACCGTATCTCTAAGATCCGGTGGCAAATCATCAGTTTTCATCAAAGAGTACAGTCCAATGTCTGGTCCTTTCCGTGCCAATTTGAAATCAACATCTTCATCATGAGTCTGAAACTCCACACCTTGCAGTAAATGGTGCAATTTAGTTTTCACAACAAATCACGGCCCAAAAGATTCACTGGACTAGGATCACACACCACAGACTGGTGGTTCTCTTCAAAGGGCCTTATTTTTACAGATCTGTTTTGTGTTACTGTTTCCCATATCTTTGGTTTCCAGATTTTACATTCTACTGTGCTGTTTAAACACTTGTGCACAGTCTCTTTAGGCTCTTGAGCTGTTCAGTCAATCTTAACCCAATCAATATCTTTCACAGGTATCTTCCCTTTCAAAAAGGTAATCACCTGTTGATACTTTTTCATCATCAAAGGCGACTGGGCATGAGATATTGGATTTCTCTAAGGCTCTTTCTCTGGCCACTGTATAGCCACTTTACATGCTGCCCACAAATCACTTAGTACCACAATGTCAAAAAGGGTGTTCAAATCTATCCAGAATACTGGTGAAATCTTCACAAATCGATCAACCTGGGTGTACCACTCCACTGGCTTATCTCTCAATTTGGGCAAATCATCCGTAAATGAAGCAAGATCACTGCTACTCCATGGTACATGAACGTAACCTCCACAAGACACTTCTCTCAATGGGAAATTTGAAGCGCCTTCTCCATCTATCAAGAACAGAGGCGGCTCTCCCTTCTCTTTTTTCTGATCATTCTTCTTGGTCCATCTGCCTTCCCACTTGTCTAACTCACTCCATTTCCTGATGCTACCAATTAATTTTCTAATTTGCATTTTATTTATTTATTTATTTATAAAGTTTTATATAGCGCGAACAAGATCCAGGGGGATATCAGAGCGCTTTACATTAGGATGGAAGGAAGGACATAAATGCAAAGTCAACATCAAGTAGTAGCAAAAAAAAAAAAAAAAAAAAAAAAAGCAGGAATTGTTACAAATTCAGGTACAGTTGCACCATGGAGGGTCATACAATAAACAAGTTTGCGCAGGCCCAGAGGGGAGCGTTGTGCATGGAAAAGAGGAGCAGTAACAGATGATGGTACAATGGAAGTAGGAATAATGCCTTCGAGTAGGTGAGCCCTGCCCAATCAGGGTAAGAATTTATTCATTAAGAATCTTTTGGCTTCCAATTTGAACGCCGTCGTTGCCGAGATTCTGCGTACTTCTGGAGGAAGCGAGTTCCAAATCTTTGGGGCGGCGCCGGAGAAGGCTCTGTGACAGGTTCTCTTTTTCTTAAGGATGAGTGGTTTCAAGAGGAAAGTATTGGCGCTCCTTGAGGCTCTTGCCCCACAAGAAAGCTCAAGTTTTTGCGCTAGGTACCTGGGAGAATTGAAGTGAAGAGCTTTGTGCATCAGAACAGCAATCTTTAACTGAATACGAGCTTCAAAGGGCAGCCATTTGAGAGATTTTAGGACTGGGGATATGTGCTCATTTCGCTTTGAGCCTGTAACCAGTCTAGCCGCGGAGTTCAGCGATACTCTTAGAGGAGCCAGAATGTATTTGGGTAGGCAGCAGAGGGTCGCGCTGCCATAGTCAAGCCTCGGCAGGACAAGCGCTTGGACCACCTGCTTGAAATCGTTTTGTGGAAGAAAAGGTTTGATCTTCCTGAGTGTCCTCATCAAGTGATTTGCTCCCTTGCAGACCTTACTGATGTGATTTTTCATGTTCATGTGCTTGTCCAGGGTGACTCCGAGCGATTTGGCTGAGTCTATGATAAGAGGAGTGCAGTTGAAGGCAGTGAGGTGATTCAACCAAAGGTCAAGCTTGGGGGTGTGGTTCGGAGGGGAGATGACCATGAATTCCGTTTTGGAGGTGTTGAGCAGGAGATGGTTCTCAGTTAACCAGTTTTGAGTAGAGGATAGGGTCGTGTTGAGAGAAATGAAATTTTCCGGGGAAGAGATTTTCACATAGATTTGCGTATCGTCCGCATACATATGAAAGAGAGTGTCCGTGGAGTTTAAAGAGTTAGCTAATGGTTCCAAGAACAGGTTGAAGAGGATAGGAGATAGGGCGGACCCTTGGGGAACCCCCATGTGAACTGGAGAGGGCTGGGAGAGAGAGTGGTTTGCCTTGACCCTTTGAGATCTGTGATGGAGGAAGGACGAGAACCATTGTAGCACCTGACCAGAAAAACCCATCCTGTTTTCCAGAATGGAAAGGAGGTTGTCATGATTAACCGTGTCGAATGCTGAGGAAAGGTCTAGGAGGATCAGGAGGCAGGATTCGTTTTGGTCAAGCATTTTTAAAATGTCATCCATAACGTGAATGAGCGCCGATTCGGTGCTGTGCCCCTTCCGAAAGCCAGATTGATGCTGGTCAAGGAGTTGGTACTCCTCTATGTGAGCACAAAGTTGGGATTGAACGCATTTTTCAATGAGTTTCGCTAGGGTGGGAATGTTGGAGATAGGACGGAAGTTATTGAGATCAGCTTTGTCTGCGTTGGGTTTTTTCAGTATAGGTGAAACCTGAGCTGCCTTTAGGCAATCGGGGATCGTGCCTTGAGAGAGTGAAGCGTTTACAATCCTTGTCCAGGTGGGGATGAGAACATTCTTGATTTCTTTGAAGATGGCCGGGGCAACGGATCATTGAAGTGGTTGGATGGGTTTATGTTATGAAGGATCTTGGTAATGTCTTTTTCACTAAATGGGGTAAAGGTGCTCCAGGACGCATTGTTCTTGATGTTCAGGTTAGTAGAACTGCGTTTTCACAGAGGTCAAGAGGTGATCTGTCACTGGAGGAAGGCAATAGAGCCTTCTTAGAGGCGAGGTCAATGGTGATAAGTCTTGCTTTCTCAGTGAAGAAAGCAGCAAGTTCATCGCAGGAGGGAGAGCTGCCACCAGGATCAGAGTGGTTTGGACCTACAACTGATTACTGTTTGACCAATTCGAAGAGTTTTTTGGGGCGGTTTGCCGCTTGATTCAGTTTGTGTCTGAAATAGTCAGCCTTCGCGCTCTTAATTTGTTTGTTGTAAAGGCTCCTAGCCTCTCTAAGGAGTTTTAGTTGGTCCACAGAGGGATTGGATCGCCAGGAACGTTCGAGTGATCTCAGGTTGCGGCGTTCCATGTTTAAATTGTCATTATACCAGGGTTTGGATAATTTTGTTGAGGCATTTTTTTGTTGGATTGGAGCGAAGTCATCCATGATGTTGGAGATGGTCGAATTGTAGGAGTCAGTGAGTGACTGCACTTCGGCCACGTCAGCTAGGGAGGAGAGGGCCGATTTACAGTGGGAAGCTATTTCATCGGAGTTTATTGATCTGAGGTCCCTTTTCCAGATCTTTACTTTTGTAGGTTGAGCCTTCCTCAACGACATCTCCCTGTTGATAAAAAGAGGATGCAGTGGTGGTCGGACCAGTCACATGGGATAATGGAATCCAAGGTGATGGACTGTTCATTTGAGATAATGAGGTCTAAGGTTTCTCCTTTTATATGGGTTGGTTGGTCACAGTGCTGAGTCAGGTCTTGCTCATTTAAGAACGATTTTAGGCAGGATACCGCGGTGTCATCAGGGTTCGACCAGTGGAGGTTGAAGTCACCAAGGAAGATTTGGGCCACAGTTGAATCAACATTGACGGAGATGATTTCCATTAGTTGCTTGATAAAGGGGAGCCTGTCTCCCGGGGGGTGGTAGAAGGTGTGAAGCTTACAAATTGGTAGGTTCTTGCTTGAGATGCTGAGACAAAGGTATTCACAGGAGGAAGGCGTAGAGGACTCACATTGAGAGATCGAGATTGTGTTTCTGTGAATACAGGCTAGGCCACCACCCAACTTACAAGCTCTGTCTAGCCTAATTATGTCGTGAGTGGGTGGTACTAGGAGGTCTAGGATAGGAGTGGAGGAGGGATTTAGCCAAGTTTCAGTGAGGATGATGATGTCTAAGTCCTTGTGTTGGATGAGGTCGAAGATATCGGAGGCATGTTTGCTGGCTGATCTGCAATTGAGTAATGCACATTTGAGACGTAATGGAATGGGGGGAAGGCGTCTGGGTGACGGCCACACGAGTGAGGTTGTCAAAATTGCTGCTTCTAGGATTGCGAGGAGGTTCTCTGTACGGGTTAGCGTGGATAGGTTGAATTTGTCTCGGCTGGATCAAGTTGGGGTTGGACCAGGTGGAGTAAGAGTTGTAAGGGACAAGGAGATCCATGGACGAAGGGGGGCACACACATCTTCTAGGCCGGGAGGAATCGGGTAGGGGAATGCATTTCAGGATGGGGGGGCTGAAGGCTGACCGATGCAATCACTCTCCCTAGTGGAAGCGTTGGGCAACTTCGCAGATGTGAGGAACGAGCTGATCACGGGGAAAAGATCATTATAGAGGGCTTTCAGTTCATGTAGCTCGGAGGTGAGAAGGTGCAATTGGAGAGATATGTCATCCAGGCGCGCTGCCAAGTCGGGGTGTTGGGCTGGAGAAGGAGTAGGGAAAGCGAGAGGGGAAGGGGGGTCTTGGCGTAAGTCCTTAGGATCCGGGGTGGAGGTGAAAGGTTCCTTGGTAGGAAGTAGATCAAGTGGGACTAGCGAAGTTACATGTTCTTTAAATAGTGAGGTTGGAGCGTTAGCAAAGGGGGTGTGATCGCTGGACTGAGGGCTAGGTGTAGTCAGAACCGGAGTGAGTAAGATGTCCTCCGGGAGCGCAGCCAAGTCAGGGAGTTGGGCTGGGGGGGGGTGTAAGCTGTGCGCCAAGTGAGCCCGAGAAGTCTCTCACCATCTGAGTAGGGGGACTACCTGGTTGGGGCAGGTCGACAGGGGACAAAACCAATCTGTGACGATCAGAGGGCGAAGAGTGGTTTAAATGGAGATTAGGCCTTAATGGTAGAGGCACATCCACCAGGGAAGGAGCTGATCTCTGAAGATCAAGTGGCGAAGAGTGGTTTAGAGGGAGTGAGGGCCTTCCCGAGGGGGAGGGGGGCGTATTCGACAAATCCTGAGAGAAGGTAGGGATAGTGTATGTGTCATTGGATTTCGATGAGACCGCAGTTTTGAGTAATGGGAAGATAGTGGTAATCTTAACTAGATTGAGATTAGATGCTTGGATTAGGACGATGCCATTGTTATATAGGGTGATGGTGGTATTGGCGTTGAGTGTGGGTGAGGGAGCTGTTGTGAGCTTGAGGCCATGGGGTGTTTTCCTGGTACCTGTTATTCGGAGCATGGAATAGAAGACTTTTCGCCAACAAGCTCTTTTCCTGGTGTAGAAAATAAGATCATTGACTCTAGTACCATTGTTAGAACAAAAATAGACATCGGAGATTAACGTTTCAGGTCTGGCCCTGAGTAGATGATGCTTGTATTTCTTGGCGGCGTTTTTCGAGAGGTTGGGTGGGTAGTTGATGATGAGAGCGTTGGATCCTGATGGATCGGGGCATAGCTCCATTGTGGTAGTGTGAATATTAGTCGATGCTAATATCTTAACAGTAGGGAGAGGAAGCTGTTAAAGTGAAGAATTCCAGTGACTTTATGAACCCGGAGTGGCGGGTATTCCCCAGACTGCCCACTGTCGAGAAGGCACCCGAAAGCAGGGGGAGTCACAGTCCTTTATGCTAGCTATACCCTGCTCAGGACGTTCTTATACTGGGTATGTCATTTTCATCAAAACATATGTGATAACTTTTCTGCAAGGATATGGTCTTACTTAAATCTACATCATATACTCGAGCTAATTCAGACAGTTTATCATGAGCTTGTCCTGCACGTTTGGTAACATCTTTGAACATGTATATAGGTTCATTTTCCTGATAAGTATCTAATCAGGAAAGATCAAGATTTCCTGATATCATCTCATCCAATTCTAATTTTAGTCAGACCGCATCCACTTCATTCTCACTTCCTGGAGACTGAAGTTCTCTGCTTAATCCTGAACCCTCACCTTCTCATGGGGACCCATTGATAACCTAATTAAATCATCCACTTCTTGTGAGTTAACACAATTTGTGACTCCAAAATTATTCAGCATTATCCCTTCCCGGAGACTACTGCTTGAAATACACTGAGGTGAATTCCAAATGGACAGGTGAGAATTTTGTGACCTCCTAGATGGTTCCTCTACAAGGGTTAGTCCTGTCTGGTTCATTGCTGATGATGATGATACAGGAGTGACATAAGGTGTAGTCACCTTATTCAGGACCAAAGCGGTACTTCCTGCTACCCCCCATACAGGGACAACAGGAACAGTAATTGATGTATTTACTCCAGTAGGAACCATCAAAGCATGTGTTGTGGTTCCTGAGGACTTCGGTTTATACAAGGAAACTGCGGGAACAATGGTAACTGGAACAGTTATTGTATCTGTGGCATTAGAATAAGGCAAGTTAACAGATACATGAATCCGGTAACTCTCTCCCATAAGATTCTGACTCGTATTCGCTGGGACGGTGGCTCTCTCTGAGCTCCCACCGGTAACATCACCCCTCATTCCTTCAGGGTCACATTATAAGTTGGTGGACGAGTTGACAATAACACATCCAAAAAGTCATCACTAGAATCACTTTTGCTGTCTTTTCCTTAATCCCCTGCACCCTCTACTTTAGCCTCCTTCTTCTTTTTCTCTTTCTGAGGTTCATTACTCGTCAATACAGGGTGTAACCCAGTTCACTCAATTATGTCAGCTCTCTATTTTTCTTATTCCGCATCCCATCTAGCTTTACAGCTATGTACAGTTTTTCTGACTCTTTTTTAATATTTCTCTTTCTCTTTGACATGAGCTGCACGCTCCCAGGCATTAAGTGCCTTATACAGTGCGGATCTAGGAAGTGGCTTCATCTCATACAATGCTCTTCTCAGATTAATAATTCTCAAATTAAATGTACCATAGCATGGAAACATCAAAGCACCTTCTTTTTCAGTGATATTATGCCATTGACTCAGCCAAATGCACATATGTAGAGCCCCACATTTATGACCATATAGTGACTTGCCATGCCTTCTGGTGGCGCCTCTACTTCTTCTCTAACAGTGACTCTCACATCTCCCCTAATCAAATCTCTGATAGCCCTGAAGCATTTCATTTTTCAACAATAATATCAGCAATCCCAATACAATTTTGTTTCAAAACAGAAAATAATTTCTTCAAGCACAGTTCTCTTCGGTGTCAACAACCAATCTAAGCGCAGCTCTCTTTGACGTATTTCTCACTCCTCGCAGCGGTTCACCCTTCTTTACAATTTTCACGAGTTCACCCTTTCTCAGCACTAAACAAGCATAAAACAAAGCCCTAAGCGATTTCAACAAATAACTTTTCTCTGTCCCAATAAAGAACTCAAAGTACTCAATCACACAAGAAATGGTCCGGAGCGACACTTTCCGACCTACTCAGACACACATTCAAGTGAAACCTCGACCTGCGGGAATCACATGGATTAGTGCAATTTCTCCTTTGCGCAACAGGATCCACTATTCCAACCACACCTTACTCTTACACCAAGGTATATGTCCCTATCTGAATTGTGTAGCTGATGGTACCTCATGACTAGCACTACAAAACCTAGCAGACAAATTACAACACAGTGTATTCCACACTTATATATCTATCCCGGGATCTTAGGCTACATCCAGCCCGATAACAACTTCAACTGCTCAGCATTAAGCACATTCACATCTGTACCACACCATTGCCTCACACCACATAATCTCCTCAAAATACCGCAAGCTTGACATACACAATTATAACGCACAACACCATTAATACTCATTGCTCAACTGTTACAAGTCTTTTCCGAACCGCGGGAACTCCGTTGATCCCCTGAATTGAGACATGGGCTATAGGGGCTTTGTATTGGGTTTGGGCAAGTCTAAAATTTCTACAGGGGCTGCTCTAACTCTCTTTACTTCAATAATTAACCTTCTAACAAAGCTACCATCTGAAAGAGTGCTGGGCCTTACAATGAATCAGGGTTTTATATAGCACAGCTACTCATCCATGAGGATCTCAAGGCGCTTCCAACATAATCTCTTAGTCAGATCATCAAAGATTTTCCCCCATTGGTCATATGTACCTTTGGTGGTTGACTTGAAGCATTGAAATGGCGTAGACATCAATAATACATTTCTGATTTGTGAAGCTAATATGACTCCACAATAGGAAACAGGAGTTGCCAAATATAGTTAAAGGGTCTTATTTTGGATTACCAATCAATCCAGTATATATGCAAACCAAAAGTAGCCTCAATAAGTACAACAATACAGCAGATAAGCTGAAATATCTCAATAGATTTATTCACAATAGAATGAGGAACAGAATTGTGATACCCATAACAATAAAAAACAGATTAGTGCAAACAGGTGTTCCATAAAGAAACTCTCTCTTCTAAACATAAGTCATTTATAAAATTGTATAATAAGAGTGCTATTTAGGGAGTATAGAAAGTGCCGGCATGATCAGATTTCAGTAGAAGTCTTGGAAAAAGGAAATAAGTGTTTAGCATAAAGATTTACACTTGCAGGAATAAGGCAGGCAGCGAGGCCTGTAGCACTCTAAGGGGCCGATTACGATCTCGCTAAGAAAGTCCTCCGTACGACTCTGATCTGGAGGGCTTTCCAAACGAATCGTGCTCCGGGAGTCCGAACTAGCGAGTACGATGCATCCGTATGCTCACAGACTCGGTTCGCTTGGACTCCCATTGAACTCTATGGGATCCTGTATACTGGACACGTACACAGGCTCCCATAGCAAAAAGAGGTGGGTGGAGAAAAGCGTACACCCTGTGGGGGGCACCCCATGGTGCCCGGCACACTGTGCATGCTTGGATCGGGGGGACCCATGGGCATCCCCAGTGACAGATTCAGAGGGCCCCGGGTGAAGGGGGGCCTGCTACGACCCCCCGAAATACGATTCCGACAGCCATTTTGTCCCGCTGAGACCGACTCGATACGGCTATCCGAATCGTGCATCATACTCGCTCGGTCGGAATCCGGCTCCATTGCGCGGCACGATTTGGCTACGAACAAGTCGTATGGACAGGATCGGGTTCGGAAACGATTTGGTTGATGCGTACACGATCTTCGCATTGTACTTGGTCGTTCGGACCTGTGTATGTTTCGGTCGGAAAAAAGGGCTACGAATCGGATCTGGGAAAGCCAAATCCGATTCGGAGGCCTTCCTGACGACATCGTAATTGGGCCCTAAGTCTAAAGGGAATCTGCTCTGACTCTAACAATGAGAACACCAATTTAAAAGTAACAGGAGTTTCAGAAAACGTCTTATCTCTTTTCATGCCACCAGGAGCAAATCAAATTGTTTCTCGAGTGCATCTGCAACACGGCTTCAGTTTCTCAGCACATCAAACTAAGACTGTGTTTCGCAACCTTGAACATCTCTCCAACCTGGTACACGATGAATTCTCCATGCTCACTGCCAAGTTTTACTCTAGAGGCCTCGCTATCAGCAGTCTAATACAAACAATGAGCCTTTCTCTAGCTAACGTGAATCCTGATACTAAACCTGCAAAGAAAGAAAGAATGTGGTGGCAAAGCAAAATCCATTTCAACTGGAGCCTGTAGGCAGGCTAAATAAGTTGAGCATTTAATATGCTTTTCAAATACATTGTTATACATGTGACATTTAGCTTTTAGAATAAATGCAAAATGTGAATAAAGGAGTACATGTTTACATATGCAAACGCAACTTTCAATTAAATGCAACATAACTTGAAGTGTAAGTGTAAATCATGAATAAAGAATACATACCTTCATGTTTAAACTGAACATTAGTGCACACATGTATAAATCTCTAGTCTCTACAGTGATTACATTTCATTAATGTTTCATACATGTTAATGGAGTTAAGGCACACAGTGAATATAATGTCAAATGCACTTATATAATTGCATTTGTGTGATGTGTGAGGGTGGAGTCTAAATTGCGCTGCTCCAGTCCAATTAGTTAAGTTTACAGATGGGTCCACTAAATAAGATGGACAGTCTGCATCAGATCATCAAGGTTGCATGTGTGTTCTTGTCGTATTTTTTCACAAATTGTGTTAAGCATAGTCTCCCCACGGTGAATAGGCAAAGTCTGACTACTATGACAGTTATACCCAAACCTGACAGACCTCTCTGGTTTCAAACCGTGTAGTCCATAATCATTCTGAAGATCTAGGATATTGCGAGGCATAACAAGTTTGGTACGCTCTGATCAATCTGGGCTAATTCCCCATTGAAATACTATTACAAACCTTAGTAGACTATCACATGAGTTACACCAAATGCACCAAAAACATTGGGGCTATGCAATAGCCTAGCTAATTCTTGAGAAAGCAGTTAATGCTGTCAGCTGGCAGTTTACGCTTCAGATCGTGCTTCATCTAAGTATTGGGCCATACTTTATTGGCTGGGTGAAGCTCTATTGCCATAGCTAGAGGTAGGAGACATGAAATCTTGAACATATAGGGTTGGTTCACAAAGGGCCTCCGCACTCGTGGCGAAGGCCCCGCAGTTGTGGGGGAATCTCCGCACTCTGGGCAGAATCTCCGCAATAAGAATTCTCATTGCGGAGATTCCGCCACGAGTGCGAAGATTCCCCAACGACTGCAGGGCCTCCGCCAAGAGTGTGAGGCCCTTGATGAATCAGGCCCTTATTTAATTATTTCATAGTTTTATATTTTGCTAGCTAGACCTGAAGGTATCAGAGCACTTTACATATAATGCTGGATCGTTCAATTGAAGTACATACATATATACAGACCAAGAAAAACGTTGTGCAGTCAGGGGAGTTACAATATGAGGACATTCAAACAGCATGTGTTAATGGTGTGAATGACATAGAAAAAGCTTAAACAATCAAATGACCGCCTCAAAGGGTCTAGTAGGATTGGGTGTGATCTTTGGGAACATAACTCAGTTTGTTTGCGTATTAAAGTGTGTGTTGAACAGTAGGTATTTAAGGTCCCGTTTGAAGCAGGAAAAGGATGCGTAACAGCTGAGATCTCTAGGATGTGAGTTCCAGATCCTGGGAGCATTTCCAGGGAATGAGCGTGTCTGTGAGGATTTGTTTTGCAGTTTGGAGGTGAGAAAGACACTTGAAGGGGGTAGCCAGCAAGGTTGCCCAGTTTTGCAGTAACTATTTGCTCTGTCAAGGCAATGGAGCTGTTGTCGTGTACACTGAGATCTGATATGCTGAACTCGGCATTTAGATAGGGGAGATAATACATGTATTAATGTATGATAATAGATGTATTAATGTATGCAGATGACGCACTCCTTACTTTTACTCAACCTGGTTGAATCAATGCCTAAACTTGCAACGGGCAACTTGACACAATTTGAAACTAAACCTTTACGTAACTTAGCATACACACATTGCATACATCCGAAGATCTCATTGCCTCCTTTGGAGGGGCTCAGAAAATTGATCTCAGTTTGAGTTACAGTTAACTGTTGGTAATTTGAAGCCTGGCTTTGGTTAAAATGGTGATGCTCATGTGGTGTCTTCACATTTGCATGGTTCTATTTACCTCTTAATTAAAAGACTGTTTAGGAAACTAGACCAACTAATGTTAAGACTGATTTGAGCAGGATGCCATATAAGTATTAAGCTATATATCCATAAGGTCTCATTTGAAAATCCATAAGGTGCCATATGAAAAAGGTGGTCTGTGTTTACCTGAAGATTTGTATGACTGGCGTGAAATGGTACAAGCACTGTTATTCCCTCCTCCTTTAACAGTATTAACAGCACTGGTAGACAGTGACTACTGTGGGCCTTAGAGTTTGGCAGATGGACCCTCGTTCTTCCATCACAGAGTGATTGAGCCATCCGTCAGAATGACGAATTTCCATCCGCGGTATTTAGAGTCTGGCCTGAGGGACCCCGATCCGTCATGATGGAAAACGGTCTGTTGGCTTATTGCCAATCCTCTGTCACCAGTTACACAGTCAACTGATACAACTCCTTCAGTGTTGGTATGGCATTGATATGGCAGACATGCATCCGCCATATTTACAGCCGTCCTCTGTCAGTTGTGGTATGGGGGACCTCCATGATGGAGCGCAGCAATGATGGACAGAATTTCCAAAAGCAAATGCGTCCGTCAAGTTAGACGGATTTGTCTGTCAACACACACATGCGCTAGTCTAAATCAACTAATCAACCTCGCCTGCAGCTCCCACTACACAAGACACCCTTCATACCACACAAAACACGTACCACTCTCAATATGCAGCAGCACAGGTCCTTGGTATAAAAACTAAAAGATGGCTGGAAGAAGACAACGCAGTTTCTTTGAGAATGGGTTAACTGTAAGGGAGGATGAGATAATTAGGGTTGAGCCACAATTTTTTAGAACCCTGGAACTGACAACAACCATTATCCAGAGAAGGAAAATGTGGACCAGAATTGTGGATAAAGTGAAGTCTGTCTCCAACACCAGTTGGTCACAGGAGGGCATCTGTAAATGGTGGAACAAACTGCAGGGGAGGGTCCATTTGCTTGCTTCCTGGGCACACTGAGATGCCCTGGTAACCAGTGGGGGTTCTCCCAGGCCCCTCAACCTAATGACCTGGGAGGAGAAGGTGTTATCGAAACTACACAGTGAAGGCACCAAGAGAATTCCAGGAAGAGCAAAGACTGGAAGTGTAAGAAAGTGAATTATTAATTGGGGTTGATGGTAGTCTACCACAAGTAATAAATTCACTAGCCTGTTAGGTCTAGGCAAACGTTTCAATAATTTATACCTGAGCTCAACTCCTGCTGGCTACAGCACAGAGCAGACAGGCTTAACTTAAAGGAAACTTGTAATGCATAACTGCAAAAACATTTAAAAAGTCAAAGACACAACACAAAAAAAATATCATTCCAATTTAAAAAAATAGGAACAAAAAAAAAAGCAAACTTTCACCAAATCAACACCAGTAAGGGGAACATGATATATGAATTTTTAAACTTCTAAGTAAAAATACCACCAAAAAGCAGGAAGCACCAATGGTAGGTAATGGTAATTGTTGACTGGGCCCTAGGTACGGTTTGAGGCTGACCGCGATGGAGCCCGGGTCAGATACACCAAGGGGATTTGTCTCTATGAAAGTTTGGAAGTCAAAAAGTTTGAAAAAGATTCTAAATCCCATTTCTTTAAGGGACTTTGTCACTTTCTGGAAGAAAAATGTTGAAATGTCTTGTAAGTCCCAACACAGAAAGGGACTTTGGCACTTTTTGATGAACAAATCCTCCCCTCGGGGGTTGTCACCTAAACTGTAGCCGCCGCCATGAAACCTAAAGCCGGATACCTGTAGCAGGCTGGTCTACTGTTGCTCTGGAGCTTTGGTGGTTAATTGCTGAAAGATTTCTAAATCCCAATGCATATTGGGAATTTGTCTTTTTTTCAGAAGGTGCTGAGAGCATTGAACGAGACAAAGCTAAAATTCAGTCTAATGCCTTGGAACATCCAGTTGGATACTTTCTTTCAGCTGGTCCTGCTGAAAATGTGGAGGAAAAGTTTTCAAAAGATTCCAAACTTTCATCTGGTGCCCAAACAATCACAGGAATACACTCCTAAGTCCCCTAGGTCCAAAGGACACTTAGAAACTCTCAGGGGTTCAGGCAGAGGCCAAAAGCAAAGTCCAAACCAGGCAAGGTTGCCACTGGTCAGCTGGGAGCTTCAGGAAAAAGGCCTCTTACAGATTGTTGTGTCCCTGTAGTCAATAAAGGGGGTGACTCCCCAGCACTCTCTAACCAATGGGGTTACTTACTTTTTCAATAGCTCCTGTTTGCCTTACCACAAACACATACAAATTGCTGTGTACCAGGACAATGCCACGATGACGGAAGTGACTGAAGTCTACTGCCACAATAAACTTGGGCTCTAAGAGCTGGGGGTGTTTATAGGAGGATACTTTGGTAACCACCAGTGTCCTCCCACATCTAACACTAAAATCTGGTTTATAGCAGGGCTTGGACCCACAACAAAACAGGAGACAGAAGCCTGGTAGGACAAAAGGAGGGTCCTTCAGCAACCAGACAGGGGACACACAAGAACCGTATTCTGGTCCTGTTTGAGCCTCTTCAAGACTTCAAAACTTTAAATGTGCCTCAGACAGACCTGTGAAGCAAGATTGGACACTGGTGTTCAAACTGTATGGACAGTAACCCCCATCCTGAAGATCAGAAGAGTAATCCCTGCCCATTCAAGCTGGCCTGTCAATCAAAGTGGTATAGTGTGTAGCTCCTTGGAGGAATTTCACATCTCATTAAAGTTAAGTAGTTGATTTACAGCTGCTTGAGAGCTAATGCAGATTGCCTTCCAGGAGCTTCAGGCAAAGAAAATTAAACTTTCTAAAAGTGACTTTTCCAAAATAAGTATTCAAAATTCAACTTCATCATTGATTTTGGTTTTTAATAAATAATACAAAGAGTGGTTGAATTATGTTTCTAGCTGGTCCTGAAGCCAAGGTATAGAATTCTTTTAATCTGTACCCTAGTTTTCTTGTAGGACAGCCCGGGTCTTCCACAGTGAAAATAGCTTTTGGGGCCTTGTCACTGTAGTGACATGGAAGCATTACATTTCTACATGTCCCATTTTTATATACCATGTTTCCTAATCAAAATGTCTACACTGTCAACCTATTTACACACGTTTGCTATATAATATATATGCTGCACATCACTACATCCACTTCTTAATCTCAATCTCCCATTTCCTTACTCTATTACCCATGTTCCTCATGAAAACCCATATATTTTAAAAAATCTGAATAAGTGTATATTAATAATTCTAACACTAATCATGCCCTCTCCTATGTAACATCTGCATAGAACTATTTTCTAATCTCATTCACATCCCAATTTTGCTCCTTATTTTTCAATTTAAAAATATATTTTCTAGTATTACAACTTAAATTAAATGAATCCATTTTCTAGGACTATAGTGTTCCAGTTCTAGATTTGCAAATACAATATCACTGCATTGTATTTTTAAAAAACAAAAAACTAAGTCCTGTTGTTTATTAATGAAAATTGATAGTACAATAAATATAAGGAAACCAACGTAAAAGTTACATATTGGAGATATTTATCAATTTGCTCTAAGTAATAACTCTGTGTTTTTAAAATGTGTTATAAGCGTACATACATTTTTTTAATTGTTTAGTATTATAATTCAGAGAGTATTCTTTAAGAAGAGCAAACAATCCATACGTGGCAACATCTACATAGAAATGGTTTATAATTGTTTCATATATGGCGCTTTCCAAACCAATTTAAAGTTACAGGTGTTTGCCTAATAGAGTGTTTCAGCTGTCTCACTCAAAACTCACTTTATTGGTCAAATATAGTTATGTATATAGTATAACATAAAATAGCTCTAGTGCGGCACCGCCACTATTTGTATACAGACTCAAGGCCTTATTTAGAGCTTTACAGATGGGATACTCCATCAAAATGTGATGTGTATCCAGTCTGCTGTATTACAATTACCATAGGTTATAATGCACTTTTAGTACAGTGGAATGGATATTCATCATGTCGAGATGGAGTATCCCTTTCACCAAAGTCTAAATAAGGCCCTAAAACATAAACTAAATCTTGTTGTCGTAGTAGTGAGCATCATGTAACACAGATAAATTTTACACACACCTGGATGATTTATTATTATTGTTGCTTTACTTTTTAAAAATAAGATGTTCATTCTCCTTATCTTCAAATCGACTCATTGTACAATTTCATATATTAAAAATAAAATAAAATCAATGAGGAATATACAATTGCACTACCTATATTCACTCCATAACAAGCCTAGGTAAGGCATTCATTATTAAGGTTGAAATACAACAGTTTTAGGGACTGTATTTGACAGGCCAATGGTAAGATATATTACTGTGTACCTTGGGACATAGAGTGAAAAAAAGGCTAGATGTGAATGTTAACATAGAACACAATTGCAGGCCTAAAATCCTAAATCACAATTTACATGATATTTTTAATTTTAAAAAAGCACTGTCTTATGAAGGTTCTAATGTGTAAGGACACTCAATTGTACCTGTATTAGATAGATATTATTTTTATGCAAGGCAAACCCGTCTACACTACAGTATATCATTCCACAAATAATGTAACAATTTTAATGAATATATAGATTTATTTACAGTAACTTAATGTTAACATTTTTTTCGAAGATTAAACATTCGAATCAGACTCATCATCATCTGTTTTTGCCACTCTGCCTGAGGACAGAAGATCCGATGCCTTCAGTGTGAATTGAACTCCTACCAATGATGAACATCTTGAAGAACAGCCTAGCCCATCAGCATTGGATGGCCAGTGCCTTACGCCTCTCCCTCAGGACACAACATCATTAAATCCAATAGAGTCCTGTCCCCATTACGATATCACTGATCCCATAATCTTGCTGTAGCAGCCACACCGGCAACAACTGTGGCCACTCCTGTCCTGGTGCCTGTGTCAACTAAAGCCCAAGCATCTGCTGTACAGGCCTCGAGAAATCTGACTCGCTCACTAGCTACGGCGAGTCAGATTTTATCAGTGCAAGCTATTTTTGAGGCCTACTGGCTCAATATGGCAAGAAAACTCAAGTTGGCAAAGAACAGAAGTTCTGGTCTTTCAGCAAATGAATGAGCAATAAAAATGCCTTTAAATTTTGTTTCTTTATCTTGTTCATATTTGCTGTGTTCAAAGATAGCGGTCAAATGTCAGTTTGTGTCTTCTTACAAATTGCTGCTTATTTTATCCTGGAGATTGGTGTTTACTTTTCTTTCTCTGACTGCAAAGTTAGAGGATTTTGTAAAGTGAACTGTTTGACAACGGGGGTACAGGGAGTGTAAAATTGAAGGCTGTAGGATAACAGTTTATTTTCCAATACACAACACTTAAATAGCTTCTACATGAACTGTTAGGAAAGCAAATCTTTGTGGTTCTGAGTGAGATGGAAACAAAGATTTTATTAGGATCAAAATAAATTGGGACACTTTACTTGGTGAAGTGAAAATTATAAATATTTGCTGAACCCTGGTTTCCACATATTATTGTGTGTGTGTGTGCTAAATAGTTTTATCTGCATGTCATTGGGAAAGTTTTTGGCCGTTTCAATGGCAAATTTGCTGTCTGTAAATGAATATTTTTATTAGAAATGAGAGCTTTTAAACATGAACTGAGAAACAGTCAAGCCCCTTACTAGATGACAAAGGGGCCGATTCACAGAACTGATCTGAGATAAAATCCTAAACTTACTACCTTTGGTATTCACAGAAGGCATTTAGTAGTAGTAAAGTTAGGACTCCTAACTGTACTACTACTAAACTGAGACAAAATCCTAACTTTACGACTTTCGGTATTCACAAAAGGCATTTAGTAGAAGTAAAGTTAGGATTCCTAACTTTACTACTACTGATGGAGCAAGGATTCGAGAAAATGAAACTTGCTCGAAGAAATCCTCCATTAACTTTCACTAATCTTTAAAACTGTAGATGAGACGAAACTAATATACACCAGACACCGACACATGGGGAGAAAAGCTTACGCATGCTTAAATTAATGAAGAATAAAATGCAACGTGACTAAAACCCACTTTAATTTGCAAAAACGCTTTGCGCATGTGCAAACCTGAATTACGTAGAGATAACGTGACTAACTCGCTTTGAGAGGGAAAATCTCACGCACGCGCAAGAAAGACTAACACGCAGTCTTGAAGTACCGCGTGCCCGGCATCTGCTTGCTTGAATTTAAAAGAAATCTGCTATTGTTAATGCTTTTGCCTGAGAAAGAAAATAACAACCTGGGGTAGAGTAGAAGTGGGTGTGGAACAGTGAGAATTATATGTTGAAGACAATAACATCTGTTTATGATTTCTTTATTAATAGTGTGCATTCGGGCCTACTAAAGCATAACGAAGAAAGAAAATGGCGACAGATGACTAAAAAGTCGCGCATGCTCAGTGAGTTCATGATGTGACCCGGTGACCGAAAGAGCTGAATGACTGCCAAGATTCAAGGACAGAAGACATGGGAGAAAGAAGACATGTATCACTCATCTATGAAGCCTGTATTGAATGTGTTATTACAGATGGCAACAATATATGTATGGGAAGAGGACAACATGAATGAGCTAAAGAGGAAGGGCTAGCAGACAATAAATACAATAACAAAAGTGAATATGTCAGCATGATGTGACGAAAACTCCCCTAACCCCGTCCAATCATATTCCATATTTTAGTAAAATTCGCAACTCTTGAGGGTGGGACATGTAGAAAAAAAGACTATAACTAGACTAACTTGAGTTGAGCAGGAGAGCACGAGAGAGCAAAGGAGCAAGAGAGCCCGAGAGTGAAGAGAGCACGAGCAGCAGAGCAGCAGCAGATGAGAGAACGAGAGAGAGGATGTGCTCATCGATCGAAGAGAGAAAGAGAGAGAGAGAGGCGAGAGCAGACTGGGAAGATTCAGATCCGAAACGACAGCCTGATTAGATTCGAAGATTTGCGGAAGAATATCGAGGAGGGAGGGAGTGTAAGAGAGGGAATCGCCCTGGTGCGTCGGGTTTTGTAGAGAAGTCTAGTAAGTATCAGCCCTTTCCTGATCCTGTCCCATAGCCTTTGTCTCCTGATTCTAAGTCAGGGGACCTCCACCAGCCCTTTGGCCAGAGGGTTGGGTATCCGGTCATCTCTATTAGGTAAATGTCATTCTGTCCCTAAAATGTGCATATTTCTTTGCAAATGTATGATAATATGTGTCTTTTTGTCTCTACATCTATCCACTCTTATGCATTGATTTTGTTGAATGAGGTTGTGTAATTGAATGTATTTGCTAAATGAATTTTCTCTCTCCCATTGAATGATGGAGTTTGCACTGTTATATCTGTATTGATGAGCGTTCAACTTTATGACTGAAAATTTTGATAAAGCTTATGAAACTTACTCAGAGTCTGTGATTATTTCACTAAGAATCTGTGAATTAGTTAAGAAATTATTAATATCACCATCAACTAACTCAACTAATGGTCCATCGACCAGAGGAAAGAGTTGTTGATTCGTGAAGATTAGTTAGGCATTGAAAATATCAACTTAACCTGATTTGTGGTTAAAGGGAAATAACTAATCGGAACTTTAGTGAATTATAAACTTGACCCCCCAGCGGATTGACCAGGGAGTGTGGATGAGCAAATTTGAATAAATGTATATGGGCCCATTGAAATATTCAGGTTTTTTTTTGTGTGAAATATTCAACCCTGGCCTTCCGCTGAATCAGTTTTCTGGTAGCAGAGTTATGGGTATTATTGATTAGTTTGGTGATTATTGACTATTGATTTTAACTACATGTTTAACACTAAAAGTTAGTGTCGCGTTTTATGTTGTCTGGAAGTACAGGTACAGACATACCTGGGAATCCCGGGAATGGAATTTAGAAGAGTGTGGTAAGGAAATCACACTGCAGAAGGTTACTCGTCTGTCGTCATAATACCTAAAAGCTACGGAGGGCTGTAGGTGTTATATTAGGGACTATATCGTACAAGAGTAGAGTGTGAGTGATAGCGAAGGGTCCACCTGTGAAACTTTGGCCTTACCCAAAGGAGGAGTATCCCTAGAGGAGTAATAGGTCCTCCCCGAGCTTAAGTGAAGGGTAAACAGTGGTTTTTACTCGCAGTGTAAGGAAGTACTTTCTCTTTGAAACAAGTGAATAAACTATCTTTGGATTAGTGGGGCAGACAGAGTAGCGCTGTTTTTACGTTGTTACTAGCAGAAAATTATAAAGAAAAATTAGAGAATACATTGTCGTATTACCTTGTGAAGGGAGGGTCAGTAGTAGGAGTCAATACTGACGTCATAAAAAGCCGCGCTGGTATTGGTCAGACAAGTGTGTGTGTTGAGAGCTCTGATTGGTCGGTAGACAAGAGCCGCGCTGGTATTGGTTGCGGAAGAGAATACGTAGTGAGCTCCGATTGGACTGTTGGTGTCAGTCCCGCTGGTATAGGATGAGTGTTGGAAAATAGGATACGTGAGATTACGGAAGAGTTTCTAAGTTTTAACTGCTGGAACAATTAGTCACAGGGATCGGAAGAATGAAGCTAATTAATAAAATCAAAAATTTCTTTAAAAAGGATAAACGTGTAGTAACTAGAGAAGGAATTCTTATGCCACCCCCTAACACGCCTGCTTCCTTTATGATGATGGAACGGGGATATCATACTTGTGTTTGGTTGAAAAATTGGGAAGAGTTTACGAAAGGTGATGGTGTTTTGGCTTTTCCTGAACATGGTACGTTTAATGTAAGGATATTTCAGAATTTGAGAAATCGGATGAATTCATTAGAACCAAGTCCTAGGTTAACGCAGTATGAAGCTTTGGAGGAATGGGAAGTTGAGGCATTTGAACGAGAGAGATACAGGGGAGGTAAAAGAATAAATAGAGGGTTTTTACCCAGATATCCGTTTGATACTCAAGGAGATCAGATGAAAAGCTGGAGAAGAGCTGTAGTAACGGAAGGCTTGTATCCAGTGTTGATGGCTGAGGATCAAGTAGGGAGTAAGTGTAAAGAAAAAGTGAAACACATAGGTATGACAGGAACAAGATGTGATGAATCTGATGATGAGTTATTAGAAGACCTTTTAGTTAAAAGACCTCCACCTTATCAAGAAAATGCTAGAGATACAACTCCAAGTGCACCAATGATGGGAACTCCATTAGTTCCACAAGTTTTATATGATCCAACAATCACCCGAGTATTATAGGAGAAAGAAAGGATTGAGTTGAATAAGACAAAAGAAGAGATAATTCAGAAAATAAATCAGTTAGGTCTGAATGCTGAAGCCTTGACAGTACCAGTAACAATTGGTCCTGTTATTCCATTGTATGGTGATAAACGAGATACCCTGAGATTACAAACAGTGACAGTACCACAGAATAATGCTAGGAAAGAGGCAGTAATGTTAGAAGATCAAACTAGTGAGAGTGATTCGAATGTCTCGTTACTAGATCTCCCTAATCTTGAAACTGTGACTGAAACCCCGAAGAGAATTACACCAGTAAATACTAGAAGAAAAGAACCGAATGTCACTCCAGTAGCAGGGAACTCAAAAGGATTTTCACCAGAAGACCTAGAGGAGTGGGCAAAAGGATTAGACAAGAAAAAAAACCAAACACCAAATATAGATGTAGGCAAGTTGAAAGTGGATTTAGAAGAAATGATTATTGGTACTATAAATTCAAACAGATTAGGTTCATATGGAGATAAGGAATTGTTGTTTTTGTGTAAAAGTATAACTTGGAGAGCAAAGAATCTTCATGAGAAAATAGTAGAAGTGGCTACAGAATTTGGAATAGATGTAGAAAAGTCGAAAATATTACAAAAGCCATATAGGACAGAATTCACTGAGAAGGATTTAGAGAGTTTGAATCCGTCAGGAAGGAGATTACAGATAAAAGAATTAATGTATATTTTGAAGAAATGGGGAGATGCAGACTGATGGAGAGGTAGATGGACAAGAAAAAAGGATGAGGCAGCTATAAAGGAAACATCTGCATTTCCATTAAGAGAGACAGAACAGGTTGAAAGAGTGTGTCCAATGAGAGAAGTTCCTGGTGGTGGATATGTTCATGTTACTTGGTCTAGACAGGATATTTTGTATTTTACGAATGATTTCCCCAGATTAAGAGAGAAACCAGTTGAATGGTACAAGCAGGTAGAGAGGTTTGTGAAAGTTTCAAAGGTTTTATTAAAAGATTTGGATGGCCTGTTTGATATAGTGGTACCAAATGATTTGTGGACAGAATGTAAAATTACTGTTGATTGGCCTTTTGATTCCATTTGTTGATGGAAAAGTGGAAGGTAATGACATCACTTTCCTAGTGGATACTGGTGCTACCCGTTCTACTGTGAGAGCAGCAGAAATTCCAAACCTACCCCTCTCGGGAGAAACTATCCAAGTTGTAGGAGTCTCAAATAAGCAAATAAAAATCCCAGTTACTAAACCAATAGAAGTGAATATTGGGAATTTCAAAGATATGCATCGGTTTGTGGTAAGTGATTCAAGTCCAGTAAATTTGTTAGGGAAGGATTTGTTGTGCAAAATGAACTGTACCATCTATGGTACACCTGATGGTATTGCTTTCCAAACACCTGATGAAAATATTGCTTTCAAAATGATGCTAGCAAAACAAGGAACAGAAGTGGATGAGATGTTTTCACTTTTACTGAAAACAGTTTGCCTGATGAGCTGAAAAACACAGTGGGATCAGATGTGTGGGATTTTTCAGGAAAGGAAATTGGTCTAATGGGAAATGTAGACCCAATTAAGATAATGGTGAAAGAGGGTGCAATTTATCCTAATACACCTCATTACAAAATGAGCCCTGAAGCAAAAGCTGGAGTTGCTCCCATAATTGATCAAATGATTGAACAAGGTATTTTAAAAGAGATAATGGGCAATCCTTGTAATTCCCCAATTATGGGGCTTAAAAAGCCTAATGGCACATATAGGATAGTGCAAGATTTAAGGAAGATTAATAAGATAGTAGTACCCTGTTGTCCAGTAGTGCCAAATCCAGCAGTGATCCTTAATCAGATACCTTGGGAAGCACATTGGTACACAGTGATTGATTTGTGCCAAGCATTCCTTTCGATTCCTTTGCATCCGGATAGTCAATATCTTTTTGCATTCCGGTTTGGAGACCGTGTTTCGGCATGGTGCCGAGTTCCTCAAGGGTACACAGAGAGCCCCTCGATTTTTAATCAGATCCTGAAAAGGTATTTGGAAACATTGGTTATGGCAGGAAATTCAGTCTTGGTTCAGTACATTGACGACCTATTGGTGGCATCAAAGAGACGAGAGGCTTGTGTCACTGACACAATTGGCTTACTGAACCATCTGGCAGAAGGTGGACACAAGATGTCACCAGAAAAATTACAGTTTTGTCAACAAGAAGTCCAATATTTGGGACATAAAATAGAAAGGGGAGATAGGAAAGTGACACCAGAGAGAATAAAAGTGATTCAACAAATGAGTCTGCCTAAAACTAAGAAAGAAGTACGAATGTTTTTGGGAGTGATTGGATACTGTCGTCAGTGGATTTTCATTGCTTTCAAAGCCTTTATTAAAATTGACACAAAAAGATGTGACAGAGCCGATTGAATGGGATGATGAAAGTGAGGATGCATTCGTAAAACTGAGAGATTGTTTGTGTCAAGCACCAGCATTAGGAATGCCTGACTATACAAAGGAATTTGCCCTGTTCTGTTGTGAGAGAGAAGGATGTGCACTTTCAGTATTAACCCAGAGACATGGATTGTCACGACGTCCAGTGGCATATTTTTCTGCCACTCTGGATCCAGTGGCTGCCGCATTGCCTGGCTGCTTAAAAGCAGTAGCTGCTACTGGTGTGAGTCTGGAGCAGAGTGAATCGATAGTAATGGGATATCCCTTAAAGGTATATGTGCCACATTCAGTCGAGATCCTTTTAACAAGGACTCGTACTCAGCACTTGACCCCTAGTCGGCTGACTAAGTATGAAAGAATGATCCTGGGTGCTGAAAATGTAAGTTTGATAAGATGTACCACAGTAAATCCAGCGACCTTGCTGCCGGATCCATACTGTGAAGAAATAAAAGAGGAGGTTGATCATAATTGTTTGGATGTGACAGAAATGTGTACAAAGCCCAGACCGGACATCTTTGATGTTCCATTGGAAGAATCAGACTATGGGGCCGATTTCGATTCAGGCCGGAAAACGTACCGACCGACTCGGTCCGGGAAACTATTCCGACCGACACGTACCGGTGCAGCCCGATCCGCCTAGTACGATGAAATGCATGCGATTTACGACCGACTCGCACGGAACACAAGCCGAATGACCGAACCGCACGGAAACAGCTATCTGGCCGGAAAAATACGCGAATCGAACCGACCGACACGCACCATGAAGGAACCCGAACGAAACGTACCCGCGAACTCCGACCCGCGCAGTACGATGCCATGCGTGGAAAACCAGACCGAGTCGCACGGAGCTCAAGCCGTACGACCAACACGCATACAAAACAGCGAGCCGAAGCAACTCAATACTCCGCGACCGATGCGTACGCCGCACATGAAACATAGCAGAAATACAGCGTGAACGACTCGGAGAAGCTCACACGAGACCAACTGCAGCGTCCTACTCGGTCAGAAGAACGTCTCCTACAAGCACAAAAAGTACAAAGGAAAAAACACAAAAAAAAGGGCCAAACAAGCAATTACAAAGCCAATAAATACTGGGGGGGGGGAACATGGAACAAAGACACACCCACAACTCCACCCATATAAAGGACACAAATCCCTACCATGATCCTTTGCAAATTCAAATTACCTGCCAGCACATAAAACCAACAGACAGCAACCACAGACACACTCACAGCTCATCCATCACACTAGCCACACACCATCAGCACCTCAACAAATAGCACCCTCACATACACCCAGCAAAACCCACACTCACACACCCTCACCTGCACACCAACACACACATCACTCACCACCATGCCCCCAAAGAAGAATCCAAAGTTCCTAGACAGTGAATTGGAAGTCCTGGTAGATGAGATCCTCAGGGTAGAGCCACAGCTGTTTGGTACACTGGTCCAACAGACCCCCATGTCACAGAAAACCAAGATGTGGGAGAGGATCGTCGACAGGGTGAACGCACAATCACCATGTTTGCGCACAAAGGAAGACATCCAGACAGGTGGTATGACGTGCGCAGGAGGGTCAAGGACCTACTAAAGAAGGACTACACCTTGAGCCAACACACCGGCAGTGGCCCTCCTGCCAAACCTGTATACCTCAGGCCCTGGGAGGAGAAGGTGCGGGCCATCCTACCACCAGTGAGCGTATATGGACTATCAAACATCCCAGAGCCTGGTGAGTACACAACAAATATACACAATATTGCGTGACAATACACACACATCACTGTCAAGGGGATAGTCAAACCATGCACCCTTAGCAAATACACACCAACCAAAAGATAATCATCCCAAGATGTGTATGTCAGTCAGATAAACACAATACATGCCATCTCATAGTGATATGTAACTGTGTCATGACATGTACAAACCCAACAACAAATACAGCTAGGCAGTGGCACAAATCTAACCAACAAACACAGTCAGATATGTAGCCACCACTACAACACCACCTCACAGGGAAGCTCACTGAAAGGAAGGAATTCTGTGTATGCTGGTCAAGTCAGTGTAGCCAATAGCATCATGGGAGTTGTAGACACATATATCGCCCACCCTCACAATACGCCCATCAACACCACTCTGAACCATGCTCACATCACAGGGAGTGGAAAACAACTGACAAGATGGCTGACACTGGGTACTGCTGTGGGGAGCACAAGGCCCTGCTGGGAACTGTGCACCAACCAACAGCAGGACACCACTGACTGACATCCTGAAAGCCAACTTGCACTCCCTGCAATGGAAGCACGTTCCATGGTGGGATATCTGGCTGGGTGGGAAGGAGGACTGACAGCACTGACCATAGTTACCAGCAGCTCTTCTCACACACACCCCTAACACAAACTCCACACAACTCACCTGGGAGAATGCATTGCCTCACACTCTAATTAAATATCCCACAAAGAACCACCACCCTGGGTTATGCTGTGTGAAGCACAGGGACAACTTTGGGACTTGTAGCCAAACTAATGCCAGGATAACACTGTCAGCCATCTTGTCAGCACAGGCACACTACCCCACAGGGAAGCAGAGTCAAAAGGAAGAAAGTATGGGCATGCTGGGAAGGGGGGTGTAGGCAATAGCATGATGGGAGTGGTAGTCACAGCTCAACATCCCCCACCCACATGGCCCAGCAAGCTCACACTGAAGCATGCACACCTCACAGGGAGTGGAAAAGAACTGACAAGATGGCTGACAAGGGGGTCCTGCTGTGGGGAGCACAAGGCCCTGCTGGGAACTGGGCACCAACAAACAACAGGACACCACTGTCAGCCACCTTGCCATTGCTAAAACAACAGTTGATGGACAGAATGCAGAACAATGTCATACATTCACCCCAGTACAGAGATCTGGGCCTAAATCCATCGTTTTTTTGCTCACCATGCCATTCCAGTTTGAACCCAGCCATATGCAAATCAGTCTTGACCCTGTGCCTCATGGGAACAGTCCAGCCCGAACTGCCAAGCCAGGTCCTCCCTGGACTGGAAACAAGCATCCTAGGGACCGGCTTCGGGGTTTCACCCTCTTCAGCCAGGATAGCTTGATTCCAGTGGCATGGAGAGCACGGGACCCACGTCTGGGCATACCCGCCCCACTCGGGGTGACAAATGCAAAAACAACAGTTGATGGACAGAATGCAGAGCAATGTCATACATTCACCCCAGTACAGAGATCTGGGCCTAAATCCATCGTTTTTGCTCACCATGCCATTCCAGTTTGAACCCAGCCATATGCAAATCAGTCTTGACCCTGTGCCTCATGGGAACAGTCCAGCCCGAACTGCCAAGCCAGGTCCTCCCTGGACTGGAAACAAGCATCCTAGGACCGGTCTCGGGTTTCACCCTCTTCAGCCAGGATAGCTTGATTCCAGTGGCATGGAGAGCACGGGACCCACGTCTGGGCATACCCGTCCCACTCGGGGTGACAAATGCAAAAACAACAGTTGATGGACAGAATGCAGAACAATGTCATACATTCACCCCAGTACAGAGATCTGGGCCTAAATCCATCGTTTTTTTGCTCACCATGCCATTCCAGTTTGAACCCAGCCATATGCAAATCAGTCTTGACCCTGTGCCTCATGGGAACAGTCCAGCCCGAACTGCCAAGCCAGGTCCTCCCTGGACTGGAAACAAGCATCCTAGGACCGGTTTCGGGGTTTCACCCCTCTTCAGCCATTGCTGTCACACTCACACACAGTGAAGTCCACTCAAAAGGAAGGAAGCATGGGCATGCTGGGAAGGGGGGTGTAGGCAATAGCATGATGGGAGTGGTAGTCACTGCTCAACATCCCCCACCCCCATGGCCCAGCAAGCTCCCACTGAAGCATGCACACCTTACAGGGAGTGGAAAAGAACTGACAAGATGGCTGACACTGGGTACTGCTGTGGGGAGCACAAGGCCATGCTGGGAACTGGGCACCAACAAACAACAGGACACCACTGACTGACATCCTGAGAGTCAACCTGAACCCACTGCAAGGGTGGCATGCTTCATGGTGGGATAACTGGGCTGGGGGAGAAGGAGGGCCGGATGTCCACCAAATACAACCAATGCTGGCCATGTACACACCTCAACATTCATATTGAAATGCTTAAAGTATGCAGGACAATGTGCTACACCAATATCAACCTCTGACTGTGACAACTTAGGACAATGCAATGTACAGGCCCGCATCCAGAGGTACAGTCACATCTGTCATGTGTGTGAACCATTGATGCCTGCAGAAACATAACATACATTGTGTGTGTCTCCCAAAAACAGGTGATGATGGGGACACAGCAGAAGACGCTGAAGAGTCACTGTCCCAGGCTCCGGGGGGCACTGAGCTCACTGGTGTGGAACAGCCTCTGCCCTCCTCGGATGGCGAAGACCTACCTGGCACCTCCGGTGTGAGTCATCATGCAGCACCAGCAGGACCACCAGCTGCACCCCCTGCACCCACCCCTCCAACAACTGCCAACACACAGACCACCCCTGCCGACACGGACAGACCAAGGACCAGCAACGACAACAGCACACGGACCCCGGCCCAACGTGGAGCAACGGACACCAACACCAGTAACAACCCCCAAGGGGGCCCAGGGTCATCTGTGCGTGCCACCGCAGGTCCTGCACGTGTCGCCAGGGGTGGTGGGAGGGGTGTTAGACATAGGTCGCTGTTTGCAGAGGGGTCTGGACTGCATGATGACCCACAACTGGTACGCATTGCTGATGCGTACCAGACTAGCACCGGAGAGGTCAGCCAGGTAGTGGGGATCCTCAAGGACATTCAACAGCAGCAGGCTGCCCATCATGCCCGCTTGGACTCACACATGTCCTGTATGGAGACACACATGTCCTGTATGGAGACACACATGTCCCGTGTGGAGACACACATGGCTGGCATGGAGTCCAAGTGGGACACATTGCAAGAACTGACGGCGGTGCATAGGGACATATTGACATGCCTCCGCCAGATTTGCACCAACATGGCAACACCTCCCTGTGTGCCCACAACATCTGGTGCTGCAACAACTGCAACTGCCACAGGGAGGGAGGATGACTCTGGCAGAGAGTCCCCTGCACCGCAGCAGCCTGCACTTGAGGGTCCCCCCCCCAAAGAAGAGGGGTCGTCCGAGGAAGGACAACTGAGAGGCCGATGGCCATGCACAACCCCTAGGAAGCCAACACCTGTTCTGGAAATTCACCTTTGTGTGCAAACTGTTCACCCTGTCGAATGTAACCCAACTCTCCCACATGACATGGGGAGTTCAAGTTGGACCAATGTATCAGATGACTGTGGACTTTACTCAGGACATTTCTGCTACCAGGACTTCCAAATCATCTAGGAACTTTGGATTACAATCCCAATGTACAGCACCCACCATCCTGTGCACTATACTCACACATGTATGTAAATAAACTCACTAATACACCATACCTGCCTCTGTTGTGATTCCAACGTGGTTTCTGTCATGGAGATGATGATCTGCGAAATGACACTGTGCATGCTAACTGCTACAGCAAGTACAACACCGTCATGTAAGTCATGGCGACGTGACACACATGAGGGAGACACACAACCAGGGCTACACAACACATACACACCAGGGCCATCTGACTCATCGCCTACACTGATTTTGCCAGGAAATACGGTACAATGCACAGACACAACACCTATTCACAGTCTGTGTTAACTAGCCCACTGGTGCAGTAAGCAAATGTCAGTCAGATGTGTGACCACAAACAACGCACATCCCAAAGTGAAGCACAGGTTTATTACACATTTGCAACATGTTGTTACCACTACAGATGCAAGGTAATCCCACGTGGCAGTGGCCACACAGTCAACAAGTGTAGAAGAAAGGAAGTCCAGGGGTGTGGCGCACATCACCTGTAGGGAAACGACAGCTAACACCCTGGAAGTTGAATCACGGTGTCGGGGATCACAGTTGACCAAACAACTCTGAAAGTACCCTGTGAAGGACAGAAATGACACACAGTCAAAAGCACTGAAAAACAGGACAGAACTGCAATACTCATGCCCAATACATGTCACAAGATACCTACACAAAACCAAGTTAGCATGTCAACACTGTTGGGGAGTACAGACTACCTGTAAGGACACATCGCTGCATGCATACAATCAAGTAGCACATGGCCACACTCAAACAGCAACAGAGCACCACCAACACATATCATGCAAACTCAAATCATTGACATGACATCTCTGGATACTCACATTCAGCTGAAGAAGTTGGTGATGAGCTGTGTGCGGACATCACCCTCATCATGATCACCATCACTGGCATCGTGGCCCAGGCCAGGATCCTCCACAGGTGGCGGATGTTGGTCATCGTCATCCAGGATGAGAGGCAACTCCTTCCGCACTGCCAGGTTGTGTAGCATACAGCAGACGATGACAATCTTGCACACCTTTGCTGGGGCATATGGGAGGGCCCCTCCTGTCTTGTCCAGGCAGCGGAAGCGGCTCTTCAGGAGACCAAATGTCCGCTCAATCACTCTCCTGGTCCGACCATGTGCCTCATTGTAGCGCATCTGGGCTGGTGTCACAGGGTTCCTGAGGGGCGTCAGCAACCACGGCATGTTGGGGTATCCGGAGTCACCTACATACGGACAATTGCACATTAGCTGAGTTGGAAAAGAGGGTGGAATACTACATTGCAGAACACACACAATGGTACAAAGTCAGTACACACCGACAAGCCAGGCACGCTGGTTCCGCATCTGTGACATCATCCTCGGGATGCGACTACTCCTCATCACGTAGGCATCGTGTGCAGAACCGGGAAACGTGCACACACGTGTGAGATGCTCATATCTGCAAGACATACCACCAGTGCATTGACCGAATGGTAATGTTTGCGGTTCCTGTATGCCTGCTCATGTGCCTGTGGTGGTACCAAAGCCACATGTGTCCCATCAATGGAGCCAATGACATGCGGCATCCCCCCCAGGGCATAGAAGTCACTCTTGACGTCAGTGAGTTGTTGAAGTTTAGGGAAATAGATGTACTGGTTCAGGTATCTCAACATAGCCTCCAAAACATCGCGTAGCACACGGCTGAACATGGTCTGTGACATCCCACCAGCAGACGCCACAGTGTGTTGAAAGGTACCGGTGGCAAAGAAGTGTAGGGCTGCCATCACCTTCACCTTGGGGGTCAGCGCTGTAGGGTATGTCCGGCCAGGTTGCAAATGTGGCGCCAAGCGCACCGTCAATTCCTCAATCAGCGGCCTGGTGAAGCGGTACTGTCGGATGCAGTCCCGTTCGACCATGGTTGCAAGGTCAGGGAATGGTCTATGGACAGCTGGTGCCCTGCAGTGCATAGGTGAACAAAGAAAGATTGTCAGTCACCCCACATATGTGGCATTGACCATACTCAATATCACATGATACATCATTACGAGACACAAGTACATGATTTGTGTGCTGTTCCGTAAGGACATGTATGGCACCTACATGGCCAACATCTAACATCACAGTTCAACATGTGTCGTCAACAAGTCCCAGGTTGTGCCATGGGATATCATTAGGCTGTGTCACAGTTCCCATGTACTGCTGTCACGTTCCAAACACACACCACAGTGACATGTGAGGACAGATGTGCCCCAGGCATCACAGCTCATTGACAGGTAGATTCCCAGGGACCCTGTATTGCCACATGGACACTGGCATGACATGGTGCATCATGAATACACCACAGCAAAACAACTATGACCCCCACAGGTAGTGGTCCCTTTGCCTCGGCAGGACAGACATGGACGTCTGTGACACACACACGCACAACATCAAAGTTCATGCACGAACAACGTGGATGTGGAGACTGTCTCCCATTGTGCACATGGAATCAGAGACATTGTAAACACAACATGCACACAGACTATTTAGGGCCATCACTATTGTGGCAATGGGTCAGCCTGTGACGTACATACCGTCCCACATGGGACTCAGGGGGTATGTGACATGACATACACATACACAACCTGGAAATGTGACCATGCCACATGCTCTGAACTGAACAGTTGCACATCACAGTGGTCATGTGCACAACACACAAAGGATTCTGTCCCCATGAACACGTGCACAGCCTGGGAGTGGCTGCCCCCAAGTGCCACCCAAAAAAACACATGTTGACCCCCATACACGCAAAAGGTAATGCAGCCTTACATGCCTTAGGATACAGTGTGGACAGGCTGTGGTGTTGTAGGTGTGCCCCTGAGTCCCTGGAACGTAAATGTGGCTGGCATACGTTCATCTGTGACAGGCATGGTGACATATGCCAGTGACATGTACAGGGACGCGTTGTACAGCAATGGACCGAACGGTGCGCACGCATTGGCCATTGCATATGATGTTGTCAGAAATACGCGTTGTACAGCAATGGACCGATCGGTGCGCACGCATTGGCCATTGCATATGATGTTGTCAGAAATACGCGTTGTACAGCAATGGACCGATCGGTGCGCACGCATTGGCCATTGCATATGATGTGACCGGGTACGCGTTGTACAGCAATGGACCGATCGGTGCGCACGCATTGGCCATTGCATATGATGTGAACCGGTACGCGTTGTACAGCAATGGACCGATCGGTGCGCACGCATTGGCCATTGCATATGATGTTGTCAGAAATACGCGTTGTACAGCAATGGACCGATCAGTGCGCACGCATTGGCTATTGCATATGATGTGACCGGGTACACGTTGTACAGCAATGGACCGATCGGTGCGCACGCATTGGCCATTGCAAATGATGTTGTCAGAAATACGCGTTGTACAGCAATGGACCGATCGGTGCGCACGCATTGGCTATTGCATATGATGTGAACCGCACGCGTTAGTACAGCAATGGACCGATCGGTGCGCACGCATTGGCCATTGCAAATGATGTGACCGGTACGCGTTGTACAGCAATGGACCGATCGGTGCGCACGCATTGGCTATTGCATATGATGTGACCGGCACGCGCGTTGTACAGCAATGGACCGATCGGTGCGCACGCATTGGCCATTGCAAATGATGTTGTCAGAAATACGCGTTGTACAGCAATGGACCGATCGGTGCGCACGCATTGGCCATTGCATATGATGTGACCGGATACGCGTTGTACAGCAATGGACCGATCGGTGCGCACGCATTGGCCATTGCATATGATGTGAACCGGTACGCGTTGTACAGCAATGGACCGATCGGTGCGCACGCATTGGCCATTGCATATGATGTTGTCAGAAATACGCGTTGTACAGCAATGGACCGATCGGTGCGCACGCATTGGCTATTGCATATGATGTGACCGGGTACGCGTTGTACAGCAATGGACCGATCGGTGCGCACGCATTGGCCATTGCATATGATGTGAACCGGTACGCGTTGTACAGCAATGGACCGATCGGTGCGCACGCATTGGCCATTGCATATGATGTTGTCAGAAATGCGCGTTGTACAGCAATGGACCGATCGGTGCCCACGCATTGGCCTTTGCATATGATGTGACTGTGTACGCGTTGTACAGCAATGGACCGATCATTGCGCACGCATTGGCTATGGCCTGGCATGGCAACGGACGCGTTTTCAAACCTCTAACGAGTCTGATGCAGTGAATTCAGTTGGTCACCCACAACAATGTTGCAAAATCATGGGTCTCATGAAGTTGAACTTTTGAAGGATGCTTTGGGCGTGTGTAAGTGGTGCAATTCCATGGATTGGCCAGATTCAGAAGATGCAAACGACTTGGACCTATCACTTTGGACACATGGGACAGTATCTGCCTCAGCAGCACACATATAATGCTGGCTGTTCCCCTGAGAGCTCACTTGCCTGCACTACATGCTCCAGGACGACATCTGCCACCACCACTGCTGCTGTATCTGCATCCTCTGGATCCTGCAATGGCACGTACTGTGGAGAGAGCCCCAGCCTTCACCATTGAGGAGAACCAGGCCCTGCTGGACAGCCTCCTTCCACAGTACAGCAAGCTGTATGGGAAACCAGGGGAGCAGGTGAGTGTGCTGTCCACTGCCTTACTAAATGTGCATGTTGTCTGACTAGCAAGACTTACAGTGTGCACGCCACTGGCTAGCAGGCTCACTGAGTAGTTGTCACCCCCCGTAGTGTGTAGTTACATGCACTGAACAGGTATAGTGCAGTAACAGTGCATTTAAACGAGGTTTTACTTCCCAGGCAATGATACCATGTAGTAACTGCTGGCAAACTGTTCATAGCCATCGTTGCACTGCCTGTGTACATCATGTGCCCCTGTGATTGAGACATGTATATCCAACTGTGTGATGCACGGAAATGTTGCATGTGTAGTAATGGCCTTTTCACTTTGTCATCCTCACAGGTTGATGCCCACCAGAAGCAGAAGATATGGCTGACCATCGTCCGGGCAGTGAGATCCGTGGGGGTCTACAAGCGCCGGATCCGCAACTGCCAGAAGAGGTGGCAGGACCTTCGGGGCTGGACCCGGAGGATCGCACGGGTCCAGCTGAAGCTGTCGCCTCCTCACAGGAGGGGCGGACACCGGACCCTGACCCCCCACATGCTCAGGATCCTGGCGGTGGTCTTCCCTGATCTGGATGGGCAGCTGAAGGCCAGACAGCGTCAAGGAGGGGGTGAGTCCATGACTGCATTGTGAACTTTGTCTGCCATGCTATGTGCCCTCCTCTGAATAAAATACAACTAGGGGGGTATGCCCAAATGACCCTCCTATACCTGGGCATAAAACATCAGCAAGATGTACAAAGAGAAAAGAGTATGGAGGGATCAATCGCTCATTTATTTTCGTCACAGGCACAGTAAATTACCCGGACGTTAACATTATTTGTAAATATAAATATAAATAATTTCACTAGTTACACATATCATTCAGCGGGACTCTGATACCTAAAATAAATACACATGAATTAAACATCAAATGAACTATACATAAGACATAGACAAATATACAATAATCAAACATAAATCATGATCAAAACCACAATACATACACACAGTTCAATACAACATAAAAAAACCTAATTATCACATATATTAATGTACACTCCTCAGTCCGAGTGATACATTCCGAGGTAATCCTCTGCGCACAAGAGGTATCACACCTCTCTCTCATTCACTAATGTGCGCCTATAATCAAAAAGCCAGATGAAAAATAATGATGGGACTCCTCATATATCTGTCGACGCGGTCGCGTTTCAGCCCACAATTGCTTTCGGCTTCCTCAGGACAAGGGTACATAAATCTACAATAGTAATCAAAGTTTTAAATTACATAAATGTACATATATACTACCGATCTATTTCTATCCCTTATTTGCCCATACAGTGCTCAGTAAAAATAGTCTTACGACTAACACGTGAAAATGTACTCTCCCATATGTGTTCTAATGGTGAGGAATTAGTGTGTAAATTCCCAAGAGTTCCTCTAATAACACCCTTTCTCAGTGTATATTAAATAAATGTCACTGTGCCTGTGCTCACCCCCAAACAAACACCAATTAAACACCTGCTCTCAAGAAAATACCTGGAATCTATTCCAAGCTATCGGGATCGAAACAAATCCTTTTCCTCGGGGGAACACGCTTCCCACAAAACATGGTTCCAAACTTCATATGGAAACCTATTTGAGTAGTAAGGAGGCCAATCTAGATTAAAAAGGCATATTACCAATACAACACATTCTTCTCTCCTACTACAGGCAAGCATACCAAAAATTTAAAATTACCTTCAATATTTTGCTGCTTTACAAACAAAAGTAACCCTCCGGTCACTGGCCAATCCTTCGCCTCACTCCCTAGATCAAACATATACCAAAATTATACTCGCGTCATACACAATAACGATACTCCTACTCACAACGTCTCTAAAGCACCGGTTCCCAACTATATTTACTTACCGCCCTGGTCTCCCGTCCAAAAGTACGATCCTCACTGTTCGCGCCACACCGGTACGGAACAAACGCTCTACCAGCTGTGAGTGGTTTTGTACGCGCGTAATCACGTCATACGCCGCCGGCCGGCAACATAGACAAAGGACTATCGGGAGACTTGTGTGTCGTTTCCAATGAATCTAAATAACTCTCTCAGCAATAAACCTACTCTAAAATTCTGTCATAGTTCCCCAACACTTACATTCGCATAAGATTCTATTATATACCCAATGGTATAACTACGAGTGTGCGTGCCCCTAGATCATATAATACGGGGCTACCATCATGTAATCCAAGATACAAAATACATCGATGCCCTTCCTACGTTATTTATATTAATGCAGAAAATTCACTCTCCAACCGGGGTTCTTACTGCACTGTATGTTCAAACAATGGGCTTACAATCTAACCAGCAGTCTATATACACAATGTCTCTCATTTATACACCCTACCTATATTCAAAAAGCATAATTTCCTTGTTACATAGTAAATCTCTGGGCATACATAATTATTACATATAGTATCAGATAAATACACTTGACACACATCACTGTTGAAATACATTTTCTTTTAAATCAATGCCCATAATTCATCACGGTCATTGAGGCCCTCTGTGGCTGTATGGTATCTTTCTATGAGACGTGCTTCTGTACGGTCAGCCTCATTTCTAATTCTCCTCTGTTGCATGCCTTTATTACCACCAGTACAGACCATACAAGGTCATCTTCAGTGTGCCCACAATCAATATAGTGCTGCACCAATGGTGCTCCTTGAATTCTGCATCTTATGCGTGATTTATGTTGCAGGACTCGCATTTTAACTGCCTGAGTTGTTTGTCCAATATATGACTTCCCACAAGGACAAGTAATTACATACACCACATTTTTGGTGTTACAATTCGAAAAAGTCTGCATCATATGCCTCTTATTGTTAATCAAGATAAATTTAGAGTTATTCGTGCATCTGCACGCGACACAGTTATTGCAACGGTAGTGTCCTACCAGTGCAGGTAAGCCTAATAGACCTCTTGTGTCTTTTTTAATCACAGGTTCCCTTATTGCTCTTACCAAGTGTTGTCTCAAATTTTTACCTTTTCTAAACGAAAAGAGCGGTTTAGGCATATTCAGATGTTCAATCAGTCTCCAGTTTCTCACAATAATCTGTTTAACTTTATTGGCTTTAGGGTTAAACGTGAGGACACATGTCATTTGTTCTACTTCCTCTTTTATTTTAGGAGTTAACAGACTTTCCCTTGGTGTATACCAAGCCCTTTTAAGAGCTGATCTAACCAATTTCTTCGGGTACCCCCTCGCACAGAGTTTATTTTGTAGGCTTTCCGCATTTTCAAAATAATCCTCCTTGTTAGAGCAATTGCGACGTATCCTTAAAAATTGCCCGTAAGGCAGATTTTCCTTAAGACTTCTAGGGTGCCCAGACGTAAATTGTAAAAGCGTGTTCCTATCTGTGGGTTTATTATATAGATTCACTTCCAACTCACCCTCTTTGTCAAAAATCCATACGTCCAGGAAATTAATCCGGACATTACTTACAGACATAGTGAACTTCAAATCTGGAGTACGTGAGTTCAACCACAAGTGGAACCTTTCTAGCTCTTCTTTATTTCCATTCCATATAAGGAATATGTCGTCAATGAAGCGCAACCATTTATTAGTATTGTTTCGAAATGGTGCCGCCTCACTGAAGACATATTGTCTTTCAAAGTTATCCATCACCAGGTTCGCTATCTCTGGGGCGCCACGCCCTTTATTTGTAAAAACAACTCACTTTTAAAAGAAAAAAAGTTATTTTTCAAACAGATTTTTGCCAACTCTAATATAAACTCTGTAGGAACCTGGTGTGGTCTTACTCTTTGCTCCAATTCCATAACCAATAAAGCCTCATCTTGAGGAATGTTAGTATATAAACTCTCGATGTCGAAGGAGACCAACAATTGTCGGTCTCCATCGAACACCGAGTGTTCTACTTTAAAAATAAGGTCCATGGTATCTCTCACATATGCCTGAGTGGCACTCACAAATGGTTTCAAAAAGGTATCTATATACTTCGCCAAAGGTTCAAGTATCGAACCACAAGCAGCAATAATAGGACGCCCTGGTGGATTTTGGGCATCTTTATGTACTTTGGGTAGCACATATATTGTTGGAACTTTTTGCATAGTAAAATTTAAATAATCATATTCTTTTTTGCATAAAAAGCCACAATCCCTTGCTTCAGTAGTCAAATACAAAATTTTTGCTTTAAGGAGTGATGTAGGGCTGTCAACGATTCTACGATAGTGTGTAGGGTTATTGAGTTGTTTTAAAATCTCTTTATCATATTCATCACTATCCCATAAGACAATTCCCCCTCCCTTGTCGGCAGGTTTTATTACCGTTAAGGGATTACTCGCTAAACTTTTAAGGGATGTCTGTTCTTGCTTGGTAAAGTTAGACTTAAATGATAGATGTTTCTCATTAAGTTTGTCTATTTCCCGTAGAATTTGATTTTCAAACAATATGATCTCATCTGGCATAGTCGCACTATCAGGACAAAAGGATGATTTTTTCTTGAGACCACTTACATTTAACTCTTGTGTCTCAGTTTGATTCGAAAAAAAGGCTTTCAACCTAATCTTTCGTAAAAATTGTAATACTTCAGTTTTTGTATCGACTGGATCTTGTACCACCAAAGGAACAAAGGATAAACCTTTTTGTAAAACTTTTATTTCCCATGGGTTAAGTAGATGTTTAGACAAATTATATATAGGCATTAGTTCATCACTGAGTTGGTTAGTGGTGTCAATATTGGAAACTACCGTCTGTACACTTTCTGCCGTGTTCGGAAGAAATTCTGCTCTTGTGGCGGTTGGTAGATCGGAGTCCTCCATCCCCCTCTGAATCCTCTGCCCCTGCGGCCCCCTCTGTCTAAAAAAGGTGGAGGGGCACTTGGATATTGATAGAATGATTGGTATGGTTGGTAATATGACCCCGCTCCTTGATCTGAGTCAGATGATGAGTCTGAAAACGTCAAGAACCTAGTTCGCGATCTCCCCTTATATTGTAAATTAAGGGAACTTGGATTATTATTCTTAAAGAAATCTTCCTTTAGGTACGGGTACACCTGATCTTGTTTAAACTTTTTAATGTCCCTACTTAGTTTAGATGTTTTCAAACTAACCGTATGGGTTTTGAAATCAGTCAGGGTTTTATTAATACTCTCCAGTAATGCTTTTGCATCCACAATCGCAGAATCGCTCTCTATTTCTTCCTCCAACTTCTTTATTTCTTTTAGTTCTTCCTCACTAATTCGTAGCGCGGTGTTGATGGAAAGAACAATCCAATCTCGTGAGCACTTTGTCCCTACTCCACTAAAATCTACTAAGTATGGTTTATCATTTATAAAAATAACCGGAATATTTTTAACCTGAAGCCCTACCGGTATGGTATTGGTCTTAAGGTATTCCAGTAGGACTTGTGCATGCAATTGTGCCCTCCTCTGGCCTGGTTAAACTTCCACAGTACATCAGTCATGTGGTCCAGGACCCATGTCCCTCAATTGTGCACTGCCCACTCCTCATCTGATACCCAGGTGTGGCCCTTACAGTCAGGAAATTGTGTCACTTGGGTACTGTGTCCTTGCATTTTGCTTAGCTCAAGGTGGGGGACAGCATTTGTTCCCGTAACTCTGTGGTGGGCTTCATGGGTGGGTCCATTGCTTACACAATGCCTGAGTTCTGACATGTAATCTGCGTGTTACTCTGATATGTGGTCCAATTGCTGATCTGATTCACCACATGTGCCTGGGGTATTTGGCACACACCCATGCTGTGGGTGGGAACAATGTTTGGGCCTCAGGAGTATGTATATCAAGTGTGTCACACATACTTAGCCACCTGCCTACTGTCCAGGGCTCATCCCTCATTCACGTGGAGCAGGACAGTCATGCCTACTCCAGGCCATACAATACACTCTGTACTCCCACTCCCGTGTATCAGCTGACACGTTGTGCTCAGTGAAATGTTCCCTCAGGTGTCTGCCTCTGTGTCATTGTGCTGTGGCTTCGTTGTCAGGACTACTGGGGTGTTTCTCGGTTAGGGCTCAGCATGCCACCAGAGATGTGACCATAGGAGACGATACTTGTGTGACACATAGGTGTTTGATCACTTGACCGTGCAGACTGGGGTATGCGAATGTGAAGTTCAGGCAGCTGTTTCCCATTCACAGCAGATTGTGAGGTGCTCAGGTTCCGAGGGTTGTGTTTCAGGTCTTCCATATGTCCAATTGGTATGACGTGGACAAATAAGAGTTCAGATGATGTGGTTTGTGGGGGATGGACATGTGCACTTGTCAGCTCCAGGACTTGCATTCCCCATGACCTAGGATTGTGACACAGTGCAGACTGTTGTTGTCTGGCTGCCCTGCCCATGTGACTGGAGACAGTGATGTATGACTTTGCAGGCATGCCTGTGCCATGGTATTAAACTTCCTATGAGTGATCCTGCAGGGGAGTGACATGTGCTACATGCACCCCATTGTGGCATTGACTATCAGGACATGGGTGCATCATGTTGTCTGGTGCTGGTATGCATCACATGCATTTCAAAATAGACTCTGGCCATCCCTTTATCCGGACATCTGTACTGACTCAGTGGCAAGAGTTGTGATGTGTGCTTGTTCACATACTTCACCGTGTTCTCTGCACTGTCCAACTACTGTGTAGGTGGTGCATGTGTCCACACTGGGGTATTGCCATCCGACAGACACCAGACAGATGGGTGCAAGGCCAGGAGGGATGTGAGTGCCATGGTTGACCATCAGACTGACAATTGGCTTCTCCTACTCTGTTTGGGCACTTTTGGCAATGTTCAACTAAGGATGCCAGGGCTTGCTCTGTAATGTGCTGTACTTACTGTGGTGTGTGCGGTCAGTGCATGTGACTGATGTTTGTCTGTTTCCCTATTGTTTGCAGATACATCCACGGCCACAGGAGGGGACAGCTCCACGGACCAGGAGGATCCGCAGAGCCAGACTGGGTCAGCAGCCTAGGAGTGGTCGGAGGGACCTAGTGGCACGGAGGGCGAGGGGAGCCACACCGAGGAGTCCTCAGCACCATCCACCTCAGCTAAGGACCACAGCAGCTCGGAGGATGACTCCCTTGTGGAGGCGGGTGTCAGCAGCCACCACACCCCAGCTAGTGTTGCTGTCCCCGCCACCACCACCACCACCGCCCTCCCATCGGCTCCCATTCCTGAGGTCCGTGGAGGCTCCCGTGTTTGGGAGCATGTCTCCTTCGTGCCAGGCACCGCACCCCCTGCCCCTGAGTCCCCTGCTGCCCTGAGTGAGGAGTCTGTGTACCTACTTCGCCAGCTCCATGTAGGGCAGACAGCAATGCTGAGTGTCCTCCATGCCCACACCACTCTGTTGACTCAGCTGGTGTCATTCATGGAGGGCATCTCATCGGGAATGTCTGCCCTACAGAGGAGCAATAGGTCCATGGACTCCTCCCTGACGGCAGCCAGTCCTCCAACAGTCCCTCACCCCTCCTACCTCTGCCCCATCCACACTTCCTGGCACCCTACCTGTCCCAAGCACATGCACACCTGCACATTCACCCAAACACACAGACACGAGCAGCACGGACACACCCACTACAAAAACAAGACGTGCACGCAGGCATCCTCAGGGGACTGATACCACACCCACAGGGGATGGGGGACAGACACACACACACGCATCCACAGTTACTCCGCAGTCCTCCGATACCTCTCCCTCCAAGGCCCCTTCCCTTGCCTCACCTGCAACCCCACCTACACAGCGGCTCTTCCTCTGTGACCTCGGCCTCTTCCCTCCAATCCAGCTGATCCAGCATTCAGGGGGAAGAGGAAGCCCACCCACACAGAGGGGAGTGCCCCTCGCCCCCGGACACCCTCCCCAGGCGCAGACAGACAGAGGCCCCCATCCGCAAGTCCCCCGGACCCGGAAGAGCAAGACCCCACCGCCGCCCTGCAGCTCAGCCACCAAGTCTCCTTCCTCCATCCCTCAGGCCCCCACTCCACAGGTGCCCCCACCCACAGATACACCATCCCCAAAATGATCCGGCCTTCTCCCCCTGCCACTTGCTCTTACAGCACCACACCCACCGCTGCGCATGTCTGTGCCACTGGTGTGGAGACGGTGTCCTCCCCCTCTGTCCTGCCCACCTTACCTGAACCCCATTCTACTCCCCTGGAGATAGGCACTGCAGTGGAGTCCACTACCACCCCGTCTGACTTGGGCACTGCAGTGGGGAACCTGTCCACTCCATCTGCACGGCCCACTGCAGTCATGCCGGCACCCACACCATATGAGTCATGCCCCCAGTTGTGCCGGCACACACCATGTCAGACACCTCCACTGCAGTTGTCAGTGACTCTCCAGCACCCACCACCCCTTCCCTGCCTCCTTCTGGTGAGCCCTGATCCTGTCCCTGCGGTGCCTGGCCTGCCCCCCCGTATGCCCCTCCGAGGGGAATGTCCCTGGTGTGTAGCAGTGCAGGCATGCAAAGGGTGACATCTGGCACTGTCACCCTGTTTGGACTATAATTATGGTCTGGCCATTGGCCTTTGTTATATTTTTTCTTTCACTTCTTCACACACAAATGCTGAATAAAGCAACTTTCTGTTCTCTAGTGGTTTTGCTTCTGATGTACATGTTGTTGATGATGCTAACCGTGCCCTTGCTGCAGTGATGGTGATTTTTGATATCAGGAAAATGAAGTGTTACTGTGCAGGACCCCATGTGGTCCAGAGGGAATGTGTCCTATCCTGTTGTGTATCCATGTCATCCTTTGCAGCAATATGAGGGTGTCATGTTTTCAATATTTGGCAATGGGATTTCCTAGTTTTATTTGCAATTTCACATCTGTGGCTTACACCCGGCACATCTGTTGTGCTTGCCATTGTTCAATTAGTCTACTTCCTGACCGTGTGGCCATCTCCACTGGACATGCAAGTTTGGGCATCAATGGGGAAGGACTCATCTGTGTTATCAGTGCAACTTGCTATACATGTGTGTTGGATCTGTGCTGATGATTTCGGTGACACTCCCATGACCAGGCTGATATGACGGGAGCCTTCATTTTGTGCTAATTGTTGACTGTGTGACCAAGTGTTCTGCTGACATGATAGAGCCCTACTGAGACAACGTATATGTAGGAAGGTGGAATCTGACTATATGGTTGCCCCCACTTTTTTCCTGGTGTTTTGCTGGTTTATGACTTAGTTGGACTGGGACCCTGCTATTCAGGGCCCCAGTCTATCTGCTCTCTCTAAACGACATGGAGTGCACTCTAGGTGCACTAGTGATTGGATACTGTGGTGCCTTATTAGTCCCTAGTATATGGTACCTTAGGTACCAAGGGCATAGGTACTTCACAGGCCTACCAGGGGCTGCAGCATGTATTATGCCACCCCTGGGAAGCAGTCTAAATCTGACACCACAGGCCTGCTACTGCAGCCTGGGTGAGGTGGTGCTAGCACCCCTCACTGAGATATAGGTTTCCTATATCTCTCCTGCACACACATATAAACCTATCAGTCACCCCTAAGGCATGCCCTATCAATCCTGAGGGCAGGGTGCTTGGCTTCTATGTGAGGGGGTGCCTCTGCCTGAGCAGGGCCCCTCTGCAGCTCTCAGAGTCTATTCTCTGGTGCTGTTTGTGGATGCGGTTAAACCATATACTATTAAGTGCATTATATCCTCGCGGTAAATGCTAACTTTGGAATGGCTGCATCAAAACATGTCGTGTTTGGTGTCAAACATCTTGGAATACTACCCCCCGCCAATCTTGGTGGCGGGGGTAGCATTCCACCCTTCTAGAGGGATAAGACATGTACCTGCTGTGGAAACACGGTAGAATCCTAAAGAGCCCTGGCATCACAAAATGGATGCCACCAGTCACAGACACTGGGCTGCCCTCCTGCTGATGACCAAAACTCGCAGTGGAGGAAGCCCAACAATAGGCATCCTGTCACAGGGAGGTGTAACCACCTCCCAGACAGGGTTTAGTGTATTGGGGCTGGGTGGGTGCACTCTTAGAGTGCTTTGAAGTCCTGCACTGGGGGAGCAGAAGGCTCCTCTGTGCATATGCCAGTTCAAACCAGCTCAGGGGCTACCTGCCCCTGCTATGGCGCGAAACTGGACAAAGGGAAGTGGGTGTAGCCACCTCCTCCTTGACCCTCCCATAGGTGGGGTCATAGAGCTAGTCCATCCCCTCTTTTCAGTATAAGAGGGGAACCTTGCCATTGCAAAGCAGATAACTCCTGGACGACGCTCTACAGAAGAATCCTGGCCCTTCGACGTACCACTACCTTTGGAAGACAGAAGAATCTCCCTTGGAGTCAAGGAGTGACTCCCCTGCTTGGCAGGCACCAAAAACGACAACGACGGTCGCAAACTACGCTGCTCCCGCTGGAGTCTGAAGTCCCTGCAGCCCAAGAAGTGGATTTCCTGACCTCTCCCAGGCCATCGTGAGTCCCCAGCGAAGCTGAGGCAAGTGGACCCCACGAGTAATGAGGAACCGCGACCCCTGGGTACCGTGCCCTATTGTCGAGTGCAACCCCTTCACAACGTTCTACGAACTTGTGCTTTGGACCACGTGTGGTCCCGACCTCCAGCAGGAATCCCTCTGAAGATCAGAGGCCTACACCGTCCCGAGTGACCGTGGGCTCCTGTTGAGTGATTCCGCCTGAGGTGTCTTCACGATCCCTTGCCCGCCGGCTTGTGGGTCCCCAGAAGACTTCTTAAAGAAACCAAAGGGCTCCCCTGGGTACTCCAGGCCTGCCCTGACTTACCCTCGCTGGGTGAGTCCCTCAGACCTTGCTGGTCTGTGCCATCGACTTTTCTTCATCTCCCCGAGACTTGCTGCTGCCAAGGCATGTTGGCTCCAATCGAGTTGCCGACACCGCAGTCAGCTGCAGACGTCAAGGGACCCACCGAATCCAGCTCCTGGTCGTCGTCGACACCTCCTGGACCACGTGGCTGAAGAGTCAAGGCACCCGCAACCGACCTGAATCAACCGACGACGGTGGGCATCCATCTTCCTTGCCCCGGGTCACTGCCAAGTGACTTTGAACACTGTCCCCTCTGCTTTCAGGTCATCCTTCTTCAGAATCCAGGCTTGGATTCCACCGGACACTTCTTCAGCTCCCGCAAGCAGCAAGTCTTCTTTGTTCGCCATTGAAAACGACGCCGCGACCCGACACCAAAGGACACCTATGCACCCGGCTTCCCTGGGTGAGGTAACTCCAGCACTACGGTGCTCCTGTGGGTGTGGGCCCTAGAACTACTTACCCTGTAAGTGACTTGCTTGTAGGTTCTCCCGAAGTATCCTAAAACTCTTTATTTCCAACCGCGACTTGCCCCATTGAAGTTAACGGCGATCCGCGCCTGTGTATCCACACTGCACGCGTCCCCCGTGGGTCCTTTACTTACCTGCCTTGGGTGGTTTTGTGAGGCCCCAGCACTTCTGGAAGGCCCTAGGCCTTGTCTCCCTGCAAGTCGTTGTCCCTAAGTCTCTTACTTAGTATATGGTCTGGTACGCCCCTAGGGCCCCAGCCATATTTTGTGCTTAACTTATTGTGAAACGTTGATTTGTGCATATGTTTGTCTTCTAATCTCATAAAGAGATTAGTAGAGAGTTATTTAGAAATAAATACATATATATTTGATATATATACCTGTGTGGTGTCTTTTCATTTGGTGATTCAAGAGATTATATGGTAAAACAAGCTGCTTTACATTCCTCCGAGACTTAGCCTGAAGGCTGCTCTCCACAGCTACCACTAGGATAGCTTTCTTTAAAAGGTTGTCTTAAACCTATCTACCATAAGAGTCGATTTGCCCTGGTGCAAGGTGTCCACTTTAATTAGTGAACAGCATATACCAGGCCAACTTCTCACATTGGTGGGCAGCGTGTGGGATTCCAGCTTGCCATTGTTTTACCAGAAAATCTCTATTTGAATTACTAACTGAAAACCATTATAGGTACTCAAGGTACATATAAAGTCAAGCTTAGTATCAATAAGTTCTACTGAACTTAGAGCTGTGTGCCAAGGGATAGCACACCCTTTCCACAGCTCAAGCTAGGATCAGTAGGCCACAAACTAGTGTAGGTAGTACAACACTGCACAACACTAGAATGTCCTTAAAGGGTGGACCCAGTGGATCCACTCAGCCTCAGTATAAGGACATGGCTTTCTCTAACTTGAGAGCCATGTGTGTTGACAGACACCTGAGGCTAGGACAGAGTCCCTCAACACTGCACCTGATAGATCTGCTAACAGCAGATGACCTTAGATTGGCTCTAGGAGCTAAAGGGTTTGAATCAGTGGGTGGGTCAGTCATAGTATCTGGGTCAGATGATGAAAATCAGAATGACCAAGACTCTGTGATTGAAGGGCCAGGCTTCAAGGGGCCTGAAAAGGACAGAGGAATTCTCCCTAAGAGAACTGACAGAGAGGAGGAGAGGCACAGACCCCCTTCCAGGGAATCTGACCACTCTTATCACTCTGGCAGAGAATTTGTCCAGCAGAGGAGCTCATACTTTTCCTTAAGAGAGACCTCCTCTGAGAGAAGGTGCAAACTGCTCCAGTATGAGGAAGCCAGAGTGGCCCTCAGAACCAAGCAGTTGGCACTGGATAGAGAAGCCCTGGAGATCCAGAGAGCTTCTAGAAAGAGGGGTTAGAACCCCTGGTGGCAGCAACAGTGTCCCTAGAGGCAGAGAATATATTCCTGACCATAGGAACCTGAGCAAGGTTGTTCCTCTCTACCAGAGTGGGGATGATATCCACAAGTGGATAACTGCTATGGAGAGGGCCTGTAGAGTACAGCAGGTCCCCCAAAAGCAGTGGGCAGCAATCTTGTGGCTCTCCTTTTCAGATAAAGGAAGAGACAAGCTCCTCACTGTTAGAGAGGAGGATGCTGATGATTATGAGGTCCTGAAGAGTGCACTGATAGATGGGTTTGGCTTAACCACTGAAGAGTACAGGTTGAAGTTCAGAGATACCCAGAAGGCACAGACTCAGGACTGGACAGCCTTTGTAGATTGTGCATCCAAGGCTCTGGAGGGTTGGCTGGTTGGCAGTAGGGTTACTGATTTCAAAGGATTTTATAATCTAATGATGAGAGAACAGATCCTTAATAATTGTCAAAACCAGCTTTTACACCAGTACCTGGTGGACTCTGATCTGACCTCTCCCCAAGAATTGGGAAAGAAGGCAGACAAATGGGTCAGAACCAGAGTAAGGCCTAAGAATCAGGGTGGTGACCACAAGAAAAATTCTACCAAGTCCCAAGAGAAAGGTGGGGATAAATCTAAGGATAAGTCCACTACAGGGCCCCAAAAGTCCTCTTCTGGGGGTGGGTCCCAAACTCCTTCCTCTCCTGAAAAGAAACCCTATTGCCATGTCTGTAAAAAGCCTGGGCACTGGAAATCTGATCCCAGTTGTCCCAGGATTGGCAATAAAGAAAATGTTCCTCCAACAACTACTACCACCCCTCCTGGTACTACCAGTAGTAATCCTCCAGTTGGGAGTAGTGCACCCAAAAAGTTAGGTGCTTTTGCAAGAGGAACAGAGGTGGGCCCTAGTTCAGACAGGACCCCCTCAACAGACTCCTCAGATTCTGATGGTGGTATAGGATTTGCTACCTTTACCGTGGGTCCCACAGCATTGGGCAGGTACAGACTGGAGCCAATAATTAATGGTCAGAAAGCTGTGGCATTTAGGGACACTGGGGCTAGTGTCACCATGGTGGCAGGGAAACTAGTCCCCCTCACCAGCTTTTACCTGAGTTTAAATACCAGGTGACCAACATTGATGGTGTCAGAACAGATCACCCCATGGCCATAGTCAATCTCACCTGGGAGGGGGTCACAGGCCCAAAAAGAGTGGCAGTGTCCCCAACCTTACCTGTAGATTGCCTGATGGGCAATGATCTGGAAATTTCAGCCTGGGCTGAAATTGAACACCAAACCCATCTGAGGATGTTGGGTGTCCCTGTAAAGGTTAGTGGGGCTGTGATGGCCACAGCCCCAGCCCAAGATTTTGGAGAGATGGAGTCTGGAAGAATGGCCCACTCTCCCCCAGAAGAGAGCACAAGGGTTGAAGAAAAGTCTTCTTCCCTCCAGACAGTAGGTAAGGGTCAGCCTCCTCAGGGAACTGACCCTCCCCTAGTGAAGGAACTGCCACAGAGGTAGTCAGGCCTGGCCTGGCCCCACCCCTGATGGCAGAGGACCCTTCCAAGGTGGTACCCAGTCTGGAGCAGGTAAACTGCCCCTCTCTACCCTGCCTCAGTCAGCCCAGGGCTGCAGAGCTCAGGGAGGTCAGTGGACCCCCAGGGCCCCCTGTCCAGAGGAACCCCCCATCAGCAGATTAGGGGCACCCAGTCTAGTAGCCCTAGCCAGGTGAAAATTCCTCAACCCACTGAGGGATCCCCCATACCTTTATGTAGGGACCTCCCCAGAAGGACTCTGTTAGGCAAGGGCAAACCTGGGACCAAAAGGTTCCAAACATGCCATGTCCCTCCAGTGTTCCATCCAAAGGGACCCAACCCCCAGCTGTAGGCAGTCAAAGGTTGACCCTTAGAGCAAAGTGCAACTCAGCCATGGAAAGACAGGCATACATGGTGACCAGTGATCTGAGGAAGCTGAGGCCAACCTTCCTAGGGCCTCACTTCCCTACTCAGACACCCCACCAGCCTTGTACTTTACCAAAGCACACCAGAGGTAGTGATTCCCCATGGTGGAGACCCTCTCATACCCTTAGGGTGAGGGATTGCTTAGTGGACCATAAGACAGGGGGCAACCATGCTAGTGCAGGTGCTTCCTTATATGACCACTTAATCAATAAAGGCTCAACTGGTCACGGTTAGCCTTATCTCCTTTCGTTTGGGGGGTTATGTAGGAAGGTGGAATCTGACTATATGGTTGCCCCCACTTTTTCCTGGTGTTTTGCTGGTTTATGACTTAGTTGGACTGGGACCCTGCTATTCAGGGCCCCAGTCTATCTGCTCTCTCTAAACGACATGGAGTGCACTCTAGGTGCACTAGTGATTGGATACTGTGGTGCCTTATGAGTCCCTAGTATATGGTACCTTAGGTACCAAGGGCATAGGTACTTCACAGGCCTACCAGGGGCTGCAGCATGTATTATGCCACCCCTGGGAAGCAGTCTAAATCTGACACCACAGGCCTGCTACTGCAGCCTGGGTGAGGTGGTGCTAGCACCCCTCACTGAGATATAGGTTTCCTATATCTCTCCTGCACACACATATAAACCTATCAGTCACCCCTAAGGCATGCCCTATCAATCCTGAGGGCAGGGTGCTTGGCTTCTATGTGAGGGGGTGCCTCTGCCTGAGCAGGGCCCCTCTGCAGCTCTCAGAGTCTATTCTCTGGTGCTGTTTGTGGATGCGGTTAAACCATATACTATTAAGTGCATTATATCCTCGCGGTAAATGCTAACTTTGGAATGGCTGCATCAAAACATGTCGTGTTTGGTGTCAAACATCTTGGAATACTACCCCCCGCCAATCTTGGCGGCGGGGGTAGCATTCCACCCTTCTAGAGGGATAAGACATGTACCTGCTGTGGAAACACGGTAGAATCCTAAAGAGCCCTGGCATCACAAAATGGATGCCACCAGTCACAGACACTGGGCTGCCCTCCTGCTGATGACCAAAACTCGCAGTGGAGGAAGCCCAACAATAGGCATCCTGTCACAGGGAGGTGTAACCACCTCTCAGACAGGGTTTAGTGTATTGGGGCTGGGTGGGTGCACTCTTAGAGTGCTTTGAAGTCCTGCACTGGGGAGCAGAAGGCTCCTCTGTGCATATGCCAGTTCAAACCAGCTCAGGGGCTACCTGCCCCTGCTCTGGCGCGAAACTGGACAAAGGGAAGTGGGTGTAGCCACCCTCTCCCTTGACCCTCCCATAGGTGGGGTCATAGAGCTAGTCCATCCCCTCTTTTAGTATAAGAGGGGGAACCTTGCCATTGCAAAGCAGATAACCCCTGGACGACGCTCTACAGAAGAATCCTGGCCCTTCGACGTTCCACTACCTTTGGAAGACAGAAGAATCTCCTTGGAGTCAAGGAGTGACTCCCCTGCTTGGCAGGCACCAAAAACGACAACGATGGTCGCAAACTACGCCGCTCCTGCCAGAGTCCGAAGTCCCTGCAGCCCAAGAAGTGGATTTCCTGACCTCTCCCAGGCCATCGTGAGTCCCCAGCGAAGCTGAGGCAAGTGGACCCCACGAGTAACGAGGAACCGCGACCCCTGGGTACCGTGCACTATTGTCGAGTGCAACCCCTTCACAACGTTCTACGAACTTGTGCTTTGGACCACGTGTGGTCCCGACCTCCAGCAGGAATCCTCGGAAGATCAGAGGCCTACACCGTCCCGAGTGACCGTGGGCCCCTGTTGAGTGATTCCGCCCGAGGTGTCTTTGCGATCCCTTGCCCGCCGGCTTGTGGGTCCCCAGAAGACTTCTTAAAGAAACCAAAGGGCTCCCCTGGGTGCTCCAGGCCTGCCCTGACTTACCCTCGCTGGGTGAGTCCCTCAGACCTTGCTGGTCTGTGCCATCGACTTTTCTTCATCTCCCCGAGACTTGCTGCTGCCAAGGCTTGTTGGCTCCAATCGAGTTGCCGACACCGCAGTCAGCTGCAGACGTCGAGGACCTACCGAATCCAGCTCCTGGTCGTCGTCGACACCTCCTGGACCACGTGGCTGAAGAGTCAAGGCACCCGCAACCGACCTGAATCAACCGACGACGGTGGGCATCCATCTTCCTTGCCCCGGGTCACTGCCAAGTGACTTTGAACACTGTCCCCTCTGCTTTCAGGTCATCCTTCTTCAGAATTCAGGCTTGGATTCCACCGGACACTTCTTCAGCTCCCGCAAGCAGCAAGTCTTCTTTGTTCGCCATTGAAAACGACGCCGCGACCCGACACCAAAGGACACCTATGCACCCGGCTTCCTGGGTGAGGTAACTCCAGCACTACGGTGCTCCTGTGGGTGTGAGCCCTAGAACTACTTACCCTGTAAGTGACTTGCTTGTAGGTTCTCCCGAAGTATCCTAAAACTCTTTATTTCCAACCGCGACTTGCCCCATTGAAGTTAACGGCGATCCGCGCCTGTGTATCCACACTGCACGCGTCCCCCGTGGGTCCTTTACTTACCTGCCTTGGGTGGTTTTGTGAGGCCCCAGCACTTCTGAAGGCCCTAGGCCTTGTCTCCCTGCAAGTCGTTGTCCCTAAGTCTCTTACTTAGTATATGGTCTGGTACGCCCCTAGGGCCCCAGCCATATTTTGTGCTTAACTTATTGTGAAACGTTGATTTGTGCATATGTTTGTCTTCTAATCTCATAAAGAGATTAGTAGAGAGTTATTTAGAAATAAATACATATATATTTGATATATATACCTGTGTGGTGTCTTTTCATTTGGTGATTCAAGAGATTATATGGTAAAACAAGCTGCTTTACATTCCTCCGAGACTTAGCCTGAAGGCTGCTCTCCACAGCTACCACTAGGATAGCTTTCTTTAAAAGGTTGTCTTAAACCTATCTACCATAAGAGTCGATTTGCCCTGGTGCAAGGTGTCCACTTTAATTAGTGAACAGCATATACCAGGCCAACTTCTCACAGTATGGCACAGCTTTCCTTACACAGGGGTGGAGTCCCCTCATGGCAGTGTGTAATTCTGTGACATTGCCTGTGCACAAGGTGTGTGTTGTGTGTGCATGTCTGTGTGTGTTCACTTCCATTTTGCTAGGCAGGCTGGGATCCCTGGTGATGTTCCTGTTTGTGATGCTTGCTGAGTTGACCTATGTTCCCCCAAAGTCTTCTCCCTGGGTTATCTGTGATGTGGGTGCATGGCACATTACTGGTCACCAGGGTGTCACCCATAGGTGTGTTTGCTGTCAGGGCTGAGTTTGTGGGCAAACGCAGATGGGACACAGTCAGGATTCCCTTGGCACTTGTTGGTTACACCTGTCATGTAATTTCCAGTTTGTGTTAGCTTTCAGTGATTGTGACACGTTGTGTGTGTGACTGCTGCCACTCCTCAGGGTCAGAGCTGCAATGTTGGAAGTTGTCTATGTGTGTTCTTTGTGGGTGACCTTGGCTTCTTCATTGGTGTGGGACTGTGGCCGGGTCCCATTGGTTGGTGTGGTATTGACGTCATGTCCATGTACGGCGTACTGTGCAGTGTGTCAGACATTCAGTAGTCTTGTTGACTGGCCATGGGTGATGGGTTTCTGCACCTTAGTTCCCACCACCACCCCTGGGATTGTCATGGGTGCATGTGCAATGTCACCAGTGCATGTGAGCTTCACTGCTGCACATTGGTGGAGGTCGAGGTGTGTGGTGTTGGGTGTGTGCAGATGAGAGTTGTTGCACGGCTAGACCCCTGCCTCCATGTTGGCCTTGGCTGACAGGCCGTGCTGATTGATTTGTGCTTGTGTAGGTGTGATGGTAGTTTGTTGCTCAGGACACATGACTGTGGTTCACAGTGTGAACAACATCTAGCTTTGTCATCACAGTGGGATTATCATGCAGCCCAGGGTCCCCACATTGTGGGGACCCTGGGGGTAGTGCTGTGGTGGGTCTGTGTCTTGCTGTGTTAGTTGCTGTTCCTACAAGCTTGTGTGACATGTGTGATTTGTGCTCCCTCTCATCTGACAATGCCTGATTGCCCACATAGGGGATTCGGATCCATGAGTTACTTTTGTGTGGCACTGTATGCGCATCTGTGTAATTGGTATTAAGGCCTCATCATGTGTTGTGTGGTTGCCTGGGGACACTGGCACCCCCCCCCCCTCACCTGTTGTGTTTGATATGTAGTGTGGGGCTGCCTGTTTGTGTTTGTGCATCTGCACCACTGCATTGGCATATCTTTAGTGTGCCATTGGCTGTATGTTGTTTGGTGGGTTTCACCTGCGACTCCTAGATCATCAGTCAGCACAATGATCATGGTTTGTGTGTCACATTGCTGCCATGGTATGGTATCTGTTCACCTCACATCTACAGTCTCCACAGGATATCTACATTTGTGTGCCCATTGGAGCAGATATGTGGTTCTGCATTATGATAGTCACTTCTGTCATTGTGTTATTGGTGAATGTTGACAGTGTCAGCCCCCATGGGTGATGTTTGTCTGCACATGGCCAAAGGTATGTCTTATTTGCACTGCACTGTTTGCCTCAGCCAATATATGTTGCTATGGGACACAAACACTACTTTGCCACTGATGTGTTTGTTGTTCTGTGACCAGGAATCAGCCATGCTGTTTGGTAGTTGCAGCTTTTTCCATGGCCACACTTACCTTATGGTCACTGTGATGATGGGGGGTTAGACCCCATTGCCACAATGTTCAGAATGTGCTTCAGCTATGGACCCCACACTTACCTTTTGGTCACTGTGATGATGGGGGTTTAGACCCCATTGCCACAATGTCCAAATTGTGCTTCAGCTATGGACCCCACACTTACCTTTTGGTCACTGTGATGATGGGGGTTTAGACCCCATTGCCACAATGTCCAAATTGTGCTTCAGCTATGGACCCCACACTTACCTTTTGGTCACTGTGATGATGGGGGCTTAGACCCCATTGCCACAATGTCCAAATTGTGCTTCAGCTATGGACCCCACACTTACCTTTTGGTCACTGTGATGATGGGGGTTTAGACCCCATTGCCACAATTTCCAAATTGTGCTTCAGCTATGGACCCCACACTTACCTTTTGGTCACTGTGATGATGGGGGTTTAGACCCCATTGCCACAGTGGTCATGGTCTGCTTGCATTGTGGAGGCCACACACATTTATGTGTGACACATGTGATAGGGGGTCACATTGTATGTTCAATGTCATGTTCAGTGTTGTAGGCATTTGACACAGTCTACACACGCTTGGCATGGTGTTGGGGGATGTCTTTTCTTACATTCCTTATGTTGGAGTATGCTGGTTGTGTCATGCATTACCCATCCTATGAGTAGGGGTGGTGTTGGTGGTAGGCATCCAGCCCCCCTTGAGTAGGGGTGGTAGTAGTGACAGGTATCCAGCCCCCCATGAGTAGGGGTGGTGGTAGTGACAGGCATCAATTCCCCTATGTGTGGGGATGGTAGTAGTGACAGGCATCCAGCCCCCCATGAGTAGGGGTGGTAGTAGTGTCAGGTATCCAGCCCCCCATGAGTAGGGGTGGTAGTAGTGGTAGGCATCCAGACCCCCATGAGTAGGGGTGGTAGTAGTGTCAGGTATCCAGCCCCCCATGAGTAGGGGTGGTAGTAGTGGTAGGCATCCAGCCCCCCCTGAGTAGGGGTGGTGGTAGTGACAGGCATCAATTCCCCTATGTGTGGGGATGGTAGTAGTGACAGGCATCCAGCCCCCCTGAGTAGGGTTGGTGGTAGTGGTAGGCATCCAGCCCCCCATGGGTAGGGGTGGTAGTAGTGGTAGGCATCCAGCCCCCCATGGGTAGGGGTGGTAGTAGTGGTAGGCATCCATCCCCCCATGAGTAGGGGTGGTAGTAGTGTCAGGTATCCAGCCCCCATGAGTAGGGGTGGTAGTAGTGGTAGGCATCCAGCCCCCTGAGTAGGGGTGGTGGTAGTGACAGGCATCAATTCCTCTATGTGTGGGGATGGTAGTAGTGACAGGCATCCAGCCCCCCATGAGTAGGGGTGGTAGTAGTGTCAGGTATCCAGCCCCCCATGAGTAGGGGTGGTAGTAGTGGTAGGCATCCAGCCCCCCATGGGTAGGGGTGGTAGTAGTGGTAGGCATCCAGCCCCCCATGAGTAGGGGTGGTAGTAGTGTCAGGTATCCAGCCCCCATGAGTAGGGGTGGTAGTAGTGGTAGGCATCCAGCCCCCCATGGGTAGGGGTGGTAGTAGTGGTAGGCATCCAGCCCCCCATGGGTAGGGGTGGTAGTAGTGGTAGGCATCCAGCCCCCCATGAGTAGGGGTGGTAGTAGTGTCAGGTATCCAGCCCCCCATAAGTAGGTGTGATAGTAATCCAGCCCCCCATGAGTAGGGGTGGTAGTAGTGTCAGGTATCCAGCCCCCCATGAGTAGGGGTGGTAGTAGTGGTAGGCATCCAGCCCCCCCTGAGTAGGGGTGGTGGTAGTGACAGGCATCAATTCCCCTATGTGTGGGGATAGTAGTAGTGACAGGCATCCAGCCCCCCTGAGTAGGGGTGGTGGTAGTGGTAGGCATCCAGCCCCCCATGGGTAGGGGTGGTAGTAGTGGTAGGCATCCAGCCCCCCATGGGTAGGGGTGGTAGTAGTGGTAGGCATCCAGCCCCCCATGAGTAGGGGTGGTAGTAGTGTCAGGTATCCAGCCCCCATGAGTAGGGGTGGTAGTAGTGGTAGGCATCCAGCCCCCCTGAGTAGGGGTGGTTTTAGTGACAGGCATCAATTCCCCTATGTGTGGGGATGGTAGTAGTGACAGGCATCCAGCCCCCCATGAGTAGGGGTGGTAGTAGTGTCAGGTATCCAGCCCCCCATGAGTAGGGGTGGTAGTAGTGGTAGGCATCCAGCCCCCTATGTGTGGGGATGGTAGTAGTGACAGGCATCCAGCCCCCCTGAGTAGGGGTGGTGGTAGGCATCCAGCCCCCCATGGGTAGGGGTGGTAGTAGTGGTAGGCATCCAGCCCCCCATGGGTAGGAGTGGTAGTAGTGCTAGGCATCCAGCCCCCCATGAGTAGGGGTGGTAGTAGTGTCAGGTATCCAGCCCCCCATGAGTAGGGGTGGTAGTAGTGGTAGGCATCCAGCCCCCCATGAGTAGGGGTGGTAGTAGTGTCAGGTATCCAGCCCCCCATGAGTAGGGGTGGTAGTAGTGGTAGGCATCCAGCCCCCTATGTGTGGGGATGGTAGTAGTGACAGGCATCCAGCCCCCCTGAGTAGGGGTGGTGGTAGTGGTAGGCATCCAGCCCCCCATGGGTAGGGGTGGTAGTAGTGGTAGGCATCCAGCTCCCCATGAGTAGGGGTGGTGTTAGTGGTTGGCATCCAGGCCCCTATGGGTGTATATGGCATTGGTGATAGCCATCCCGCCCCTATGGTTCTGATGTTGCTGGTGTAAGTAATTTCTGCATCCCTATGTGTGTGTTATATGTCGGGTACGTGTCATTTGTTTGTGTGGTGGGTGTTTGACTTGCCTTCTGCGCCGTACGCGTCCGTACCAGTTCCGGTAATAGATGTAGAGTATTGGTAGGACCTGCGCGATGGGATTCATGGTTGGTTCGTCTCGTTCGGCTTTCTCGTTGCTTCGACTCGTACTAGTGGCTGGCGTGTTCGTCTCGTAGCCGTGGATCGTCTTGTGGCGCGAATCGGAGCTTATGTGCGCCTCTCCCGGATGCTTTGACGTGCCGTGCGTAGCGACGGGTTCGGCGCGTACGGAGTGCGCATCGTACTAGTCCGGCCGGACGGTGCTGCATTTTGGCTTCCGTGCGACTCGATTCTGCGTTTACGGATCCGGCTCGGTCGGGGAACAGGAGCTGGATTGGGTGAGTGCGACTGGGTCGGGATCTGGGCAGTTATGCGCATCGTACTTGCTCGTTCGGATGTATGTACGAATCGGTCGGGAAACACGCATTCGGCTGGGTTTTTTTTCCGGACGACTAGTGTTAGGTGCGCTTCCGGCCGAGATCGTAATCGACCCCTATGTATTGTTTGTTGATGGGTCATGTTTGCGAAAACAAAATGGAGAACTGAGTTCTGCCTATGCTGTATGTACTGTATCTGCTATTCTGGAAGCATCCTGTCTAAGAGGAGTCAAGTCTGCACAAATAGCTGAATTGATAGCTTTGACAAAAGCATGCAAGATTGGGGAAAAATTGAGAGTAACCATATTCACGGATAGTCAATATGGTTTTGGGGTTGTGCATGACTTTGGTCAATTATGGATGCAAAGGGGATTTCTGACTTCCTCAGGTTCTCCTATCAGGAATAGTAAAAATGTCAAAGAACTATTGGAAGCACTACAATTGCCAAAAGAAAATGCAGTGGTTAAGTGTGCCGCACATAAGTCAGGAAATGATTTTGTGACACAAGGCAACAAATATGCTGACCAAGTTGCACAATTTTGTGCTCGAAATACAATGTCTTTGAACAGAGGGTTGGAAAAAGAAGTTACCAATTGCCAACTAATGTTTTTCTCTGCCTTTGAAACATGGGATGAAGAACATGGGATGAAGTTAGACAGTTACAGGATGAGGCAGATGCAAAAGAAAAAGAACTTTGAATCAAAACAGGATGCACAAGAAGAGCAGATGATGAAGTATGGGTGTGTCCAGATGGTAGACCGATAATGCCAGATAGTTTACTATCACAAATGGCAAGAGTATATCATGGAGCTACACACATTGGGAGTGATGCCATGATTAGACACTTCAGGCAGACATGGTACAATCCCAAGTTTAGGCTAATTGCAGAGAGTCTCTGCCAGCGATGTTTGTCATGTCAACAGCAGAACCCAGGTAGAAAAACGGTTGTCAGTTGGGGAAAAATTGGAAAGGCAGAGGGAACATCTACCAGACTGCAACTTGACTTTATAGAGCTGTCGTCGTGTAATGGTTTGAAGTACGTCCTTGTCATTGTGTGTCTGTTTTCTCGATGGGTAGAAGCCTATCCCACGAGAAGGAATGACAGTCTCACAGTTGCCAAACTACTGTTGAGAGAACTCATTCCAAGGTTCAGATTTCCAGTCACTTTGGAATCAGATAGAGGACCTCATTTTAACAATGAGATAATTCGATTAATTTGTACAGCTTTCAAAGTTGAGCAGAAACTACATTGTGCCTATCGACCAGAAGCCTCTGGAGTGGTTGAGCAGCTCAATGGCACAATAAAATCCAGGTTAGGGAAGGTGTGTGCATCCACTTCACTGAAATGGCCTGACTCTTTGCCCCTTGTATTGATGAGCCTTAGAAGCATCCCTGACAGAAGGACGGGATTGAGTCCTCATGAAATTCTCATGGGAAGAGCAATGAGACAAGCATTTGTACCTGGAAACAAACTGATGAATATAACTGATGATCTAGTGTTGGACTATTGCAAAGGACTAGCTGATCTGATACGTTCTATGTCTCACCAGGTTGGAGAAGATGCAACCGAGCACAGCCGAATCAAGCTCATGATTTGTGTCCAGGAGACTGGATTGTGGTAAAGAAGCACACGAGAAAATCGTGTTTAGAAGCCAGGTGGAAAGGACCTCATCAAGTTATATTGGTCACGACGACAGCAGTGAAGTGTGCTGGCTTGCCAAACTGGATCCATGCCAGTCATACACAAAGAGTCCCAAGTCCACCTGACCGACAAGAGCAGCAACTGGTAGAACAAAGAGAAGAACCAGAAGCTGAAAGTTTTGAAGTCGAAGAAATCAGAGAAACAGACTCTGAAGAACGCATTGATGATGAACAACCAAGTACAAGTCAAGTAGGGTGGGCACCAGTTACTGGGTCTCAAGAGACTGCTGTAGAGACCGAGGAAGAGCAAGAAATTGAAAGACCAGAACAAATTGAAACAGAAGATCCAGATCAAGCTCAATCAAAAGAAGAAAAAGGAAAGACTGACAGATGCAGAACAAATTCAGTCAACAGAAGAATCTACTACAGAAAATTCAGATCAAGCTCAATTAGAGTTAGAAAAGGAAGGACTGAAAGATCAAGAACAAATTCAATCAACAGAAAGAGAGAAAACAGAAAGTCCAGAACAAACTCTGCTAAAAGAAAGAGAAAATAAAAGAACATTAGAAATAGGCGAAGAAGGTGAAAAGGCAGTACAAACAAAGAGGGTCAGAAAAGGTAATAACTGGTCAAGTGGAGTAAAAGGACTGAGATATGTTTTAAGAAGAAAAACAGGGAAAGAACAAGAACAAGTAAATGAAATATCAAGTCAGACTGAGCAAGAACATCCAAGGAGAAAATCCTTACGAAAATCAAAAAGAGTAAGAGTTCCGAGCAAAAAATATAAGGCTCCTGAATGGACATATATCATCCTTGAGGACTTTGAGAATCTTGATCTAAATGAAGAACAAGAAAGTGTCACTATTGAAGAAAGTGATGAAAGCAAATTGAGACCACCTTAAATGGGAAAGACTTTGACACTAAGGGTTGAAAATTGGCAAACGAATAAAGAGAAGAATAAAAGGAACAAAAGAAGAAGAGAAATAAATATAAAGGGGAATAAAGACGAAAAGATCTTGAAGTGTGGGATCACACAAAGATTTATATATTTTTTTGAGTAAATTTTAGAACATAGAAGAATTAATTTAGATATTGATAAAATTTAGAATACTGAAAATGGCAGAAACAAAAGTGACTGGACATTCGAAATCTAGTTTAAAACGAAGATGTGTTAAATATTGTTTGTGCAGTGTTTTAATGCTAATGTTAATGTGGTTATTGCTAACTGTTGTGATACCTATTCTAATGGTAAAGAATAACAGAAATAACACTAATACAAGTGATCGAGTGAATGTAGTTACTAAAAGAACAACTACCACTAATTTAGAGCAAATGGATGAGAGCATGTATCATCATGACAAATCAAATAGTGATTCGTCATTAAATGAATTTACTAAACCTCTATATGAATACGTTAATTCAATGGATGTGAACGATTGTTATGTCTGCATGAAATTACCTTCGTCTGTCTCGGAGGGGGTGGCATATCACCATCTTCCTTTAACATATGGTATGTCATGTAGTGTTGTGTCCAGTTTGTTCTATGTAACAGGCAAGCTGTAGTATTATTATTCGAATATGGATTTAGTATTTTCAGAAATCCCTATTCGAAGAAACCTGAACCCAGTGCTTAGTGCTAAAGAAGCAGAATTTATGGGTGAGTTCTTCTTAACAACAAACCCAATAGACATAACATATGCTCATAAGAATAATCTAACATGTATGATGAAGAAAAAGATTTTCTAAAATTAGTAGAGGAAAGAAGGCAGGATTTTCCATGGGCTAATAAGGAAGGGGACTATAAGAAAGGCGAGACTCATTCTGCAATGTCCCTAGACTTGTCAAAATTGGGAAAATTCTGTCTGCATAGACTAAAAACTGACTATAACAACATTTTCATTGATTCTAGTGAATGTGAACATACCTTCCTAATAATGGGGGATGGGGACTAAAAGGTGGAACTGATCCTGTTTTTCCAGGGATCTATTACGTGTGTGGTAAAAATGCCTATTATAGGTTGCCTACACGATGGTATGGTAGTTGTTATTTTGGAATAGTATTTCCAAAAGTCTATCACATAACTAAGAACAATGAAATGGATGTAGTAAGTCAAGGACTAAAACGAAGTAAAAGAACAAGTTTTTCAGAAATAGTAGGTGATATATTTGGTGCACTGATACCAACAGTTGGAGTCATACTGAATTCACATAAAATACGAAAATTGTCAACAATAGTTGATCGTCTATCAACAGATACTGCTGGGGGATTCTTAATGATTAATACCGAAATGGTTGCAATTAGATCTATGGTTTTGCAAAATCGACTTGCACATGATATATTATTGGCAAAAGAGGGTGGAGTCTGTGGCATGTTGAAAGTCCAACATTGCTGTACATATATCCCAGACAAAGTAAAGGTATTGAGGGATATATTAAGAATATTACAAACATTCATGACGATTTGACCCAACTAGAGGTTGACGGTGTCTGGGAAAGACTTTGGGGGTCATCAGGATGGCGGGCGGACTTTAGTCCGCCCGCCATCCAAGTGGTAACGGGACGGGCCGCCTGCCATGCGGCGGTCCCGCACCCCTGATTAGGATGCGACCGCCACCCTGGCGGTCGCATTCCGCAGTTTAACATTGCGGGTGCTGCCGCCGCAATGTCAAATTGACATGTTGTGCATTTCCATGCACAACGTGGCAGGCACCTGCACCCCCATCCCTCCGGGGGCCCGCAACGGGCCCCCAAAGCAATTCCCCGCCAGTCTTTCCTTGGCGGCATCGCCACCATGGAAAGGCCTTTAACCGCACGAATACTAATATGGATGGCGGTGCCTGATAGGCACCGCCACCATATTAGGGGCCAAGTCCGCCCGGAATGATTGCCGACCGGCGGATACCCCCGCCATTATAATATGGCGGGGGGTATTACTCGTTACGATGGCGTAACGGTCGCCGCCACCGGCTCGGCGGTGGCGAACGTTACAACATCGTAATGACCCCCTTAGTAAGAGTATTTCCGCTATAGGTAGTTGGTTTTCCACTATAGGGAGTAGTCTATTGGGGAAGATCCTAATACCTGTAATTTCAATAGCAATAATAGCTCTGATAATAATGATGACATATAAATGTTGTAAGAGTAAAACAAAAGCGAAAATGTTGGCTGAAATGAATAATAAGAGAATGGGAAGAAAGAGAAAAAGGGAAGAGATTGAGTTAGAGGAAATGAAAGGAAGTTTATATGATAAAATGAAAGAATTAGACATGAAAGAGAAAACGGAAGAATTACTAGAAAGAGAGGAAGACACTAAAAACTAGATGAATAAAGTTGGCACTTGGTAATGATGGGTATTTTATGATGGCTCAAAAATGCCATCAGAGGGGGGATTGATGGAGCAAGGATTCGAGAAAATGAAACTTGCTCGAAGAAATCCTCCATTAACTTTCACTAATCGTTAAAACTGTAGATGAGACGAAACTAATATACACCAGACACCGACACATGGGGAGAAAAGCTTACGCATGCTTAAATTAATGAAGAATAAAATGCAACGCGACTAAAACCCGCTTTAATTTGCGAAAACGCTTTGCGCATGTGCAAACCTGAATTACGTAGAGATAACGTGACTAACTCGCTTACAGAGGGAAAATCTCACGCATGCGCAAGAAAGACTAACACGCGGTCTTGAGGTACCGCGTGCCCGGCATCTGCTTGCTTGAATTTAAAAGAAAGCTGCTATTGTTAATGCTTTTGCCTAAGAAAGATAATAACAACCTGGGGTAGAGTAGAAGTGGGTGGTGAACAGTGAGAATTATATGTTGAAGAAAATAACATCTGTTTATGATTCCTTTATTAATAGTGTGCATTCGGGCCTACTAAAGCATAACGAAGAAAGAAAATGGCGACAGATGACTAAAAAGTCGCGTATGCTCAGTGAGACGGTGATGTGACCCGGTGACCGAAAGAGCTGAATGACTGCCAAGAATCAAGGACAGAAGACATGGGAAAAAGAAGACATGTATCACTCATCTATGAAGCCTGTATTGAATGTGTTATTACAGATGGCAACAATATATGTATGGGAAGAGGACAACATGAATGAGCTAAAGAGGAAGGGCTAGCAGACAATAAATACATTAACAAAAGTGAATATGTCAGCATGATGTGACGAAAACTCCCCTAACCCCGTCCAATCATATTCCGCATTTTAGTAAAATTCGCAACTCTTGAGGGTGGGACATGTAGAAAAAAAGACTATAACTAGACTAACTTGAGTTGAGCAGGAGAGCACGAGAGAGCAAAGGAGCAAGAGAGCCCGAGAGTGAAGAGAGCACGAGCAGCAGAGCAGTAGCAGATGAGAGAACGAGAGAGAGGGAGTGCTCATCGATCGAAGAGAGAAAGAGAGAGGGAGAGTCAAGAGCAGACTGGGAAGATTCAGATCCGAAACGACAGCCTGATTAGATTCGAAGATTTGCGGAAGAATATCGAGGAGGGAGAGAATGTAAGAGAGGGAATCGCCCTGGTGCGTCGGGTTTTGTAGAGAAGTCTAGTAAGTATCAGCCCTGTCCTGATCCTGTCCTATAGCCTTTGTCTCCTGAATTTAAGTCAGGGGACCCCCACCAGCCCTTTGGCCAGAGGGTTGGGTTTCCGGTCATCTCTATTAGGTAAATGTCATTCTGTCCCTAAAATTTGCATATTTCTTTGCAAATGTATGATAATATGTGTCTTTTGTCTCTACATCTATCCACTCTTATGCATTGATTTTGTTGAATGAGGTTGTGTAATTGAATGTATTTGCTAAATGAATTTTCTCTCTCCCATTGAATGATGGAGTTTGCTCTGTTATATCTGTATTGATGAGCGTTCAACTTTATGACTGAAAATTTAGATAAAGCTTATGAAACTTACTCAGAGTCTGTGATTATTTCACTAAGAATCTGTGAATTAGTTAAGAAATTGTTAATATCACCATCAACTAACTCAACTAATGGTCCATCGACCAGAGGAAAGAGTTGTTGATTCGTGAAGATTAGTTAGGCGTTGAAAATATCAACTTAACCTGATTTGTGGTTAAAGGGAAATAACTAATCAGAACTTTAGTGAATTATAAACTTGACCCCCAGCGGATTGACCAGGGAGTGTGGATGAGCAAATTTGAATAAATGTATATGGGCCCATTGAAATATTCAGGTTTTTTTTGTGTGAAATATTCAACCCTGGCCTTCCGCTGGATCACTACTAAATGCCTTTTGTGAATACCGAAAGTCGTAAAGTTAGGATTTTGTCTCAGTTAGTAGTAGTAAAGTTAGGAGTCCTAACTTTACTACTACTAAATGCCTTCTGTGAATACCAAAAGTAGTAAGTTTAGGATTTTATCTCAGATTAGTTCTGTGAATCGGCCCCAAAGATTTTAGAGAAGTCAGGGTTTATCTGTCTTGATATATGTGGACTACATTCTCGTTATACATAGAGCAGAGGTTTAGTCTAATAATTTAAACAATATCTTTTTTTAGAGCAGACATGCTGAATTTACATATTTGGCGGTGCTCTCATTTGTGATAATGAAGAAAAAGGTGACTCTGTAAAATAAAATATTTGCCTAGGATGACACAATTTTAGACCAGTTTATAGGTTAAGTGCATTACAGTTAGGTCAAGTAGATTATTCCAGGCACTATACCTGGAGGTCTGGTAAAATTTTTATGATTTTCCGAGGCCTGCTTCATCTGTTGCCACCCAGGCTACATCACAGGGATGGTTGGAAAGGACTGGGGCAGGATCTGCGGCAGGGATGGATGCTCAGGGTGCAAACACGTATGTTACCACCAAGAGCAGAAACCTGATGGGTGAGGCTACATGACAGATGGAGCAGGTGGCCAGATGAAATGATTGGGATGAGATGATTGATCTTCTAAGAGCATAAAATGATCTCATAGGCTTAGAATGATAATCCACAGGGTCCCAAATTAACTCTTGCAGTGTGCAGACTTTACATTCTAGGGTGGTGAAGAATGGCTTCAGAGCAGTGTCGAATTAAGCAGCTGCTATCTGTGGAGAAGGACCACTTGCTGCCAGCTCAGTGCCACAAACATCTCCAACTGGCAGCTCCATGGTTAGTGGAACACTGTTACACACGGGGACACATGTCACCACCCCACCTGTTGTTACAATGGCAGCTTTAGTGGTCCTTGGGAGGGATCAGTCATCTGGCCTGGTTGAGGACAACATCCAAGAAGCCTCACTAAGAGACGCAATAAGTGATGTCCTAATGTGAGCATCTGTCACCTTATATACCATCTGTCCACCTATTTTGCATCCACTCATGGACTGTTGCCTGTAAAAGGACTCTAAGCAACTGATGTCTAATCTTGATTTTCTCAAACACTGTACAAAGTGATTTATTTTCTGAGAATCTGTAATGTGATAATTGTTTTGTAGAATAGAATACAAAACTCTAAGATAACATTTCTGGAAATAATAATAAATATATTATGATATAAATATATTTATTAAATAATATATATCACAACTCTGTTTTTTTTTACATTCACAAAAAAGATATTTGTATTTAATATACTTTTTTTTTACAATGTCTATTGGCAAGACCTTTATAGGCTGCTTTTGCCTGCAACACTTTTTGGTGGGTTGCGTCTGTATGCTGCAGAGTTTCCGCAGAGGGAGCATCATACAAGCAACTGTTGCAATAGAAAACTTCTGGGGCAGCATTTGAGGATATTATTGTTAAGAAATGGAGACGGGTAATCTGCCCAATGGAGTGTGCAAAGAGCTGTTGTATGCAAGTTCAGCTAATGCGATCAATCGATACCAGGCATTTGGGTGGTCAATAAGAAAATATTGTAAGTATTTCTCTAATGTTTGATTCAAATGTTCTATTTTTCCATTGGTCTTTGGATGATAACTGGTGGATTTGAAATTCCTCATACTAACTCTTTGTATTAATTTTTGCCTGAACAATGCTGTGAACTGTGTTCTTCTATCAGTGATGATGATTCTGAAGACACTATGAAGGCAAACAATGTTGGTCATTTCTTTAGTGGAATAAAATGCCCCATCTGAGTGACTAGTCAGTTACTATCAACAAAGTTGTATAACCATAAGATGGAAGCAGATCAACTAAGTCTATAAAATTCATGTTCTGTGGTTGATGGGGAGTTCAGAGAATTTGCAGATCCCCTGCTATAGGCATAGTTGATACTTTGGTTTGAGAATACACAGTACATCTTTCTACATATTCTTTGATCAACACCTTAATACAGGCCATCAGAAATTTACCTTGATTAATTCTACCATCATCCACTGACCAGGATGTCGAGCTACTGGTAAATTGTGACAACACTTTAAAACTTTAATATGTATTTGTTTACTTGGAATGATCAAAGCTTCATTTAGGTACAGGAGTTCATTCTGAAGTGGCATTTTATTTATCCTTGTATCCACTGATGTGCTTACACTTTGTTTTGAGCTTGAATGGTGGTTTGTAAGAGGTTGTGGGAGAATACTGTGGAAATGGCTAAAATCCAGAGTGTGATGTCTTTAAGTTCAGAATTATCATCCTTCTGCGGAGACAGAGGACATCAGCTTTCCAATGTCTATTACCAGGTCTGTAGGTTATTATATAATCAAATTTGGAAATGAACAAGGTCTATCTAGCATGTCAGGCATCAACACATTTCATCGTAGTTAAGTAAAGCAGGTTCATATGATTAGTCCACCCTGTATTTTCCTGCGAGCCCCATCCTAATGATATCTCCAGTGGGAGAAGGCATTTTTGATGGCCAGGGGTTCTCTGTCACAGATGGTATAGTTCTCCCAGTTTACCAATATTTTGAAATATTAGTAAGCAACTAGATGCAACTCTTAGGTTTCAGGTTCCCTTTGTGACAGTACTGCCCAAATGACAAATAATGATGTGTCAGACTCTGCAACAAAGGGGAGCAGATTGTTAGGGTGTATTAAGTCAGGAACAGAGGTTGGTAATATGGTGGTTTCTCGAATACCCATTTTTTGACCTTGTCACAGAGAGAGTGTTGTAATTTAGGGAGAACTTCTCAAACCTGGCAATAATGTTCTTCTAGGGTAGTGGAATAGATTAGGATATCATCCAAATAAGCCACCATGAACACATTAATACATCCAAGAGATCACTAAATGATCTTGTTCACAAAATGCTGGAAGGCAGCAGGGCATTATAGAGACCAAACAGAGGGACATGATACTCTAAGTATCCAAAATGAGTGTTGCAAGCCCTTTTCTATACATTCCCCTCAAGCATCCATAGTAAAATATATGTTCCATATAGATCTTGTTTGCTAAAGATGTTGGCTGACTTCACTTGATCGAGCAGTGTGGGAATGAGTGGAATAAGGTACCAAATGGTCATGGCATTCAGTTCACTGTAATTGATGCAAGGTTGGTAATCCCCATGTACCTTGGCCACAAAGAAAATCTGTGCTCCTGTCAGTGTTGTGATTGCTGAATAAATCCTATCTCCAAGTTCTGTTGAAAGTTCTGCAGGAGGATCTTATCCTCTTTCATCATCAGGGAATAGATTCTGCCATGTGGAATGTTTTCTCTGGGAATAAGATCTATCCAGCAATCATACTCCCAATGTGAGGAAGGAAATCAGCCCTTTGCTTACTCAACACACCAGTGCCATCTTGAAACTGGATAGGAATTACATTCTCTTAACTATAACCCTTTGCGGTACACCGGAAAGGTTTGTTGATATGTGTCTTCTCTGGTGATTGGGTTAGGAAAAGTATCCCGCATTATTCAATAAGACAAGATTGTCTGCTTTTCTTTTCAGGGTTATGATGTCTCATCCAGGTGGTGCCTGATACAGTGAGAGAAGGTGGTTCATCAATGAGATCAAAACATACCTTTTACACTTGTCCAGTTTGTGTAGCCACGAGCAGTTATAGAGTATCATAATACCATGCACCAGAGGTTAAAGCTCTTCCATCTATTCCTTTAATCTCTCTCATCACCGTTTTCTCTGTGATCAGGATTTGCGTGCTGGTTTGAAACTTGTTATTCACGAGGCATCCAGAGGCCTTGAAATCTACTAATGCATGGATTATGACTGGTTCTTGGGATATGGTAAACAGTACTTGTAAGAAGTAATGAACACAGTCAGTAATAGGCACTTTAGTGATCTGTGAGCTTGTCTCTAGTCTGTTGCTAAGGGACGAGTTAACTTGTGTCCCTGCAGCTGTGGTCAAGCTTGAACCAAATGCCCCACCTTTCAACAGTAGAAACAGAGTCCTGTTTTCTTCCTACACTTTTTTTCTTCCATAGAAAGATTTTTATCTGCTTCTCTGATCTGCATTGGTTCCTCAAGAGCTGCAGAACTGTTACTACATTCTGTTACTGTCAGATTTCAGGTCTGAGGTTTAAAACTCTTCCGCTCAGGTTGAAATGATTTTTGCTGGGCTTCTATTTGGAGAGTTAAATCACTTAAAGGTGTAGAAGTTGTCCATTTCCCACAATGACCATCTGTAAGCACCATTCCATATGTTCGATGTTGGCATACAACACATGATCACAGGGAAATTATTTAGGTCGGCAGTTCGCACTCTGTGCCAACACTGACTGATATGAAGATACAGGTTGCAGCTGGGAGCTAATTATTGATGTCTGTTGAAGGGTTGTCAAAATGTTCTGTCAAGCTTGAGTCATTTCTCTAGTGTCACTATCTGTCCCGGACCATCAGAGGCAGTTACCGTTTTTGGCTTGAACCTTTGTCCTGGTCATAAAGTGAGAAAATACCTTCAAGGTGCCATCTTTTAGATAGATATAGAGAAACTAGATTTCTAAAACCTGGGCAGGTAATAGGAGTAGAAACAAGGCTATATTGTGAGATCCATCACTACCTGTAGTACAAACTGTTCAAGCTGCAGAGTATATTATAAGCACTTCTAGAAGCCCACGGCACTGGATGCAGCTTGTTTGGTGTGGAGGGCATGGGCATGGACTCCATCGCCCAGAACACAACCGGCCTGAGGAAGCAGGGCCTGCCTGATTGTGTGGGGCATTTAAGCACTTCTAGAAGCCTGTGGCGTGGGACGCAGTTTGTTTAGTGTTTGGTGTGGAGGGCACAGACACAAACCCCATTGCCCAGAACACAAAAAGCCTGAGGAGGCAGGACCTGCCTAATTGTGTGGGGGCATATAAACACTTCTAAAAAACCGCTGCTTGTATGGTGTTTGGTGTGGAGGGCACGGACTCCATTGCCCAGAGCACAACTGGCCTGAAGGAGGTAGGGCCTTCCTTATTGTGTGTGGGCATATAAGCTCTTCTAGAAGCCCGTGGCATGGGACTCAGTTTGTTTAGTGTTTGGTGTGGAGGGCACGGACACAGACTCCACTGCCCAGAAGATAACCGGCCTGAGGAGGCAGGGCTTACCTGATTCTGTGGGTACATATAAGCACTTCTAGAAGCCCGCAGTGCAGGGCATGCCCAGGCAAAGAGCAAGCCTGTGTGCGCCCATCTGAGTCTGGATAAGGCTGGGCCCCTCCTCCTAAGTTCTCTTCATGAAGACATCTCCACACTGCTTGTGGGTAAGTGCAAATCTACCAACTCTGCATTTGGGTGAGAGAGCCGCAGCACAGACCACTGACACTTTGATATGTGATAAGGTGGCTTTATTGAAACAGGTGCGGATCACAAAAATTCCTGGGCATTCCACCTCACAAAACTAAAACCTCACTATACAACTATACAAAGATTGTCACCTAGTTTCCTATCCCTACCCTTAAAAGTCTCACCCCCCCACATAACGAAACCCAGCAGGTATTGATGGAGCAAGGACTCACAATGAGACTTGCTCGGAAGCAATCCTCTCACAGTATTAATTAATTTGTACTAAAACCCTGTAATGTCTTTATTAATAATGTGCAAACACAACATTTTATCTAGAAGATGCTTGCCTATGTGTTTTCCACTAATAAGTAATCCTTGTCTAATCCAAAATGGCCGCTAAAACGCGGGAAATCTACCGCGCATGTGTCAACCATGCCACGTGGTATGACGTCTTTCGTTGCTTGGAGGGAATATTTTGCTTCTGCGCAGTGTATGCTAAAATGGCTGCTTAATGTTCTCACATGCTGAAAGCTTTCGCATTGCTGCAATTAATAATGTGGTATTCTAAAGCTATTAATGCGGGATAGACATTTATAAATAAATGGGAATAGTGTAGAAGTAGGAGGTATACAGTGAAAACATTTAATTTTGATTTTAAAATGTTTCTTCTTTGACTTTCTATTAGTTCGTATTTGGGCCTGGGTTGGCTAAACAGCAGCTCGAGAGCCATGTGACCTGCGCATGCGCTGTGAAAACTAACAAAGCAAAGCGATGAAGTCAACTTGGAAGATGTCCAAGGACATGACCCGCTGATCACCTTCAGAGTTCAGCTAAAATGTCTTATAAAATGATACATTTTGTATATATTTTGTATTAATCCTGGTGTGAAACGGGTGGGAAATAAAGCAAATGTATTAATTGAGAGGGGCGGGATTCTGAAACAATGGGCTTAAGAAAATTGAACTAAAATGACATGGTGTGAGGATCAACCCCCTGTCCCTGTCCAATCAGAATTAGTGGGCCCATAATTTTGAAACATTAATGGGAGGTACATGGGCGTAGAAGGGTATAATAGATATAGAATTAGCTAATTAGCTAGCAGAGAGGAGTGCGAGGAACTGAGTGCTTAAAGCTCAGATGCTGCCACAGAGGGAACCGAGCAAACTGAATTGCTGTCCGAAGAGGTCGTGAAGTGGGGGCGGCGAACTGCACTAGAGGGAGACGTGGAAGAATTTCGAGGAGGAACGAAGTGTCAGAGAGGGGAACGACGCAGGCGTCGTTGGTAGAGAGGTCATCTATCCTGTCCTGAACCTGGTCTGGAGGTCTTGATCTTCATCCTTTCTTGGGGACCCTCTTTCCAACTCCTTGGCCAAGGGGTTTGGTTTTCACACCTTTAGGTAACTATAAATACGCAATCTATAGTTTGTACTGCTGTCTCTATCTTCTCCTTTCTGAGGGACCGTCATTTGTAAGTAATAGGTGACAATACAGTGTGCTTCCTCCTTGTTTTGCGATAAAGTACCATGTGGTTTGTATTTTACTCTGCTAAATAATCTCAGATAAACATTTAAAAACTTCCTGAGTCAGTGGTTATTTCAGGTGTTTTATGAAAATATGTTTAGTATTATCTCATTTCAACCCCAGTTATCAAAGGTCCATTGGTAAGTCATTACTCTTCAATCAGAAAAGGTAATTGGTAGCAGGGATTTTGATAAAGAGTACAACTGACTCCCACCAGCGGTGATTGCTAGTTAGTGTGAATGAATGGGCCCAGGTGAGTATTTAGTGTATGAATACTTGTTGCTAGTAACCCGCTGGATCAGTTTTCTGGCTATCAGAAGATGGTTATACTTTGTTAACTGGGTAATGAGAATTTTATTTTTTATGAACTAACATCCGTTTTTAAAAGTTTTGTTTTATGTTGTCTAGAAATCCCCGGGGAAACTGAATAGCGGATGGTAAGTGGAAACCATACTGCAGTGAGGTTATCTGTCAGGCAGAAATAGTACTGAAAAGTTAAGCAGGGCTATCAGTATTGGTTAGGGACTCTGTGCGTGTGTGAGTGACAGCAAAGGAATACGCTGGTGAAATTTTAATGTTATATCACCTAGAAAGGGTAACATATAAGGAGTAGCAGGTATTTCCGAAGCTTACGTGAAGAGTAAACGGAAGGGTTTTGCTCGTAGTGTATGTCTAGTAAACGGAAGGGTTTTACTAAGTGTGAGAAAATCTATCCTTTTCAATTTAGGGAAACTGACAAGATAGCGAATGTTTTATGTTGTTATTAAAATTTTAATGAAAAGTGTTGAGGAATTTAAGTTTGCGTAAAATTTTTGTAAAGGGAGGGTCAGCTGTCGGAGTAGAAGCTGACGTCACAAACGCCGCGCTGAGATTGGCTGAAACAGCGGGCGTAGAACGAGTCTTGTAAAGGAGGGGTCAGTAGTCAGGAGTAATACTGACGTCACAGGTGCCGCGCTGGAATTGGTCGACACAGCGAGGGACAGAGAAGCGCAGATTGTAAAGGAGGAGTCGTCAGAGAGAGTGAATAGACGTCACAGAAAAGCCGCGCTAGGATTGGTCCCGAGACAAATGTAAGCTGGAATTTGATTGGTTGTCAGAATAGAAATTGAAATATTAGTGGACAGTGAAAATTGTATGTGGAAACACGATCCGACTTTGATAGGAACCCGTCCCGACAGGAGATTTTTAGGTTTTGCAGAATATAATTCAATACATAGATATTTACCCAAAATGTACGGAGAAAAGAGAAAATTGTCGGTCTTACAAAAGATTAAAAATTATTTTAAGAAAGATAAGCCAATCAAAACTAGGGAAGGAATTCACATTCCACAAGCAAAAACACCTGCCTCATTCATGATGATGGAGAGGGGTTATCATACTTGTGTATGGTTAGAAAATTGGATAGAATATACAAAAGATGATGGAGTACTAGCTTTTCCAGAGAATGGCACATTCAATGGGAGAGTTCTTCAAAATTTAAGAATGAGAATGATTGAATTAGAACATTGATGGAGCAAGGACTCACAAATGAGACTTGCTCGGATGCAATCTTCTCACAGTATTAATTTATTAAACTTTGTATTGTTCATACTAATTCTTGCATACACGACATAAGTAGTAAGGAAGCTTGCCTATGTGTTTTACTAACAAGTAACGCTTGTCTATTCTAAAATGGCCGCTAAAGCGCGGGAACTCTATTGCGCATGTCTCAACCATATCACGTGGTGTGACGTCTTACTTTGCTTGGAGGGAAACTCTTGCTTCTGCGCAGTGTAATTTAAAATGGCTGCTTTATGTCTTCACATGCTATCGCTTGCTCTTATGTTTTATTTAATCGTGGTATTTTTAACGCTACTAATGCAGGATAGAATTTATAAATAAATAGGAATAGAATAGAACTAGTGGGAATACAGTGAAACATTTTATTTGTGATTTTAATTTTCTTTGACTTTAATAGTTCGTAAATTATGGGCCTGGGGTTGGTGAACTGAAAACTCGTGTGACCATGGTTCTGCGCATGCTCCCTGAATGGATGCCCAGAGGGAAAAGGATGAAGTCAACCTGGACGTCGTCCAAGGCCATGACCTGATGGCCAATATTTGTACTCATGAATGTCCCTATAATAATGTGCAACAATGTACATGAAGATGTATAAACTTTGTCATGAGACGGGTGGGAAATAAAGCAAATGTATTAAAATTGATGGGCGGTATTCTAAAGCAAAGGGCTTTAAGAAAATGAATTAAATCAATATGGTGTGAGGATCAACCCCCTGTCCCTGTCCAATCAGAAGTAGTGACCCCATAATTCTGCAACATTAAGGGGAGGTACATGGGCGTAGAAGGGTATAATAGATATAGCATTAGCAAATTAGTAGAGCTAGCATTAACTACGACTGCTGCTGCTGCTGAGGCTAGCTGTAGGACGCACCACGGGAGAAGAGTTCGAGGTTCGAGATCCATGCTGACTGAATTACTGTCCAGAGAGGTCCTGAGGAGGGGGCGGCAGAGTCCAGTAGAAGGAAGTCACGGGAGAATCGAGGAGAAGCGAAGTACCAGAGAGGGGAACGACGCAGGCGTCGTAGGTAGAGAGGTCACCGGTCCTGTCCTGATCCGGGAGGAGGTCTTTGCTCTTCATCCTTCCAGGGTCCTATCTTTCCAACTCCTTGGCTAAGGGGTTTGGTTCTCGCACTTTAGGTAAATATAAATGCAACCTTAGTTGCGCTGCTGTCTCTATCTTCTCATTTCCTAAGGGACTGTCATTGATAATTAATTAATTCTTGTGCTTTACCCTTGATATGCGATCTAAGTATCATGTGGTTCTGTATTTTACTCTGCTAAAACTTTAGATAAATATTTTTAAAACTTCTTGACTCAGTGATTATTTCAAATTATGAATTGTATGGAACGTCACTCATTTTAAACTTCCCAATTATCAAAGGGTCCATCGGTAAGTCATTACTCGTCAATCAGAAGGTAATTGGTAGAAGGGATTTTGATAAAGAGTACCAACTGACCCACCAGCGGAATTTGCTAGCATAGTATGAATGTATGGGCCCAAGTGAGTATGTTGTGTATGAATGCATGTTGCTAGTAACCCGCTGGATCAGTTTTCTGGTAAGCAGAGGACGGTTATGGTTGTATTTTGTTAATTGGGTAATGAGAATTTTATTTTTATGAACTAACATCCGCTATTTTGTTTAAAGTTTGTTTTATGTTGTCTAGAATCCCCGGGGAAAAATGAGAAGCGGTTGGTAAGTGGAAACCATACTGCAGTGAGGTTATCTGTCAGGCAGAAATAGTACTGAGAAGTTAAGTAGGGCTATCAGTACTTGTTAGGGACTCTAAGCGTGTGAGTAATGGTAAGGGAATACGCTGGTAAAATTTGATGTTATATCACCTAGAAAGGGTAACATTGAAGAAGTAACAGGTATTTCTGAAACTTGTGTGAAGAGTAGACGGAAGTGATTTACTCGTAGTGTATGATTAGTAAACGGAAGAGTTTTACTAAAAAGTGAGAGAATCTATCTTTTCAAGTTAGCGAAACTGGCACGATAGCGAATGTTTTATGTTGTTATTGAATTTTAAAGAAGTATAGAGAATTTAAAGTTTTGCGTACGAATATTGTAAAGGGAGGGTCAGTTACCGGAGAGGAAGCTGACGTCAGAAAACGCCGCGCTGGGATTGGTTGAAACTGCCGGTGTGAAAAGACTCTTGTAAAGGAGGGGTCAGTAATCAGGAGTAGTACTGACGTAACAGGTGCCGCGTTGGGATTGGTCGAAACAGCGAAGGACAGAAAAGAGCAAATTGTAAAGGAGGGGTCGTCAGATAGACGTCACGGAAAAGCCGAGCCAGGATTGGTTCAGAGATAATTGTTAGCTGAAATTTAATTGGTTATAAGCATAGAAGTCGAAATCTTAGTGGACAGTGGAAATTGTATGTTTAAACGCGATCCGACTTTAATAGGAACTCGTCCAGACAGGAGATTCTTAGGATTGGCAGAATATAATTCGATACATAGATATTTACCCAGAATGTACGGAGAAAAGAGAAAAATGTCATTTCTACAGAAGGTTAAGAATTATTTTAAAAAGGACAAACCAATCAAAACTAGGGAAGGAATTATCATTCCACCAGCTAAAACGCCCGCTTCATTCATGATGATGGAGAGAGGTTATCATACTTGTGTATGGATAGAAAATTGGATGGAATATACCAAAAATGATGAAATATTAGCTTTTCCCGAAAATGGTACTTTCAATGGAAGAATTCTTCAAAATTTGAGACTAGGAATGAATGACTTAGAACCCAGACCTAGATTAACTCAATATGAAGCCTTAGAAGAGTGGGAAACCGAGGCATTTGAACGTGACCGATCCAGAAGTAATAGGGGTTATCGGGGATTTTTTCCTAGATATCAAAATGAGTCAAGGGACGGTCAGATGAAACAGTGGAGAAGAGCAATGCTTACAGAGGGTCTGTATCCCATATTAATGGCAGAAGAATCAGTAGGGAATAAATGCACAGAAAAGACAAAACATCTGACTAGATTTGGAGATTCCGAAGACAAATTTATGGAAGATATATTAAAGAATCCAGCACCATATCAGGAAGGGACATGTGGATGCACCCCAAGTGCACCCTTGTTAAGAACACCTTTGGTACCACAAGTATTGCATGATTCACCAGTTAGTAGAGTACTTCATGATAAAGAAAAGGAAGCTATAGATAAAAACAGAGCAGAATTAATTCAGAAAGTAACACAATTAAGTGTTTATCCAGATTCATTGACCATACCTGTAACGATTGGTCCAGTGGTTCCCTTATATGGTGACAAAGCAACTTATCCCAAACCTTTAGTTATGCCTACACCTGTGAATGTTCCTAGACCGGAAGCAGTAGTAATGGTTGAGGATCACTTTAGTGATTGTGAGTCTATGATTTCATTAATGGACTTGCCCATTAGAGATTCTGTAAATAATACTCCAAGAAGAGTAACACCTAGTTGTTCTAAAGATGTAAACATAGTAACCTCATCAGGAACTAAAAGTGCCACAGTAGTTACACCTAAAGACTTAGAAAGGTGGGCACAAGGATCAGAAAAACAGAGTTCACCCCCAAAGATCATGGACATATATAAATTGAAGGTTGAGTTAGAAGAAATGATAGCAGGAAATGTAGGGGTAGATCGCCTAAATACTTACGATGAAGAAGAATTATTGTTTGTATGCAGAAGCATCACAAGAAATGCAAAAATATTTCATGAGAAATTATCAGATTTAGCTCAACAGATGGGAATTGAAATAGGGAAGTCAAAGGTGTTACAAAAGCCATACAGAGCAGATTTTTCAGATAAAGATTTGGAAAATATGAATGCCTCTGGAAGAAAATTACAAGTAAAAGAATTAATGATAGTTCTACAGAAATGGGGAGAGCTAGATAAATGGAAGGTTAGATGGACAAAGAAAAAGGAAGAGGCACGATATAGTAGAACAACTTCTGAATATCTGATGAAGGAAACTGGGAAAGGAGATCAAATGTATCCGATGCGAGAAGTTCCAGGAGGGGGATATGTACATGTCCCATGGAGCAGACAGGATATTTTGTCATTTACGAACGACTTTCCAAAGTTGAGAGAAAAGCCGATTGAATGGTACAAGCAGGTTGAGAGGTTTGTGAAAGTGTCAAAGGTATTATTGAAAGACTTGGATGGTTTGTTCGACATAGTGGTACCTGCCGATTTGTGGACAGATTGTAAAATCACAGTTGATTGGCCTAGTGAGGAGTATCCTAGAGATCCAAAGACAGGTGCCCCGTCCAATGATGTAATGAAAAAGTATCAGCAGGTAATAACTTACCTGAAAGGGAAAATTCCACCAAAGGAAACAGATTGGGTGAAAATAGACAGGACTACCCAAGAAGCCAGTGAATCGGTACATGCCTACTATGAGCGTTTATTGCAGGTATTTAAGCAGTATAGTGGATTTGAGGACATTGGAGATAAAAACATGAGTCAGTTTGTTTACCGATTTGTTTACGGTTTGAAGCCAGAGATTTGTCAGATGATAAAGCAGCACATGCTGTGCTGGCAGGGGAACCCGATTGACGAGATTTTGAAATATGCCAAATACTGTGGAGATGATATTGAAGATAGGCACAAGAAATTACAAGAGAAAGTGATGTGGGCTCAAGTAAAAATGGCTGAGAAACAGGGAATTAATTTGGATAATCCAAATGATAATCAAGGAAAAGATTCTGGAACGAATGGTGACACTGGGAATGGAGGAAAAGTGAGAGGACGAATGAGTAGAGAAGAGGTTAAAAAGAAGTTTCCTTGTCACGGGTGCGGGAAATTAGGGCATTGGAAGGATGAATGTAAAAAGATTCAGAATAATAATGGCCCAAATAAAAATTTAAATCCACAGACGCAGAATGACTCACAGCAGGGTGTAAATCCTCAGAGTCAGTTACCACCTGCACCTATACAGGGTAATGTAAGCAGAGCAAAGCACGGTACAGACGTCGGATATCAAGGAGGAAGTGGTAAGAATGATTATGTAACATCACAATTTCTTTTACAGGACGATTTTTGTCCCTATAATTCATGACGGTGCCTGGGAGAGGCAAAGAAGGAGTGCGTACTTGGTGTATCCTTACCGGTAGATCAGTCAGGTCCATATGTTGAAGGGAACGTGAAAGGTAATGATATTACTTTCCTTTTGGACACTGGTGCTACTAGGTCTACTGTAAGAACAGCAGACATCCCAGACCTTCCTCTCTCTGGAGAAGCTATCCAAGTTGTGGGGGTGGCTAATCAGAAGATTAGAACACCTCTTACCGAACCAATGGAAGTAAAAATCGGAAACTTTAGAGAAATGCATCAATTTGTAGTGTGTGATTCCAGTCCAGTAAATTTATTGGGCCGGGATTTGCTCTGTAAAATGAATTGTACAATTTTCTGCACACCGGATGGTGTGGCAGTTCAGACCCCAGATGAAGACCATGTATATAAATTTATGATTGCAAAGCAAGGTACAGAAGTAGATGAGATGTTTTCTTTGATTACAAAAGACGAGCTACCAGAAGAACTGAAAACTACAGTGAATTCCATGGTATGGGATTTCACGGGAAAAGAAGTAGGGCTTATGGCCAAAATAGACCCAGTTAAGATTACTGTAAAAGAAGGTGCGATTTTCCCAAATACCCGGCAGTATAAAATGAGTGCAGAAGTAAAAGCAGGAGTCATTGAAGAAATTAACAGAATGGTAAAACAAGATATACTAAAAGAAGTAATGAGTAGCCCATGTAACTCACCAATCATGGGTCTGAAGAAACCTAGTGGAAATATAGGATTGTTCAAGATTTACGCAAAATAAATAAGATTGTGGAATCCTGTTGTCCTATAGTACCAAATCCTGCAGTGATCCTATACCAGATTCCTTGGAGTGCAGGATGGTTTACTGTAATTGATTTATGCCAAGCATTCTTTTCCATACCATTGCATCCAGATAGCCAGTATCTATTTTCATTTAAATTTGAGAACAAGGTCTATGTATGGAATCGTGTTCCTCAGGGGTACACTGAAAGTCCTTCCATCTTCAATCAAATACTGAAAAAGTGCCTAGAAAAATTAGTGATGCCAGGAAGCTCAATTCTAGTGCAGTATATAGACGACTTACTAGTGGCATCTAACACCAGAGAGGACTGTGTTGTCGATACCATTGCATTATTAAATCATTTAGCTGAGGAAGGGCATAAAGTTTCACCTGAAAAACTGCAGTTTTGTACAACAGCAGTAAAGTACCTAGGACATCAGATTGAGAGGGGCAGAAGGAGAATAACAGCTGAGAGAATAAAAATAATCAAGAAAATGCAAATGCCTGTCTCTCAACGAGAAGTAAGAATGTTCCTTGGAATAGTAGGATATTGTCGACAATGGATACTAGGATTTTCCCTGTTGGCAAAGCCATTAATTCAATTGACAAAAAAGAAGGCGAAGGACCCAGTTGAATGGGATGATGAGAGCGTAGGTGCATTTGTAAAATTGAGAAATGCTTTGTGTGCAGCACCTGCCCTAGGCATGCCTGATTATAAGAGAAAATTTGCATTATTTTGCCATGAAAGAGAAAATTGTGCACTTTCGGTCTTAACCCAGAGACATGGTTTAGACAGACGTCCTATAGCATATTTTTCTGCTACATTGGACCCAGTGGCAGCCGCGTTGCCAGGCTGCTTAAAAGCAGTAGCGGCTACCTGTCTGAGCATTGAGCAAAGTGAGTCAATTGTAATGGGACACCCTGTAAAAGTGTTCGTTCCACATGCGGTTGTGATGTTGACAAGAACACGAACTCAGCATCTTACTCCTAGTCGGCTGTCTAAATATGAAAGAATAATATTAGGTGCTGAAAATGTGACCATTGTAAGGTGCACCATAGTAAATCCAGCTACCTTACTACCAGACCAATATCATGAAGAAGTTAAAGATGATGAAGAGGAACATGATTGTTTACAAGTCACAGAGCTGTGCACGAAACCGCGCCCTGACATTCAGGAACTACCCCTCAGGAAGCCAGACAGGGAGCTGTTTGTTGATGGCTCATGCCAAAGGCATGAAGATGGAAAATTAACTGCAGCCTACGCAGTGTGCGAATTAACTGGAATAGTCGAAGCATCCTATTTACCAGGAGTAAAATCTGCACAAATAGCTGAATTGATTGCTTTGATAAAAGCTTGCAAAATTGGGAGGAATCAAACGGTAACTGTATTCACTGACAGCCAGTACGGTTACGGGGTTGTGCATGATTTTGGCCAATTATGGATGCAGAGGGATTTCATGACTTCTTCAGGATCCCCCATTAAAAATGGACAGTTTGTAAAAGAACTACTGGAAGCAATACAATCACCAAAAGAATTGGCTGTGGTGAAATGTGCCGCACATCAGTCAGGAGATGACTGGGTGGTAGTCGGCAATAGATACGCAGATCTTGTGGCTCAACATTGTGCCAAAAACAGATTGGCAGTAAATAAGAGGGTGGAAAGGATGGGAATCAGCTGCCAACTTATGCTGTGTGCACCTCCGGAAACATGGAATGATTTAAAACGATTGCAAGATGATGCTGATGAGAGTGATAGGAATACATGGATTAAAACAGGATGTACCCAAAAAGCAGAGGATGATGTATGGATTTGTGCTGATGGCAGACCAGTCATGCCTGATTGTCTACTTTCACAAATGGCTAGGATGTATCATGGAGACACACATGTAGGAAGAGATGCAATGATTAGGCTCTTTAGACAAAATTGGTACAATGCAAGGTTTAGGGCAGTAGCAGAGAGTCTTTGCCAGAGATGTTTAACTTGCCAAATGCATAACCCAGGAAGAAAAACAGTAATTGGGTTTGGGAAAATTGGAAAGGCAGAGGGTCCATTCATGAGACTGCAACTTGATTTCATTCAGTTACCACCATGTAGAGGGCTGAAATATGCACTAGTCATAGTGTGTTTATTTTCCAAGTGGGTGGAGGCATACCCTACCAGAAGGAATGACAGTATTACAGTCGCAAAGTTGTTGCTACGCGAACTCATTCCTAGATTTGGTTTTCCAGTAACTTTGGAATCAGATAGAGGAAAGCACTTTAACAGTGAAGTGGTTAAGATAATCTGTGAAGCATTCCAAATTGAACAAAAATTGCACTGTGCATATCGTCCAGAGGCTTCTGGAGTGGTGGAACAATTGAATGGCACGATAAAATCCAGACTGGGAAAAATGTGTGCATCAACATCATTAAATTGGCCAGATGCATTGCCTCTTGTTTTAATGGGAATCAGAAGCATCCCTGATAGAAACACCGGATTGAGTCCACACGAGATAATAATGGGAAGAGCAATGAGACAAGCACATGTTCCCACGAATAAACTGCTGAATATATCTGATGATATGGTTCTGGATTATTGCAAAGGACTGGCTGACTTAGTGCGTTCTGTCTCTCACCAGGTTGGAGAAGACGCAGTTTCCAGGCAGCCTGAACAAGAACATGATCTGAGTCCCGGAGACTGGGTGGTAGTGAAGAATCACACCAGAGAAACGTGTCTATCACCTAGGTGGGGCGAACCTTGTCAGGTCATACTGATTACGAACACAGCAGTGAAGTGTGCAGGATTTCCTAATTGGATTCATGTAAGCCACACCAAAAGAGTACCAGATCCTGAAGAAGAAAATCCTCAGACAGCATCAATAACTGAGGAAGCTGAAGGTTGCCCAGCTGAAGAATCTCAGGAACAAGATTCAAAGGAAGCTGAAGAAGAACAACCGAGCACAAGTCAGGACTGGATACCAGTGGTGGAAATACCTGAAGTCTACAACAGAACAAGAAGTCAAGTAAATTTAGAGGAAATTGAAGAAGATCAGATAGGTGAAGAAGAAGCAGCTCAGGAAGAAGAAGAAGAAGAACAAATACAAGAACCTGAGCAGGAACAGATAGGGAGAGGAAAATGGGCTCAAATTAAAGAAGAACAAACGACATTTGAGCAGGGACAGACAGGACTAGAAGAACGCGGTCAGGCTGCAGAAGTACAAAGTGCAATAAGCCCTGATCAGAACAAGTTAGATAAAGAAAAATACACAGAAGAAGAAGATTTTGAGAATTTCGAGAATGAAATCGTAAATCAAGAACAAGATCAGTTACAAGAGACTCACAGTGAAGTAGATGAAGAAATAACAATAAGACCTGGAAAAGAGCAAGGAGAAGAAACTGAAACAAAAGGAAAAGAAGGTGTGCCACAACTGGAAAACAAAAGAATTTTGGAAGAAAGAAATAAAGAGACAGTGCAAATAGAGAAAACAAGAAAGGGTGATCATTGGCCTAGTGTCATCAAAAGAGTAAAATACCACATAACAACCAGAAGTGAAGATCCAGAACAAGTGAATGAAGTAACCAGCCAAACGAGACGAGAAAATAAAAGTGAAAAACGAAGAAGCAAAAGACTGAAACTTGTGAACAACAAATTTAAAGGTCCTGACTGGACTTATATCATTCTCGAAGATTACGAAGGCTCAGAATCAAGTGAAAGTGGTGACGAAGGAACCAGTGCAGAACTGACTTATGAAAAAGAAATAGAACCTCCTTGAGAACGTAAAAAGGCTTGAAAAACACGATAAGAAGAGCAATCTTCCTTGTCAAAAATGCCTGACGATAGAGCTACTGGAAGACCAAAGCAAAGGGGTTGTAAAAGATGTTGTGCTATATGCATATGCAATTTGGTAGTAATGCTTATAGTTTGGTTAGTTGTGATCGTAGCAATTCCTTATCTAATGATAATAGATAAAAAGATTAACAACGAAACCAAGGAAAGGACAGATAACTTGAAGAGTAATAGAGTAGAACTAAAGGCAGAAGACGAACCAGATTTGCATCATAAAGTAACAGATAACGACACTAGTTTAAATGTTTTCACAAAGTTATTATTTCAATATGTAGATACTATGGAGGTTAGTAATTGTTATGTCTGTATGAAATTACCTGAATCAGTAGCAGAAGGGTTAACGTATCATCACTTGCCATTAACATATGGCATATCATGTAGTGTATTAACGAGTTTATTTTATAGAACAGGGCGATTACAGTATTATTATTCAAATATAGATGTGATATTTTCTGAGGTTCCGATTCGAAAGAATATGAATCCAGTGCTTAGTAGCAAAGATGCACAATTCATGGGAGAGTTTTTCTTAACAATGAAATCAATAGACATAACACATGCACATAGACGCAATTTAACATGTTTTATACAGGAGGAAGAAAAGGTATTTTTGAATTTAGTGGAGAGTAGAAGACAAGATTTCCAAAAGAAAGCTTCTGAGCATAAGGCTCATTTGCCACCTTGGGCTGAGAAAGAAGGTAGTTATACACCTGGCAAGGCTCAAGCTGCTATGGCTCTAGATTTTATAAAAACAGGGAAAATTTGTCTACATAGATTAAAGACAGAGTATAACAATGTTTTCATCGGTACCAGTGAATGTGAACACAATTTCTTAATTCTTGGAGGTTGGGGACTCAAAGGAGGAACAGATTCAGTTTTTCCTGGAATATATTATGTATGTGGGAATAAGGCTTACTTTAGGCTTCCTGCACGGTGGTATGGGAGTTGCTACTTCGGAATAGTATTTCCAAAGATATACCACGTAAAAAGAAACACTGGCAGCAATGAAAATACTAGTGAATTAACACGTAGAAAAAGAGCTAGTTTTTCAGAGATTGTAGGTGATATATTTGGTGCATTGATACCTTCAGTGGGGATAATTCTGAATTCAAGGAAAATATGTAAATTGTCTACAGTAGTTGATCGTTTATCAACTGACACTGCTGGAGGATTTCTAATGATTAATGCGGAAATGGTTGCGATTAGATCTATGGTTATGCAAAATCGACTTGCTCTTGATATTATATTGGCAAAAGAGGGCGGAGTCTGTAAATTATTGAAGACGGAACACTGTTGCACTTACATACCTGATAAAAGTGCAGAAATTGGAACGTATATACAGACTATAACTAAACTTGAGAAGGAACTAAAACCACTGGAAGTTGATAGTGTATGGGAAAGATTGACCAATAGTATTAGGTCAATTGGTACCTGGTTTTCTAATATAGGGAAAGGACTTATAGGTCAAATATTAGTACCCTTAGCAGGAATAGCAATAATAGTATTTTTAATAATAATATGGTGCAAATGTTGTAGAAGAAAGGAATCGTATAAAGTGACCAAAAGAGGAAAGAAGAGAAAGTTTGACGAAATTGAACTTGAAGATTTGAGAAGTGAATTATATAAGAAACTGAAAGGAGATGTGAAAAATAGAAAGTGTAAAAATGAAAGTGAAACTACAATATGCTAAAAGTTGGCATCTGGTTGTGGGTAGTATTTTTGATGGCTCAGAAACGCCATCAGAGAGGGGATTGATGGAGCAAGGACTCACAAATGAGACTTGCTCGGATGCAATCTTCTCACAGTATTAATTTATTGAACTTTGCATTGTTCATACTAATTCTTGCATACACGACATAAGTAGTAAGGAAGCTTGCCTATGTGTTTTACTAACAAGTAACACTTGTCTATTCTAAAATGGCCACTAAAGCGCGGGAACTCTATTGCGCATGTCTCAACCATATCACGTGGTGTGACGTCTTACTTTGCTTGGAGGAAACTCTTGCTTCTGCGCAGTGTAATTTAAAATGGCTGCTTTATATCTTCACATGCTATCGCTTGCTCTTATGTTTTATTTAATCGTGGTATTTTTAACGCTACTAATGTGGGATAGAATTTATAAATAAATAGGAATAGAATAGAACTAGTGGGAATACAGTGAAACATTTTATTTATGATTTTAATATTTTCTTCTTTGACTTTAATAGTTCGTAAATTATGGGCCTGGGGTTGGTGAACTGAAAACTCGTGTGACCATGGTTCTGCGCATGCTCCCTGAATGGATGCCCAGAAGGAAAAGGATGAAGTCAACCTGGACGTCGTCCAAGGCCATGAGCTGATGGCCAATATTTGTACTCATGAATGTCCCTATAATAATGTGCAACAATGTACATGAAGATGTATAAACTTTGTCATGAGACGGGTGGGAAATAAAGCAAATGTATTAAAATTGATGGACGGTATTCTAAAACAAAGGGCTTTAAGAAAATGAATTAAATCAATATGGTGTGAGGATCAACCCCTGTACCTGTCCAATCAGAAGTAGTGACCCCATAATTCTGCAACATTAAGGGGAGGTACATGGGCGTAGAAGGGTATAATAGATATAGCATTAGCAAATTAGTAGAGCTAGCATTAACTACGACTGCTGCTGCTGAGGCTAGCTGTAGGACGCACCACGGGAGAAGAGTTCGAGGTTCGAGATCCATGCTGACTGAATTACTGTCCAGAGAGGTCCTGAGGAGGGGGCGGCAGAGTCCAGTAGAAGGAAGTCACGGGAGAATCGAGGAGAAGCGAAGTACCAGAGAGGGAACGACGCAGGCGTCGTAGGTAGAGAGGTCACCGGTCCTGTCCTGATCCGGGAGGAGGTCTTTGCTCTTCATCCTTCCAGGGTCCTATCTTTCCAACTCCTTGGCTAAGGGGTTTGGTTCTCGCACTTTAGGTAAATATAAATGCAACCTTAGTTGCGCTGCTGTCTCTATCTTCTCATTTCCTAAGGGACTGTCATTGACAATTAATTAATTCTTGTGCTTTACCCTTGATATGCGATCTAAGTATCATGTGGTTCTGTATTTTACTCTGCTAAAACTTTAGATAAATATTTTTAAAACTTCTTGACTCAGTGATTATTTCAAATTATGAATTGTATGGAACGTCACTCATTTTAAACTTCCCAATTATCAAAGGGTCCATCGGTAAGTCATTACTCTTCAATCAGAAGGTAATTGGTAGCAGGGATTTTGATAAAGAGTACCAACTGACCCACCAGCGGAATTTGCTAGCGTAGTATGAATGTATGGGCCCAAGTGAGTATGTTGTATATGAATGCTTGTTGCTAGTAACCCGCTGGATCACCCAGACCAAGACTAACACAGTACGAAGCCCTAGAGGAATGGGAAACAGAAGCCTTTGAACGTGATAGACCTAGGAGTAATAGGGGTTATAGGGGATTTTTCCCTAGATACCAGAATGGGACAAGAGAAAGTCAGATGAAACAGTGGAGACGAGCAATGATTTCTGAGGGTTTGTATCCAGTATTTATGGCTGATGAGCTGCTAGGGAGCAAACGCAAAGAAAAGACTAAACACATGACAGGGTTTGGAGAATCCGATGATGAGTTCATGGAAGAGATATTAAAGAACCCACCACCATACCAGGAAGAGTTGGGTGGATGTACTCCAAGTGCACCAATTTTGAGAACACCGCTAGTACCTCAAGTACTGCATAATCCACCGGTTAATAGGGTACTTCAGGATAAGGAAAGAGAGGCTTTAGACAGAAACAGAACAGAATTAATACAGAAAATAACACAGTTGAATGTACATCCTGAATCTCTGACTATACCTGTAACTATTGGTCCCGTGGTCCCTTTATACGGGGACAAAATGAATTGCCCGAAGCCTCTAGTTATGACTACACCTATGGATATCCCTAAAAATGAAGCTGTAATAATTGATGATCATATCAGTGATTGTGAATCTATGATTTCACTAATGGATTTGCCTATTCGAGAATCCACAAATAGCACCCCCAGAAGAGTCACACCTGGTTGCTCAAAGGATGTAAATATAATAACATCTTCAGGAACTAAAAGTGCAACAGTAGTAACTCCAGAAGACTTAGAAAGATGGGCACAAGGAATAGACAGACAGAGTTCACCCCCAAAAATCTTGGACATTTATAAATTAAAAGTCGAGTTAGAAGAAATGATAGCTGGAAATGTAGGAGTAGATCTTTTAAATACCTACAGTGAAGAAGAATTATTGTTCGTATGTAGGAGCATAACCAGAAATGTAAAAATATTCCATGAAAAGTTAACGGATTTGGCCTCAGAGATGGGAATTGAAATAAGGAAGTCAAAAGTGTTGCAGAGACCATATAGAGCAGAATTTACTGACAAAGACTTAGAAAATATGAATACATCTGGTAGAAAATTAAAAGTTAAAGAAATAATGACAGTTTTACAGAAATGGGGAGAATTGGATAAATGGAAAACTAGATGGACAAAGAAAAAGGAAGAAGCACGTTCGAATAGAACGACATCTGAGTATTTATTGAAGGAAACAGGAAAGGTAGAACAGATGTGTCCAATGCGAGAGGTTCCAGGAGGAGGTTATGTCCATGTCCCATGGAGTAGACAAGACATATTGTCATTCACAAATGATTTCCCAAAGTTGAGAGAAAAACCAATTGAATGGTACAAGCAGGTTGAGAGGTTTGTGAAGGTTTCAAAGGTTTTGTTAAAGGACCTAGATGGTTTGTTTGACATAGTGGTACCTGCCGATTTATGGACAGACTGTAAAATTACAATCGACTGGCCTAGTGAAGAGTATCCTAGGGATCCAAAGACAGGTGCCCCATCAAATGATGTGATGAAAAAGTATCACCAGGTAATCACTTACTTGAAAGGGAAAATACCACCCAAAGAAACAGATTGGGTGAAAATAGACGGAACTACCCAAGAAGCAAATGAATCGGTACATGCCTACTATGAATGTCTATTACAGGTGTTCAAACAGTATAGTGGTTTTGAAGATATTGGAGACAAAAATATGAGTCAGTTTGTCTATCGATTTGTTTATGGTCTAAAATCAGAGATTTGTCAGATGATTAAGCAACACATGTTATGCTGGCAGGGAAAGCCTATCAATGAGATTTTGAAATATGCTAAATATTGTGGGGATGACATTGAGGATAGACACAAGAAACTACAAGAAAAGGTGATGTGGGCTCATGTGAAAATGGCTGAGCGACAGGGAATTAATTTAGATAATCCATCTGAAAGTCAGGGAAAAGAAACTGGATCGAATGCTGACACAGGAAATGGTGGAAAGGTAAGAGGACGAATGAGTAGAGAAGAGGCTAAAAAGAAATTTCCTTGTCATGGATGCGGAAAGTTGGGGCATTGGAAGAACGAATGTAAAAAGATTCAAAATAATAATGGCCCAAATCATAATTTAAATTCACAGACGCAGAATGACTCACAGCAGGGTGTAAGGATCAGAGTCAGTTGCCACCTGCCCCTATACAGGGTAATGTAAGCAGAGCAAAGCACGGTACAGATGTCGGATATCAAGGAGGAAGTGGTAAGAATGAATATGTAACTTCACAGTTTCTTTTACAGGATGATTTTAATCCATATGATTATCAATGACGGTGCCTAAGAGAGGGGGAGAAGGAGTGCGTACTTGGCGCATCCTTGCCGGTAGATCAGTCAGGTCCATATGTTGAAGGGAAAGTAAAAGGTAATGATATCACCTTTCTGTTGGACACTGGTGCTACCCGTTCTACTGTGAGAACAGCTGACATCCCAGACCTCCCTCTCTCTGGAGAAGCTATCCAAGTTGTAGGTGTAGCAAATCAAAAAATTAGAACACCCCTTACTGAGCCCATGGAAGTAAGAATCGGAAACTTCAGAGAAATGCACCAATTTGCGGTGTGTGATTCTAGTCCAGTAAATTTATTGGGCAGAGACTTACTGTGCAAAATGAATTGCACTATTTTCTGCACACCGGATGGTGTTGCAATACAGACCCCGGATGAAGATCATGTTTACAAATTCATGATAGCCAAGCAAGGTACGGAAGTAGATGAAATGTTTTCCTTGATAACCAAAGATGAATTACCAGAAGAGTTAAAAACTACAGTGAGTTCAAAAGTATGGGATTTTACTGGAAAAGAAGTAGGTCTGATGGCAAATATAGACCCAGTAAAGATAACTGTAAAAGAAGGCGCAATTTTCCCAAATACCAGACAGTATAAAATGAGTGCTGAAGTGAAAGCAGGAGTTACAGAGGAAATTGACAGAATGGTGAAACAAGGTATATTAAAAGAAGTTATGAGTAGCCCTTGTAATTCGCCAATCATGGGTTTGAAAAAGCCTAGTGGAAAATATAGGATTGTTCAAGATTTACGGAAAATTAATAAAATTGTGGTACCTTGTTGTCCTATAGTACCAAATCCTGCAGTAATCCTATACCAAATACCATGGAACGCAGAATGGTTTACCGTAATTGATTTGTGCCAAGCATTTTCTCAATTCCATTGCATCCAGATAGTCAGTATTTGTTTTCGTTCAAATTCGAAAATCATGTTTATGTGTGGAATCGTGTTCCTCAGGGATACACAGAAAGTCCCTCCATTTTTAATCAGATACTGAAAAGGTGCCTAGAAAAATTAGTAATGCCCAGGAACTCAGTCTTGGTACAATATATAGATGATTTGTTAATTGCATCTAGAACTCATGATGATTGTGTCACCGACTCAATTGCATTACTCAATCATTTGGCTGAGGAAGGACACAAAGTGTCACCTGAGAAGTTACAATTTTGTACAACAGCAGTTAAGTATTTGGGACACCAAATTGAGAGAGGAAAGAGAAGAATAACCTCTGAAAGAATAAAAATAATTAAGCAAATGAAAGTGCCAGTAACACAAAGAGAGGTGAGAATGTTTCTTGGAATAGTAGGATACTGTCGACAATGGATTGTAGGGTTTTTGCTACTAGCAAAGCCTTTAATTCAGTTAACCAAAAAGAAAGCAAAGGATCCAGTTGAATGGGAAGATGAAAGTGCCAGTGCATTTGTAAAATTAAGAAATGCTTTGTGTGAGGCACCTTCCCTGGGCATGCCTGACTATACAAAAGAATTTACATTATTTTGCTATGAAAGAGAAAGTTGTGCACTTTCAGTCTTAACCCAAAGACATGGACTGGACAGGCGTCCTATAGCATATTTTTCTGCTACATTAGACCCAGTGGCTGCAGCATTGCCAGGCTGCTTAAAAGCAGTAGCTGCTACCTGTATGAGCATTGAACAAAGTGAGTCAATAGTAATGGGACACCTTGTTAAAGTGTTCGTCCCACATGCAGTTGTGATTTTGTGGACAAGAACCAGAACCCAGCATCTTACCCCTAGTCGGATGACAAAATATGAGCGAATAATTCTAGGAGCTGAGAATGTGACCATAGCTAGGTGCACAGTTGTAAATCCTGCAACATTGTTACCAGATCCATATTGTGAAGAAGTCAAGGACGACACAGATCATGACTGTTTGGAAGTCACGGAATTATGTACCAAGCCGCGCCCTGACATACAGGAAATGCCTCTTAAAAACCCAGACAGGGAGCTGTTTGTGGATGGCTCATGCTTAAGGCATGAAGATGGCAAATTGAGTGCAGCTTATGCTGTATGTGAACTTACCGGAATAGTCGAAGCATCCTATTTACCAGGAGTCAAATCTGCACAAGTAGCTGAATTAATTGCTTTGATTAAAGCCTCCAAAATTGGGAAGAATCTAAAAGTGACCATATTTACGGACAGTCAATATGGATATGGAGTTGTGCATGATTTTGGCCAACTGTGGATGCAGAGGGATTTCATGACTTCTTCAGGATCCCCAATCAAAAATGGGCAGTTTGTAAAGAATTATTGGAGGCAATACAATCACCAAAAGAATTGGCAGTGGTGAAATGTGCCGCACACCAGTCAGGAGATGACTGGGTGGTAGCCGGTAACAGATATGCAGATCTAATCGCTCAACACTGTGCCAGAAATAGAATGGCAGTAAACAGAAAAGTTGAAAGAATGGGACTCAGCTGCCAACTTATGCTATGTTCAACACCTGAAACATGGAATGATGTGAGACAATTGCAGGATGATGCTGAAGAGAGTGAAAGGGATGTTTGGATGAAAATAGGGTGTATTCGAAGGACAGATGATGATGTGTGGGTTTATCGAGATGGCAGACCAGTCATGCCTGATTGCCTAATTTCACACATGGCTAGAATGTATCATGGAGACACACATGTAGGAAGAGATGCCATGATTAGACTTTTCAGACAAAGTTGGTACAATCCAAAGTTTAGGGCTGCAGCAGAGAGCCTTTGCCAGAGATGTTTAACTTGTCAAATGAATAAGCCAGGAAGGAAAACAGTAATTGGTCTGGGAAAAATTGGAAAGGCAGAAGGCCCATTTGTGAGATTGCAGTTAGATTTCATTCAGTTACCACCATGTAAAGGACTGAAATATGTACTTGTCATAGTGTGTCTGTTTTCAAGGTGGGTGGAGGCTTACCCTACCAGGAGGAATGACAGCATAACAGTTGCAAAAATGTTGTTACGAGAACTCATTCCACGGTTCGGTTTCCCAGTAACTTTGGAATCAGATAGAGGAAGTCACTTTAATAACGAAGTAATTCGAATAATCTGTGAAACATTTAAAATTGAACAAAAATTGCACTGTGCGTACCGCCCAGAGGCTTCTGGAGTGGTTGAACAAATGAATGGCACAATAAAATCAAGATTGTCAAAAATGTGTGCATCCACATCGTTAGATTGGCCAGATGCGTTGCCTCTTGTCTTAATGGGACACAGGAGCATTCCTGATAGAAATACAGGATTGAGTCCGCATGAAATCATCATGGGAAGAGCAATGAGACAAGCCCATGTACCTGGCAATAAACTGCTGAACATAACTGATGATGTGGTTCTAGATTATTGCAAAGCATTGGCTGACCTAGTGCGTTCTGTCTCTCACCAGGTTGGAGAAGACGCAGTTTCCAGGCAGCCTGAACAAGATCATGATCTGAACCCCGGAGATTGGGTGGTAGTGAAGCATCACACCAGAGAAACGTGTTTATCACCCAGGTGGGGCGAACCTTGTCAGGTTATATTGGTTACAAACACAGCAGTGAAATGGGCAGGTTTACCTAATTGGATTCATGTAAGCCACACTAAAAGGGTGCCAGCTCCTGAAGAAAGAGATCCTCAGTCAGCATCAATAGCTGAGGAAGCTGAAGGTTGGACAGCTGAAGAATCCCAAGTGATAGATTCAGGAGTAGCTGAAGAAGAACAACCGAGCACAAGTCAGGACTGGATACCAGTGGTTGATATACCTGAAGTCTTTATCAAAACAAGGAGCAGAGCTAGATTAGAGGAAATTAGAGAGGACCAGATAGGTGAAGAAGAACAAGCTCAGATTAGGGAGGTTGAAACTATAAAGGAACCTGAGCAGGCCCAGATAGGGAAAGGAAATTGGGCTCAAACAAATAACGAAACAACAGGGTTTGAGCAGGGACAGACAGGTTCAGAAGAACGCGGTCAGACTGCAGAAGTACAGAATGCAATAAGCCCTGATCAGAACAAGTTAGGACAAGAAAAACACGTTCAGGAAGAAGAAAACCAAGAAAACATCGAACAAGAAAATATTAAGCATGAAAACGTCAATCCTGAACAGGGCCAGTTAGCAGAGACTCACATTCAGGCAAATGAAGAACCAAAAATAAGACCTGAACAAGAGCAGATAGAGAGGGAAACTGAAAACAAAGACAAACAAATTGTGCCACACATTAATGTGAATAAAGGAGTATTTGGAAAAGACTCAGAAGGTGAAAGTACAGTGCAAACCAAGAAAGTCAGAAAGGGTGATCATTGGACTAGTGTTATTAAAAGAGTAAAATATCATATAGCAACACGAAGTGAAGACCCAGAACAAGTAAATGAAATAACAAGCTTATCTGGACAAACAAGTGGGATTGAAAAACAAAAAAGCAAAAGATTGAAAATCGTAAACAATAAGTTTAAAGGTCCTGATTGGACTTATATAATTCTCGAGGACTGTGAAAGTTCAGAGAATAGTGAAAGTGGTGACGAAGGAACAAGTGCAGAACTGACTTATGAAAAAGAAGTGAAACCACCTTGATAACGTTAAAGTTTTGAAGGAAAAAAGTAAAGAAGAGAAATCTTCTTGGACAAAAATGGCTGACGACAGAGTTTCTGGGAGACCGAAACGGAAATGTTGTAGAAGATGCTGTGCTATATGCATATGTAGTTTGGTAATGGTGCTTATAGTGTTAATTGTGATTGTAGCAATTCCTTACCTTATGATAATGGACAAAAAGAATAACACTGATACCAAGGGAAGGATAGATAACATGAAAAGTGATAGAGTAGAAATAGAAGCAGAAGATGAACCAGATTTTCATCATGTTGTATCAGATAACGATACTAGCCTAAATGTTTTTACTAAATTATTGTTTCAGTACGTAGATACAATGGATGTTAGTGATTGTTATGTCTGTATGAAGTTACCTGAATCAGTAGCAGAAGGTCTAACCTATCATCATTTGCCTTTAACTTATGGTATATCATGTAGTGTACTAACTAGTTTATTTTATAGGACAGGGAAACTTCAGTATTATTATTCAAATATAGATGTGATATTTTCAGAGGTTCCTATTCGGAAGAATCTGAACCCAGTGCTTAGTAGTCAAGACGCACAATTTATGGGAGAATCTTTCTTAATGATGAAGTCGATAGACATAACACATGCACATAGAAGCAATTTAACATGTTCATTACGTGAAGAAGAAAAGATATTTTTAAACTTAGTTGAAAATAGAAGACTGAATTTCAAAAGAAAGCGTCTGAGCATAAAGCTCACCTTCCACCTTGGGCTGAGAAAGAGGGTATTTATACACCGGGCAAGGCTCAAGCTGCTATGGCTCTAGATTTTGTAAAGACAGGGAAAATTTGTCTTCATAGGTTAAAGACTGAATATAACAATGTTTTTATTGGTACCAGTGAATGTGAACATAATTTCTTAATTCTTGGAGGTTGGGGACTAAAAGGAGGAACAGACTCAGTTTTTCCTGGAATATATTATGTGTGTGGGAATAAGGCTTACTTTAGGCTTCCTGCACGGTGGTATGGAAGTTGTTATTTTGGAATAGTTTTTCCAAAAGTTACCACGTAAAAAGAAACACTGGGAGCAATGAAAATAATAGTGAATTAACACGTAGTAAGAGAGCTAGTTTTTCAGAAATTGTAGGTGATATATTTGGTGCATTAATACCTTCAGTGGGAGTAATTCTAAACTCAAGGAGAATATGTAAATTGTCTACAGTGGTTGATCGTTTATCAACGGATACTGCTGGAGGATTTCTAATGATTAATGCGGAAATGGTTGCGATTAGATCTATGGTTATGCAAAATCGACTTGCTCTTGATATATTGTTAGCAAAAGAGGGCGGAGTCTGTAATATGTTGAAAACGAAACATTGTTGCACGTATATTCCGGACAAAAGTGCAGAAATCAGAACGTATATAAAGAATATTACTATACTTGAGAAGGAACTGAAACCACTGGAAGTTGATAGTGTATGGGAAAGATTGACAAATAGCATTGCGTCAATTGGTACCTGGTTTACTAATGTAGGGAAAGGACTTATAGGTCAAATAATAGTACCCTTAGTAGGGATAGCAATAACAGTATTGTCAATAATGATATGGTGTAAATGTTGTAGAAGGAAGGAAACATATAGGGTAACAGGAAGAGGCAAGAAAAGAAAATTTGAAGAGATTGAATTAGAAGACCTGCGAAGTGAAATTTACAAGAAACTGAAGGGAAAAGATAAGAATGGACAGTGTAAAAATGAAAATGTGACTGAAATATGCTAAAGTTGGCATCTGGTTGTAGGTAGTTTTGATGGCTCAGAAACGCCATCAGAGAGGGGATTGATGGAGCAAGGACTCACAATGAGACTTGCTCGGAAGCAATCCTCTCACAGTATTAATTAATTTGTACTAAAACCCTGTAATGTCTTTATTAATAATGTGCAAACACAACATTTTATCTAGAAGATGCTTGCCTATGTGTTTTCCACTAATAAGTAATCCTTGTCTAATCCAAAATGGCCGCTAAAACGCGGGAAATCTACCGCGCATGTGTCAACCATGTCACGTGGTATGACGTCTTTCGTTGCTTGGAGGGAATCTTTTGCTTCTGCGCAGTGTATGCTAAAATGGCTGGTTAATGTTCTCACATGCTGAAAGCTTTCGCATTGCTGCAATTAATAATGTGGTATTCTGAAGCTATTAATGCGGGATAGACATTTATAAATAAATGGGAATAGTGTAGAAGTAGGAGGTATACAGTGAAAACATTTAATTTTGATTTTAAAATGTTTCTTCTTTGACTTTCTATTAGTTTGTATTTGGGCCTGGGTTGGCTAAACAGCAGCTCGAGAGCCATGTGACCTGCGCATGCGCTGTGAAAACTAACAAAGCAAAGCGATGAAGTCAACTTGGAGGATGTCCAAGGACATGACCCGCTGATCACCTTCAGAGTTCAACTAAAATGTCTTATGAAATGATACATTTTCTATATATTTTGTATTAATCCTGGTGTGAAACGGGTGGGAAATAAAGCAAATGTATTAATTGAGAGGGGCGGGATTCTAAAACAATGGGCTTAAGAAAATTGAACTAAAATGACATGGTGTGAGGATCAACCCCCTGTCCCTGTCCAATCAGAATTAGTGGGCCCATAATTTAGAAACATTAATGGGAGGTACATGGGCGTAGAAGGGTATAATAGATATAGAATTAGCTAATTAGCTAGCAGAGAGGAGTGCGAGGAACTGAGTGCTTAGAGCTCAGATGCTGCCACAGAGGGAACCGAGCAAACTGAATTGCTGTCCGAAGAGGTCGTGAAGTGGGGGCGGCAAACTGCACTAGAGGGAGACGTGGAAGAATTTCGAGGAGGAACAAAGTGTCAGAGAGGGGATCGACGCAGGCGTCGTTGGTAGAGAGGTCATCCTGTCCTGAACCTGGTCCGGAGGTCTTGGTCTTCATCCTTTCTTGGGGACCCTCTTTCCAACTCCTTGGCCAAGGGGTTTGGTTTTCACACCTTTAGGTAACTATAAATGCGCAATCTATAGTTTGTACTGCTGTCTCTATCTTCTCCTTTCTGAGGGACCGTCATTTGTAAGTAATAGGTGACAATACAGTGTGCTTCCTCCTTGTTATGCGATAAAGTACCATGTGGTTTGTATTTTACTCTGCTAAATAATCTCAGATAAACATTTAAAAACTTCCTGAGTCAGTGGTTATTTCAGGTGTTTTATGAAAATATGTTTAGTATTATCTAATTTCAACCCCAGTTATCAAAGGTCCATTGGTAAGTCATTACTCTTCAATCAGAAAAGGTAATTGGTAGCAGGGATTTTGATAAAGAGTACAACTGACTCCCACCAGCGGTGATTGCTAGTTAGTGTGAATCAATGGGCCCAGGTGAGTATTTAGTGTATGAATACTTGTTGCTAGTAACCCGCTGGATCAGTATCTACCTCCTAACATACTGCACTCCTGCAATTGTAAAGTTTTTAACTTCCCCTACCGTTTTACAGTGAATCTCTTAACATCTACTGAACTAAACTTCCTGTAATGTAACCTTTAACTTCCTGCCTCGTTCCAGTGTGAACTTGTTCACACCTTCCTTTCAGCCTGGTTCACTGATGGCAACAACAATAACCTTAGCTAAACCCATGCAAACTTGTTGGCCAACCGCCAATCCACTGCACCTATCTCAAAATGGCAACCATACAATAACTCTTCACCCCCTGCGCACCTGTCCAGAACAAACCAGCCAACCCTTATCACAAAACTTCACTCCTTATTTTACCAAGAAAACCCTTAATCAGAGGGATGGGTGGGGAAAATACTGCTTCTAACCAGCTCACAGGGCTGCCACTGGGTCACCTACTACAAAATGGTGGGTGGTAGGCCAAAATGGATGTATATAGCCTTGGTCTACATACCTTAATGGATGTAGCCCAAAGGTGCCCAGTCCTCTGGACCGCACCATTTCCTCCAATAATCCCGGAGGACAGACCTCTCTCAGGTTGGCTATCCCCCAAACCCCTATCGGGTGAGAGAGGCGAAGCATAGACCACTGACACTTTGATGTGTGCAAAAAGGCCGCTTTATTGAAACAGGAGTGCATCACAAAGATTCCTGGGCATCCCGCCTTATAAAACTAAAACCTCACTATACAAAGTTTGTCACCTAATTTCCTAACCCACACCCCTAAAAGTCCCACCCCAAACATAATGGAATCCAGCAAGTATCTACCTCCTAACATATTGCACTCCTGCAATTGTAACACTTTTAACTTCCCCTACCGTTTAACAGTGAATCTATTAACATCTACTAAACTCAACCTCCTATAACGTAACCTTTAACTTCCTGCCTCATTTCGGTGTGAGCTTGTTTACACCCTCCCTTTCAGCCTGGTTCACCGATGTCAACAACAATAACCTTAGCTAAAACCGTGCAAACATGTCGGCCAACCGCCACTCAGAAAAAAGCACTAGCCTGACTTTTTCTGACCCGCTCCCGCCAAAAACCTGTCTGGCTCACAGCTGCACCCTCAAGGTCCATGCTAAAAAAACCTTTACCACCAACAAATTAAACCCCATCCCCCCTGAAAAAATTCCACTGTATCATATGTCAGGTCGGAATGGTCTACTCAGCCTAGTCCTTCCTCCCTGCAAAATCCTTGCATTTCCCTATTTATCTTCCTCCTAGCCTTGTCAATTGCTGCCTGCTTGATTGCACCTCTCCAAATTCTCCTGGGTATAAATTCCGTCCACGCCACGAAACACCCTGACCACTGCGCTTTGATCTCCCTCAAATTCTTCTTCATCGCCTGCAGCAATGCTAAGCCCTTCTCTGCGACCAAGTCATTTTCCCCTAAATGCACCAACAGAACATCAGACAATTGTTCCCTTGTATAAACCTGTTCAGACTGGGCAGCAGTTCTTTCCAGCACATACTACCCTTCCCTTACCATGCTCGCGGAGTGCACAACGAAATTCCATTGAACGAGTCCAAATAGAAGCGCCACATGCGCAAATCCTCCCTTACACATGCTAACAATCGCACATGATGACACAGCAGGGACAGGCCTGACAACAACATTCCCAGCCTCTAACAAAAAATCCTGTCAGCTCGTACCACCCTACATGCAAAATTCAGATGGCCTAGAAGCACCTGCACGTCCCTGACCTTAACTTTACCTTTCTCCAGCATTGTGTTAAACAAGAGCTACATCTTTAGCTTTTTGTCAGGTGGCAAACATGCCTCCATGGCCCTAGAGTCCAGCTCTCTCCCCAAGAAGGAGAGCGTTGTCTGTGGGCCCACAGTCTTTTCAGGGACCAAACGAACCCCTATATCCTCCATGAGCTCTTGAAAACTTACCAGCAAGTGCTAGCAGTCCACAGAGCCTGCACCGCTAATGAAGAAGTCGTCCAGATAGTTGGTAACCCACTCGTGCCCCATGCACCACGTAAACATCCATTGTAAGATTGAACTAAAATGCTCAAACAGAGCGTAGGACACAGAACTATCCCATCGGCTGGGCTTTGTTAACATACCACTGCCCTTCGAACAGAATACCCAGCAACTGAAAGTACTCTGGGTGCTCTGGCAACAAACGAGAGGCTGATTTCATGTAACACTTCGCCATTTCTGCTCCTATCCCTGCCCGCTCACCTAGTGACATTGCCATGTCCACTGAAGAATAAAACACTATAGCCAGATCTTCAGCTATAAAGTCATTTACTGATTGCTCTTGTGGCCAAGACAAATGTTGTATCAGCCGAAACTGGCCCTGCTCTTTTTTGGGAACCAGCCCTATCGGCGACACGATCAGGTTCTCCAGTGGCCAGTCATCAAAAGGTCCCGCCATTCTGCCTTCCCGCACGTCTTTTTGCAATTTGTGTTGCACCACTTGTGGATGCTCTCTGACGGATTTGAGATTTTCTGCCCATCACCAAACTCTAGGACCCTCATACCCCAGATGGAAATCCCATTGAAACCCCACCCTCAAGACTGCCACGTCCACCTTATGAACGTAAGGCTGCAGCCAGAAATTCAGTCTGTCCAGCTTAACTGGCATAAAAGCTTTTCCCACCAGGTCCTTGTGCCCCCCTTTCTCCCCTATAGCTCCCTGACATGGGTTGAGGGGCGCCTGAACCCCCTTGACTCTGGTGCCACTAGCCTGTGTATCCTCCTGCATGTCCTCTCTGCTAGCTCCCTGTGGCATTAAAAGAATGTATGAGGGCATGCTCCCAGCGCACTTCGAACATTCATGTCTAAACTTGAAGTATTTCCTGGAGCACAGCCGCTTATTGATATCTCAGCAGGCATCCAGTGTTCCTCCCTGCCCTTTTGCTGTGGAACCCACTCCTCCCCGGTGGGGCGGGCCTGAAAGGGCCGATAAACTATGGGCTAACCACTGGCTGTGAAAACCGTTTTTCCAAATTTGGCAGGTCCCATTGTTTGTTGCCAGAGATCAGAATCGATCTGCCCCCATTTTGCCTTTGAATCAAGGCCCATAGGCACCCTGAATTCATCGTCATACTGCACACACGCATATCCCTCACATGTGATTTGTGCCTTACATATGACATCCATGTATTTAAACAGGGCCGCACTCCGTTCTGGATATTTTTCACAGTACATGCAGGCAAAAATTTAAAATGCCGCCATCCAGTTTTCTATGGTCGTGGGCATCCTGGGCCTCAGTTCCCTATGTAACAGCTTAAACATTTTGACATAGTCTACCTTCCAAATCTTTTCTTTTGTGGACAACATAAGGTGTGCCCCCAATGGTTTGGTCACCCCATGTAGGGGAGTTTCTTTATTTTCAGCTCCTTGCTTTCCTTGCCTACCTCTACTTTACCTTTCTCTCCCTCCCTTGCCTTTTCTCCAGCATCAGTTCCTGTGGCCTTGACCTTCTCACCCTGCAGCTCCCCTACTGACGTCCTCCCTTATGTAGAAGTCCCACCTTACCCTTGTGTAGCCTTGTTCTTTTGTTTACCATCCCCTTCCTTTGTGTCCGACCTCCGCTCCTCCGTGCCTACCCCAGTTTCCTTCACATACCGGCCCTTTTGTAACCGTGTAGTTTCATCCTTTCATCCACTTCAAGCATCTACCCCAATTGACACCATCACAGGGGCCGTCCCCGCAGCTCCTACGTTTCTTACCTGGTGTTAAGGTCAGTGCCCTCTCCGCAACCTGCCGTCTTGCAAGTGGAAGCCGCTTGCCTGTCAACCTAGTGGCAGTGGATCTTGCCGGTACCATGTGTGCAGCCTGTAAGACACTATTCGGACACTGATGAACTGTGCCCCCCTCCTCAGACCGTCTTACCACATGCTGCCACCACCTCTGTTCCATTTCCACCTTGCCCTCCTCAAGCTATCTTCCTCATTGACCAACTCCATGCAGTCCGCCAATTCATCCTCTACTGCCCACCCAGTGTATGGTGGAACCGCCACCTAATATAGCACATTGCGCCCCACCCCAAATGTCTACCTTCCCCTGGGGGGCCTTAACAAACCCTCCGAGGTGCTCTGTTGCAGCAGGCCATCATGAGCCATGTGTGCTTCCTCCTTAAGATGCTCTGTGCTTGTCCTCTGTTAGCCCTGTTGAAATCTCACCGGACCTTCTTGTGTCAGTCAATGCCAGGTCCTACGACGCAGTTCAGCTGAGCACTCTGCGCAATGCCTTCACTTCACCTCAGGGGTTGATGAGCCGCATTGTGCTCTCCTGAATCTGCTGCCCAAGTATGTCCTGCCACCTACAAAAGAGAGGATAGGTCCGGTGTGCATGACCCTTGAACCCCTATACTCCGGCCCTTCCAGTCTGGCTCCTCACTACCTGTCATGTTCACGCTAACACTCCCCTGAGCCTGGAACCCCCTCACCTACGATGCCAGCCACCCTGCTGGAAGCTGGTTGCGGATACCTGCTTGCTACCCCCCCTTCCATGCCTTATACTACCACGCGCTGACCTCTCTGCACCTGTGATTCCACCCCCCTGCCCCCCGCTGGAGTACACCCACTGGTCTCTGCTCCTAACCTCCCCCAACTGCCCCCCTGCCTGTCACTACTGGGTGCCACCCCCTTGCTTTCAATCTCATCATGTCCTTCATCTTCGCTCTATTCCAACAGCGCCACCACTAATGCAGACCCAGACCCCGTTTTGCCTCTGGGAGTATACCCCAGGCCAATGTCCTATCCAGGACCCCTTGCTCAACCTCCTTCTTCTGCCCCCGCAGTGTCTCCCCCCCCCCAAGTCACCCCCTCTGGCCACCACGCCTGTAAGCCTTGAGGCGCCCTCTCCAGCCAGTCCCACATCCCCAAGAAGATCCTTGATTTGCTCCCAACCCATCCTGCCTCTCTGGATGTCATGGGTGGGTGCATAACAGTAGAAGCCTGGCCCTCCCCTTCCTGAACTGCAGTGCCTGCCAGCTCCTCCTCCTGCAAAGGCCCCTCTGCCCCCACCCACCTCTGACTGGCCTGGCCAAACCTGGAGCCTAAATCAGAAAATCCCTGCTCAGCCTACACAACTCCTCCTGCCTGCCTGGTTTGTTTCTGGGCCTGGTGCCAACCACGGCCATGCCGCGCGCCTTGTCCCAGGCCTTGCCTGCTACCCGGGGCATGCACCTTGCCCCCCCCGGACCTCCTCTCTCGGGCCTCAGCCCCTCCCCCTGCCTTCCTACAATGTCTTGAACATCTTGCATGCCTTCCAAGGAGTTGCTCATACCCCGCTGACCCTCCCCTGTCCCGACCTCACCTTCAGGGCCACTGTCTGCACCCAGGAGCGGCCCAGATTCCCTGCCTGGGCTCCTTGACACCCACTGTCTCTGTCTCAGATGGGTAGCACACCAACACCGCAGTGGCTACCCTGCCCAATGCGTGCCTCGCCGGACTAACCGGTGCAGAGGCCACGCCTCCCCCTACCAGCTGATCCAGGCGCCCCGCTTCTCGCAATAAGCAGAGCGCCTGCTGTACCTTTTTTCAGCCATGCTCACAACCAGAATGCTGCCAATCACCAAAATACAGCGAAAATGCTGCTTCTAACCGGCTCACAGGGCTGCCACCATGTCACCTACCACATGGCAGTATACTTTAACGGATGTAGCCGAAAGGTGGACAGTCCTCTGGACCACACCATTGCCCCCAATAATTCCGGGGTAGAGACCTCCCGCCGATCGGCTGTCCTCCAATCTGTTAGTGCGCCATCAAGGTCACAAACGTTGATACTTTTTTGCGGTGCGGTAGGGGTTATCTCGCAAGAAATTGAGCTGGCACAAAAATATTTTTTTTTGCATGTTCAAAAAATGATTCTAAATGTCATTTGTATTGTGCCTTATGTTGAATAACCACTTTTTAAGGCCTCAGAAGTGACCAAATATGCCATTTTGATACACTTTTCCTCGTACTCAGAAGCTTGTGCTTTGATAGTTTGAGAGCATGAAAATGACTTTAAACACACTTATGTTAGATCCAAACGTGATGATTTACATCCAACAGTAATATACAGTCAAAAGATGAAACATTCAAAAAATCACAATTTCTGACCATTTTTAGAAAGTTCCTAAGGTCCAAGGTCATTGATTTTTGACAAAATTTTTATTTTTTGGCATGTACAAATAATTATTCCAAATGTCATTTGTATCACGCCTCATGTTGAATAACCACTTTTTAAGGCCTCAGAGTGACCAAATATTAAATTTTTATAGAATTTTCCTCCTACTCAGAAGTTTTTGTCTTGACCGATTTTGAGTGTGAAAATGACTCTAAACACACTTATTTTAGTTTCAACAGTGATGATTTACATCCATTAGTCATATACAGTCAAAAGGTGAAACACTTGAAAAATCACCATTTCTGGCCATTTTTAGAAAGTTCCTAAGGTCAGGGGTCATTGATTTTCGACACAAAATTGATTTTTTTGGCATGTACAAAAAATGATTCCAAATATCATTTGTATCGTGCCTCATGCTGAATACCCACTAGCCTCAGAGTGACCAAATATGCCATTTTTAATGCCTTTTCCTCCTACTCAGATGTTTTGATTTTGACCGATTTCGAACATGAAAATGACTCTAAACAGACTTATTTTAGTTGCAAAAGTGATGAATCACATCCAACAGTCATATACAATCAAATGATTAAATATTAGAAAAATCACAATTTCTGTCCATTTTGAGAAAGTTCCTATGGTCTGGTGTCATCGATTTTCATTAAAAAAATGGATTTATTGGCATGTACTGAAAATGATTCCAAATATCATTTGTATTGCTCCTCATGTTGAAGAACCACTCTTTAAGGCCTCAGAGAGATCAAATTTGCTATTTTTACAGATTTTTCATCCTACTCAAAAGCATGTATTTTGACCGATTTCGAGCATGAAAATGACTCTAAACACTTTTATTTTAGCTCCAAAAGTGATGATACACATCCAAAAGTCAAATACAGTCAAAATATTAAACATTTGAAAAAACTAAATTTCTGACCATTTCGAGAAAGATGCTGAGGTCTGCGGTTATCGATTTTCATCAAAAAATTTATTTTTTGGCATGTACAAAAAATGCTTCCAAAATTCATTTGTATCGAGCCTCAGGTTGAATAACCTCTTTTGAAGGCCTCAGAGTGACCAAATACTCCATTTTGTAGACTTTTTCTCCTACTCAGAAGCTTGTGCTTTGACCAATTGAGACCATGAAAATGACTTTAAACGTACTTATTTTAGTTCTAAAAGTGATGATTCGCATCCAACAGTCATATACAGTCAAAAGATGAAACATTCGAAAAATAACAATTTCTGACCATTTTTAGAAGGCTCCAAGGGTCATTGATTTTTGACAAAAAATAGATTTTTTGCATGTAGAAAAAATGAGTCCAAATGTCATTTGTATCACGCCTCATGTTGAATAACCACTATTTAAGGTCTCAGAATGACGAAATATGCAATTTTTATAGACTTTTTCTACTACTCAGAAGTTGTTGCTTTGACCGATTTGGAGCATTAAAATGACCCTAAACACACTTATTTTAGTTCCAAAAGTGATGATTCACATCCATCAGTCATATACAGTCAAAAGATTAAACACTTGAAAAATCACAATTTCTGGCCATTTTTCGAAACGCCCTAAGGTCCGGGGTCATTGATTTTTGACAAAAAATGTATTTTTTAGCATGTACAAAAAATTATTCCAAATGTTATTTGTATCAAGCCTCATGTTGAAGAACCACTTTATAAGGCCTCAGAATGACCAAAGATTCAATTTTTATAGACTTTTCCTCCTACTCAGAAGTTTTTGTTTTGACCGATTTTGAGCATGGAAATGACTCTAAACACATTTATTTTAGTTCCAAAAGTGATGATTCACACCCAACTGTCATATACAGTCAAAAGATTAAAAACTGATTTTTTGGCATGTACAAAAAATGATTCCAAATGTCATTTGTATCGCACCTCAAGTTGAATAACCACTATTTACGGCCTCAGAGTGACCAAATATGCTATTTTTATTGACTTTTCCTTCTACTCAGAAGTTTTGATTTTGATCGATTTTGAGCATGAAAATTAGTCGAAATACTTATTTTAGTTGCAAAAATGATGAATCACATACAATAGTCATATACAATAAAAGATTAAATATTCAAAAAATTACCATTTCTGACCATTTTGATAAAGCTCCTAAGGTCCGGTGTCCTAGATTTTCATCCAAAAATGTATTTTTTGGCATGTACAAAATATGATTCCATGTCATTTGAATCATGCCTAGGGCTCTCGGTTTTATGGTATTTATTTTTTTGACATTTGCGTCTGTATTTATCCATATTTATTTTTGTCAACTTTATCTGTATTTATCCATATTTACTATGGGTTTTGTGAAAAAATAAAGCTGAAACTTTTATATTTCTGCATTTATTTTACCAATAAATATGCAGTCACGCTTGAATGACTGCCAGGCTTCAATGATATGAACACCCACAGAAGAGAAATCAATGCACTTATATGAAAATATGCAGATTTCAGTATCAGCCTTGTGCATATCTACTGCTGTTTAAGCCTCTTTACTAAAATTCCTTTTTAACCCCTTACCTATCAATCCACCCAGTTATTGGCCTGGCAGTCTTGGCAAAGTGTATTTAGAATCACTCAAAAAGCACCTAATTTCCGTTTTTATCCACATTTAAAAATAAATACAGACAAGAAAATAAACGGTTTTCTGTCTGTATTTATCTGTAAAAATCAGTAAAAACGGAAAACAGGGAGCCTTAATCATGCCTTATGTTGAATAACCACTTTTTAAGGCCTCAGAGTGACAAAATATGCCATATTTATAGACTTTTCCTCCTACTCGGAAGCTTGTGCTTTGACCGATTGGGAGCATGAAAATGACTTTAAACACAATTATTTTAGTTCCAAAAGTGATGATTTACATCCAACAGTCATATACAGTCAAAAGATGAACATTTGAAAAATCACTATTTCTGACCATTTCTAGAAAGTTCTAAGGTCTGGGGTCATTGATTTTTGACAAAAAGAATTATTTTTTCACATGTACAAAAAATTATTCCAAATGTCATTTGTATCATGCCTCATTTTGAATAACCACTTTTTAAGGCCTCAGAGTGCCCAAATAATACATTTTTATAGACTTTTCCTCCTACTCAGAAGTTTTCGTTTTGAATGATTTCGAGCATGAAAATGACTATAAACACACTTATTTTTGTTCCAAAAGTGATGATTCACATCCAACAGTCATATACAGTCAAAATATTGAATATTCGAAAAATCACAATTTCTGACCATTTTTAGAAAGTTTCGAAGGTCCGGGGTCATTGATTTTTTGGCATGTATAAAAATGATTCCAAATTTCATTTGTATCTCGCCTCATGTTAAATAACCACTTTTGAAAACCTCAGGGTGACCAAATATGCCATTTTTATAGACTTTTCCTCCTATTGAGAAGTTTTAGTTTTGACCGATTTCGAGCATGAAAATGACTCTAAACAAACTTATTTTAGTTCCCAAAGTGATGATTCACATCCAACAGTCACATACAGTCAACAGATTAAACATTTGAAATATCACCATTTCTGACCATTTTGAGAAAGTTCCTTTTGTCCTGGGCCATCTATTTTCATGAAAAAATTGATTTTTTGGCATGTACAAAAAAGTATTTCAAATGTCATTTGTATCATGACTTATGTTGAATGATCAGTTTTTAAGGCCTCAGAGTGACCAAATGTGCCATTTTTATAGACTTTTCCTCCTACTCAGAAGCTAGTGTTTTGCCTGATTTCGAGTAGGAAAATGACTATAAACACTCCATTTCTGACCATTTTTAGAAAGTTCCTAACATCCAGGGGCATCAATTTTCATCAAAAAATGTATTTTTTGGCTTGTACAAAAAATGATTCCACATGTCATTTTTACTGCGCCTCACGTTGAATAACCACTTTTTAAGGCTTCAGAGTGACCAAATATGCAATTTTTATAGACTTTTTCTGCTACTAAGAAGCTTGTGTTTTGATCATTTTCGAGCATGAAAATTACTCTAAACAAAAATGATGATTCACGTCCAACAGTCATATACCGTCAAAAGATTAAAAATTCGAAAAATCACTATTTTTGACCAGTTTTAGAAATTTCTGGGGTTATTGATTTATGACAAAAAATGTATTTTTTGGCACGTACAAAAAAATATTCCAAATGTCATTTGTATCGTGCCTTATGTTGAATAACGACTTTTTAAGGCCTTAGAGTGACCAAATATTCAATTTTTGTAGACTTTTCCTCCTACGCCAAACCTAAGAGTTCCACATAAAGAATATACAAAGAATGCTCTGATTTAACAAATCATCCAGAGCTATAATAACAGTAACAAATTAAAATGCATACAAAACCATAAATTCATCAGTTTTGTTGAGCAATACGAGATACTAGCAGCTTGCTACAACTAAGGACCCGATTCCGATCCCGGTCGGAAATCGGTCCGACCGACACGGATCTGGATCGACCTCCGACCGACTCGTACACGCGCTGACCCAATGGCCTAGTACGATGCAATGCGTGTCAAATCCAAACGACTCGCACGGAGTACAACACGGATGACCGACTCGTACGGAAAACAATCCGTCCGTGCGAAACGTCCAGGAAAGAGCCCGACGCGACCGACTCGTACGCGAACGATGCCACATAGCCCAGCATCAGTGCGACGCGACAGACTCGTACGCGATCGATGCTACCTAGCCTAGCATCCGCGCGACGCGACAGACTCGTACGCGAACGATGCTACATAGCATAACGTGAGTGTGACAGACTCGGACAACCCCACAAATCCTGAGAAAAGCATCCGTCACGGTCAACTGAACGTCTCCGTCATGCTCAACTGAAGCCAACAGAAACAGACTAAAGAAGCATTGTCAAAGAAAAAAAATCCCAAGTCATGTAAGACACACCCACAACTCCACCTACAGAAAGGCCCAAAATCCTAACCATGATCCTTTGCAAATTCCACAGAACAGCCAGCAGAGAACACTACCATACTGCACTGAGAGACACACTCACAAGTCACCCACCACACAACCTTTACACCACTAGCACCTTTCTAAAAGCACACTCATAAACACCCAGCTTCACTTACACTCACTCACCCTCATTTTCACACTCACACACACATCCATCTCCACCATCACCCATCACCATGCCCCCAAAGAAGAATCCAAAGTTCACAGATATTGAGTTGGAAGTCATGGTAGATGAAATTCTCAGAGTAGAGCCACAGTTATTTGGCACATTGGTCCAACAGACCCCCATGTCCCAGAAAACCAAGATGTGGGAGAGGGTTGTGAACAAGGTGAACGCACAAGCACCTTGCCTGCGCACAATGGACGACATCAGGAACAGGTACGATGATGTGTGAAGGAGGGTCAAGAAGCTGATTGGCAGAGACCATGCCCTGAGCCAGCAGACCGGCGGTGGCCCTCCTGCAAAACCTATGCACTTCACTTCCTGGGAGGAGAAGGTGCGGGCCATCTTCCCACCGGAGGGCATCCATGGATTATCAGGAATACCAGAGCCTGGTGAGTACATAAACAACTAGTCAAAAGTGTGAGGCAATACACACCCACAGACATCACTGTCAGGGGGTCAGTGAAACCATTCACTGTTAGCAAAGCCATATCAACCCAAAGCTAAATATCCTGTGATGTGTATGCCAGTTAGATAAACACAATACCTGCAATCTCAGAGTAACATATAACTATGTCATAACATGTACAAACTTAGTAACAAATACAGCAAGGCTTTGGCTCAAAACACCAACAAACACTGTCAGCCATCTTACCAGCACAGTTCCACTCACTCCCAGGGAAGCAGAGTCACAGGAAGAAAGGTTGGGTTTGCTGGGAAGGTGGGTGTAGCCAAAAGCATGATGGGAGTCGTAGTCACAGTCAACAGTGCACCTCCCACATGGTCCAGGAATACCACCATGCACCATGCTCACCTCACAGGGAGTGGAAAAGTACTGCCAAGATGGCTGACACTGGCCTCTGGTGTAGGCAGCACAAGGCCCTGTTGGGAGTAGTGCACAAACAAACTCCAGGCCCCACTGTCTGACACCTTGCCAGCACTGCATCACTCACTCACAGGGAAGCTGCGTCACAGGAAGGAAAGTATGGTTTGCTGGGAAGGTGGGTGTAGCAAAAAGCATGATGGGAGTCATAGTCAGTCAACAGTCCTTCTCCCACATGGCCCAGGAACACCACCATGCACCATGCTCACCTCACAGGGAGTGGAAAAGTACTGCCAAGATGGCTGACACTGGCCTCTGGTGTAGGGAGCACAAGGCCCTGTTGGGAGAGTCGTGCTCAAACAAACACCAGGTCACCACTGTCAGACATCTTGCCAGCACTGCATCACTCACTCACAGGGAAGCTGTGTCACAGGAAGGAAAGTATGGTTTGCTGGGAAGGTGGGTGTAGCCAAAAGCATGATGGGAGTCGTAGTCACAGTCAACAGTCCTCTTCCCACATGGCCCAGGAATAACACCATGCCCCATGCTCACCTCACAGGGAGTGGAAAAGTACTGCCAAGATGGCTGACACTGGCCTCTGGTGTAGGCAGCACAAGGCCCTGTTGGGAGTAGTGCTCAAACAAACTCCAGGCCCCACTGTCTGATACCTTGAATGTAAAGTCTGACTCACTGTCATGGAAGCGTGTTTCTTGCTGGCCTAGCTGGGCTGTGTTGGAGGAGGAGTGCTTGCTCTGACCACATCTATCAGCAGGCCCTGTCACACACACACCCCTCCCACCAACACCAAACACCACCCCTGGGACTATGCTCAACCTGAGACTCAAGGTAAATCGACTTCCACGATGCCTGACACTGGGCCCTGGGCTGAGGAGCACTAATCCATGGTGGGATCTGTGTTTAAATTCAGATTGTAAGTAACAACATACCTGCAATGTAACAGGAAAGCTCAACAGTCACACATATGACAAAACTCAGCACAAACTCACAGCAAGGCAATGGGATCCAAACACCAGTCACATGCAGCAGCCATCTTCTTTGCACACATTCACTCCCAGGGAAGCTGAGTCACAGGAAGGAAGGTTGGGTTTGCTGGGAAGGTGGGTGTAGCCAAAAGCATGATGGGAGTTGTAGTCACAGTCAACAGTCCTCCTCCCACATGGCCCAGGAATACCACCATGCACCATGCTCAACTCACAGGGAGTGGAAAAGTACTGCCAAGATGGCTGACACTGGCCTCTGGTGTAGGGAGCACAAGGCCCTGTTGGGAGAGTCGTGCTCAAACAAACACCAGGACACCACTGTCAGACACCTTGAATGTAAAGTCTGACTCCCTGTAATGGAAGCATGGTTCATGGGGGATTATCTGGGATCTGGGGGAGGAGGATGTTCTGCAATGACTCCAACTGCTAGCAAGGCCTGCTCTACACACACCTTCTCAGCCAGAACAAATTGCACTCTTGGGACCAGTCAGTTCATGACAGTGAAAGTAAATGCCCTGGGGGTGATGTATGAATTGGCCACAAGTCACACCTTGGCACTGGCACTCTCACACATGTTCACACTCTCAGCCATCTTAACTGTACATTTCAATTCACTGTCTGGGGATGCATTGTCCCAGGGGCGCACCCTGTGCTGGCTGTGAAGGTGTGTGGAGTACAGGACAAGTGGTGAGATGCAGACATAGCACACATCAATACACACACGAAGCTACATATACATCATTGACAAGGGATACCTGACAGTGAATGGAATGGCCACAGAAAGATAGCGGACACTGTTGCATGGTGTCATTTACACAAAGCGCTGCAGTGAGCTGCTTTCAACTCCTACATCATGCAGCGTTCTCAGCATCCATGCCACTACACTCCCCTCACTGTCATTTACACTTTCCACACAAGGAGTAATCTGGACTGGTTTGAAGGAGGCGTACAACTTACAGCGCCATAACACAAACACACAAACCTCTGGACCTCACTGTAATCAGCATGGAAAAGCACGAAAGCAGCCTTGCCTGACTCCTCTTTCCATGGAGGACATGGAAAAGATAAATGACGTCATCACGTACAAACCTCAGCAGCAACCTCATTTGCAATGGTAACACAATCACATGAGTGCAATGAGATGAGAACTAGGAACACATACACCCAAAAAGTACCTCGCAATTCATCACATACATACCGGACTGTGACTATGATGTGTGACACACCAATGTGATGGAAAAATACATGCACAAATGGCATCACACATACACAAATCTTGCCACACGTTGTAAGAGGAAGTACACGTATGTCATTGGGAAAGCACAAATGTAGAAAAAAAATACACACCTGTGTCTGGCCCAAGGTGGCACTTGAGTTTCAATGGCCATGTATAGTCAATGAATCAATACATGAGTTTCTCATGCACAAAGCTCTACGTGCTCATCAAAACGCTTCACATTGTAATTACGTCTTTAACCAATATAGGTCTCTGTCTGTGACAATTGAGGACAATGCAATGTACATACACTCATCATGAAGTACAATAGCAACTGTAATGTGTGTGATCCGTTGATGTGTGCAAAACCACAACATACATTGTGTGTTTCTCCTACCCACAGGGCCTGCTGGGGACGCTGCAGGAACAGAACAAGAATCCCAGTCCCAGACTATGGTTGACCCTGAGCTCTCCGGGGTGGATGTTTCTCAGTCCTCTTCGGACGACGATGAACGACCTGGTCCCTCCGGTGTGGATCTGCATGCAGCACCAGCACCTGTAACTCCAGCACCCCCTGCGACGACTCCTGCTACGTCTGCCAACACCCAGATGACCTCTACCAACACGGACAGACCAAGGCAAGAGAACACCGACGGCACAGCTACACAGGGCACTCCGGAGTTGGCGGACAATAACACCACTGTCAACAGTGAAGGAGGCTCAGTGTTGTCTGTGCCTGCAACGGCAGGTCCTGCTCGTGTGGGTAGGGGTGGTGTGAGGGTGCGCGGGGTGAGGTCACGTCCTGAAGATGGTGCTGCTGCGCAAGATGACCCACAGTTAGGACGCATCATAAATGCATACCGAGAATGCACCGGAGACTTTGGCCAGGTAGTTGGGATCCTCAAGGACATACAACATCATCAGGCTGCCCATTTTTCCAAAATGGACTCCCACATGTCCAGGATGGACTCCCACATGGCCAGGATGGACTCCCACATGTCCAGGTTGGAGACCCACATGTCCAGGATGGAGTCCAAAATGGATAAAATGGATGACCTCACTGCGGTGCACAGGGACATACTCACATGCCTCCGCCAGATTGCTGAAAACATGACCACACCTCCCTATGTGCCCACTACATCTGTTGCCACAACACCTGCAACTGCCAAAGGGAGGGATGAGGACTCTGGTGCAGAGTCCCCAGCACCGCTGCAGCCTGCACCTGAGGGTCCCCCTGAAAAGAAGAAGAGGGGACGGCTGAAGAAGGGCAATTAAGAGACAGATGGCCATGCATACCCCCCAGGAAGTGAACACCTGCTCCTGATATCCTCCATTGTGTGCAAAGTGTTCACCTTGTTCACTGACATGGAACTCTCCCACATGGGATGGAGGGTCTAAGTTGGAACAATGACTCACATTACAGTGGACTTGGCTCTGAAAATGTCATCTACCAACACCAACAACTCCTCTGTGAACTTTGGATTTATATCACACTGTACAGCACTAGCAATTTTGTGTATTATTTGACACATGCATATAAATTAAATCATGATCACACAATACTTGCCTCTGTGGTGAATTAAACTTGGTTTGTGACATAGAGATGATGACCTGCTAAGCAAATACTGTTCAGGAAAACAACTACAGCAATTAAAACACAGTCTTGTGAGTGATGGAGATGTGACACATATGCAGGCCTTTATTCTTTTGGCGGCGCCTCTGGGTGACACCGGAACTGGCTGAGTATAGATCCGAGCTCTTAGAAATTTTGAGACTCCCCGGCATAGGAAAGCTGCCATGGTTTGCACATATTAGGGAAGGCCTTTGTGCAATTGGGCGAAACGACCTTTGGGACAACCCAGATACAGCATGTTTGAGAACCTCGCGTAAACATCTAAGTACTAGTTACTGGGGTGGACAACTTGCTAAACTTCACGAAGATTCTGCCACTGGTTCTCTTACATCACATTTTCTGGATGTGAAGGTCACGTACAACCTGGAGCCATACCTTGATGAAATCCGACCGGCATTATCCAGGAAACTGTATGTGCAGTTTCGGCATGGCTGCCTCCCCTTGCGTGCCTTCACCCACAAATGGTCTAGTGGCACCCCACTGGGGTGCCCAGCCTGTAACTCGGGTGAGGAGTCTGAACTCCATGTTTTCTTTTTCTGCCAGGGATACCATTCAATTAGACACAGATGGCTGGTCCAGTTGTGTAGAAACCTTGGCACAACACACTGTATGGAAGCATTCAGACTCCTAAAATACAACACCGAACTCCATATTGCCTATGCGGTCTCACGCTTTCTAAGCTCAATGTGGTGGGCAAGGACGAACTTTCTTAAAGTATAAAATAAGGATTTGGTATTGTGATTGACCTCCTCATTGTTTTTAACTTATGTATCATCTTAAATTTAAATTGTTTTAATCTTTTTTTTTTATCTTTTTAACTGTTTTAGCTTGTTTTGTATATACCTGTGTTTGTTCTTTTATGTTGTTTAAACCGAAATAAAGAAATATATGATGATGATGAAATACTGTTCAGGAAACAACTACAGCAATTAAAACACAGTCTTGTGAGTGATGGAGATGTGACACATATGAGAGATCCACACTGCAAGGTCAACACAACAAAAAATTTCCAGGCCACACATACTCATTGCCTTCACTATTGTGAACTGAAAAGACACCAAAATGCACATACACTAAACTCATTCAGAGAAAGTGGCAATCACACAACAGGTACAGTATGCCAAGGAATGTTTGATGTGTGTATACAGACGAGGCACCCCCAATGTGGAGTACAGGTTTATTACACAATAACACCATGTTGCATCAACAACAGATGCAAGGTAACCGCATCGTGACAATGCGCACAGAGCAACCAAGAGGGTCAGAAATGTCAGCACTGGGTTGTGTGGCACCGCATCCGGTTCCAAAGAAAAGTTGCACCCTGTAACAGCATTGTGTGTTCTGGAGTTTACATAACACCAGACAACAGCCAAAGGAGCCTGTGAAGGACAGACAGAGAACAGTATTGAAATACCTAAATATCTGCATACATCTCCAATACACATTCCACAAACAAGTCACATGATTCGTGGCAACAACCTAGGACACATGTCAACACTGTAATGGAGAACATACTAACTCAACGGACACATAACTGCAAGGATCATGTCAAGTAGCATGCAGCCACACGTACGCAGAGACATTGCACTACATGCACATGTCAGGCAAAGAAAAGAGCTGAGTCAACTCATCACTGTATACTCACAATCATGAGAAAAAGTTGTTGATGAGCTGGCTCCGAACATCACCCTCACCCTCATCATCACTGGCAACATGACCCAGGGCTGGATCCTCCCCTGCTGGAGGGTGCTGGTCATCATCATCTTGGATGAGAGGTAGCTCTTGCCTCACTGCCAGGTTGTGTAGCATGCAACACACAATGATGATCTTACACACCTTTTCAGGTGCATATTGGAAGGCCCCTCCTGTCCGGTTCAGGCAGCGGAATCTGCTTTTTAGTAGTCCAAATGTCCGCTCTATCACTCGCCTGGTCCGTCCATGTGCCTCATTATAACGTATCTCAGCAGGGGTAACAGGGTTCCTGAGTGGTGTCAGCAACCACGGCATGTTGGGGTATCCGGAGTCCCCTACATACAAACAAAGAAACATATCATGGTTCTGAGAAGATGGTTAAAACCAGAGATACAAAAAGCACACAAGGTAAGCAGACATTACACACCAACAAGCCAGGCATGCTGGTTTTGCAGCTGGGACATCATCTGTGGGATCCTACTATTCCTCATGATGTATGCGTTGTGGGCGGATCCGGGGAAACGTGCACAGACATGTGAGATTGTCATGTCAGGCAGACATACCACCAGGGCATTGATGGAGTGAAAATGTTTACGATTCCTGTATGTCTGTTCATTTGCTTGTGGTGGTACCAAAGCCACATGTGTCCCATCTATGGAGCCAATGACATTTGGCATCCCTCCCAGAGCATAAAAGTCACTCTTGATATCAGTTAATTGTCGTGGAACTGGGAATTTGATGTACCAGTTCAGCAAAATCAACATAGCCTCCAAAACATCACGTAGCACACGGCTAAACATTGTCTGGGACATCCCACCAGTAGTAGCCACAGTGTACTGGAAGGTTCCTGTGGCAAAGAAATGTAGGGCTGCCATCACCTTCACCTTGGGGGTCAGCGCTGATGGATATGGCCGTCCAGGTTGCAAATGTGGTGCCAACTGCTCAGCCAAATCCTCAATTAGTGGTCTGGTGAAGCGGTAACGTCGAATGCTGTCACTTTCAGCCATGGTTTCTAGGTCTGGGAAGGGTCTGTGGACAGCTGGTCTCCTGCGGTACATAGGTGAGCAAAGAAAGATTAACATTTTGCTTTCATATGTGGCAACAAACATGCAATAATTCCCATGCTACATCATAGCACGATTCAATGAAGTCAGGTATGTGCTGTTGAGCATGGACACATATGCTAGCTATGTGCCCCTCACAGAACATTTCATCTCCTGATGGTGACACAACAAGTGCGATGGTGTGCTGTGAACAATATATGGGGTCTGTCACAGTACATCTGAGCAAATGTCACATACCAAACACACACCTCAGTGACTATTGAGGATAGATGTGTTATCAAAATGACAGGTGTTTTTAAGGTCCACACACAGGGATCTTGTAATGCCACATGGACACTGTAATTATTGTAGCGCCTGATGTACACGTACCATCACACCCATGAAACACACATGATGTGCTCCCAGATTACTTTGCATGTCAAACATGGATGTCTGTGACACACAGACCCAACAGCAACCCATATGCCATATTCTGATGGATGTTTGAAACGATTTCAATCCACCACATACCAAAAGACACATGTGCGTAGCACAATACGCAAATAGTCTGGATTAACCTCACAATGTTAGCTCAGGAACACTTTGTTACACACAGTTCATTTCAGCTGTAAGTCAGGGTGTATGTAACATGTGAACACACAATGGGCACCTGGAACTGTGTACAGGCCTTGGGTGGTGATCTGCAAAGTTGTCACTCACAGTGTGATGTGCATCACACACAATGGTTTTTGTCCCCACGAAGCATGCCATAGCCAGGGAGTGTGTGCCACAATGTGCTCCCTACAATATGAAATGTGAAGCCATATACACACACATGTCATCATGTGTGAAATATGATTTCATATACTGTATGACAGGCTGTTTGTCTGTTGTAAAGCACTCTGCCAAAATATTGTGGGTGGCATCCTTTGGCTGTTTTCTGTAATGGTGACAGACGTGGGTGAGTATTCTAAAAATGCGTCGTACACTTGAGGGACCAAGCCGGGCGCACGCCTTGGCTATTGACTGTCATGGAGACAGACGTGGGTGAGTATTCTAAAGACGCGTCGTACACTTAGGGACCAAGCCGGGCGCACGCCTTGGCTATTGACTGTCATAGAGACAGACGCGGGTGAGTATTCTAAAGACGCGTTGTACAGTTACGGACCAAGCCGGGCGCACGCCTTGGCTATTGACTGTCATGGAGACAGACGCGGGTAAGTATTCTAAAGATGCGGCGTACAGTTACGGACCAAGCCGGGCGCACACCTTGGCTATTGACTGTCATGGAGGCAGACGCGGGTGAGTATTCTAAAGATGCAGCGTACAGTTACTGACCAAGCCGGGCGCACGCCTTGGCTATTGACTGTCATGGAGACTGACGCGGGTGAGTATTCAAAAGACGCGGCGTACAGTTACGGACCAAGCCGGGCGCACGCATTGGCTATTGACTGTCATGGAGACTGACGCGGTTTTGCTACGTGTACGAATCACGTGCAAACAGATTCAGTTTGCTCACAACAACAATGTATCAAAGTAAATGGTGTCATGCTGCAGAATATTTGAAAGATGCGGAATATTTGAACGACGCGGAAAGCATATACGATGCGTGCAATGTCATGGATTGGCCAATTTTGGATGATGCGAACGACTAGGACCTATCTCTTCGGACACATGGAACAGATTCTGCCCCTGCAGCACAGATATAAGGCTGTCTGTTCCCCAGAGACTTCACTTGCCTGCACTACATGCCACAGGATTACATCTCTGACTACCACTGCTGCTGTCTCTGCATCCTCTGGGTTCTGCAATGGCACAGACTGTGGAGAGGGCCCCAGCATTCACTGAGGAGGAGAACAAGGCCCTGCTGCACAGCCTCCTCCCACAGCACTGCAAGCTGTATGGGAAACCAGGGGAGCAGGTTAGTGTTGAGTTCACTGCCCTTTCATTTGTACCAGTGCTTAATTTGTAAAATATTAAGTTCATTCTAGCTGTGGCTTCCAGAAGGTACCTTGCAGCTCATCTTCAGTCCTATATGACGTGCAAGGTTCAGACCGTCTCAGTGAGCTAAATGCAATCAAGTGGGGTATTGCTCTCAGCTTTGTGGGTGGCATGCAGTCTGTAATTACAAGGAGGTCCGGCTTTTACGCTGGTAGTGCCGGGTGCGACAGTTTTTTTTGCTGCCCCCCCAGAACCTCATTCTCCATTAACTCCTTCACTACCACTCTCCAACAGTGCTCCTCATCTCTCCATAACCTCTCTCTGACATGCATTCCATTTTTTATAGTGCTACTCATAGTTCACTCACGCTTTGTTCTGTGATCTACATAGTACACGTTCTTTGCAGCAGGCACATTAACCATCCACACTGCTTTATGATGAGCAAAAACAGCCACTAAATAAAATCCCAATCTCTCACCAGTAGGAACATTAGTTAAATTGACATTTTCATTGTTGCCTGAAACTGCTGGACGAACAGGGAAGTTTATGAGTTTTAAAACCAAAAGTTATGTTTAAATATAGTACCCCCCACCACAGTCAGAGCCAGATGCGGCTGCCCCGATCGCACCTCCCTAAAACCAGCCCTGAGTGCAAAAACACGCACATCTCAATTGCTTCTTATTCATTCAAAGGGAAGATGTAATATTAGAAGGTGAGGCATCAGTAAGAATGTTTGTGGGATTATAAAATGTCATGTGAGAACTCGGAGTGAAAGATATTATTTGGGCCTTGTAGGCCGGTGTACGTGGGAAGTCACAGAGAGCATTGAAACATTTCACGGACATGTCCAGGCCTCACCCCAGCACGAGGTAGGCTGGAAAATTGTCAGTATATTTTGCAAGCTGTCAAAAAAGAGAGTGCTTGGAAAGATTAACACCACTGAGAAACGAGAGTGAAATGTCAACCTGTATATGTGGTGTCTCTCACCACCGAGGAGAGTGAACAATGTGAAGATTGTGTAAGGAGTCTCTCAGCAGCGAGGAGGGAGTGGTAAAGGTGAAAGGCTGTCAAGCTATGTCTTCCTGTTCTGAGGAGAAGTCAGCAGGGTTGAAGGGTGCAGTGCTGTCACTGTGCATAAATACATGTCAAGACTCCACTAAGGAAATATCTGGGTCTGGCATATCCCATTAAGTGGCATCGAAAGAACACATTCATCTTAGGTAGGCACGGCACCGGGGGAGATTAAGTGATTTGCCCAGAATCATATGATGTGTTGAGCCAACGCCGAGACTCGCGTTCCCTTTCCAAGTTCGGCAGATCATCATCTGGCCATTACACCACATGCTCTCATTCACTGATATGGCATGCTGCAAAGGACCCGGTTTAAGAGGAGGCATGAGGTCAAGGCAAGAACTAAATTTGGCCAGGTCAAAGCGGTGCTGAGTATCTGTTTGATGTGGTTATTTCTCTCTCCAATGAGCCCTCACACCTTGTCAGAGACATCCTGCAGTGTCAGGCCTGGCAGCGGGGGGTGGATTTCAGCTCAGGTGCACCAGTGACCCCCATGGGCTGAGGAGGGTTCTGAGGGGGCAACTACTACCGCCCCTCATGTGGAAAGTCTGCATGCACAGATGAGAAAAAATATCGCCCATTTGTGTGGGAAATCACCTAACTGGCAGGGAACACTGATTACCCAGGGATGGGTTAACTGTGTGATGATATCGGCTCTTCACTGAGAGACAGTGTGAAGTGCCGATATATTCCGGGACACACTTTGCCACCACACCATGTGAGTTGGCAGGTGTGTCATAGACCTGACCCTGAGAACTAAGTGTCGGGTCTAAGCACCGGAAAGCACCGGCACAAATTAAGCACTGATTTGTACATGTTATCTTACTGGCACTACTGGCATTCTGATCACCAAGGGCAAGCATGCACACCGAGTAATTGTAAGTCTCAAAGTCTGCAGATACATGTTCTGTACAGGTACAGTGATGCAAAAGTGTGTTTTTTCATGGTTAGGATTTCCATGCACTGTTCCCATGTTGTTAATGCATCCTTGCACACAGGACAACTGCCCATGACCATAATTGCACTACCTGTATACATCATATGCCCTTCTGACAATGACATGTATGCCCAACGGTGTGATCAACAAACATGTTGCTTGTGTAGCAATGGGTCTGACTTTGTCATCCTTACAGGTTGATGCCCATCAGAAGCATGATATTTGGCAGACCATTGTCCGGGCAGTGAGATCTGTGGGGGTCTTCAAACGCCGCATCCGCCACTGCCAGAAGAGGTGGCAGGACCTTCGTGGCTGGACCCGGAGGATTGCCAGAGTCCAGCTAAAGCTGTCGCCTCCTCGCAGAAGGGGCGGACGACGGACACTGACCCCCCACATGCTCCGGATACTGACGGTGGTCTTCCCTGACCTGGATAGGCAGTTGAAGGCCAGAGAGCAGGAAGGAGGGGTAAGTTCATTCCTTGTTGGTGAACTATGGCTAATATGCAATTTGCACTCCTTCAGCCTGGTAACACACCCACAGTTCGTCTGTCTGCTGAGACAAGACTCATGTGGCTAAATGTGGTGATGACCCATTCCATCTGATGACCAGGTGTGCCCCTTTCCGTCTGTGACATGTGTCACTTGGGTTGTGTGGATTTGCTGTTGTCCAGTGTTGATGTTGAGAACAACATCTGCAACAGGTGCATTGAGTTGAGCATCATGAGTGAGCCAATTGTCTGACATGTGTCAGCACATTGTCTGACACATATGACCTGTACTCTGTGTGTCCCATACATTAATGTGCGAATCGCTGATCTGGGTCAGCATAGGTGTCTGAGGTATTTACTACACACCCATGCAGCAGGTAAGACCCATGTTGAGGCCTCAGACAAATGAAATGTATGGGCGTAACAAATGCGTAGTCACCTGCCTAGTGCTCCGGGTAATCCCATGTTTCACATGGACCAAGGACAGGTATGCCAACTCCAGCAATCTGAGACACTGTGGCCTCCTGATCTTGGGTGTCAGCCAACAGTTTGCCCATTGTGAAATTAGTAATCATGTGTCTGACTCTGTGTCAGTGTGGACTGGCATAGCTTTTTGGATTACAAATGTGACCAATATGTTTGTTATGGACAGACATCTAATATGTGGAAATTGTCTTTGCACACAGGACTAAACATATGTGTGTTAACCCTTGACTGTGCCTAATGGTTGATTCAACATATATGTGTATGCAACTTTACTTTGTTATTGGGAGCATGCAATATGTTCATGTATACAAACTCAGATGTCTCATGAGGTCAACGTGGGATTATCAGATGTTTTCAAGTGTGTTTAGCATGTGGTGGGCATGTATACTTGACCACTACAGAGGTTGCTTTAACAGTGAATGCATGAGTGTGACACGGTGCTGACTGTTAAGTCGGGATGCACTGCCCCTGTGACAGGAGTCAGTACAGACTGCCTGGCCAGACAGGCCTGTGGCATGGTGTGCCACATGAAAATCTGGGGATGCAGATTTGTCACTTGTCTGTTGTCCTGCATGCACACCATTCTCACATTGACTTTCAAGACATGAGCCCATCATGGTGTCTGGGGATGGAAGTATGTTCATCATGTCAACAATGACTTTGGCCATCCCATTTGCTGTGCCAATTACAGAGTCACTTGCATGAGATGAGACATGTGTGTAATGACACATGACACAATCATTGCAGATCAGAGAAGAGGCAAAGTGATGCAAGCTTGCCCATGTAATTAGTGAATTCATACATACATCTGACAGATGTGTCCATTGCCAGCATGTGTACAAGAAGCATGGTTCACTGGCAGACTGACAAGTGCCTGGTTCACATATGTGTCAGTCAAGTAAGCAGTGGCTTTTGAATTATGCAAGGGCTTGCTCTGTGATGTGTTGCAATTAAACTCATGTGTCTAGTCAATACAGGTGACTGATGTGATTCTGTTTCTCCTCCTTGTTCACAGCATCATCTACACCTACTGGAGGAGACAGCTCCACGGACCAGGAGGAGGCGGAGAGCCAGACTGGGTCCTCTGTGGAGGAGGTGGAGGGACCCAGTGGCACGGAGGGTGAGGGGAGCCACACTGAGGGACGCTCAGCAACATCGACGTCAGCTGAGGAACACTCCAGCTCCAGTGACGACTCCCTTGTGGAGGCGGGTGTGACTAGACCACAGACCACAACTAGCAAGTCTGTCCCCGCCACCACCACCATCTCCACCCTCCCAGCTGCTCCCATCCCAGATGTCCGTGGAGCATCCCGTGTAAGGGAGCATGTCTCCTTTGGTCCAGGCACCACACCCCCTGCCTCTGTCTCCCCTGCTGCCCTGAGTGTGGAGTCTGTGGGCTTACTAAAGCAGATCCATGTGGGGCAGACATCGATGCTGAGTGTCCTCCATGCCCACACCAGTCTTTTAACGCAATTGGTGTCTTACACGGAGGGCATGCCATCACACATCTCTGCCCTACAACGGACCACTCAGTCCATGGCCTCCTCACTGACGGCAGCAGTGTCCCTCCTCCAACAGTCCCTCACCCCTCCTACCTCTGCCCCATCCACACTCCCCACTACCCTACCTGCCCAACACACACTCACACAGGCACATGCACGCACCACTACAGACACAAGCAGCACAAAGGAACGTCAGTCAAAGCCAAAACTAACAAGCACGCACACTCAGGGGACTGATGGCACACACACAGGGACTAGGGTACAAAAGCACACACAGCCATCCACACGCACTCCCCATTCCTCAGATACCTCTCCCTCCAAAACCCCTTCCCTTGACTCACCTGCAACCCCCCTTCCCAGAAGCTCTTCCTCTGTGACCTTGGCCTATTCCCCACAGATCCATCTGACCCGACTCACAAGGGGAAGAGGAGGTCACCACACACAGAGAGGAGAGCCCCCACCACACGCACACCATCCCCCAGAAGCAGGAACACTGAGGCCCCCACCCAAAAATCACCCAGGACCAGGAAAAGCAAAACACCAGCACAATCCCGCACTCCCACCACACAGTCTCCGTCCTCCAGCACCCAGGCCACCACTCCAGAAGTTCCCCCGCCACACCCTGTCCCAGGTTCCCCCACACACCGTTACACCATCCCCAAGATGATTAGGCCCTCCCCCCCTACCACAAGCACTGCCACTCATACAACATTGCACCCTCAGTCAGTTCCTGCAACTGCAGTGGAGACCGTGTCCCCCCAATCTGTCCTGCCTTCTGCATGTGAGCCCCCGCCCACTCCTTCGGACATTGGCACTGCAGTGGAGATCCCGCCCACTCCATCGGACATGGCCACTGTAGTGGAGAGCCCGCCCACTCAGTCCGACAGGTCCAGTGCAGTTGCCACAGAGACTCCGGTTCTCACCACCCCTCCCCTGCCCCATACTGGTATCCCCTAATCTTGTACCTGCGGTGCCTGGCCTGCCCCTATGGATGCCCCTCCAAGGGGAGATGTCCCCTAGTCATGTCAGTGCAGGCAAGCAATGTGTGACAACTTGTCAGGTGTCAACCATGAAGGACTGTTGACATGGACTGGCCATTGGCCTTTTGATTAATCAGGATCTCTCAATTTCTTTTTTTGTCCAGCTGAATAAAGCTTATTTTTGTTATTTTGTAGATTTGCATTTAATGTACATGATGTTGCTGATGAGTGTCCTGAAGTTGCTGTTGTAATAGTGTTTGTTGACAATAAGTGACATGGTGATGTGATGGACTGCATGTGGTCCATGGTATATGTGTCCCATTACAGTGTGTATCCATGTCATCATTGGCTGTGATTTGAGGTTGTCATGATCCCAATCATTTGGCACAGGGAGTGTGACATTATTTTCACCACTTCACATCTTTGGCGCACACTGTTGCACATATGTTGGGCTGAGATCTGTGCACGTTGTACATTTTTCTGACTGTAGGCCCGTCTCCACTGGACATGCAGATTAGCGCATTGATGATGAGCTAGTTATCTGTGTCATCAGTGCAACTTGCTAAACATGTGTTTTGGGTGTGTGCAGATGACTTGAGAGACACTCCTGTACACAGGATGATGTGACCAGAGGTTTCTGTGTGTTGTGATTGTTGGTTCTATGTCGGAGTTTTATTCTGACATGACAGAGCCGTGCGAAGCCAACGTCTGACACAGCTGACCTTCCACATGAGTGAAGTCACCTCATGGCAGTGTGTTATTAATTGACATTGCCTGAGCCCATGGTATGGGTTCTGTGAGCATGACTGTGTTTTCCCATCCCTTTTTCTACACAGCCTGTAGTCCCTGCAGATTTACCTGTTTGTGATGCTTGCTGTGTTGTCCTGTGCTTTGTCAACATCTTTGAATTTGGGTTTCTGGGATGTAGATGCATGGAACACTTCTAGTCATTAGAGTGTCATCCCTGGGTGTGGTTAATGTAAGGGCCTGCACTGTGTGCAAACGCACTTTTGACATATTCATGATTCCCCGAGTCACATTTGTGTTTCCGACCTCAACTTGTTTTCACTATGTGCTCTCTTTCTGTGACTTTGTCAATTGTATGTGTGTGTGACTGCTCACACTCATCAGATTCTAAGCTTCAAGGTTGGATGATGGCAACATGTGTGTCTCCTTGGGTTTTTTATTGGTCTGGGACTGTGATGAAGATCCCAATGTGTCTGATACATTACACGACATGCACAGGTACCTCATACTATGCAGTGTGCAAGACATTCACAATGTTTGAGGACTGGCCATGTGTAATGTGTTTGTACACCTCAGATCCCACCACCACCTCTGGGATTGTCATGGGTGCATGTGCAATGTCAACAGTCAATGTGGGCATAGCTGATGCACATTGGTGCCGATCAAGGTGTGTGGCATTTAGACTAGCCAAATGTGAGTTGTGTCATGACTAGGCCCCTTCCTACATAGTGGCCTTACATTACAGGCCATGCCCAGTGAGTTGTGTTTGGGTATGTGTGATGGAAGTTGATCTGTCAAGAAACATGACACAGTGTGCACAGGTGAATGTGCTCCGTAGTGTGGACAACATCCAGATTTGTCATCACAGAGGGTCATCAGACAGGATACTGTCACCACAGTGTAGGGTCCTTGAGGGTACTGCTGGAGGGGGTCTGTCTCTTGATGTGTTGGTTGTTGTCCCACCCAGCTTGTTTCACATGTGTCTGTTGTGAACCCGCTCATCTAACAATGCCTAATTGGCCACATACAGGAACCCAATTCAGGAGATATTTCTGGATTGTACTGAAAATGCATATGTCTCAGTGGAGTTCAGCCCCCCATCATGTGTGTTGTTGTAGCCTGGAGACACTTACACACACGCATGTTGTGTTTGTTCTGCAGTGTGTGGCTGGCTGGTTGTGTTAGTGCATCTGCAACCATGTATTTATATTGACTTTGAGGGGCATTGCGTGGATGTTGTTTAGAGGGTTTTTTTCTACAGGATCTGGGACTCCGACATGGTCAGTCTGCACATTCATCATGTTCACTATTTCCCATTGCTGCCACAGTATGGAACATGATCTCCTAAATGCTGTGGTCTCCGTGGGTTCCCTTGTATGTGTGTCTGTTTGTGAGCAAATGTGTGTTCATACACTATTTTGTTACTTCTTACATTGTCCAATGGAACATTGGAGGCATTGTTCACCCCATTGGGCAATGATTGTCTGCACATGGCTGAGGGTATTTTCAAAGGCACAACAATGTTCCCCTCAACAGATCTGTGTTTGTTGGGCACACAACCACTACTTTGACACTACATTGCTTGTGGTTTTAGGAACAGGAATCATACGTGATAGTTCGCACATTTTCACAATTTTGAACCTCAGACTCACCTTTTGGTCACTGCAGTGAGGAGTAATTAGACCCCATTTCCCCATTCTGCCTCACAATGCTGGTATTTTGAACCCCACACTCACCTTTTGGTCACTGCAGTGAGGAGTAAATTAGACCCCATTTCCCCATTCTGCCTCACAATGCTGGTATTTTGAAACCCACACTCACCTTTTGGTCACTGCAGTGAGAGGGAGGGTTAGACCCCTTTTCCCCATTTTGCCTCACAATGCTGGGGGTTTGCACCCCACACTCACCTTTTGGTCACTGCAGTGAGGGGGGGGGTTTGACCCCTTTTCCGCATTCTGCCTCACAAAGCTGGTATTTTGAACCCCACACTCCCCTTTTGGTCACTGCAGTGAGGGGGGGGGGTAGACCCCATTTCCCCATTTTGCCTCCAAATGCTGGGGGTTTGCACCCCACACTCACCTTTTGGTCACAACTGTGATGGGTCTTTCAGTGCTTTTTCCCTTTATGTGTCACTATTGCAAGCAGTGTGGACACATGACACAATCTTGGCATGATAGTGGGGGGGGAGTGTTCACCCTCCACACTCTATGGGGTGGACAGGGCTGGGAGTGATAGCCATCCATCCCCCTGTGGGCTGGACAATGCTGGGAGTGATAGCCATCCATCCCCCTGTGGGCTGGACAATGCTGGGAGTGATAGCCATCCACCCCCCTATGGGTAGGGACTGCTGGGAGTGATAGCCATCCATCCCCCTGTGGGTAGGGACTGCTGGGAGTGATAGCCATCCATCCCCCTGTGGGCTGGACAATGCTGGGAGTGATAGCCATCCATGCCCCTATGGGTAGAGACTGCTGGGAGTGACAGCCATCCACCCCCCTATGGGTAGGGACTGCTGGGAGTGATAGCCATCCATCCCCCTGTGGGCTGGACAATGCTGGGAGTGATAGCCATCCATCCCCCTATGGGTAGGGACTGCTGGGAGTGAAAGCCATCCACCCCCCTATGGCTAGGGACTGCTGGGAGTGATAGCCATCCATCCCCCTGTGGGCTGGACAATGCTGGGAGTGATAGCCATCCATCCCCCTATGGGTAGGGACTGCTGGGAGTGAAAGCCATCCACCCCCCTATGGCTAGGGACTGCTGGGAGTGATAGCCATCCATCCCCCTGTGGGCTGGACAATGCTGGGAGTGATAGCCATCCATCCCCCTATGGGTAGAGAGTGCTGGGAGTGATTGCCATCCACCCCCCTATGGGTAGGGACTGCTGGGAGTGGTAGCCATCCATCCCCCTGTGGGCTGGACAATGCTGGGAGTGATAGCCATCCATCCCCCTGTAGGCTGGACAATGCTGGGAGTGATAGCCATCCATCCCCCTATGGGTAGAGACTGCTGGGAGTGAAAGCCATCCACCCCCCTATGGGTAGGGACTGCTGGGAGTGATAGCCATCCATCACCCTGTGGGCTGGACAAGGCTGGGAGTGATAGCCATCCGTGCTCCTATGGGTAGAGACTGCTGGGAGTGAAAGCCACCCACCCCCCTATGGGTAGGGACTGCTGGGAGTGAAAGCCATCCATCCCCTGTCGGCTGGACAAGGCTGGGAGTGATAGTCTTCCGTCCCCCTGTGGGCTGGACAATGCTGGGAGTGATAGCCATCCATCCCCCTATGGGTAGAGACTACTGGGAGTGAAAGTCATCCACCCCCCCTATGGGTAGGGTCTGCTGGGAGTGATAGCCATCCATCCCCCTGTGGGCTGGACAATGCTGGGAGTGATAGCCATCCATGCCCCTATGGGTAGAGACTGCTGGGAGCGAAAGCCATCCACCCCCCTATGGGTAGGGACTTCTGGGAGTGATAGCCATCCATCCCCCTGTGGGCTGGACAATGCTGGGGGTGATAGCCATCCATCCCCCTATGGGTAGAGACTGCTGGGAGTGAAAGCCATCCACCCCCCTATGGGTAGGGACTGCTGGGAGTGATAGCCATCCATCCCCCTGTGGGCTGGACAATGCTGGGAGTGATAGCCATCCATGCCCCTATGGGTAGAGACATCTGGGAGTGAAAGCCATCCACCCCCCTATGGGTAGGGACTGCTGGGTGTGATAGCCATCCATCCCCCTGTGGGCTGGACAATGCTGGGAGTAATAGCCATCCATCCCCCTATGGGTATGGATTGCTGGGAGTGATGGCCATCCACCCCCTATGGGGTGGACAATGCTATTGGAGATAGATATCCACCCCCTATGTGTGTGTCACTTTTCACAGGTTCGTGACGTTTTTGTGTGTGGTAGGTGTCTGACTTACCGTCTGCGACGTACGCGTCGGTTCCGGTTGTTGATTCGGTCATAGATGTACAGTACAGGGATGACATGCGCGATGGGATACATGGTTGGCTCGTCTCGTAGGCGTAGATCGTTGGTTCGTCTCGTAGGCGTAGATCGTGTTGTGGCGCGATTCGGACCTGATATACTGCTCTTCTGGATGCTGTGACGTGCTGAGGTGGCGACCTGTTCGGCGCGTAGAAAGTACGCATCGTACTTGGCCGGCCGGAAACTGCTGTGAAAATGCTTCAGGACGACTCCATTCAGCGTTTACGGTGCCGGCTCGTACGGGAAATGTGGCTGGATTGGGGGCGTACGTGTCGTTCGGGATTTGGACACATTTGCGCATCGTACTTCATCGTTCGGACGGACAGGCTCCCGGAACGAGTCGGTCGGCAGGTAACGCTACGGACAGCTCTGGGAGGGCTGTCCGAGCGAGATCGTAATCGACCCCTAAATGTGCAAGTACGTAGATATTAGACCAGTTTCACCATTGTGATGGAATACTGATAAGACAGTTTGGGTCAAGCTGTACCCTTAAATACTCTAAAAACGTTTACTTCATTATACAGCCACTTAAAATTCTTTATATAATATAAGTACAAGGTATATATAGAGGCCTAACGGTTACAGTTTTCACTGTACATACTAAATACATAAGTGCGCACAAGATAATTGAGAGTGCAAATGCGAAAACATCCTGCAACAATTTCTTTTAAAATTAATAGTAAATCGAGCTCAGACGGACCCCAGGGGAGAAATACAAGCAGTAGCCTAAAAAATGCAAAATGCATTCATTATACAATGCAGTTTACATAGCAGCATACCTGGTATCAAAAAGTGCAAGTGCATAAGTGCTATACCAATTCCATCAATCCTTTGATCCTTTATGGAGGCAACTAACTGGTGAGGTGTAATTCAAATTGTACCATGATATCATCAAATGTATAATGCGAGGACCCTGCAGTTCTAATTATAATATACAGTGGATATTGTCCACCAAGGACCCTCTTCAGCATACCACAGCCTACTTCTTCACATCAGTTCTTATCTAAAATATATTTAAATTTTTAAAAAAAAGATAAAAATGTTAAAACACACTTTTTCAGAGGGGGGGGGGAAAGAAATTTCGGGCCTCCTTGGCCGTGGCGATGTTATATTTTAAATACAATGGCCTCAACAAACGGCGTCGTAATGGTTGTAATAGGGGACAGACAAATAAGACATGATTTAAATCCTGTACCCAGATTCCACATAGATGGCAAAGTCTGTTCTGCCTGGCTACTCCCTCCCATGCTCCTGTTATAATTCGTAGGGGCAGCTGATTCATCCTCAACAACAGGATAGTTCTGCGCACTCCGTGAGGGAGATTTCATACAACATACGGTTGAGGTTGTTTATAAATACTACTCCCAGCTATTGTATCATTGCCGGAATGACCCAAGCACAAGGCAGTATCTCTTTTACGACTGACTTCATAAATGGTCTTTTTAATTAGCATTTTCAAAGCTTGTTTTGGTAAGGAGCCTAAGCTACTATGCCCAATGTCAAATAAAAGTGCAGCTTTCACATGATTCCTAAAAACAACGCTTTTCCCTTCAGAGTTGCAAATATTTCCTCCCTTAGTGCTGCCCGTAAAGGGTTTTCAGCGCTGCTCAGTAAGGCATTACTCCATCTCAAACATGCAGCCATTGCGAACACATAGGTCGAGAGGAGCCCGAATTCAAGCCTGATCGCCGCTATGGGGGCTGCTCTATTCAGATTACAGATCTGGCGCCAAATACGTCCCTCAACCTTCTCAATATAAACCCATTGCTGTTCGTCCACTAGTTCACAAGCCTAACTCAATACTGGTGGGATTTTAACTTTATATACTGATAAAACGTGTGCAAAGTGTTTTTGTCCGCAACATCTGTAGAATCTACCAATTGTGCATACCTGAGATATTGCCTAATTTCGGCATTGTCAATATGATCACTGCTCGAACATCTGCTTGTAAAAATTCTTCCCAGGTACGGGTACAATTTCAAAACATCAATTTTGCCTTTCCCCAGGAACCAGAGCATATTTGTTCTGATTCTACACCCCGATATCTAAAAATCATAATTTTACTTTTTGCTATATTTATTTTTGGAAAATGCTCATCAGCGTAGCGTGCCAACTCATTAAGGCGCCTTTGAAGTCCTATCGAGGTTAGATCCATCAGGATAGTGTCATCCACATAAGGCAGACAACTCAGTTTCATTGTTCCTAATTTTGGGGGGGTCCCCTTTACACAGCCCCACCCTACTCGGCAAGTCATTGATATAAAGCGAAAAGAGGAGAGGGGCTAACAGGCACCCTTGCTTCAACCCATTATGAGTCTTCACTTTATTCGACAGGCCCTTATTACCCCCCATCAAAACCTGGGTCCAAATTGAGGAGTGCAATGCTATAATCAGTCTCAGCAAAGCATAGGGATCCCCATTGCATCCAATTTGCTCCACAGCGTCCCCCGGTCTACCCGGTCGAAAGCCGTGGAGAATCTATAAAGGCAGTATACAGGGCCATTCCCTTACCCAGTAGGTATTTTTCAATCAGGGTTTGCAAGGTGGTAATATTATCTAATGTGCCGCTATGCTTACGAAACCCTGCTTGCTCTGCCGGGACAAAATTATTTTCAAAAGCCCAATCCTGAAGATGGTGAAGGATGCTTTTAGTGAACAATTTTCCGGTCGAATCTAACAGTGCAATTTGCCTAAAGTTGGCAGGGGACATTCTGGGACCCTTTTTATATAATGGAACTACAATACTTCCGGTCCAAGAAGATGGGAGAATCCCATAAGTATAGCAATAGGAGAATACCGGACAAAGGATGTGAGCCCATGCGGAGCTCTCTTGTTTGATTACAGCTATTGGAAAATCATCAGGGCCCATCACACCTGAATACCTTGCCCCTTACTGAAGCTCTCTATATCTTTACAAGAAGGGGAGCCGTAGTCAATCCCCACGTGGATCTCCTTAAATACCTCTAACGTGGACCTGGCCATTATATTTGGAGCATATAACTATGAGATGTATTGGGTCCATTCTGCATCAGATATTAAATGGCTTTTGCCTTAACTCTACTGTCACAATATTTAGCTATTTGGGCCCAGTATTTGCGCAGGTCACCAGACCGTGCGACCTCTCTTAATTTAATCCAGTTTGAGTCCTCCACCTTTCTGCGTTCGGACGCCTGGATACTCTTTCTTATCTGCTTTAATCTACTAATTTCCCTTTGCCTAATCAAAGAAGATTGCTTAAATTGTTCCCTTACTAGGGCATTTATCTCCTGATTTAACTTTTTTACCGCCCCGAACTAACCGCAGGATGCTTAGTTCCTCTGGCCCGATTTTTCCTTCCGCAGGATCTAAATAGGAGAAGGTTTTTTTCAAACCAGGAAATGGGATTTTCAACCAGCCTCCCTAGGCATATAATGCTTTTATTCAACCAAAAAGTGTGCCCATTTGTTTCATTATTCGTAATACTATTGTCTCTAGAATTCCACGGCTCCAGAGACTTGAGTTCCAAGCTGACTTCCACTGATAAAATACTATGGTCACTCAAGTTTGTCCCCAATACCTTAAATTCAGAGCAGGCACCAAACAGCGGGTAAGATACTACCATGTAATCAATAAGTGACTGCCCCCGAGAGGCGTGGAAAGTACGGGAGGCTGGGGAATCCTCTGGGAATCTCCCATTTAAAATAACAAGATCATACATTCTCAAACAGTGCAAAAAATTCAATCCTCGCTTATCTGACCTAATATTGTCGAGCAACATTGGCTCAGGGATGGTCCATACATCCTCCAGTTCCTGGTTATGATAAACCAAGGAGGAACAATTAGAGATTTTTGCATTAAAATCTCCCACCACGAATATCATTGTGCATTCTTCTGAAATACTAATTTTATGAATAAAAGAGAAAATCGATTCAACCAAAGAATCAGACACCCTCCCAGGAGGAATATATACATTTACCAGTAACAGGGACGGGTGCTGACCAAGCCTCCCATTACCCAGCTTAAGTTTCATGGCCATGCAAAGATTAGACGGAAGGGAGAAAACCAGGGGGTTCCAATTTATCCTGCAACTAAGAAAAATAGCTAAACCACCACTTGCGTGACCCTTTACTGAGTGTTTTGCTGCACAGCAGAATACAAAGAAATTCTCAAAATTAAAACCTGGGCAGCACCATGTTTCCTGTAAACAGATTATCATTGGATCATGTTGCATTAGAGCGTCGAGCTAGGGTTTCCTAGCCCAGCCATGTTCCAGGACAAAACTTTTTTGGAAGGCTACCTCCGCATCATAGGGATTTTTTTTCCTTCTTTGGAAGCATTCAACGAGCCAGCTACCCAACTCCACTGGTCCACCTCTTCCCCTCCTCTATGGTCCGTGGTACTTTGAACGGTGCACAGACAGAATATCGAGTTTGAAATATCGACATACACAAATGTCGAGTTGGAAATATCGTGATATGAAATATCGACAGCAAGAATATCGTGGTCAAGAATATCGACTTTAAGGTAAGAAATATCGTTTTTGAAACTATCGAAGTGAGTAATATCGTTTGCAAAAATATAGTTGTTCAAAATATCGATTTTTAAATTAGTGTTTTGTATTTTAGTATGTATTTTAAAAGTATGTGATCTCTTTTTTTGTATAAGTATTGCTTTTGTTTTTTAATATATGTGTTACATTTTTAGTAGTTATTAATTTTATGTTAATTAAATTTTGCTTTTTTTACTTCTGTAGTGGGTTGTGGGTTTATAGGGTAATAGGGTGGGAAGTAATTTATTAATAATAAATTAATTTATATTTTTTATGAGTAGTATTTATTTAAATTAGATTTTATAGTGTTAATTCTGGGAATTAATTTATTATTAATTAATTATTAATTGGTTGTTAATTTTTATTAATTAATTAATTGGTAATTATGTTAATTGTGTTATTTTTTTTAGGAGCGGGTTGTGGGTTTATAGGGGAATAGGGTGGGAAGTAATTTAATTATAATCAAATTAATAATATTTTTAATTCATTAATATTTATTTCATTTATATTTTATAATGTTAATTGTGGGAATTAATTTATTATTAATTATTCATTAATTGGTTGATAATTATTATTAATTAATTGGTAATTATGTTAATGGTGTCATTTTTATAGGAGCGGGTTGTGGGTTTATAGGGGAATAGGGTGAGAAGTCATTTAATTTCAATAAATGTATTAATAAATTGTATATATTAATATTTAATTTAGAATTTATAGTGTTAATTGTAGGAATTAATTTATTAATGATTATTTATCAATTGCTTGTTAAATATTATTAATTAATTAATTAATTGGTGGTTAATTACGGTAATTGTGTCATTTTTTAGGAATGGGTGGTGGGGTTTATAGGGGAATAGGGTGGGAAGTAATTTATTTATAATTAATTATTAATTAATTGTTAATTAATGGTAATGAATTAATTAAAAATTAAATATGGCAATTGTGTAATTAATTTGAGATGTGAGTTGTGGGGTTTATAGGTGTAAAGGTTGGGAAGTAAATTCTTTTAAATTAATTAATAAGTTGTTGTTAATTGATATTAATTTAATAATGTAAAATTAGTTATGGAAATTGTGTAATGATTTTTAGGTGTGTGTTGTGGTGTTTATTGGGGTAGAGGGTGGGTGGAAAGTATTTTAGGTTTTATTAATTAATAATTAGTTGCTCATTAATATTCATTCATTAATTGATAAATATGTATGGTAATTGTTTATTTTTATTTTGTGTCTGGATTTTGGTTTTATAGGGGTAATGGTTGGTGAGTAAACTAATTTTTATCTTTTTTTTTTTTTTTTTTATTAATAATATTTGTTAATTTGATAATTAATTATGTTAATTATGGAGGTACACATTATAAAAAAAATTAGATGTGTGTTGTGAATTGTGTGGTGTCAGGGTAGGAAATAAAAAATATTAAATTTATGTAACAATTAATGTTTTTGATAATTAATTTCTATTAAATATAGTTATTTGTTTGTAAATTTTTTTTTATTTTTTATAAAATAATCTTTGTAAGTAACTTTTAGATTTTTTTAACATTATAATATGTTTCTATCTTTTGAAATTATTAATATTTTTATGTTTTATTTTTTATTTTTTTTAACATCTTTTGTATTGTAGTTGATATTTTGTTTGTTTTGAATTTTGAATTGACTTCAGTGGGAATATGAATTTTTACCCATCCGCTATCCCACACTTTCCCTACTGTTGCACTCACTGGAGCGGGAATAGTTATTTTTACCCCTCCGCTATCCGACACTTTCCCTACTGTTACACTCACTGGAGTGGGAATAGTAATTTTTACCCCTCCGCTATCCAATATTTTCCCTACTGTTGCAATCAGTGGAGTGGGAATAGTAATTTTTCCCCTCCGCTATCCAACACTTTCCCTACTGTTGCACTCATTGGAGTGGGAATAGTAATTTGTACCTATCCGCTATCCAACACTTTCCCTACTGTTGCATTCACTGGAGTGGGAATAGTAATTTTTACCCCTCCGCTATCCAACACTTTCCCTACTGTTGCACTCACTGGAGTGGGAATAGTAATTTTTGCCCCTCCGCTATCCAACACTTTCCCTACTGTTGCACTCATTGGAGTGCGAATAGTAATTTGTACCCCTAAGCTATCCAATACTTTCCCTACTGTTGCACTCACTGGAGTGGGAATAGTAATTTTTACCCCTCCACTATCCAACACTTTCCCTACTGTTGCACTCATTGGAGTGGGAATAGTTATTTTTACCTATCCAACACTTTCCCTACTGTTGCATTCACTGGAGTGGGAATAGTATTTTTTTCCCCTCCGCTATCCAACACTTTCCCTACTGTTGCACTCACTGGAGTGGAAGTCGTAATTTTTACCCCTCCGCTATCCAACACTTTCCCTACTGTTGCACTCACTGGAGTGGGAATAGTAATTTTTTCCCCTCCGCTATCCAACACTTTCCCTACTGTTGCACTCATTGGAGTGGGAATAGTAATTTGTACCCCTACTCTATCCAATACTTTCCCTACTGTTGCACTCACTGGAGTGGAAATAGTAATTTGTACCCCTCCGCTATCCAACACTTTCCCTACTGTTGCACTCACTGGAGTGGGAATAGTAATTTTTACCCCTCCGCTATCCAATATTTTCCCTACTGTTGCACTCACTGGAGTGGAAATAGATATTTTTACCCCTCTGCTATGCAGCACTTTCCCTACTGTTGCACTCACTGGAGTGGGAATAGTAATTTTTCCCCCGCCGCTATCCAGCACTTTCCCTACTGTTGCAATCAGTGGAGTGGGAATAGTAATTTTTTCCCCTCCGCTATCCAACACTTTCCCTACTGTTGAACTCATTGGAGTGAGAATAGTAATTTGTACCTGTACGCTATCCAATATTTTCCCTACTGTTGCACTCACTGGAGTGGGAATAGTAATTATTTCCCCTCCGCTATCCAACACTTTCCCTACTGTTGTACTCATTGGAGTGGGAATAGTAATTTTTACCTGTCCGCTATCCAACACTTTCCCTACTGTTGCATTCACTGTAGTGTGAATAGTAATTTTTACCCCTCCGCTATCCAACACTTTCCCTACTGTTGCACTCATTGGAGTGGGAATAGTTATTTTTACCTATCCCCTATCCAACACTTTCCCGACTGTTGCACTCATTGGAGTGGGAATAGGTATTTTTACCTCTCCCCTATCCAACACTTTCCCTACTGTTGCATTCACTGGAGTGGGAATAGTATTTTTTTCCCCTCCGCTATCCAACACTTTCCCTACTGTTGCGCTCACTGGAGTGGGAATAGTAATTTTTACCCCTCCACTATCCAACACTTTCCCTACTGTTGCACTTACTGGAGTGGGAATAGTAATGTTTACTCCTCCGCTATCCAACACTTTCCCTACTGTTGCACTCATTGGAGTGGGAATAGTAATTTTTACTCCTCCGCTATCCAACACTTTCCCTACTGTTGCACTCATTGGAGTGGGAATATTAATTTTAACCTATCCGCTATCCAACACTTTCCCTACTGTTGCATTCACTGGAGTGGGAATAGTATGTTTTTTCCCCTCTGCTATCCAACACTTTCCCTACTGTTGCACTTACTGGAGTGGGAATAGTAATTTTTACCACTCTGCTATCCAACACTTTCCCTACTGTTGCACTCACTGGAGTGGGAATAGTAATTTTAACCCCTCCGGTATCCAACACTTTCCCTACTGTTGCACTCACTGGAGTGGGAATAGTAATTTTTTCCCCGCAGCTATCCAGCACTTTACCTACTGTTGCACTCAGTGGAGTGGGAATAGTAATTTTTTCCCCTCCGCTATCCAATACTTTCCCTACTGTTGCACTCATTGGAGTGGGAATAGTAATTTGTACCCGTACGCTATCCAATACTTTCCCTACTGTTGCACTTACTGGAGTGGGAATAGTAATTTTTACCCCTCTGCTATCCAACACTTTCCCTACTGTTGCACTCATTGGAGTGGGAATAGTAATTTTTACCTATCCGCTCTCCAACACTTTCCCTACTGTTGCATTCACTGGAGTGGGAATAGTAATTATTTCCCCTCCGCTAAGCCAACACTTTCCCTACTGTTGCACTCACTGGAGTGGTAATAGTAATTTTTACCCCTACGCTATCCAACACTTTCCCTACTGTTGCACTCAATGGAATTAATGTTTAATGTTTTAATTTATAATATAATGTTTTTTATTAGATTTTATGTTACAGGTGTATGTATATTTATATATATTTATTTGTAAATTGTTATATATTTATAACATTTTAAAATAAATTAAAAGTATTAATTTATTAATTGTTTTAAAGTAAATATACATATATAGATTATATTTTATATATATGTTTACATTTTTTAAATTTAATTTATTTTTTATATTTGTTAAAATGTACATTACATCTAAATAATTTTTTTAAAGTTAATTTTATTATTTAATGTATTTAACATTATTTTTCATATATAAAAAAACGATATTTTGTACATCGATATTTTTAACATCGATATTATTTTTCGATATTTTTGTAGTTTACATTATAAAGATAGGATTTCGATATTTTTTACATCGATATTTATGTGTCGATATTAGTGTATGGGGATATTAAGGTAATCGATATTATGTCAGTGATCCACTTTGAACCACGGGTCCCATCACTCTTTTCCCTGAAGTACTACCAACTGAGATTTTAATATCTTTCAGACTTACAGCCCCTTTAGTGTTGGATAACGCTCCACCAATGTCCTGGAAATCCTCCCAATGGGACTCACATGGGACAAAAACTGGCTCCTTAAATGGGAAAACATCAATCCCATTTTTTCTAAAAAAGATCTACATTAGCCAATACCAACATTGCAATTATTCCAGAGCTGCAGTCGGGGTTGACCCTCACATTATTCTCTTTTTAAGGCGCCTGTACAGAGATGCATCGGCGAGTGTGCGTTTTGGGTTGGCAGGTGAGCTTACTTCTGCTTTCCCGGTAAAGAAAGGGGTGTGGCAAGGCTGTGTCCTGGCCTCCTTTCTTTTTAATTTGTACATTAACGGTATGTGCCAAACCCTCCTTAGAGATAACCAAGATTTCCCTATCGTGAATGGACGTCCCATGCCTGCGCTCCTATATGCGGATGACGCAGTTTTAATGTCTAGAACCCAAATAGTACTTCAGAGGGTTCTAGATAGTTTTAACATTTTTATGAAAGACCTGGGGCTTAGCACTAATATTTCTTTACTATGAGTTGTGGCCGTGGGGTTCAGAGAATGAAAACTATGTTCATGGACAGTCAAAAATTAACTCAGACAAAAAGATTTTCTTACCTAGGTATTTTATTCAACCAAGGGGATTCGTGGGTGCAAGCAATTCTCGCAAAAAAATTGTTATTTATCAAGACCACAGCTGCAGTGGTGTCTTTCTCAAGAAGGTTAGGCAGGAAACCCCCGTATGAGCTTACCCAAATTTATAAGGCCAAGTGCACCGCTAGTGCAATGTATGGGGCGGGAGTATGGGGTTTTGCTAATACCCTCCCCATACAAACTGTAGAAAATTCCTTCTTAAGATATCTACTATCGGTGCCACCAAGTACTCCTTCCTCCGCCTGTCATGAAGAACTAGGCCTTCCTTATACTTCAGACCTTATTAAATTAGAACCAGTCCTTTTATGGCACAGGATATGGTCAAAGGAACAGCCTAAGTTAAACAGGGAAATCATACAGGATTGCCTTAAGTTGGAAGGGGCCCTAAAGCTCCCCTGGATAAAGTACATCTGTGACTTCATGAAGGATATTGGGCACCCAGAATACTTTACAGACCCTATTGTCTTACAGACGATTCCCAGAAAGGCCTTAAAAAAGGAATGCCTTGAATCGTTGGGTATAATAGGATTGTCAGGAGAAATTATAAAACCCACTGTAAGGCAACATCAGCTAGTTGTAACTGCTATAAACATGGAACCTTACCTCACATTTTACCGGGTAGTTTTGAAAGGCGGTTATTAACCTGGTTTAGACTGAATATTATTCACAGACTTGTGACCATGCCACAAGTCAATGATTGGTCACAGGAGCTGCCTTTCTGTCCGTGTGACAATCTTTCCACCCAGTCCACAATCCATCTGGTATTATTTTGTAAATTTTATGATGTATTAAGGAAAGCATGGATTTTACCTCTTTTAAAATTATATGGACTGCGACAATGCCGCCCAGCATTAATTCGACTTCAGATGTTAGAAAACGAACACACTGCCTGGTGCATAGTTATGTTTTTTAAGAAGGCACTCCTTCAAAGGAAGTCGTATTTAACAAATTAAGCCTAATATAAAGACCATTTCGACGTTTTTAAGATTTAATGGCCGCTGTCTTTTTAACATTTGATATTATAATGTCTTATAAGATTATTGTTTTTAAAATTGTTTAATATTGTGATAAAATGTCTTATTGTTTTTTTCTTTTCGTATGTGCTTTTATGACTGTTAAAAAATCAGTCGAATAAAGCTTTCCTTGACTTGACTATTCCAGAGCTGAAAATTACTCTGGCAAGTGGGAGTTCACTTCTTGGTTCTAAAAATACCCGCTCAATATCTTTACTTATTACCAAACTCAGATCTTCGATTTCACATAATAGCTGCAAAAGGAAACTTCTATTAAGGGGGCCCAGTTCTCTGTCAAATAGTGACGCAAAGACCAAGGTGCTCACTACTTGTCCTGGCCCTTGTACAACTCGTACCCTATCACTCAGCCTTGATTCAAGCTCTGGCTCTGGCATTTGTCCTATAGGGGAAGTAAAGGTAGGTCCTCCCACATAAAACCTCCCATGGTTGGGATCTAACCGTACTGGGAGAGTATCCCCACCAGTGGGGTTTGAGTGGAAGCTATCCCCTACCTGCCCTACCTCTGACAGAGCATCGTTTGTTTTTACTACTTTATTCTGCAAGTCTGGGTTTATCCTTATTTTATGAAGCACCGAATCCTGATTTGTCAATATTTTATGATTCTCCCATTTAGAGCACGATCCCCCCCATTATGTCCCATTACCCCCAACACCATGTGCCCTTCTTCTGGTCCTAAACCCCTCCATACAAATTCATCTTTCATAATAATAGGTGAAGGGAGAGGATTTACCTCTGGGTACCCAGGATTCTGACCGACCGGGGACCCTACGGCCCGGGCTTGGACTCACTACCTTTCTGCAGCAAGGAGGAATCGATGTGCTCCTCAGATAGAGTCGGAAACCGTAGTTTTTTTGGCCTACGTTTTATTATACGATGTGTCCTCTTCTTCTTCTCTCTCCATGTTTTTGGGCCATTATCTACTGCCCGAGGGACACCCTCCCCGGGGGGAACAACCTCTAACTGATTCATGGGTTGTTTAACAACTTAAACATCGGTTGTTAAAACTGTATCACACACATCCTGGTGTTCCCCTTTTTAAAAATAGAGTCAACCGGCTGAGTATTCTTAGGTACTAATGCATTTGTATTTTCCTCTATGATGACGTGCAGATGATCCCCCGATTCAAAACCTTCTGGGTTGTACATGACAAATTAACAAGCATAGGGGGACGCGCTTTTCATCTCCAAGGACTTTGCCTCTTTTCCCCTGCACAGAGCACTTTACCCCCGGCCCCCGCCCCCCGAGGACTGCACGGAGCACTTTTCTACCGCTCCCTTGTTTGTGGCAGGAGAGGGGAGGGGCTCACACTGGCACTCAAGTGCAAGAGCGCTATTTAAACACCTGAAAACTACCGCAGCGCTGAACGCGCTTTTCATCTCCAAGGACTTTGCCTCTTTTCCCCTGCACAGAGCACTTTACCCCCGGCCCCAGCCCCCCCCCGAGGACTGCATGGAGTACTTTTCTACGGATGTATGACGATACCACGCATGCATTACATCGCATGCCATTAGATCGCGGTTTTAACAACGCAAGTCGTTACAACGACTTGCGTTGGAGGGCGCTGGACTTAGGAGTAGTTTAATTTACTATTCCAACTCCAGCCTACGTACAGTAGGGAAGGTATTGGATAGTAATTTAAACTACTCCTTTTCCTATAGCGCCCTCCAGTGCAAGTCGTTGTAACAACTTTCGTTGTAAAAACCGCAATCTAATGGCATGCGATGTAATGCATGCGTTCTAAAGGTTGTTTCCCCTTTTCTACCGCTCCCTTGTTTGTGGCTGGAGAGGGGTGGGGCTCACACCGGCACTGGCAATCAAGCGCAGGAGCGCTATTTAAACAGCTGAAAACTACTGCAGCGCGGGACCCGCGCGGGGTGTGCCCGGGCTAAGACGGGCCCGTCTTAGCCCATCCTAGACCTGTAGAGGCCGGGCCGGGCTACCCCCTTGACCATTTGCGGCCGGGACTTGTGGCTTTTCTGAGTGAGCTCACTCTGTTGGATAAATAATTATTGGCTTGATTCACTTGGTGTCACTGTAGCGTTAATTGAAAAGTAAGGGGGACTATTCGCATGAGGACCTTGGAATCATTTCACCTGGAACAGTTGGGACATTGGTTCTTTTTCTCGTTATTCCTGAGATAGTGCATGCGGCATGTAATCCGTTTGGTTTTGAGCTAAATTTCTTTTGTTGCATGTACCTTGTAAGTCTTAGAGCTCTTTTTATACTATTAGTTCTCCTTGCTCTTTGACCAGATTTTGCAGGGTCTCTCAGAGTATTAAATCTGTACATCTTCGGCTGGGCACGATGGGTAAGAGAAAAGCGGGTTGCTTATCAAAACCAGTAGGGGGACCACAGAAATCACTTATGAAATATCTATCTGGGGCTATGGGGGCTATCGAAAAACAAATCCACTCTGTAGAAGAGTCATTAAAACAAGGAAAAACGGTGGTGTGGCTACGAGCGTACTAAACTCTGATCACCCCGTCCCCCTGGGAATGCAATCTGAAACCCCCACCGGCCCAACTCAACATAACGGCTGTGTACAAAATGTGTCAGACACTATATATCTCTCCGACCAGGAGCACGAATCCCAACCCCCTCCAAAGCGACCTAGAGGTTGTGTTTGACACACCAGGGACAAATTCCCCTGATGCCAGGGGAGATACACTAATAAACAAGCATTTGCAATGCAATAGGTCTCGCATTTATGCAAGCTTAAGCTATTAGCATTGTAAATGACAATGCCTTTTATTTATGTTTTAAAAACCAAAACATAAATAAAAGGCATTGTCATTTACAATGCCAATAGCTCAAACTCTCGTAAATGCGAGACCTATTGCATTGTAAATGCTTGTTTACTTTTGCTTTTTCATACTATTGGCAATAGTGCTATGCAAATATAATAACCCCACTGCAAATAAAAAAAACAGCATTAAAAAACATTGTTATTTTCAACGCCAACAGCTCTAACTTTAACAAATGTGAGACCTATTACATTGCACATGCTTGTTGCAATTAGAGGCCACCTGGGAGAAGTGGCTCCACAGTGGTGCATTGGGTTACTCTATATGAGGCTAGGCTGCAGCTGCGTCTTGCCAGGGCTGCTGGGGGCACTGTGAGTCTGCCACTGACAGACACCCACACACCGATGCAGAGGGCGGAGGCTGACAACCCTCGAAGGACCACAGACCCACAACCTACGCATAAAGGAACCCACTGGCAATGACCCAGCGGGTGTGTCTGATTCCTCGAGGGTCTCATGAACAAAATAGCCCGATCTGAAGGTTTAAACATTCAAACAAATGTGATTTTAAAGTTTACAATTCTACTAAAGTCTACAAAAGAATGGGGACTGTCTGGCAGCGTTAATACGAGTGAGACTCCCGCGCAGTGAGTGAGACATGTAGAATACATATCGTGCCTTGAATCAGCCGGTAGAATGCTTACACTCACACGCACTGCAGTACCTTAATAAATATGCGGGGAAAACATGAGGGGAAAATGAGGATGCCTTTGCATTAAGAATGAACAAAAAGAACAAGTTCACACGTGACATCCGGTGATGACCCGGAGACTGTATCGCTCTTCACCACACAAAAAGCGCAGGCCTGAACACACACATTCTATGTACACAGAGGTGCGGGGTTCTATACCACATAATCATAGATTGGCACAACGCAGTCTGCTATGGGAGTACCTAGCGAGTTAGAAAGTTTCTCCACTCTGACAATATTAGAAGATTGTTAGTTAAACCGATTTACCAGTTAGATAAACACACACACACCTACACACACACACACTCTTACACATCTGTTTACCTGCGCTGTCCCAGACTCCCCCCCACATATCAGAAAGTGTCAGTATAAAGTCTAAGCATTTAATACAGGTTTGCAAGCCTTGGGAAGAAAAACAATTGTTTTACATTTAACATAAGTTTAAACATCGCTTCGCACTTTAAAGTGATTATGAATGTATGACAAGAATAACAAGAGGAACCATCGCGTACACAGCCGCGAGCGTTACCTGGGGTTCAAGAGGCAAGGCTGGCACCGGCCTGGGGCTCCTCCGGTCTTCGGGACACTAGGTTCCTGGTAAAGCTGCACGGAGAAGGAGCGGGGCAGCCTCATGTTTTGCGGCTGGCGAGGATGGAAGGGGGACAGGAGATGTGCACTTCGCGTGTCTGTACGTGCGTGTTCACGTTCACAGGCGCGTTCACAATTGCAGTCCGTCCTGCGCGTGCACATCTCCTGTCTCCCTTCCGAAGCAAGTAGGTAACAATACATCTCGGTAGCGACAGCGCTTCGCGCTGCGTCGCTAGGCGAGACCTAAAAAGCGGAAGCGGAAGAAGATAATAAAAAGTTGTAAGACTGGGACTGGGAAAAGGGGTCAGCATTCTTCCAATGATTATGCAAATAACCACTCCGTGGAAATTTCGAAGTTAACATCCAAAATTGGCGCTCTGCAAAAAACAATTAATGACGCCATAACCAAATTATCTGATAGAGTTGCTCTTATAGAAGACATGCTGACTAAGCTTCTAGGAGTGCATCAAAATTCCCTTAAGACTAACACTCCTACTACTGTAAGTCGCCCAGGCACTAAATCATCTCCCAAGCCTGTTGAACAGAGTAGAGGGGCGGCATACCTCAATGATCACTGCAGGATTTTAGTGAAACCCTCCTCTTCCAAACCCAATCCTGGACCCATTCCAATGGATCCATCAACATCTAGCAGAACCAAAAACGTCCCGCCACAATATATAGACAATAATTTAAGTGCTTCAGCTTGTCCAAGAATAATGACAAACTCTCTGAATTGTCATGCAACAATACGCAAATTAGATCCAGTCATACCAAGGTTAGATCTTCCGCCTGCTGTAACCCCCTATACGGTAGTTCTTGCCAATGTCCCACCTCTATTACCACAGGCGAGTGAACCCTGGGACTCACTGAGAAATAAAGCTCTTTTCTGGTTGGGCTCCAAAATAGGGTTAAAAGATGCAGTATTTACTCGATTTAAAATGGCAAGAAGGGTTGGATGGGTTGGTAGGGATCCCATGACACTCCCGGGTGACTGTATAGTTCTCACATTCAAATCAGTACATCTGACACGAGAGATCCTCCTCAGAGCTGGCACCAAATCTTGTACGGGTACTGATAATAGTATAGTACCGTTGTTTTTTTTTTATCATCCCACCACCTCGAAGCTATTAAGAACTCATAGGAGCAGTCCCACAAGTACTAGATCCTATTCTTATAGTATTCCAACGTCCAACCGATTTGGCACTCTGCCGTCTCTGGAGGAAGTGGACTGACTAAATTTATCTGATTCAAACCTATTCCAACCAAGGGAGGTGGACTCACACTTAGATAGTGTATCCTTGCATCCTTTAGTTACTACTCCTTTGATTCTGGATTCTAACACTACTCCAGTGAGCGATACAGTGCCTTTTCCCTGTAGCCAGGGATCTTCGTCACTCCTAGATCACCATTCTAATATGACAAATGCCACTTTAATAAACCCTCCTAGGGATAGCCCCCAATCAAGACATCCCCTGCAAGGAGCAACGTTTACTGACTCACAGGTGATCATTATGTCTTGGAATTTAGCAGGGATACGTCCTAAATTAAATGACTTGGAGTGGGGTGAATTAGTGGATAATTGCCATATTTGTTTATTTCAAGAAACTTGGGCTACAGAACAGATCCACAGGGTGGGCTTCTCTACATTCAGTATAGAAGCCAGATGGTCTTCCTCTGGTAGGCCTGCAGGGGGGATGCTGATCTGGGTTAAGACCACATTGGCGTGTAAAATCAAGCGCCTAGATATAGATTCACAGGAGCTCCTTGATATTGACTTGGAACCGCTCAGAGGTGGCACTTGCGTAAGACTAATTAACATATATAATCGGCTCAAAAGTCCCCACAAGCCCTCGGACACTGTCGTCACTTTTATATTTCCTGGACACCCCCAAAAATGACTACCACCTCATCATAGGAGGCGATTTTAATACAACGTTTGAGCCCGTAGGTTATGTCCAGGATATTGTACAGGATGAAGAACATGCAAGAGGTGTCAAGAAGCTCCAATTACCAACCCTTAAAAGATGCACGTGTTGGGCAACAAGTTTTATTATTCACCCTTGCTTATGGGGTGCGAGCATGTAATGGGCGGACACAGTCAGATGCCAATGCCAACCACACTTTTAAAAGGGGAAATGTTAGAAGCAGGATCAACTATATCATGGTAGATCTTGATATTTGGTCCCTAGTTAGCGACATGTGTATTCTTAAACGTAATGACAGCGATCACAACGCACTGATTTTAAGTCTTTCTGAGCTTCCTACCCTTCAGTCCCAGCCACCCCGAGTGAATACGTCATTGGTCTCAACTAACAATAACAGGAGAGTCAAGTGGGCAAATGTTGTGTCTGATGGAAAGGCCCTCTCACACATCTATAGTAAGGTTGCTCAAGTTTTAGAGAAATGGAGCAAAGATAATATAAACATGAATACCATCCTTAATAGTTATCAAGAATTGTCAAACAATATTCTGCCATATTTTAGTAACCAGGGAAGGCCACTACTGGCTAGGCGCTATAATGCCCCATGGTATAATGAAGCCTGTAAGCAATCCAGGAGAAACCTTATAGCAGCAGTAAAAGCAGGGCCTCAGTCTGACATAACAAACAAAAGAAGGCTATACAAAAGAACGCAAGCTGAAGCTAAACGTGGCTGGGAAATAGACAACTGGAGTACTTTAGATGGGGCTTCCAGGCAGAGGGACAGTCGATTATTTTGGCATCTTTTCTCTAAAGGGGTAACCCACCAGGTCAGCGTTGAAGATTTTTATATACAACCACATCTCTGGGAAGAGTATTTCCAGGAATTATATTCTGAAAGGGACTGCGACCCTATACGGGAGGCAGTTGAGTTAGAGGAGGCCTATATCAAAAAGCAGGAGGCAGTTCGTTTTTCCCTAAAGGAAACTTTGTATGCAATTAGCACATTACAAAATGGGAAAGCCCCTGGGTTAGACAGATTACCAGGAGATCTCAATAAATCAGAAACCAACATATGGGGCCCCTTGCTCCACGCAGTATTTAATGCCATCGCACACGGGGGTGATATACCGGCAACCTGGAAAGGTGCCGAAATCATCCCAATACATAAAAAAGGGGCAAAAGGTGACCCTGCAAACTATAGGCCAATAAGCCTCATAGATGTGTCACAGAAAATGTTTAGCAAAATGATTCTTTTACAACTTTAAAGCTGGTTAGAGGACAATAATATACTGTCACATTTGCAAGCAGGGTTTAGAGCCTCTACCAGCACACTCAACCAGGTTTTTCGATTTCTTATGCTGATATGGAAGGAGGTCAAACTACAGAGAGGTCATCTCTATGTAGTTTTTGTTGACCTCAAAATGGCGTTTGACTCCATTGACCGCACTAAGCTATGGGTCGCCCTTAGGGATTTGGGACTTCCCCCCTGGCCTGCTCCAACTTATAATTCGTTTACATCAGAACAACTATGCCAAGGTGAGATGGAACCCTGATGGCAGTCTAACCACCAGTATACCAAGAAAGGAGTCCGCCAGGGATGTGTGCTGGCCCCAACAATGTTCACTTTGTTTATGAACGGGCTTATAAGTGAGCTGTATGACTGTGGAGGTGATCCGCCCAAACAAGGAGGCAGGCAAATTCCAGCCCTGTTATTTGCAGACGATACACTGCTTATATCCAAAACCCCAATAGGCATCCAAAATGTGTTAACCAAGTTTGCAATTGCCTGTAAAGCTTGTGGCCTTGAAATTAACAGTCTAAAAACAAAGTTTATGGTCTTTAACCCCTACAAATCCACTAAAGGAAAGGTGAGGCTGGACACTCAATTATTAGAACAGGTCAAGGCATTTGACTACCTGGGCGTAAGAATCAGCGAAAATCTGGCATGGTCCCCCTAAATACAGAAAAGCGTGCTGACCCTTCAGCATGTGGATTGTGCCATTGTAAAGAGAGTTAAACGCTCATCCTTTCGTCCAATCTCGCCTACTTTAGAAATACATAGAGCAAAAGGGTTGGGCGCGGCTCTCTACGGGGCCGAATTATGGGGGTTGGAGAATATTAGCCAGCTGGAAGTCACTGAAAATAAGTTTTTAAGAGCTCTTTTACTTCTTCCCAAGAACACACCTATGTTACCCCTACGCATTGATCTTGGTCTAAAGTCTATTAATCACATTGCTGTTTTCAAGGCGCTCACGTTCTGGTTTAGACTTTGGACCAGTAACACCCAGGTCCCCGTCAAGGATGCAGTGGAGGAACTATTAATCCTCCAAAGAAAATCGGGCTGCCTCCCATGGTTTGGGAAAATCAAAACATGGCTCTTTAGACTGGGGGTAGGAAATCTATGGGATGACCCACATGCTATCACAAAGAATATGTTACCACAGTTCAAAGTAACCTATTGGAACTTCGTTGATTCTTTTGGCAATGAGTCCAGGGCACTTGGCACTTTAACATCGTGTTTTTAAAATTTTAAAACTAGTTTTAATTTCGAATTTTACATGGATGATATTGAACCACCACAAGCACGAGCACTTTATATACAATTTAGATTCGGCACCCTACCTCTGAACGCCATGAAAAGTAGGTGGGCGAATGCCACTGTTACTTCTTTGTGCCCGTCTTGTAATTCCTCCATAGAAACCATAGAGCATTATGGGGTTTTTTTGCCCTGCTTATGCCAATTTGAGGAAATTCTGGATTATCCCTGCTTGCAGGCTGCTGTCATTTACTCGTCCCACAGATACTCTACGTGTTTTTAGCTCCGATTCTACAAGGTGGCTTGTCTTCACCTTAACTAGGTACCTCCTCTATGCCTGGTGACTGAGATCCAAAGTGGTTAAAAAAGACCCACTGTAGCTGTTTGGGCATAAATACAGTGGGTAGCCAGAATGGGTTTCTAGTCCAAATAGTTGTAGAAACAATGGTATGCTCTTTTTTATGTAAATCAAATTTTAATTCATTTTATATTTTTATACAATATTTCTTAAACCTGCTAGCTATGTCTAATTTTTTTAATTTTTCTCATGGATGTGGATGTTAACACTGATTGATGAAATAACGACAACAGATTACTATTGTGTATGGATTTCATTGACAGCATTTTATATGTTTTGTGATTTTTTCTTGTACTGTCTATGATCATGTTATTGGTCGGGAAAAAAAAAACAAGCATAGGGCTATCTCTGGGCTAAACTGAGGAAGTAGCCCCCAGACCTTCCCAATTCCCCACCTGGGTCCCCATGTCATTCCCCCTTGTACTAGTCTGACTCGCCTGAGATTTCACATCATTACATTTTCCTGCTTTTCCTAGACAAGGAGTGGCAGAATTAAGCTGCTGCACCCCCTTTAGGATTGGAGATAGAACACCCAGCACATGATCAGAATGGGCAGCGGATTTCTCAAGCAAAGTTAAAATTGACGTGTGAATCCTCTTTAATGCATAAAATTCACCCAAATTTGCCCTCCCTTCCCTATTTTCATTAACACCCTCATTCAGTGTGTGCCCTTTCATTTGAGGTTGATTCCAAATTCGATAATCCCAAAGATTGTACCAGTGAGGTGCTCGAAGGAGTGCTACTGTACACGCGAGGACAGCTAACAAGATTATCCGGCGACAGTCTCAGAGCTAATTCTTGAGCACCTGGCACACATTGCAACTTTAGTTTAGCCTCTATTTCTTGATTTTTTTCCATATGTATGGCACTGTCCAGGAGTGTAAGATCCTCCAGATCCTTGTGAACAAAACTGCAGTTGTCAATCTGGGTCGAACATGGGCTCACTTTAATTGGTAAGGGACCTGATGGTGGTTCTATGACTTTCAAGGGGCTAGTTATAACAGGAAAAATTGTATGTTCTATTGTAACCACAGATTCGGTTGTCAGGTTTACATCAACATCAACAATTGCCTCATGCTTAACCCTATCATTGTCCAAGTCCATATCCATTTCGGTCTTTCCGACTTCTGTAAATAAAACACATTCATCCACTTCCATTCCAGTTCTGGTTATTCCAGCTTCTGATGTTAAAATACAATCATCGGTGGCCTGAGTTAGAGGGATTGGTACATGAGAATTCAATTTGGAGAACTTGAGGTGGTGCGAGACTGCCGACTCAGGGACAGCAGTACATATACTTACTATGCCCGCATCAACAACACCTGGGGCCATTCCTGATTCCTTATCCCTTAGCATTGAGTTCCTCAAGCCCTTCGTGATCATGGACAACACGGAGGGATGAGATTTCAGGTGGGACAGGTAAGCTCCGGGCTTCTTCCGCCTGATGGTTCTTATCAGTGTTGGAGAACTGGAGTGGTTACAGGTAACCCCTAATAAGCCAGGAAGAGATCCTTGCGATTCTGTGAGGGACCCTGAGGGCGTGTTTAAGCGACCAGAGCGTAAGCACCTGGAGGGCATCTTATTGATCGACGAAAGATGATGCACCTCTGAGCGGGAATATCTCTTTTGCTTTCCTTATTGATTCAGGATTTCTTGGGTCGCCTGTGAGGGCGGTTGGTTATCAAATTCTTTTTGCCAATGGGCTGCGCCTCCACACCTCTTCAGACTGCAGCTAAAGAAGAGGGGAACGAGCATGCAGTCCTCTCCGATGTGCCACTGGGGATAAGTTGACTGTGGTTTAAAAGAATGTCACTTGTTACTGGACTGCAGGGCTGTGTGAGGGGGGTAATGGCCAAGGCTGGGGAGCTCTCCCAACTCCGCAAGCCGCACCCAGACCTGGCTGGGCCGCCTCCGCGGAGCGGAGCTCTACCCGTGCTGCAAGACCTAACCGGCAGCTACCTCGCCTGTTAGACAACCCCTATTTCTCCTGGACCCCCAAAAAGCTGCTGACCCGCTTGCCCCAACTGCAGCAGCTGCCAATGCCAGTATATAGCAGGGCACTCGGGGTGGCAGCAAAGCAATATGCAGCCTATTCAGTATTCTTAGGCTCTGAGGCACTTAACTGGGCTGGAAACAGGCAGACAGGAGGTTGGGGGGAATTTCTCCCAGAGGGACCAGTTTGGGGCGCAGGTCTGTTCAGGTCTGTTCAGATGAGAGCAAAGCCCTTGAAGCTCGCTCCTTCACTTTCCCTCGCTCACCCCCTGCCTCACTGTCACCGTCAGCATTCGGGGCTTCAGGCTATCGGCTCCACGCTCCAGCACTCCCGCTGCGTCAGCCCCCCGCCCTGGGTGTGGCTGCTTGAAATGGCAGTCAGCAGTCGGCGGTCAGCGGCTCAGGTGGGGGCACAGGCCGAGCTGAAGAACTCCTGTGGCTCCATGCAGCGGCTCCGGCGCCTTCGGAAACGCCATCGGAGACGCGTCACTCTCGAGAACGCGTCACTTCCTCGCAAAACATTGCATCAAAGACACATTCAGCAGAGCTTCCTCCAAAGTGAACAGCTGCCCAATCCAAGCCTATACTTGTGTTTTGACCGATTTCAAGCATGAAAATCACTGTAAAGACACTTATTTTGGTTCCAAAAGTGAGGATTCACATCCAACAGTTATATACAGTCAAAATATTAAGCATTCAAAAAAATCACAATTTCTGACCATTTTGAGAAAGTTCCTAAGGTCCGGGGGTCATCATTTTCATCAAAAAATAGATTTTTGGCTGGTACCAAAAATGATTCCAAATGTCATTTGTATCGCGCCTCATGTTGAATAACCACTTTTGAAGGCCTCAGGTTGACCAATATGCCATTTATATAGACTTTTCCTCCTAATCAGAAGTTTTTGTTTTAACCAATTTCGAGCATGAAAATGACTTTAAACACACTTATTTTAGTTCCAAAAGTGAGAATTCACATCCAACAGTCTCATACAGTCAAAGGATAAAACATTCGAAAAATCACAATTTCTGACGCTTTTGAGAAAGTCCTAAGGTCCGCGGTCATCGATTTTAATCGAAAAATGTGGGGCATATTAGCAAGACCGGCGATAAAATTATCGCCGTTTTAACGGCAGGAAACTGCCGCTAAAACGGCGATAATGGGCTTGCTAATATGCGTTATAGAATTCAATAGAAGCCCAGGTTAGATGTCCTGCACATCTAACCTGGGCTTCTATTGGAATTCTATAACGCATATTAGCAAGCCCATTATCGCCGTTTTAGCGGCAGTTTCCTGCCGTTAAAACGGCGATAATTTTATCGCCGGTCTTGCTAATATGCCCCTTAGTTTTTTTGACATGTAGAAAAAATGATGCCAAATGTCATTCGTATCATGCCTCATGTTAAATAACCACTATTTAAGGCCTCAGAGAGAACATATATGCCATATTTATATACTTTTTCACCTACCCAGAAGCTCGTGCTTTGACAGTTTGAGAGCATGAAAATGACTTTAAACACACTTATTTTAGTTCCAAAAGTGATGATTCACATCCAACAGCCATATACAGTCAAAAGATAAAAAATTCGAAAAATTACAATTTCTGACTATTTTTAGAAAGTTTTCAAGTCTGGGATCATTGATTTTCAACAAAAAATTGATTTTTTGGGCATGTACAAAAAAAGTATTCCAAATGCCGCTTGTATCACACCTCAAGTTGAATAACCACTATTTACTGCCTCAGAGTGACCAAATATGTCATTTTTATTGACTTTTCCTCCTACTCAGAAGTTTTGAAATTGACCAATTTCGAGTATGAAAATGACTCTAACCACTTATTTTAGCTGCAAAAGTGATGAATCACATACAACAGTTATATACAATAAAAAGAGTAAGGGCCTTATTACGATGTCTGTCGGAAAGACCGTCCGACCGACGCGCTCGCGGATACATTCCGCCCGACTAGTCCGCGATGTCTCTGACCGCCGTATTATGATGTATTCTAGGCAAAACGCTGACCGCGTCGCTTGGAGACGATTGCCACCTAACCACATCGGTCAGAAACGAGTCAGATCCGGCCGCGTCGGTTGGAAAGTCTGCCCCATAGGGATTCCGATTACGAGCATGCATCGTTTGTCCCGCCGAGCAGATTATGATGCATCCAACGCGGTTGCGGACTCATGAGGGTTTGTGTTCCACATGTCAAGTGCAAAATAGAAAAACTCAGCCCAAATAACACAACAACAAGCATAGTCAGCGCCCCCAAAAAAACACAGCACATGTCAATTTAAAATGTAGACACACCCATCAATCCATCTATAAAAAAAATCCCAGACCATGATCCTTTGCCAACACAAAACTGCTGAAAGAAGTAGGGAGCACTTACTTCAAATATTGCTCTCAGCCCTGCACACACTCACGCAATGCATTCACATCACTATCTGCACATATCACTTTTTTGGTTTAGATTCCTTTCTTAGACACGCCTTCTAATTCACATTCACCTTCACACTCACACTCACCCTCACCATGTCAAAGAAGAAGTAGTCACGTTTTACTGATGAGGAGTTGACAGTGCTTGTTGATGAAATCCTCAGAGTAGAGCCACATTTATTCGGGACACTAGTCCAACAGACCCCCATGAGCCAGAAAACACAGATGTGGGACAGGATAGTCAGTAAGGTGAACGCAGTAGCCCACATCCTGCGCACAATGGATGATATCAAAAAGAGGTAATACGACGTCAGGAGGAGGGTCAAATATTTGGCCAGCAAAGACCACCGGGCCGCACAGCAGACTGGTGGTGGCCCTCCAGTACCACCTGTGCACTTTACTTCCTGGGAGGAGAAGGTGTGTGCTATCATTCCACCGGAGAGCTTATTTGGAATACCTGATGGAATGGAGTCTGGTAAGTATGAACTCTACATTTCACACAAGTTATCAATGACACTTATGGAGACATATCTGTAATGGTTCCAGTTAGCTACCTGAAGTTTTCTGGATTCAATCATTCTAATAGTCAAAGATCATGATGTGTATGTAATACAGATAACCTGCATACCTGCAATGAAGATGAAAAGGCTAAAAACTATTGCCATGTACACACTTGTCCCAAACTCCCATCAAGGCCTTGTGCTCCAAACACCATGCACCAGTGTCAGCCATCTTGCCAGTACATTTCCATTCACTAGCAAGATGTCTGACACTGGTGCCTGGTGTTTTGAGCACAAGGCTTTGATAGGATTTGTGGTCAAGTCAAACACCAGGCACCTGTGCCAGCCATCTTGCAAGTATACTTCCAATCACTGCCTCGTACCCATAGGCCCAGATGAGCTGGTTGAGCTTGGTGGCAGGAGGAGTGTTTGCTATCACTACATCTCCCATCAGGCTCTGTCCTACACACACTCTTCCCAGCCTGCCCAACCAGGCCACCAGGAAGAACGGTTTCCTGACAGTGAGGGGAAGTGTACTAGCAAGATGGCTAACACTGGTGCATGGTGTTTGGAGCACAAGGCCTTGATGAGAGTTTGGGACAAGTCAGACACCAGGCCTAGTGCCAGCATCTTGCTAGTACATTTCCACTCACTCAGGAAAGCATAGTTTCAGGTGGGCTGGGTGGGAAGGTGTGTAGGACAGGGCCTGAAGGAAGTTGTAGTGATAGCAAACACTCCTCCTCCCACCCAGCCCAACCAGCTCATCTGGGCCTATGGGTACCTGACAGAGACTGGAAGTGTACTTACAAGAAGGCTGGCACAGGTGTCTGGTGTCTGAATTAACCACAACTCCCATAAAGGCCTTGTGCTCCAAACACCATGCACCAGTGTCAGACATCTTGCCAGTACATTTCCACTCACTGTCAGGAAAGCATAGTTCCAGTGGGGATGTTTGTGCTGGGTGGCAGGAGGAGTGTTTGCTATCACTACAACTCCCATCAGGCTCTGTCCTACACACACCTTCCCACCCAGCCCAACCAGGCCACCAGGAGGAGTAGTGTCCTGACAATGAGAGGAAGTGTAATTGCAAGATGGCTGACACTGGTGCCTGGTGTCTGACTTGACCACAACTCCCATCAAGGCCTTGTGCTCCAAACACCATGCACCAGTGTCAGCCATCTTGCTAGTACACTTCCGCTCACTGTCAGGAAACCATTCTTCATAGTGGCCTGGTTGGGCAGGGTGGGAGGAGGAGTCTTTTATGTTTTCCAAAAATTCCAGAAGCCCTTCTAACCGCAGCTCACAAAATAAGTTATCTATAAAGTAGCAACAAAACCATTGACATCACATCTAACTATGGAGTTAAATTTAAAAATCCATGAGCTGTGTATGCACAAATCTAAGCAATTACATGTTTGCTTCCTTAGGGGGATTCAATCTAGAATCATGAGTTGAAAACAATAAGCACATCACTCACATCATGATTACAAAATTTCTGAGAAATAAACAGAATGTGAGTGTGTAGGCAGCAACAACTATGTGACTGTTGATACATAGACTATGCACAGTACACAGGCCAGACAAACTCAAACATTTGGATTGTAAGAGTACGTATGTCATTGATGTTCTCCAGATGTGGATCACAGTAATCCACCAGTGTCATCTACAGAGTGTCAGGTACCAGTGAATGTCAGTGGACATGTCAGTAGAAAATAACAGAACATGGTCAATTCTGCACATAGATGGGGCTGATCACCAATACACATCTTGTAAAAGTTGCATTGTTCATGCCAAACATAGGCTACCATCATGGATAAAGGAGGTAAATCATTCCTCTTAAACTGTTTTTTGGTCCAGTCATTGACATAATGGGTACTATTTGAGGTGCAGTGGACATTCACATAATTGACTGTGTTATTTCCGTACCCAAAGGGCAAGATGGGAACACTTCCATGGCCAATGAAGAAGACAGCCAGGCTCAGATTCCAAGCCAGAATGAGCTCACTGGCGTTGAGGACTTTCCTGTACCCTCGGACGAGAAGGAGCAACCAGGCCCATCAGGTTTGGGTCGGCAGACAGCACCAGCATGTACAGCAGGGTCCACAGCGACAACTCCCACCTCGGCTAGCAACACTCAGCTGACCTCTACCCTGACAGAAACAGTAGCCACGGGAAACAACACCATCACAGCAACACTCAACACTCTGGAGTTGACAGACAACAACACAGTCAATGAGGAAGGAGGTTCAGGTTTGACTGTGGCACTGCAAACCGGGCATGCCCGTGAAGGAAGAGGTGGTGGGAGGGGATGTGTGGATCCACGGCGTCAATCAGCTGGTGCTACAGATGCCCACTTAAACCTCTCCCGGGTACTCGATGCCTACGAGGGGTACCAGGGAGCAATGGGCCAGGTTGAACAACACCTCCGGAACATTGGACAGCTGCAGGCCTCCCAAGACCAAAGACTCGAACGGTTTAACCAACAAATAGACGAGGTCATAGGGGTGCTGAGGGATATCAGTACCAGCCTCCGCCAGTTAGCTTGTCATCAAAGTGCCCCTCCCTGTGTGCCTACTCCATCTGTGCCAACAACATCTGCACAAGCCACAGGGAGGGACGTTGAGCCAGGCGGAGATTCCCCAGTACCCCAGGAGGCTGTAGTAGTGGTTCCCCCACCCAAACGTGGGAAGGGTCGTCCGCGGAAAGATAAGGGAGAGTAAGATGGCAATGCACCACCCCCAGCCAGTAAAAAAAGGTGCCCATGATATCATCTGTTGTGTGCTGAGCATTCACTTTGTTGACTGTCCATACAAACTGTTCCACATCTGATGGAGGTACAAACTTGGACTTTGGACTTGGATAACTGTGGCTAGGCTCTTTTGGATTTCATCAGAAAGCACTGTCAACTCAAAACATCAAATTTTTGTTTTGTGAGCATATCACTATTGCGTGTCATCACCTATGCACCATGTATGTTAAAATAAACCACTTTACACATCAATACTAGCTCATATTGTGACTTTGACTTCAAACTCAAAATGTTGTCATCCCCTTTTTATCACAACAATGAAAGTGTCACCAACCTAGGTAATCAAGTACTTTTAAGTTGTAACTTAAGTGCCACTAAGTTAATGAACTTTTGCACAACAAGATAGATATACACAGAGCATCAGACAAACTGTAGTCCACGGTACATGTTCACTGAAAGTCAATTGTATACACAATCATCACTAGTTGCCAACCCAATCAACAATCATTATTAGTCAACTATTTCTTCATGTTCAAATATAGATTATAACTTGTTTGGATGTGTGATATCAGACAATGCACACCTCAATGTGGAACACATTTTTTATTGCCCAGATACAACCTGATACCTGAACACAAACTACATTAATATCACACAGTAGTGAAAAGCACTAACAAAAAAAATACTAGATTATTATGTCAGAAGGAAGTGCGTGCCAGGTATTCCAACAATATTTCCAAGTCCATGTTGGTGTCTGTCACAGCATCATATGTCTGGTGATTTTACAACTCAGTAAGTCCACTCTGTTGATGACATGGCAAAGTACACTGGAAAACAATGATGAACAACAGTTTAGCAACCATAAATAATGTCTCACAAGTCAGAGAAGTAGGACACTTCAGCCACAACAATGTCATTGTTAACACTAGATAGGCTTCACTGAAACACTGTACATGTAAATTTAAACATTTCCAAAACAAGTTTCCCACAAACTTCAGGACACTTATCCTACAATCTTAAGCATACATACACATTGTCCACACAGCTACACAACAACAAGCAATGATGGTTAGTAACCTCCTCTCATTGCATACTTACAGTCATGTGAAAAAGTTGTTGATAAACTGTTGTCTCAAGCCCACTCCCATCATCATCACCACTGTCATCATTGCCCAGTCCTGGATCCTCAATCTGTGGCACCTGCTGGTCACCTTCATCCTCAATTAGAGGTATGTTCTTACAAATTGCTACACTGTGTAGCATGCAGCAAGCCACGACTATCTGGCACACCTTTCCTGGGGCATATTGGAGGGCTGCTCCGTCTTATCCAGACAGCGGAATGTTGACATCAGGAGGCCAAAAGTCCGCTCCACTATCCGCCTGGTCCGGCATGGGCCTCATTAAAGCGTACTTCTGATGGGGTGACTGGGTTGCGCAGTGGTGTCAGTAACCATGGCTGGTTGGGGTATCCAAAGTCCCTACATTGAAGATAGAAAAGAGTTCAGTTGTCAAACAACATATTCCTATTTGACATACAAACAACACACAATCAATCAATCAATCATGTCACTTATAAAGCGCACTACATACCCGCGAGGGTCTCAAGGCGCTGGGGGAAGAGGGGGGTGGTGCTGCTACTGATCGAAGAGCCAGGTCTTGAGGAGTCTTCTGAAGGCCAGTAGGTCTTGGGTCTGTCGGAGGTTGGTGGGGAGGGTGTTCCAGGTCTTGGCGGCGAGGTGGGAGAAGGATCTGCCGCCGGCGGTCGTTTTCCGGATGCGGGGGACTGTGGCGAGGGCGAGGCTGGTCGAGCGGAGCTGGCGGGTGGGGGTGTAGAAGCTGAGTCGTCTGTTGAGGTAGGCTGGTCCGGAGTTGTGGAGTGCTTTGTGTGCGTGGGTGAGGAGCTTGAAGGTTATCCTCTTGTTGACAGGGAGCCAGTGCAGGTCTCTCAGGTGGGGTGTGATGTGGCTGCGTCGGGGGATGTCGAGGATAAGACGTGCAGAGGCGTTCTGGATGCGTTGCAGCCGTCTCAGGAGCTTAGCCGTCGTTCCTGCGTAGAGGGCGTTTCCGTAGTCCAGCCTGCTGGTGACGAGGACCTGGGTGACTGTTTTTCTTGTTTCGGTGGGGATCCACTTGAAGATCCTGCGGAGCATTCGGAGGATGTTGAAGCAGGATGAGGAAACGGCGTTGACCTGCTTAGTCATGGAGAGGGTGGGGTTGAGGATGACCCCTAGGTTGCGTACGTGGTCGGTGGGTGGCGGGGCTGTTCCCAGTGATGTTGGCCACCAGGAGTCGTCCCAGGCTGAAGGGTTGGAACCAAGGATGAGGACCTCCGTCTTGTCCGAGTTCAGCTTCAGGCGGCTGGTCCTCATCCATTCGGCGACGGCCTTCATTCCTTCGTGGAGGTGGGCTTTGGCGGTGTGAGGGTCTTTGGTGAGGGAGAGGATCAGCTGGGTGTCGTCGGCGTAGGAGATGATGTTGAGGTTGTGCTGTCGGGCGACGTGGGCGAGGGGTGCCATGTAGATGTTGAACAGCGTTGGGCTGAGGGAGGAGCCTTGGGGTACGCCGCAGATGATCTTGGTGGCCTTGGATCGGAAGGGGGCGAGGCGGACGCTTTGTGTTCTGCCGGAAAGGAAGGATGTGGTCCAGTCCAGGGCCTTCTCTTAGATCCCGGCGTCGTGAAGGCGTGTTCGTAGTGTGTGGTGGCAGACCGTGTCGAAGGCGGCTGATAGGTCCAGGAGGATGAGGGCTGCTGTTTCTCCGTTGTCTAGCAGGGTCCTGATGTCATCGGTGGCGCCAAATTCCACGGAGTTCCGAATTAGGCGGAGTACTATCGACGGCCACAATTCATTTGCCAAAATCTTGCTTTCTCGCTCCTGGATATATTCATGAGCATTCTTTTTAAATGTTGCCTTCCTTCTCTGATTTATTGCCTGCTTCCGCCACCTTGTGGGTGAAAGTTAAAACAGTAAAATAGCTCAGCTGTCATCAAAAATTGTGTACCGTAAAAATGTGTTTTCAATGCCAATAGTTTTTTTCCCCCAGATTGTTTAACAGAATAGAAACAAACAAGTCGGAAATCGGAAAGCAGTTCTGTACAAAGCCTTTGTTCCTTCACAGTCACAGAAAGAAAGAAAAAGGATTAGCTAACGTCATCGTCGGAAAAAGTGAGCTTGAAAAACACTACATTACCAGATGAGCCTGCGCATGTTGAGTACATACTACCTTCACAGCTGCGTGAATGCTGCACCCACATGCGACACAATGTTACATTGCTGACAATGAAACCACAATAATTGTAACCCTCTGGGCATGGGCACACCTGTACCAGAGACCAAGAATGAAGCACACACAGGGACTCACTGCACTGCATGCGCTACTGAACTCAGGAGGCTACTGCCCGTGTCGTCCTAATCACATGCTAATGAGGAGGCAATCTTAATTAATTTCATCAGCACCAGTTGTTGATTACAAGTTAAAATCAAAAATCATTTTAATGAAGAAGTACAACCTATGTGTTTCGAGGCTGTCTGGCAGGGAGTAGCGTTACTAGTATGAAAGAAAAATACAGAGTAGCCAACTAGTTTTCTAATTTGCTGGCCTTCGCCCAAGCACTTAGGGGCAGATTTACAAGCCCCTTGCGCCACTTTTGCGTCACTTTTCCCATGTTAAAAGTGACGCAAAAGTGGCGCAAGGGGCTTGTAAATCTGCCCCTTAGTATGCTGAAAAGCCCCTCCGGGGAACATCTTTCCCTGCAAGCAACATGCATTCTGCGGAGGCAGAGGGCAGCTCGGCGAACAGCTCCACACCAGGAGGAAGCAGAAATATGTGCAGATTACCTGCTTGCGTGCTATTTTAAATCAGGCAGCGCACTCTCCTTCTTCCCACCTGCTCCTGAGCCCATCTCCCCAAAAATTTCGCAAGGCAGTTTGTGACGGGCTTTCTCTGTACACCATCACATTACATGACATAATATGTACAACTGCTTCACAATCACACTCGGCCAACTAACTGCTAAAATAAAAGCCTCTCAGAAAAAGGCGAGAGTTAAAGCGCAAAAGGTACCCTGCCTTGCAGGTGTGTATGCGTACTGTTTGCACTGTAGCTCACTCAGCTGTCCAACTAGACGTGCAGCATTCCAGGAATACTTGCCTAGCCCAAGAGGAAACAGGCGTCAGTCCAGCCTGAGACATTCAAGCACCTCACCGCCTATAGTGCCAAAGAGACATGAGGAAACAACACAGAAATAACTGTGCCATGCTGCGAAGGAGACACGGGGCAGCTCGTTGCTTGTTCTCTCCAGAGCTACCAGTGATGGGGAGGAGGGAGTCTGGGCTAAGACAGTAAGTAAGCCACAGAATCAATGGCTGGATATGTGGAGGAGAAAAGAGGGGAGGAGAACTCAAAGAAGACACCAGTTATGCCAGATTCTGCATTGATTTGAAAGTACGCGTGGCTAATGAGATCAGAAGCACCAATTTAAAATTAATAAGAACCCAAAGCCTAAAGGTGTTCAAGCTGCAGTCAGCAAGATCTAACGTGTGGAAGTAGCACCATCTTGTGGCTAATACAGGAAATTCTGTCAAATTTAGCAATGTTTAAGCAGTTTCTTCAGGTCTGATTACCGGGTGAGTAGCGAGCATGACGGCGAACTCCGCTCCGCAATGGCCGCCGGAGGTACTTACTAAACTTCGCGCGGAGCTGCTGAACTCCGCCGGCGGGCCGGAGTTTAGCGCACAGGGTTAATCGACATCAAGCTCCAGCTCCAGTGATGACTCCCAGGTGGAGGTGGATGCCCCTGGACCTGTGTCAACTCCATCTGAGTCCATCACCACTCCTACCATCTCCACCCTCCCAGCTTCTCCCCAGCCACATGTCCGTGGCCACTCCCCTAGAAGAGGAGGAGTCTCCTTTGCGCCAGGCACCTCACCCCCTACCTCTGTCTCCCCTGCTACCCAGAGTGTGGAGGCCATTGATCTCTTGAGGCAGATCTCTGTGGGGCAGACAGCAGTGCTGAATGTCCTCCAGGTGCATACCAAGCACCTTACACAGATGGTATCTTGCCTGGAGGGCATTCACTCTGACATGTCTTCCCTACAGAGATCTAATCAGACTCTAGCCTCCACACTGACGGCAGCATTAGCCCACATTCAGGTTTCCCACCCCCTCCTGCCTCTTCCCCATCCACAGTCCCGATTTCCCTCCCTGACCAAAGCACACACAAACATAAACATGCATCCACATCAACATCCACACGCAGCACACAAACACACAGATAGAAGGGCAAACACACACACACACTCACAAGACAGACGTCACACTCACTACCACAGGCATGACAACAGACACAACACCCACTGCATCACATGTCACACAAACAGGAAAGCAGGCAGACAGCACACCATCACACACAGACACAACAGACACCACACCAGCCTTCACAGACATGCTGCATACCTCACAATCCTCTGCCTCCACAGCCCCTACCCTTGCCTCTCCTCGTAAGCACCCTGCCCAAAAACTCCACCTCATTGCCCTTGACATCTTCCCAACCCAAACAGACCAACCCCCTCCCAAAACTAGGAAGAAGACCCTGATGCCCCTGCCATACACTTCTACATTCCCCAAACACCAACCCAGCCCCCTACAAAAAGGAAGAGTGCTTCCCAAGGTTCTCGGAAGAGGAAAGCTCCCCGTCAAAAAAGTCCCCACCCCTTCCTGAAACCCAAAGTTCCCCTTCCGCATTCCACCCCAGTACCTCAAAACCCAAAAAATCCAGATCTAAAAAACCAAGACCCCTCCATATTCCCTTCCAAACCCTTCAGCATTACAAGATTCCCAAAATCCTAAAGCCCAGCCCACCACCCCCTCCATCTAGCCCTCCCACTGACGTTGTCCCACCCCCTGCTCCATCTAGGCCTCCCACTGACTTTGTCCCACCTCCCTCCATTTAGGCCTCCCACTGACCTTGTCCCGACCCCCCTTCTAATTCCAGCCCTCCCAAAGACCAACCCAGTCCTCCCTAATCTTGTCCTTTTGGTGCCTAGCCTGCCCCCTAGATGCCCCTCCCAGGGAAGGTGTCCCTTTGCAGGACAAGTGCAGGCAAGTGTTGATGGGCAAGAACTTTGTGGGCCACATGTCAAAGAAATTTGGAATGGCCATTGGCCTTTTTCTTCTTTGAGAGCATCATGTATGCTGAATAAAGCATGTTTTAATTTTCTTTTGGTATTCCCTATGTCCCAAAAATGGAATTGTTAACTGTCATTCATGTGTAATTTGTGATGTAACTATACAATGATGTTAGTATGACATGGATTGCATATGGTCCATGGAGTCTGAGCACTATGATGTAGTATAGATTTTTGTGCCTACATTGGCTGGTTGTCAGTGTCAATGCCAACATTAGTTTTGTCTAAGAATGTGGCATGAAGTCACAAACCTTTGCATTTGAAATTAGATTTCCTAATAGTTTCTGCTTACAGATGTCAACATAGTGCAAGTGTGGCAAAGTGCAACAGTGTTGGAGAAGCATGCTGCATATGTATGTAATGAGTTGAAAGACAACTGTCTTATCAATACAGCTGGATGCGTATGGACTCTGCCTAAATGGTAGTGACTTTAGCCATTACACAGAATAATGGGACAATTGATGTATGTCACTTGATAGTGGTGGACCAATGTCTGTGCCTTCAATAGATCTGGTTAACTAGTTGCAATGACAACATTAACACAGGTGACTGCCAAGGTGAGTGTGAGGTAGGTATGATTCTGACAGTGTCCTGGGCCTGTTGCCTTCCAGGACTCCCCTTTATTTAGATATTCCTGTTAGGCAAGGTGTCTGTTAGTCATTACATTATAATTTTGTTGGTACATCATGTGGATGGTGTGTGTGTCCATGACATGGCTCAGTAAGTTACAATGTGTTTCTGTCCTTACAAAGACACTATTGTTGTATGTGTTAGTTTCATGTGGATCCAGCGTATGGTACATGAACGTTGGTACACAATTTGAATGCTAGTTATGACATGGTGTGATTGTAGAGTTGTACAGTACATAGCGTTGTAATGTACCCATCACTCTGGGCTTATGCCACAGTTACAGTATGAGAGTCTGGGCCTTTCTCTAATCTGTGAACGGGGCATAGGCCACATCATGCTTATGTGATGTTCCTTTAGAATCTGTGTTGGTGCACACATGGCCCTGTTTTTGCTCATACACCCTGAAAGATGATGCACTATGCTAGAGAATGGTAAGCAGCAGGATAGGGCTTGTAGTTGTAATGTGTTGTTCAAGCTTTTCAATGAGTGTTTGTGAGATAAGTGAAGTTGATTGTGTCTATATGCCCAGAGATGTTGTGTGACATGTAAACTGTGACCAAGACACAAGGCTTAGGACTTCTGGGTTGTGGTTTAGTGGATTAGACTAGTGTTTTTTTGCATTGTGACATGGTTTATGTTGTTTCTCACAACATCATATTGAGTATTTTAGTTTGACAAGGGTTTTGTTGTGGAGAGTCATAGAGATGTGTATCATGAGTACATGGCTACCTTTTCCACACAACTGAGCAACTTGATAGTGCATTTCACTTATAGGCACAAGTTCTAAATGTTGTACTTTCGGGCATATGATGATTCTGAGATTGGATATTACACATCTAACATTGTACCTAAGATGCCTGACAGTTTGTGTTTGGCAAAGGCTGTGATAGTCATATCAGTTATGTGACACACATGTGACTTTGCTCCATAGGGATTAAGAGTTGTCACAATACTGACAGGAGTGGATTGTGCTTGTTGTTTCTAAGATATTTAATCTACTTGTTCTGGGCCACTGGTGGGTGCTGCATGGGCTAAGTGTGTTAATTTTGTTTCAAACATTTAGCTGAACTCTATTTATTTCAAAGGGTAGTTTTTATGAACATTAAATTGACATGTTGGGAATGCTAGGCTATGTCAAGTCCTATAGGTATATTAGGAGTGATCTACATTTGTCTGTGCTTGGTCACCCAAGGACCCTTCTAGCCCCCTCATGTGAGACAGCTGAAGGTATACCTTTTCTGCGTGACACTGCACAGCAACACCCTCCTTCTTGGCTCAGTTTATGTGAGCAGATGGAGTCTCAGTCCTTGGTAACAGCAGTGGTGTGGAGGATATTGAGTTCAGGGTGGGTGCTGTGTGCCAGTCCGGGCTGGCGCTGGCCATGGACAGATGCCCAGGGCCTCACAAATGCTAATGACTACAGGGCCTGGCAACAGAGCACTGCCTTTAGGAGGTGTTCAGTGTTACAAGCTACAGGGGTCAGCCCCCTCCCTTGGAATTTGCATCCATGGTACAGCAATGTGAAGCACAATTAAGGCACAACACCCCTCACCTGGGTCCCTTAGAAATGGGCTGAAATGGCAAAATGTTTGCCACAAACAGCCTTTCGGATACAAACTGTAATGAGTTTGTTTAATTTGAGTTTCTTTTTCTGACAGAGTTTCCTTGTTGTCACCCCTCACTCTGCCTAAACAATGCATCGGCATGATGATAGCGAATAGCCACAGCACTTGAGGGTGCTATAGATGAGACCTGCACCTGCCCCTGCCTGAATGTAAAGCAGGGGATCCTATGGGATGCCCAAAAAACTAAAGTCTAGCATCCATTATGCCATCATATCACAATGGGCACTGCTCACCAGGTGTGATTGCAAACGGAGAAGAGTAGAGAATGGATGAGAGTGGCGTTTTGTGTACACTTTTCCAATAACTAATCTTTTGTTTGTACAAGCTATAAATATACTAATTTGCACACACATCATTTGGAGCTGAGCATATGATAGCTGTGTATTTAAATTTGTGCATTGAAAATAAAAAAGGAGGGTGCTTGATGCTGGCCCTCATCAAACAGAGATGGACTTGAAGGGTTGTTAAGGCTAGTGGATTGCCCTGGGCTACATGTGGTCAGCCTAGTGGACTGTGAGTTCACAGAAGTGTTAGGGGCCCGTGTGCTGTGCAGGGGCTACAGGGGCCTATATTACACCCATGCACTAAATTGACAGACAAGGGAAGAGGTGGGTGTAGAACCGTGAAGCATAGCTGCACATGTTGGGGGAGAGGTAATTGTTTGAGGGGCTGAGCTAGCTAAATGAGGGTAGAGGTGAGAGAGAGTTGTGATAACATTTTGTGCATGGAGGGGAGACTCAGATGTAAAAGGGGCAGAACAAGTAAAAATTAGATGAGAGTGAAAGGAAGGAGTAAAGGTCAAAGGCAGTGCTTGTATAGGATACGTAAAGTATCCTTATTATTAAAATGGGGATTGGAGGAAATGCTGGGGTGTGGATATCAGAGTGTAGGACCTTGAAAAGCTGGTTAAAGCCTGGGCCAGGTATGCTAGGAAGAGGTAGATGTGAAAGAGGTAGAACCAGCTAGACAAGGTTAGAGGCTAGCAAGAGATGAAAGATGAATTATGTAGCACTACAGTGAAAGGTGGCTTTGATAGAGGCAGATTCAGTGAGAATGGTAGTAGTTAATATACAAAATTATTAGAGGTATAGAGCATGGAACTGCGATGTGGATGTAAGAGAGCCACAGTGAGACATGGTAACAGGTTGTTGGGGAACAAAGTGGATAGGTGGATGCCAAGGGGATATACCAGCTGTGAAAGTTAGGATGCTGGATGAAGAGATGCGAGGTGTTGGCCAGTAGATGGATGGTGTGTTTAAATATATGGATGCTATAGTTTGTCAAATGACTATTAGTAGGCCTGAAGCAGAGTAGAGTGAGTGAATGGTGAGAGGCTAATGAATAAGGCCAGATTCTGTGAGCAATGAAAGGGTCAGGGTGAGAGATGTGGTGAGATGTCAAGAGTGAATGTAAGAGGTGGATATAATGGTGCACCTTGGCAAAAATGAGTGTAACAAATCCAGTGGAAAGGGTAGAGATGGGGATGAGAGGAGCATATTACACATGATATGGTTAGGGGCTGCTGAGGAGGTGATAAGTACTGTACATTGTGAGTACAACATGAAGGGGAGAGGTGTTGTGTACATAGAGGTGATGAGTAGTGCAGGGAATGTAGGTGTGGATGGAAGAACGGCAGCACCAGAATGAGAAGTGAGAGTCTGATTGGAATGGTAAGAGTTCATGGGTAGAGCATAGAGGCAAGAGATGGATTTAAGAGTGGCAGTACCAGAGGGTGATTGTAAGGAGCTTGCGGATGAAGGAGAGGTTGACAGATGAGCATGTAGTTTGAGGTGGATGTGAGAGGGGTCAAACCAGCAAAAGTAGGGAATAGACAGGCCAAGAGGTAATGTGGAAAGGTACACATAGAGAGGATAGGTACATGTACGTATGCAAAATCTGTTGCCAGATGAAAGTAAGAGATGTAGTTAGGGGACGCTGCTGCTTGCTGTCCTCCACTGATTGTTCAGTTCATATTTTAGAAATGGCCGCTAGGAGACCAGGAGCATAGGCAATACCTTTTAGCATCACAGGGCACGCCCCCCCCCCTGCATGCCTTGGCAGAGTTGTGTGTGGGCATAACTGCTAAGTTTCCCTTTGTAGGTGGATTTTATCACTGATTGGGCAGTCTTCACCTTGAATACTGCCCTGGGATGGAGGTATTGAGGGTTCATTTTTTCTTGCCTGATGCAGATCCATTGAGTAGCGGGCCACCGATTAGGGCACATAGACCCCTAGGAAGGACTCCAGGATGTGTGTTGCTGGTCCACCTTGGGGCAGACTACTCCTGAAACTCCTCCCCACACTTCCCAGTACACTACACATACATGGGTACTATTGGCATTATGAATTTGAATGTCAGAGGTATGGGGACGACAAGGAAGAGACACGCATTATGACAATATATCAGGAGGCACAGGGCACAAATAGCACTGTTACAAGAGACCCACGTGGCACAGGGACAGGAGACCCAATTCCAGAAGTGCTTGCAGAGTCATTCTTTTTGCACCGTCTACTCTTATTTTGCAAGGGAAGCCCTTGTGTGGCTCCGTCCAGGGATCCCATTTAAGCCCTTAGATACTGCCATAGACCCTGAAGGGCAATATGTCTTTGTAGAAGGTCTCCTTGATGGTAGCCAATATTATTGGGCAGTGTTTATGTGCCGAATGTGGCCCAACCGGCGTTTCTTCTGCGCCTATCCCTCATCCTCACGAGGTAGGTCGTATCCCCTGGGTTGTGGGTGGCAATTTCAATTGTGTCTGAGAGCCCCGACTTGACCATCCTCACCCCCCCCCCTGCCATCCTCTCCGCTGTTGGCAGCGTGCCTTACACAATGGGCTGTGCTCTGGTCCCTCCGACACTGTTGGTGGATCCTACATCCGGAGGCCCAGGAGTGAATGAATGAATGAATGAATGAACACTTATAAAGCGCGTGGTGACCCAGGGGCATCCCAGCGCTAAGACGTCCAGTAGGCTACGAGAAAAGTAGGCTATGAGAAAACTAAGGAAAAAGAAAAGTTTTCAAAAGTTTTCTAAACTTAAGATGTTCAGATTCAGAACGTATGTGTAGAGGCAGACCATTCCAGAGTCTAGATGCATTATATGTGAATAGTCGGCCTCCACTACGTGCACGTTTAATCTTCGGTACACAGATTAATCCTTTTTTCCCGATCTAAGGGCTCTATTGGGTACATAATGTTTGCTCCAGGAACGGATCAAAGGCGGGCCTTTTCCAAAAAAGGATTTATGAGTGATGCACAGAGCCTTAAATTGCACTCTTTCCTGAACGGGCAACCAATGCAGGGTAGCAAGAGCAGGCCTTGCAGAGGAGCGTTTGGGTATATTCAGGAGTATCCGGGCCGCACAGTTCTGTACTGTTTGCAATCTTTTAATAGTGGCCTGAGGAGCTCCCAAATACAGGGCGTTGGCATAGTCAAGCCGTGAGAGCACTAAAGCCTGCACCAACAGTCGTCTCGCCAAAGGCGGGAGCAGGGGAAGTAACTTTCTGAACCTTCTTAATAGACCAAAGCAACTCGCCGCCACTATGTGTGATTGCTCTCTAAAATCGAGATTGCAGTCAATCCATACTCCTAGACTCTTTACTTTTTTTTTAGGAGCAGGAGGGGAGCCAAGGCATTTGGGCCACAGGTGCTCCACATTTAAGGGAGCAGACTTCCCCAAAAGCAAAAGTTCAGTCTTAGATCCGTTGAGTTTAAGAAAAGAATTGCTCATCCACTTAAAAACTTTTTGAAGACAAGTAGATAGATCAGGGTCTGGTTGATTGGCTTGTTTCAAAGAAACAATTAGTTGTGTGTCATCGGCATAAGTAATTATCTGTACCCCAAATGGGAGTACTAATTCAGCCAACGAACTCATATACACGTTGAACATCGTTGGGCTTAGGGAAGATCCTTGCGGAACCCCACAGGTCAAAGGAATGGATTTTGAAGAACATTCCCCTTCAAAAACCGAATAAACCCTGTTCAAAAGGAAAGACTGTAACCACTTTAGTGCCAATCCAGTCACTCCAGCGTCTCTCAGTCTTCGTATCAAAAGTTGGTGATTGACAGTATCAAAGGCCGCGCTGAGGTCCAACAGGATAAGCGCAGCGCAGCCTCCGTTGTCAAGGGTCTTCCTCATTTCTTCCACTGCAACCAATATAGCCGTCTCAGTACCATGTTGGGGTCTGAAACCAGTTTGCGTGGGATGTAAACGATTATTGTCTTCCAAAAAGGCTGATAAAATTGAATTAATATATTTTTCAGTGAGTTTACTGACCCCTGGCAGTAAAGAGATTGGACGATAATTACCCCAATTGTCTGGGTCAAGGTTTGGTTTTTTCAGGAGCGCTTTCACCCGGGCATGTTTCCATTGCGGTGGCACAATCCCGGTTCTAAGTGAAGAGTTGATACACTCCAGTATAACCGGTGATACCACCTCCGCAATTTTGTGAAGAATGATAGGGGGGGCAACATCTAGGGGGGAGCCCGATTTGAGTTCTTTAAGCAAACTATGCAGGGTGTTAAGATCCAAAGAATGGAATTCCTCCAACAAAGGATGAACATCGGAAAAGTTTATATCACTTGAACCACACACTTGTGGAACAGTCATTTGAGGGAAGGAATTATAGATGGTTTGTATCTTTTCCGAAAAAAAGTCGGCAATTTGTTCACACCGCAATTGAGCATTATTATTGTCAGTAGGAGAGGTAGGGGAGGTAAGAAGAGAGTTGGCAATTTTAAAAATCTCCCTTGAGGAGTTTGAGGCTAAGATAATTTCTTGATAATACAGGGCTTGAGAATTTTTAATTTCATTTTTATATATTTTAATAGCCTCTCGGTATTTAATTCTTCTAGCCACGGAGAAGTCCTTCCTCCAGCTTCTTTCATGCCTTTTACAAATTTGTTTAAGCTGGCGTAATTTTGGGGAATTCCAAGGGTTTGTTTGTTTCCCCACCCTTTCCAACATTTCCTTTTTCGGGAGGACACAATTAAGTGCAAGATCAAGCCAATTATTGAAGTTATCATTGGCAACAATAGGATTAAGATGCGAGTGAGGAACAGTATCCTGTAGGGTGCTAATAAAGGTATCCAAGGGGAGTTTCGACCAATTGCGAGCAATTTTAGTAGCTCTAACAGTTGGTATATTAGCGTCTGGTAGAGTCCAATTAAAAGGGAGTAGAAAGTGGTCTGACCATGGAATAGGAACCACGTCCTCTACCACGAGCTGATTTATGTTGGAGAAAATAGGGTCCAACAAATGTCCCTTAATATGGGTGGGGCTATTTGTTTTTAACATGAATTGGAACATTGCAAATTCATCAACTAGTTCCACTGTGGACCCAGATAGGTCGTCATCAAAATGCAGGTTAAAATCACCCAAGATTGTAAAATTAGGGAAGCGCTGGCTAAATTTGCACCCACATCTGGTAGATCCTTCCTAAAGAGCCCTAACGGGCCCGGTGGACGATACACTAGGATCCCTGAAAACGTATACGTGGGAGCTAAATCAATCACAAAGGACATACTTTCACAGTCAGGGACAGAGTTTGCAGTTGTTCTGCAAACATAGTTGTCCTTATGGATGATGGCTAAGCCACCTCCACGCCCTACACAGTGGTCAAGCCTTTGAATAACATAATTAGAAGGAAGAGATTGGACAACACCAAAATCCAAATCACTGTTTAGCCAAGTCTCAGTTAAAAATAAAGCATCGGGGTTTCTCTCTTCAAGGAGAAGATATATTTCACTAGAATGTTTGGGGAGCGAGCGACAGTTAAGTAGCAACATCTTGAACATTCTTTCATTAGTGATATCCAAAGGAACATGTATGGAAGTTTGAAAGCTAAATTTGCAGTTAGTACAATGTAAATTAGCCCTGTCAGGCAGCATAGCATGGGCACACTTACTGTCAGCCTCTGTTCTCAGGGCGTAAAGTTGGGCAGGGTTAAAAATAATTTTTTCCCTCCCCTGAACCAGCTGAGGGTCCTGCCCCTGTCCCCGTCTGGGCGCGGACGGGCGCAGACAGGCTTGCCCTAGGCGCGTCCGCTGCGCTCATCAGTACACAATCTACACATTAGGATTGTTAATATTTGTTATCACCACACACTACAGCCTGAGGTGCTAGATGCTGAATACCTGGGGAGAACATTCTCGGACCATAACCCTATGCACATACACATTGGGTGTGGGGCGCCACGATCCCCTGTCCACACATGGTAACTGTAGCCTACGTTGTTGTTGCCCCATGCATTTTGTAAATTACTGAGGGAATCCACCTCCAATTATTTCAATGACAACTGGGACACAGCCACTTCTAGTTTGTTGGAGTGGGAAGCACTGAAAGCAGTACTGAGTGGCGGGTGCTTGGGGCTTTGGTGGGGGCTAGGGCCAATATCCACAGGGCTTTGATGCAAATGGAGGCACCACTAGGTCAGCAGGAGACTGCGGTCCGGTTGCAGCCTGGGATGTTACCTACGCTGAAGGATACTCAAACATACCTCACCCATCTCACTGAGCAACTGCATTGCATTGACTTTAAAACATGACACGCTGGGAGGGAGATAAGTCAGGGCAACTCCTGGTCTGCCTCCTTCGTGGCATTACACCAACCCAGCACATTACAATGATTAGGGATCACCTGAACCAGATGCACACTAGTCAGGCAGCCATCCATGAAGCCTTCACGGTGTATTGTTGTGGCCTATACGATCCCCCGCAGTCTGAGCGCCAGGTAGATATTTTCAAGTTCCTTACTGGATTGAATCTGCCTGTACTCGATCCTGCAGCACGTGCGGTGATTAACACCCCATTGGCTGGAACCAGAGATACGGGGAGTGATTATGAGTGCTGCCACGTTAAATACTACGATGTTGGACGGCCTCCCGTCCAAGCTCTACAAGGTCTATGAGCCTTTGCTTGCCCCCAGGTTACTGTAGCTCTATCAGGCCACCTTGAGTGACTGGAGACAACCGTAATCCATGCAAAAGTCCTTGTTGGGATCACTGGTAAAACACAACATTGACCCAACGGAACTGATGTCCTACCATCCATTTTCCATGCTAGGTATGGATTATAAAAAGCTTAGTAAGGTAGTGGCGCTCCGCCAGCTGGTACACATGCTGCATCTAGTGCATAGGGTCCAAAATGTTTTTATCCCTGATAGATCCACCACGCTTAATATTCGGAGGCTAAATAGGGTGCAGGAGCTGGCCCGGGGGAGGTGGCCCTATGTAGCCTGTTTAGTGCTGGACTTAGAGAAGGCATTCCATACCGTTGATTGGGAATACTTTCTACCACTCTGTCAAAACTGGGCATTGCGGGGCAGCTGCAACAAGATATATATCTTTTTTCTACCGAGCCGATTGCCCGAGTCAGGTTTTGAAAATACATATCCCACTCTTTTACAGTGAGCAGGGGCACTCATCAGGACTGTCCACTTTCCCCACTGCTCTTTGACCTGGCAATGGAGCCGCTGGCCCAGCAGCTTTTTCAGGGGTGGGAAGCATGGGGAGTTCCACTAGGCAATGTGGTACATAAAGTATTAATTGATGCAGACAACATGCTGCTCCAGATTCAGTATATCTGCAGGGGAATTCCAGATATTTCTGAGATACTAGCAGATTTCCAGAGTGTGTCGAGTTTGGGTTTTAACTGGGCAAAGTCTTGTGTTTTTCCCCTCTGTGCGGACTATCCTCCACAAGAGGTTATGGCGGGAGAGCAGAGGGTGATGTGGGAGCTTCGGATGCTTTGGTACTTAGGGATCTGTAACTATCATGATGCAAACAATCTTATTGTGCAAATCTGACCAGGGCCATATCCTCCTTACGTCCACAGAAGGCTTTCTGGAGCAGTCTCCCAATTACAGTCCAAGGATATATATCACTTTCCAAGATGGTAATGCTCCCCGCATCATGTATTTTTTCCATCACCTATCGGTGGCTGTGCCTCGTGCCACCTCCAGGGAGTTGGCCACCATGCTGGGAGGGTTCATCTGGAATAGGGGCAGGAGAAGTGTGGCTCTGCGGAGGCTGCAGCTGTCGGTGGGAAACGGTATCATGGGCGTGCTGCTTTTTGGAAAATGTTAACGGGCAACACCGCTGCAATGGCCGGCGTGATGGTTGGTTGGGTGGCAGTTGTACGGAGTGGGCAGGTTCCCAACATGCAGGGCACAGGAAATGGCAGGATCGATGTTGCTCCCTGGAGCGCAGCTCCCCTGTGGAGCTGACAGCTTGGTGAAAGTGGCTTATTGGAGCTATGATAAGAGCCTGAGGCTACTGATGGACATGATCCCGTACTCTCCGTCCATTAGTCTGCACTTCCTACCACTGTTCCATACAAGCATTGTTAGGGAAGGACTGACGGTATGGAGAGACACGGGATTGACCAGTGGGGGACCTATTTAGGGTCTGGGAGCTCATACCCTTTGGCCAGTTGTAGGAAGATCATGACATTCCGGTGGGCTATTTCTTGGCACATGGAACACTAATAGCTGAGATGGGATGCCTGTGGAGAGTCACAGACACTGAATCGGATCATCACCCACTAACACATGCCCTGCACATCATGGGTGCAAGTCAGAAACTGGTGACCTTGTTTGTTAATTCCTTGGCGCACATGACGACTGACCCTCTGTTGCCCGTTCGCCGGCTATGGGACACTGATATAGGACGAGCCCTCATGCCCAAAGAGTGGGAATACATCATGCATTACACATGTAAAGTATCTCGTAATGCCAAACTCCAGTACATTCAATTTCACATATCCAGCACAGGGCATGTCTCACCCCACCTGTCCTACACAGAAAGTTTGTGTCCTCCCCTCTCTGCCCACAATGTCATGCACCTATTTAGGATTTGATACATATGTTCTGGGCATTGCTGGATGCAGCAATCCTGTGGTCCAGAGTCACAGAGGTACTTGCCGCAGTGACAGGTTGTGTCAACCTCTTTCCATTGGAGGAGACGCTGCTTAGGCTATTCGGGCAGATGAGGGCTCAGAAGGTATCCAATCGAATCATAGATTTGGCAATACTCATAGCACGCCATGCCATCTCCATGCATTGGAAGGCCACTGCACTCCCAACACTGCAACACTTGGGCACAGCGTTCTCTAATGGGGTAGGGCTGAGGCACCCACGCTGCGCAGGGAGGAAGTCACGTGCCTCCACAGGATTGCAATTGCTAACCTGTAGTACAACTTGTTACACGACTTGCAGGATACACAGGAAGAGCCACTGGATGGGTGAAGAACTCTTAAGGCCCAGACTCACGGACACGTGGTCATTGACCTATCAGAGGTGGTCCTGACATGGCTAGATGAAGCTGCTGCTCTGTCATGTGAGGCAGATTGGGTGCCTGACATCTCCTCCTTCGTTCACGGGGAGGGGGGGTCTTAGAATCCACATATGCTAAAATGGCAACTGTTAACAATGGCTGTTGTACTAGAGGCCACAGTCTCACCCCCCATGTCTGGACTCTGAGGTATCTGGGATGCTGACCTTCTAAATGCCCAGGATCCCTCTGTGATCGGCTAACTTGTTATGGTTATAGAGTTTTTGGAGTTGATCAATATTGAAGTATATGCTCCTGTTGTGGTATACTTGACTCAGTGATGAATGTTTGTTATGCACGGCCGACCAGATCTGCATTGTCTGCTTAATGAAAGATGATTTACATCAGTACAAATTTGTTTCCAAGAAATGATCATGAGATGAGAGTAAGAGATTGGATTTGATGTTGAAATGTCTTGGTACTCGTGTGCAGCTACATACATTGACCCATATGCCGCCAAACGCAATTCCCTGTCTCTTTATTTTCTATGTGAGAAATTGTCTTAGTTTTGAGATGTGTGTCTTCCTTTCCAAAGGTTTTGGATCATGATCCATCCTTTATGTGCCTGCAGAATTCAATCCTGCTTTGTGTGAACTCCTATTACTCTAGACCTTTTTGAGAAATGTAGCTCCAAGTGGGACATTTTGAGACCGTGCCCTGCTGGCTGGCCTCAGTAAACAGTGGTGGTGGAATACCACAGGTCCACCAGGGACATGTAAACATTGTCTGACAAAGCATACTGGTCCACAAGGTAGTTGGGGCCCAATGTATTGGACTAAGGTCTGCATGTAAGCAGACCTGGGTGCATGATAGGGATTGTATGGAAGGGAGTCAGATGTCTGAGGCCTGCTTTTGAAATGGGCTGGATCCTTCAAAGCTTTTTTATTACTGACACATACATCATCCCATGCTGGTTGTGACTCCCTATACTGACCTGGCTACCTGCCCTGCGGTGAGCCTGAGATCATGAAGAGCGGAGGCTCTGGTGGATGCCTGCTTCGACACTGCTAAACTTATCTGGACACAGGTCCTGAGACTGCGCGATTGGGCTGATAGGGGAGTGGCAGGCCAGGCTGGACTATATTAGTCAGTTTTGTGTATTGAATCATGCAGTAATCAGTCAACAATTAAGCATCAGATTAAGAAAGTTGTAAGACTAAAAATGAGCTAGGCCTAGCTTTTCCATCCAATTGGGTGGATGTATTGTATTTACACTTGACAGATCTGCCATATATGTTGACATAATTTTGAAGTGCTGTTTATTTATATTGTTTGGCCAATTTACAGATATCCACACTAGATACAGTGCTTCTTGCAAAGCTGGTTCAACAATGGCAGGGAATTTATGGTAACTTAGAGTCACTTCCTGTAATGTGACTTCCTATGACATGACATCTTATGAAATTTATAGGTGGTTCATATATTCTGGTTCTGCCCGGGGAACTAATAATTCTAGGAGTGGCCCTGGTGCCAGTGCATATGTTTCTGGGGACATATTTTTGTGTGTGCATTGATGTTCTGTTGCCATGACATGTTGCTTTTTGCGTTGTGGTGTACTCATCCATACATTTATGTATTCATACATATATATGTACCTACATCCATTTCTGATACATCCATTTCTGATCAGACCTTAAATTTGTGTTTATCCGAGTATTTCAAGCTCAGACTGTAGATACCTGGTGATGACATTCCCTCATTTACCATGCTCAACATGCTATACGGGACTTTAATCTCAATTGACATTCGCTTTGGTAGTTACGTTAATGTGTTGGGGTAGGTGTGTAACTTACCTGCAGCGACATCCACGACGGTTCACATTCTCATATTCATCGATGATGTATAGTAGAGGGATGACATGCGCGATGGGCTCCATAGATACACAGCTGATGTCGTAGGAAGCATGTTGTGACGAAATTCGGACTGAAAAGACTCCCCTTCCGTCTGCTATGACAAGGTGGTTGAACCAACAGAGACGGCGCATTGGAAAAACGCATCGTAATAGGGTGGGTGGTTCCTGAGCTGGAACTTGCTCCGATCAGCTCATTCGACCTTTCTGAGAGCTTTGCGGGCGGAATTTCAAGTCGGAGTCGGAGGAACCACGTCGGTCGTGAGCATTGTCTTTTTGGGAATCATAATACTGCGGTCGGAGCGATTTTTTTGGCATGTCCAAAAAATTATTCCAAATGTCATTTGTATAGTGCCTTACATTGAATAGCAAGTTTTAAGGCCTTAAAATGACCAAATATGCAATTTCTGGTGTTTTGCCTGATTTCATGCACGAAAATGTCTGTAAACACACTTATTTTCGTTCCAAAAGTGATGATTAACAACCAACAGTCATATTCAGTCAAAACATTAAGCATTTGAAAAATCACCATTTCTGACCATTTTTAGAAAGTTCCTAAGGTCCAGGGTCATTGATTTTTTGACAAAGAATGTATTTTTTGACTTGTACAACAAATTATTCCAAATGTCATTTGTATCACGCCTCATGTTGAATAACTACTTTAAAAGGCCTCAGAGTGACCAAATAATCAATTTTTATAGACTTTTCCTCCTACTCAGAAGTTTTCGTTTTGACCGATTTCGAGCATGCAAATGACTCTAAACACACTTATTTTAGTTCCAAAAGTGATGATTTACATCCAACAGTCATAAACAATCAAAAGATGAAACATTCGAAAAATTACCATTTCTGACCACTTTTAGAAAGTTCCTAAGATCCGGGGTCTTCGATTTTCATCAAAAAATTGATTTTTTGTCATGTCCAAAAAATTATTCCAAATGTAATTTGTATAGTGCCTTACGTTGAATAGCAAGTTTTAAGGCCTCAAAATGACCAAATATGCCATATTTACAGACTTTTCCTCCTACTCCGAATCTGGCGTGGTCAACACCATGGCCCGTTAGCTGCGTTGTTCGACAGCTCCGCCGGCCTCGCCTGAACCCTGCTAAAATATCCTGACCTTCGACACCACCGAAGATAGAAAAGGGACCAGAATGTCCCCAGAACCGAAAAGACGGCAAGACAGAAGCCAAATTGCCTTCCGGACGAGTGGAAATCCTCTAGAGCAGGCTGACCGGGCTCTGAGAAAACGCGATCCAAGATGGCGGCGACTCCGGAGTAGGAGACGCCGCAACCCTGACTACGAGCTTCGACCTGTGCCGGCGACCCAGTGAACATCCAAGAAGTCGGATGGCCGGGAGACTCCCCCTCCGGGATGAAAATTCACCCCCATAAACCGAACGGCGTGCTGACCCGCATTGAAGTCGTCCGTCTGGCGCCTGCTGAGTGGCGCTGCCTTCACCTGGCAGGAGACGGCATCGGTCGCCCAGTAGACCCGGGAGGAGCTGAAGAGCCCGACGGAGCCGTGGTCAGCACTGGATGAGGTGAGAAAAATGAAGAGGACTGTCCCCGGTATAACGCGGAACTCCGTACCACGGCCCTGACAGCGGGACCCGGAATTCCTATTGTGCGGCCCCTCAGAGACCTCGCTCAGAGAGTAACCCTTGCACGGGGCACAGTTGCGGTGATTCCTCGGCAACCCCTGGGCAGACCCCGGTGCATGAGGCAACAGGAATACTTGTACCATTTCGGAGTGGGTCATGGGTCACGGAGGAAGGCACCCACCCCAACGGGGAGCGCCCTGAGACCGGGACCCACTAGACCAAGACCCTGCAGGGTGAAGAGCCGACGATAAGCAGGGAGAATCCGCAGAAGCGGACTGGGGGCATACTGAGAAGGCACAGAGGATACCAGGAGGTTAAATAGAGCCTCAGTCGCCACAAGAGGAAGGAAGAAGGGCCCTGATCTGCGGGGTCGTGTACAGCGAACCCCCTCTGGAAAGTGAGACTGGAGCAGTGGGAAAAAACCCCCAGAGGAGGCCCGGACTGCACAGCCAGCAGAAGTGGGGAGAGTACAAGATAGAGGGCCTTCATGACGAGGAGCCAGGGAATCTCAGGCAACAGTGGGGTAATTGGCCACCAAGCACAATTCTGCAGCCAGGGGTCTTGCATAGTCCTTGTAGTAGTCCCCAGAAGGACCTCACTAACCCCATGGGGAGAAACTGCTGAAGGTGAATGGCTGTATTTGGACCAATGTGAAATAGCCCGCAGAGGTGCCCTAAGATAGATTGGAATTCGGCCTGTCCAGCACAATCATAGACCCCAAATTCTGAACCCCCGTCTAGTGTAGACTTCAAACTAGAGGGCGTACACTGCCAACGCCCAAGATGGCAAAAGATAAAGAGCCCAAAACCACGAAGCAGGGAAAAATGGATCGCTATGCCAAAGTGCTCCCCACGGCGACGGGGGCGGAAGGAGGCAACGTACCTCTCCCGGACAACGCAGCTATACTGCAAGCTATCCACGCGTCCAGAGAGGCCCTGGAGGGGAAGATGGCGGAGGTTCATTCAGAAGTAACGCTGCTGTGACAAGACTTGAGGAAAGTCTCGGAGAGGGTCACTGAAGCTGAAAATCGTATCTCCGAGGTGAAAGACGTATCCCACGCTATGCACAAAGACGTGACGGGACTTCTGGCCACAATGAAGGAAGTCTCCTGGAGAGTGGACGACATGGAAAATTGTGCCCGTAGGAACAACCTCCGATTTATTGGATTTACAGAGGGCGCGGAGGGACCGGATGCAGGGTAATTCCTGTTGACATGGCTAAAGGACTCTCTCCCTAAGGCACAGTTCTCACTTTGTTTTCTCATAGAACGTGCGCACAGGATGCCGAATGCTCGTCCACCCCCTGGGGCCCCGCCGAGGCCCTTAATTGCGCGCTTCCTGAACTTTCAGGATCGGGATCTGATCCTCAGAGAGTTGTGGCAAAAAGGTGACGTCAAATATACCAACACACGGATAATGGTGTTTCCTGAGTACTCCCGGGAAGTGCAGAAGCAAAGACGAACTTTTGACGCAGTCAAGGCAAAGCTTAGATTGTTCGAGCTCCATTACATGTTGCTCTTCACCGGCGAAACTTAAAGTGATTTTCCACGGTTCCTCTCACTTCTTTCAAACCCCGGAGGAAGCATGGGCTTGGCTCGAAGAACGCCCTAACCTGAGTCGCAGATCAACCCAAACAGATACATTTCAACCAACACACCGAGTGAGACCAAGCCAGGAGCGAAACAGAGGAAAGAGGCTGCGACGTGCCGCGACGACACGAAGAATTAAGATGGGCACCCCCCTGTGAACACTACGATCCATGGCCAGCAAAACGCAAGTCTCGGACGAAGGCTCCTCGGGAGGGAACGCGGATCAGAATCCCCGAAAGACCCGTAGTCGTGCACCTTCAGAGATATCAGACAGAGAGTACTCAGCAGATGCGGATAGTGATCATCCACTCCTCAAAGACATTCAACAGATGGAAGCCCCGGATCCGACCCCACAACTCCTGACAGACCAACAACAGCAACAGTCCAAAGTGGTGAAGAAGGCTGAGATGTGCAGGTCGGTTGGCCGTCAAGAGACAGTAAGAAGCACCCAGGGCCTGATACATCCGTTAGCGTTTTGGCCCTGAGGTACTGAGACTGATAATACTTGTAAAGACTGTAGATATATAGGGGCAGATTTACAAGACCCTTGCGACTTCTTGCGCCGCCATTGCGTCACTTTTTTTGATGCAATGGCGTTGCAAAAAATGCGGCCTATTTACAACGTGACGCATCTAGGGAGATGCGTCACTTTGTAAAGCCCTGCGTCACATTATACCTGCGTCAGGTATAATGTATGCAGGGTGGCGTTCCCACGCAGGAAGACCTCGTAAAGTGACGCAGTGAAATCTACAAGATTTCACTGCGCCACTTTAGGACGCCACTGCGTCAAAACCTTACGCCTGCTTGAAGCAGGCGTAAGTAGTGACGCAGTGTAGTGGGAATAGGCCTCAACACGCATTGCTGGAGTTGCGTCGTGCTTGCGACACGACTCCAGCAATGCGTGACTTTTCTCGCCAACAGATGCGTAAGAATTTCTGACGCATCTGTCAATCCTTGCGCCATAGTGCGCCGTATTGTAAATACGGTGCATCTATGGTGGCACAAGGGTTTCTGAGGGTGGCGCAGGGAAAGTGACGCATCTATACAGATGCGTCACTTTCTTGTAAATCTGCCCCATAGTTGTTTGTTATTGGGTGGGGGGGAGGCGGGAAACAGACCACTTTGAAGCTTACTTTCGCTGCAGTTGTCATGTTGACGAATTTGGGGGTGGCGAGGGTGACTGAAGAGTGTAGAGGGGGCGGGATGTGTTCAGTATTGAATATTATTATGCGTTACAAGGGAGACAAGGGAAGACATATTTCGAAAGTGTTCAAATGGATATCAAGGCTCACAACAGAATGGAGGGCGGGGGTGGATCCGACGAAGTAACCTGTAATTGTGATAACTTACTGCTATATCAGTCATGGATGAGGGCCAATACACGGTGATGATGTGGAATGTCAATGGACTAGGGAATAAAATCAAAAGAGGACTGGTAACTAAATATCTCAGAAGACTTAAACCAGACATAGTCCTCCTGCAAGAGACACACCTCATGGGCACGCATTGTTCCTTTCTCGGGCGGGGGCAATACATCACATTGGCGCATGCAGGGTTTTCCACGGGGACGAGAGGAGTGGCCATACTAATTAAGAGATCGCCTCCCTTTCAGGTAACCAGGAAATGGGCAGATCCCAACGGTACATTTGTGGCAGTACAGGTGACATGGAATCGCAAAGAATTTTTACTAGTCAGCGTGTATGACCCCCGCGACTGCAACAACAAACCTTTGTAGTGTAGTTCCTATTTCCCTAATAGGCTCTGCGCATTGGAATAATATAACCTATAGGCTTGACATAGCACTGAGGTCGGTATGTCCCTATCGAGTATATTAAACTTAATTACTTGTGCCAGCTAGCTCAGAGGCCACTAGAAACTCCTTGAGAACAAGAAGGGAGTAGTTTCTGGCAACCAAAAAACATGACAACTTTGTTTCCCTTTAGAATCGGAACACTTCTCAGAATCGTGGAAACAATAGATAACAGTTTCACTCAGTCGATCGTGCATGCTTCGTTTCTACAGAGTTACACAGAAAGGAAAGACGGGCGTTTCAATAAAAGGTTTTATTGAACAGTCTTGTTTCTCGTGTAAGAGATATGTGCTGTTATGATCACAAGACAGTATGCAAGATAAATAATGTACAGTGTAAGCAGTAGAAATAAATAATACTGCGCTAGCATTATCTTTTAGCATATATTCACGTACATAAATAACATGAGCTAAAAATGCGAGTACTCATACGATGCGTCTCTAAGCTAGTTCTACCCCAATGTACCTAACCTAGTCTAGGTGTAGGGAAAGGAAAAAGTAGGTGGAGTATTCTCTAGTCTGGTATACTAAGAGTATGTTAAGTATAGTACGCCAAGTATGCCAAGAGTCCCTCTAGGTTCTAATCAGCTCCATACCTTGAGAATGAGAGAGGTGGGAATCTCTTGCCGGATCTGGAACTCTAACACCCCGCGAAGGGAGTCAGAACACTGGAAGCTGGATTCGTCTGCGTGCAGTAATGACAGCGTCTTCTCAGTGCGTCAGGCCGGGATATGGGCTCCTCTGAAGTCGAGGTCTCCTCTAACTTGCATGGGCAAGGGAAGGTATATTTATACCTGGTAGGTGTCTTGGAATGTTAGCATTGATGTGAAGTCGGACAGAGGAAGACGTCAGGAATGAACCCTTAAGGTATAACGGTTCATACATAATAGATGAGTTCTTGGAGAAATCAATAGTCCTGTGCTAGGGGAACTCCCGAAGCTTAAGGGTCTGGTTTCTGAGAACTCGTTGTGACGTTAGGGTGGACGGATGTCGGTGACCATGCCTGTATTTGGAGTGCACGGTTAATGCCTAAATAAGGACAGGGATTCTATGCCTATATAAGGGCAATGCGAATTGTGCCTATATAAGGACATGATTCAGGAAAACCTATATACGGACACCTAAAGCGGAATACAACACCCACTCCACTTTCGAATGAACGATAATACTAAATGCTAAACATTTAAATGCTAAACATAAAATTGAGTACCACATTATTGCTAAAAACATTTCTAAAAGCATATTAAAAGAAGCAATGCAATAGGTACTGTACATTTAAAGCATCGTTATCATTCTAAGCATATAATGGAAGTAAATGCAACATGAATGAATAAACAGAAATATATACATATGATGAAATGGTCGATAAGTTTTCAAAAATCAAAGCCATTGCATATCATGGAATTAAATGAAATGTTAGACAAGTAAGGTGACAATGTGTCCCTGGAAGTATTCAAAGAAGTCTGTTCTATAAGACTAGTTCTACTGTAAGCAGATTGTTCATTTGCCACATCATTTAAAAAAAAAAAAAATGAAAAAGAAAAAAGTTCAATTTCTGGGAAAAGTTCCAAGTTTTGAAAATATGAAGGCCAAATGTCATTGTTGCCCTGGTACACTGTGAGCCGAATCAAAGTCAGTGTATGGGTCTGGCATAAACATTAGAGCATCTATTTCCGTAGCCAAAATATCGTCCACCGAAGTTGGTGACATGTGGAACACCTCGTTCAGAAGGTTAATTGCACAGAGATGAGAAACATCACCTTCAGCAGAAGATGCAATGTTCGCGTCCGTTGTTACCTGTGTGCCTGTTGATCCATCTCGTACCTCAGCAGCTGCCGGAAGCGTCTGTGAGATCTCAATGAATGCCGTCATCAGGATCGGTTGCCTCTGGGGACAACACAGAGCATGGGCCGTTATCGGGTCCAGCAGAGTATCGATATCCGTTGGCATGACTGATGGGAGTGTTAGACAAGTGTCTAGCACGCATTCTTCACCGCAAAACAGGCAGCGTAGAACAGTTAAGATGCAATCTTGACAGATTGGTCTGAATGACAGGAACCACGTTGTATTAAGTTCCCGTATACGAGGCATGCCCAAAAGCTGTACTATTCGCTCACGGCATTTCCGTTCAAGGAGACCTTTCTCCACATCGCTCGGAGTGATGTTGGCGAATAGGCTTGCCATAGCGTAGTAGGAGGAATAGAAACAGAATTCCTGCAACAAGTGCGAGAATTAAAGGCACACCACCAAACACCGAATGTGCGAAGTTTGGGATGATTCCGAGGACAGCCTGGAAAGGTGCTAATAGTCCGGAACAGATGGTCTTAAATACATGTACAATCCCGCTTGTATCAGACACGTTAAAGATACGTCCTATCATTTCTACGAAATGTATAGGGCAGTTTGTACGAATTAAAGCCTGTATCTCTGCCGAAGTCCTTGCAACTTGTAGATCATAGGTTTCTTTGGCCGAGGTCAAAGGCACTGTTTGTTGTATAAGCATGGCTTTCATTCTTCTTAAAGTATCAAATCTTATAAAAGAGACATTCAACGAAGGCCACAAAGGCGACTCCCTGACTGTGTCTATTGGGGCAAACAATACTTGCATACAGCAAGTGACCCTGGAGTTGACCGTTACTAGATATGGGATGCCTGGCCACATGCCACAGCAACTCTGATCATTCAACATGAGGTAACTCCCATTAGAGAGTTGGCCAAATGTTGGATTAATCACAGCAGCTGGTGTACCCTGCTGGTGGCAGGACAAATTTGCCACAGAACCATTACAAGCCCCGTGTAAAGATATGTCCTGACAAATTAGTGAACCGTTTAGTGCGCTTTCACAGTGTGTACCGCTCAAAAACACTTCACGATCCCCACTCCAACATCTATATGTGTAAGGTAAATTCCAGGATGTCTTAATGTATTCTTTACCCAACCTTTCATATTTGCCTGCTTGCATCTGTTTGAGGCAATACTGAAACTGAAAGGAAGTCACAGGTAGACTAATTTTGCCATGAATAAGCCATTCTGTAGCTGGTTTTTCTGCCACTGTGAATGGTAACTTTTCCAGTTTTTCAATGCTCAGCACTGTATACTTCGCTCCCCTTTGTGCCAGTTCGATCTGTTTATCAGTTAGATTGTATTCTGCAAACAGAGCCGACGTGTTGATAAAACGCCAAGGCACATAGCCCGCACGCAAAGATTGCAGCGTCCAGCTTAATAACACAATAGAACGTAACTGAGATTGGCCATGTTGTAACATGGCTAAATCTTGTTCCAGTATGTCGATAGCAGAGGATACAATACTGTCCAATGAATAAATTCTGGAGGACAAAGTTGTTAACCCATTGTCAACCACAGTGAGAGTTTTCTCTAAATTAATACGATCAAGTTCACGTATTCGTTCTGCGGCCTCCATCTGTGACACCTTCCATGCTTCATTATAAGCAGCATAGATGCCGGCATATATGAAATGTTTTTGACGCGGTCTTCTTGGTCCAAGCAAGAATTCCCTAAGGTCTGCGTCTTCTTTAAGTAAAGATAAGTGTTGTTTCACATCCTTAAGTGTAGATTTTTGCAGCCAATCGAGGCATAATTTTCCTACACTGTATGTTGTTACTACCCCCGGATGCTGTCTTTGGACGTATCGTGGGTCTGGCCTATGAATAGTAAAGCCCTGAGTTTTATTCAGGAATCTTTCTTGACAGTTGTTTGTGTCTGTGGGCCAGATCAACCATTTTCTCCAATCAGGATTAGTTCTGTTGAGTTGTAGTATTGTGTCAACTGTAACCGCTGCCTGTGTATTGTTATCACTTGCAGGTGTTGGTACAGAAGGTGTTTTCATGTCTTTGATCTTGGCTAACCCAAGGCAAGACATTTGTTGGACAGTGTCATTCAAAAACATTATCTGCTGAGGGATCGATACATGCTCTAAATAAAGCTTCTGTCCCCTGTACTTGCCATTCTTTAGTACCCCAGACCGATTTTGTGTCTATTGAGTCTTTCCACAAGGTTGTATCCCTGTCTAGACAATTGGGCACTAAATGCTGCAGAGTAAATCTGTTTTGTATTAGTTAACATAATTTTTAGTCCTGTTTTGTTCACATTTTTATAGTAAAATGTTTCTGGATCAGATGTATTGTATCCTGAAAAATATGGAAACTTTTTAGCAAATGTTTTTGAACTACCTTTTGGAGGTGTAGGACAATGCTCCCATTGGTTAAACATAAACACATTTCTAGGTGTTGCTGATTTATGCAAAAAATGATGACCATAGTGATTATAGCAATACAGCTGTTCATAGTCTGATGAACCCTCTAAATATTCATTATTAGAAAATGCAGCAGACTTCTCTAGATCAAACATTATGTCATTTACAGTTTCAAAGTCCCAATCATCAGAATAAGTACTGGATGAAACAAAATCACTTAGTGAAATCTTAAATAAATGTGGAATGTTCAAATGTTCCGTAGGGCCGAAAATATCGAAATCTGTTTTGTCCCACACTATACCATCCTGTATAGGAACGGCTGTGATGTTCACTGCAGACAAGTCTCTTGTTTCACAATTTGATGACTTGTGAGGTTTCAAAAGTAAGTTCACTTCTTTTCTTTCAGTGTTCACATGGATATATCTGCCATTTGTAAGCACGCTCATAGTCATAACCAAAGCTAGCCACAGCATAAAGAAAAATATTCCAGAAATAATCCATAGGTCAATCCATGGTGAAACCAGATAAGTCTTTTTCAGAAAATGAAGAAAGTCTTGTACTTGCTGTTTGAAAGTTAATGATGCTGGCGACGTCTCAGGCTCACCCGGATCCTCTGAAAACGTATCAAAGTTAATGAAATAGCCATAAGCAGTTCTGTCAATTGTTGGAATTGCATCAGGATTTGTAGAAATTGCTGGAACCAGTTGATCACTTGTTACATTGGTGTAGACAGGTGTATTTGGATGAACTGTTACTTGAGTTTCAAGAGGGATGAGTTCCATAGCATTGTTGCTCAGTTCTTCATCTGTTACTGCTGAATTCTCGATGGTTATTAGTCTTTCAGTCTGAACCTCTTGGATAGTAGCGAGAGGAGTGTGTCTGCTACTAGGTCGGAGTCCACGAGGCCTACTATTTAGTATTGGCCACATACTGTGGTTTGATGAGGTCGATGGACGCAAATCTTTTCTCCTTTTTACCAGCAAGGGGCGGCAAAAGTACTGTTATTGTTTCGCAATCTTCTCTCTGACTAGATCCCCAACTTTTGGAATCCAGACAGGCCTTGCTGGGACCGCCGGTTTTTCCCCAGTGGTGGTTGGCTGCAGGAATACGTTGCTTTGTTTCGATCTTAGTTCATTTAGATCCTGTAAAACAGCCAAACGATCTTTGATATCAAAGGGTTTATTTTCCACCACTGTGCCTCTACATTCTAGATCTGGCACCCACATTCTTGTCCCAAATAGGACCTCATATGGAGTGACCCCCCTAGAGAACTTCTTGGCAAATTATTTAATGAGCGTTGGACCCCATATAGATGTTTGACCCACCCATCACCCGAACCTAATACCCTAGCTGTTATAAACTGCTTTATGTCCCGGTTTTCCTTTCCACAACAGAATTTCCCTCAGGATGAAATGGAGAGGAGTACCGCAAAGCAACGCCCAGACTGGCCATGGCTTCTTTGTAAGCCCGAGAGCTAAATGCAGGGCCCTGGTCAGAATGTAGCATGCCTATTGCGTATGCGCCGATAAAGACTCGCAAATCTTTTATAACAGTTCGAGCGTCAGCCGAGCGCTGAGGCCATATCCATAGGAACCTAGAGCATGAATCCACTGCGACCATTATATATTTATAGTTACCGTCCCTTTGCAAGGGACCGCAGTGGTCCAGGTAAACACAAGCTAATGGTTTGTCTGAAATTAACAAGGGTGTCTGCGCAGGACGTTTCACTGTTGAGACTTTCATCTGTTGGCATATTTCACATTCCAGAACATAGTTCTTGGTCTGTTTCCTAATGCCAGGGCACCAATATCTTTGTTTCAGTAAAGATACTGTTGCAGAAATGCCTGCATGGGCAGAGGCTATCCCTTCGTGTGCTGCTAGGATTAGTCCTAATCTATGTTCCTTGTTTGGAATTACCCTATCCCCCACTCCAGGGATTCGAGCAAAAGGAACGTTGTTCGCATCAATTACATAAGAGTACTTGAGTGGAAACTTTTTTGGTAACGCTGCACCACTGCCTTTGCTCGTAGCATTGACAGCCAACATTATCTCACTGTCTATTCTCGTTTTTGAACGAGTGATCGCAGCTACGGAAGCCGTCTGAACAGCCCCTTTGCGGCTTCGTCAGCCAATGAATTCCCTGCAACGTGAACGCCATCACGTTGATGACTCAGTGTATGGATCACGTGAGCCTTTGGTAGTTCGTTTTTAACTGAACTACTTGTTCCCAAAGCGTTTTATGCTTTATTGTGCCACCTTTTGCATCTTTGAACCCATTTTCAAGCCAAGTTTGTATATATTCATTATACTGACTGCACACAGTAGAAAGAATCGCACACTATTAGTGTGGGAATTCTCGATCTGTACTTTCAAGTGCCAGTTTGAATGCTTGTAGTTCAGCTCGCTGAGCTGTACAATCTCCTAGAGATTGGGTTTTTGTGACCATAGGTCTGAAGTTGCCATCTCGCATGCGACCTTTAACGATTGCGCACGCTGCACTGTAAGCTTGCTTACTCCCTGTTGCGGGTTGTGCGGATCCGTCAGTGTAAATTATGAATTCGTACTGATCGAGAGGCAGAATCTCAGTGGGCAGAGGACATTCATGTTCATATTGCAGGAACGCTTGTGTTTTTAGATCAGGATCAAAAACATATTCAACATCTGTTGCAGCAAGATAATTAACCCATTGTATCCATCTAGGATGTAATGGTTTAGCATTTGGAAGGCTCGCTTTTGTTACCGCCTCTAAGGCCGGAACTGGGGTTACGACAATAATGCGTTTCCCTTGAGCTAGAGCTCTTTCTTTTGCTACTGCAGTTTGAACTGCTGTCAGTATTTTTCAGATGAAGTGAAGCGCATTTCTGCTTGATGTATACAAATGTGATTTGTATGCAATTGGTACTTTTTCACCCTCATTAAATGTTAAGTAGGTGAATCCGCATTGACCCGAAATTATTCGGATCACTAAATTGCGTTGACTTACGCGTGTTTGTAAGTGATTTGTTGCTAACATGTTAGCTTGGAGTGAACGCAACATTTCTGTGTGTTCCTGTGTCCAATTTTTGATTGAAAAATCAGGTTTGATTAATGCGTAGAGAGGTTTAACCCTTTCTGCGTAATTTAGAATGTATGTTCTTCCAAAATTTAGGAAACCCAGTATGGATTGTAAATTTTTCAGCGTTTTTGGAGGTTGGAGCAGCGCACACCTTTCTAACAAAGTTGGCTGCCAGGCTCTTGTCTTCACTTAAAAGCTCATATCCTAGGAAGAGGACATTGAGATGGGCAATTTTGGATTTTTTAAAGTTAAACTTATAGCCCTCAGAGGCGAGCCCAATATAATGGTACTCACCCTGTTCAAGTGTTTATCCAGGTCATCGTCAGTCAGATAGATGTCATCGACATATGACAATGCCTCATTATCATAAATTTGTAGTAACTCCGTTACCCTCGCTGAGAATAACCCCGGGCTGTTCTTGAACCCTTGTGGGAGTCGACAAAATTGACGCTGGGTCCCCATGATTGAGAAAGCTGTTAAGTACCTGCTTCCAGGTGCTATGTTTTGACAAAAGAAACCATTGGAGATATCCAATGTGGTTTTATATTTTTTACGCACAATGTTATTCATTAATGCTGTGCTATGTGCATTTTGCACTGCAAATGTTTTAGAACAAGTGTTTAAGTGTCTGTAATCCAAAACTAGACGATATGTATTGTCTGGTTTGGAGACAGGAAACAAAGGATTGTTCATTGAAGAGGTGCATGTTTCAATCACCCCTTGGTATTCAAGTTGATCTAAGATCTCCCTGACCTGTTTTTTAGCTTCTTGCTTTATTGGGTACTGCCTCTGTGCAGTAGGTTCATTTTTAAGATGTATTTTATGGTGAGGTGAGTCCTCATCCCATCCTACATGATTTTTGTATAGTGCTGGGGCCTGGGCTACTGTCCATTTCCTGGCATAAGTATATTTTATGTGAATTGGAATATGGTTGGAGAAGGCAGGCATAATAATGTCTTCACCATGTGGGCACTCCCTGACAAATTGTGGTGGCCAGTCTTTTTCTGCTAGAAGTATATCATAACCCCTTGAAAGTTTTTCCCAAAAGAGTGTTTTCACCTGTCTTGGTATGTCGCCCTCCATCCGGAGTGTTATTTCATATAACTTTTGTGGAGTACTAACTCTGGTGTCTACAGTCTCAACTGTAATGTACTCATTCAAGTCCACTATCTCCAGAAGTTCCTTCAGGTTCTGGCGAGCTATTGTGACTTCTGCCGCACTGTCCAGCATTGTCTGAGCCCATTCTCCGTTCTTGAGTTGTGTTCTCAGTATCCTCGGCATGTCTGACCTTCAGACCTGCTACCTTCTTTTTTGAGAATTGAGGTTTAGATTTATTTTTCGGAACGTGTTTGTCGTCTTTCGATTTTGCGCGTTCTTCTCTATGTTCTGACCATCCTCTTCTTTCCGATGTCTGTGACGATATCTGAAAGGTACGAGAGGAACGTGTATCAGTATCTTGATACCTGTCAGGCTTTTTCAAATTATCCCTATTCCTGAGGTTATACCTTCATTCAGAGGGCTGCTTTTGAGGAGACCTACCTCGGGATTGAGAACGTTTCTCGTTCGAATTTTGTTTATTAGTTTCCCACTTCTTTTTAGAAGATGTAGGACTTTGTTTAATAGAGTCCTTCTCAGGACTTTCAGATAGTTTTGGCTTCACTGGTCTTCCACCCAAACTATCTCTGCCTAATTCTGCATAAGATTGTTCTATTATTCTGGGTAGTTCTCTTTGATGTTCTGTAACATCGAATTCTCTTAATCGTTGGCGGATCGCCACTGCTGCTGCCTCCCCTTTAATATTAGATAATATTATTGTTGAGACCTGGTCGAAATTTTTCAGTAATTTCATACCTAAATTCAGAGCAGGCTCTGCCCCGTATTCATTTTGAATTTGTTTCAGGACAACAGGTATTACTACAATTGACGGAATACCATGTGTTTTAGTATAGATGGCAGCAAAGACTGAGCCCCAAGTGGTGCAGTCTTCCAGTTGTGGTGTGATCCCCATTGGTAAACAGATTGTTAGGATTCTGTGTTTCTCATAAGGGCTAGTATTTGGAAATACCGCTTCTATTTGAGTAATTTTTTGAGCTATCCAGAATGGAATTTGCTCACGTTTTGTGGGCATTTTTCCCATGACTGCGTATAAAGTCTGTGGTGTAATTTTTTGTGTATTCCCCTGTTGAGGAGTTTGATATGGAATGGTTAATGGTGGTTGGACTGTGAAAGTCTGCATGACATATTGGACCAATTGTCTGTATATTTTTATTAACTCTGTAAGTTGAGTAAGTAATTCCTCGTCTGACATCTCTTCAATGTCAGGATGAGGTTTGTAGCCGGCTAGAATCGGCCATGTTGCTCCTGGTCTACCTAGTGGACCGAGCTTGGTAATGTTTTTGTGACGTTTTAGGGCGCCTTTAAACCAGAGCTGATGCTCCTGGTATGTTAGTGGAATTTCAATATCCTCGAAAGGAATATATTCCTCTGGTGGTTCATCTTCTTTGTAGAAGTGAAACAGTCTTGTTACTGAATTTGATTCAGGGAATATTATCCATGAATAGAATACCTCTGTCTGAAAAGATTCGTGTGCCTCTATCACGAAAACTGCTCTACCGCCTCTTGGTGGTAGGCCGTGTTTTATAAGTTTTAGAGTGATGGCTCTTCTTAAGTTTGGATGGATGTCTATAACACCCTCCTCAGGTTCATTTAAACCTGTAAAGTTAAAAACTGTTACGACTGGGTCAGCCGTAGCTCCACCGGTTTCGGTGGCATTGTCCCGTGTGGACATTTGTTTTTTGAAAAATGTAGAACAAGTTTCAAGGAAACAAAAGATAAGGTGCACAATATTTTGGAATACTGTATCCTTCAACGTTGAACAAACCAAACAACTAATATATAGGGTTTTTTGTCCTATTTAGTTATGGTGGATATTTAACCCTACCCACTCCAGACGTCTTATGGAGTATGTGAGTAGGGGTCTCTGAGAAAAGCATGACTGAGTTACTCAGTATCTAGCGTTAAATTACTGCCTTACCAAACGTTTGGGCGCCATGTAGTGTAGTTCCTATTTCCCTAATAGGCTCTGCGCATTGGAATAATATAACCTATAGGCTTGACATAGGACTGAGGTCGGTATGTCTCTATCGAGTATATTAAACTTAATTACTTGTGCCAGCTAGCTCAGAGGCCACTAGAAACTCCTTGAGAACAAGAAGGGAGTAGTTTCTGGCAACCGAAAAACATGACAACTTTGTTTCCCTTTAGAATCGGAACACGTCTCAGAATCGTGGAAACAATAGATAACAGTTTCACCTAGTCGATCGTGCATGCTTAGTTTCTACAGAGTTACACAGAAAGGAAAGTCGGGCGTTTCAATAAAAAGGTTTTATTGAACAGTCTTGTTTCTCGTGTAAGAGATATGTGCTGTTATGATCACAAGACAGTATGCAAGATAAATAATGTATAGTGTAAGCAGTAGAAATAAATAATACTGCGCTAGCATTATCTTTTAGCATATATTCACGTACATAAATAACATGAGCTAAAAATGCGAGTACTCATACGATGCGTCTCTAAGCTAGTTCTACCCCAATGTACCTAACCTAGTCTAGGTGTAGGGAAAGGTAAAAGTAGGTGGAGTATTCTCTAGTCTGGTATACTAAGAGTATGTTAAGTATAGTACGCCAAGTATGCCAAGAGTCCCTCTAGGTTCTAGTCAGCTCCATACCTTGAGAATGAGAGAGGGGGGAATCTCTTGCCGGATCTGGAACTCTAACACCCCGTGAAGGGAGTCAGAACACTGGAAGCTGGATTCGTCTGCGTGCAGGAATGGCAGCGTCTTCTCAGTGTGTCAGGCCGGGATACGGGCTCCTCTGAAGCCGAGGTCTCCTCTAACTTGCATGGGCAAGGGAAGGTATATTTATACCTTGTAGGTGTCTTGGAATGTTAGCATTGACGTGAAGTCGGACAGAGGAAGACGTCAGGAATGAACCCTTAAGGTATAACAGTTCATACATAATAGATGAGTTCTTGGAGAAATCAATAGTCCTGTGCTAGGGGAACTCCCGAAGCTTAAGGGTCTGGTTTCTGAGAACTCGTTGTGACGTTAGGGTGGACGGATGTCGGTGACCATGTCTGTATTTGGACTGCACGGTTAATGCCTAAATAAGGACAGGGATTCTATGCCTATATAAGGGCAATGCGAATTGTGCCTATATAAGGACATGATTCAGGAAAACCTATATATGGACACCTAAAGCGGAATACAACACCTTAGACAAAGTGTCGGGCATACTTTTGGACTCAGGGCCGGCCACGCATATCATAGGGGGGACTTCAATTATGTGATAAACCCCCACCTAGATCATACACATGTGGGATCAGAGACCCACGGACCCACACATCTGGCCCAGTTTCAAGACACATTGGGGCTGACTGATCTTTGGAGAAGGCACCACCCACCCACACATGCTTATTCCTACTTCTCGGGAGCCCATAAGGTACTTTCCAGACTGGACTACTTGTTTGCTCCGGCTGGAGAGATAGTGACCATAGAAAAGGCAGAATATCTAGCAAGGGGCATATCCGATCATTCGCCGCTGTTGCTCACTGTAGGCGGGAGGGCCGGGAGACGCAGTGGAGAATGGAGGCTGAATGCCTGGGAGTTACGCGATGGAGCAATTGCCAAGGAAATCCGCATAGACACAGAATTGTATTTTAAGGAAAATCAGGGTTCAGTGTCGTCGGCGGTCACCCTGTGGGAGGCATTCAAGACAGTGATGCGAGACAGGGCGCAAAACATTATTGCACACAAAAAGAAAAAAGAGGCACAAGAGATAGAGAGTCTGGAATGCAAGCTGCTTGACTTAGAAAATAGTGGACTCCCCAGAGCAGATGACCGTATCCTCCGCCAGATAGAGATAACGAGACAGGAATATAGATCTTTGGTGACCCAGGAAGTTAAATCCCATCTCCTGGCCACTCAACATCGCCTATATTAAACAGGAGACAGAGCAGGGAAACTCCTCGCCTGGTTGAGTAAGAAAGAGACAGAGGCGAGATGGGTCGTGGCTATACAGGAACAGGGTCAGACTTACACGACACCCCAGGAAATAGCGGGTGTCTTTGCCCGCTACTATGCGGAGCTCTATAGACGCAGGCCACTAGCGAACGAGACGCAAATTAACAACTATTTGGAGGCCATTAAAATTCCCACTCTTCTGCAGGAAGACAGAGATATGTTAGACAAAGAGCTAACCTTGGAAGAAGTGATGGAGGCAATACAGAGACAAAAGGCAGGGAAAACTCCGGGCCTGAATGGGTTCCCCGCGGAATTCTTTAAACAAAATGCTAGTTTCCTAGGCCCACATCTACTAAACTTGTTCCTAGCAGCGAAAGAAGAAGGAATACTCCCACCTGATCTACGAACGGCCACTGTGGTAGTGATCCATAAAACAGGGAAGCCCCCAGAGAATTGTGGATCCTACCGGCCAATATCACTACTCAATATAGAGACCAAAATACTTGCAACCGTACTGGCGACACGCTTACTAACAGTGATTACCCCCCTTATCCACAGGGATCAATCAGGCTTTATGCCCAAATGATCCACTCGTTTCAATCTGCGCAGGTTGGCCAACTGGGTGGATACAGTTAAGCATAGGGAGAGCCCACACGTGCTCCTCTCCCTCGATGTCGAAAAGGCCTTTGATACGGTCCACTGGCCATTCATGAGGCAAACGCTAAAGAAATTTGGTTCGAGACCGGTCTTTATGGGATGGCTGGAGCTCCTTTACACAGAGCCAACGGCTAAAGTCCGAGTGAATGGAGTGACTTCGGATACCTGGCCCGTTCAAAGGGGCACCAGGCAAGGATGTCCCTTATCCGCACTATTGTTTGCCCTTGTCCTAGAGCCTTTGGCATGCCTAATCAGATCGCACCTAGCGCTGAGGGGTTTCACAGATGAAAGCCAAGTCCTAGAAGAAGAACGCATATCGCTTTACATGGATGATATCCTGCTATACGTTACCAAGCCAGCAGAGACGCTCCCGAAGATACTGCAAATATTTGCTGAGTACGGTCAAAATGCAGGCTATAGAATTCATTGGAGTAAATCCAGCCTGTACTCACTGGGGAGCCCCAGCGAGACTTAAGACATCCCTGAATGTCTGCAGGTAACCCAAGAAGGGTTCTGTTACCTTGGCCTTTATATTACCATTGACGAAGTGATTAGCCTGACTCAAAATATCAAGCGAGTCCTGCTAGAATTCCAAGAGGAGGTTAAAAGATGGAGAAAACTCCCTATGACAATAATGGGCAGGGCCACAATGTATAAGATGATCACACTCCACAAGCTGCTATACATACTACAGAACACCTATAGTAAGATGCCAGAGAATATATTCACCACATTAAATAACGAGCTCCGGATACTCCTGTGGGATGGGGCGCACCCAAGACTGGCGCTGCAAACACTTCAACGTAACCCGTATAACGGGGGTCTTGCCTTACCAGACATTAGAGTCTACTACAGGGCAGCCCACCTGGTGGTGATTAACGACTTGAGTCACGCCACATGGGACCACCCCACATATACACTTGAGAGACTTCAGTTCCGACACCGTACCCACTTACATTACCTATATGGGGGCAAAGGTGTCAACCGACTCCTACCAGCCACCCAAATTGTGATCGAAGCATGGAAAGGGGCTGAGAAGCAGATGAAATGGGACGCTAGGCTTACGATAGAAACCCCCTATGGGAAGGGACGAGGCTATTAGAAATTGGGAAGCTTAAGGGCTTTAAACAATGGGATATGATTGGAATCTCCAAACTAGGGGACGTGCTAGAGAAAGGTACCCTGGCATCCTTTGACGCACTCCAAGTCACTTATCAATTAACAAATACTCAAAGATATGCATATCTCAGACTGAAACATGCCTGGAAGGCCGAAGGGTTAGACGCAATCGATCACCCGGAGTTCTCCCCCCTAGAGGGCAGACTCTTGCAAGAAGAGATCCCAAACAAGGCCATCTCATGGATGTACAAAACTCTACTTAACAACATGCCTGACAAATTGGGGCCACTGAGAGCCAAGTGGGAACTGACCACAGGACCGATGGAAGACATCGACTGGGAGGCAGCCCTCATGCACCCACGGGAAGTGGCAATCAAACAGAGGTTACGTCTCATACAATATAAGATCCTGCATAGGGTTTACTTTGACAGAGCACGACTTCACACCATGGGACGAGCAGAATCCCCAAACTGCTTAAGATGCCAGACCGAGCGAGGCACATTCATACACACAATATGGGACTGCAATAAAATCAAAACATACTGGGCCCAGATAGTGGGGGAACTGAACAACATACTGGGGGCCCAACTTGAACTAGAGGTTAAATATGTGCTTTTGGGTATCCCTTCGGAAATAGACCTAATGCGCCATAACTGATGTTAGCCAACTTGGGACTAGTAGTAGCTAAAAGAGACATAGCCCACCACTGGGGGGCATCAACACCCCCTACGCTTAAGGAATGGAAGGCTTTCTTAGACCTATATATGATAGCGGAACAAGTCACATATACAGCCAGGGGGTGTCCGCGCAAATTCAAAAAGATTTGGGCGCCATGGATAGACTACTATGGGCTGGAGCTTGAAGGGATGGAAGATGATGTGTGCTCGACAAGGGAGGAACCGGAGACCGAGCCAAAGTAAATTTTGGTCCACACTTCCCCAGGACAGATATGCTAGATATATATGTAAACCTCGAGACTGGTAACTGTGAAAAGAATGATACATTTGCTTTTTCCGTTGGAGATATCGTCGCCACACTCTGTCTTGTGTAATCTGATGATGCATCTTACCCTGTATGACTCGTATATCCAAGGTTCCCTTGTTTATAATGTTAATAAAAACATTTACAAAAAAACATTCGAAAAATCACTATTTATGACCATTTGTAGAAAGTTCCCGGGTCACTGATTTTCGTCAAAAAATTGATTTTTGGCATGTACACAAAATGATTCCAAATGTCATTTGCATCGCGCCTCATGTTGAATAACCACTTTTTAAGGCATTAGAATGACCAAATATTCAATTTTTGTAGACTTTTCCTCCAACTCAGAAACTTGTGTTTTGCCGATTTTGAGCATGAAAATCACTGTAAAGACACAGGGCCAGATTCACAGAACTAACCTGAGACAAAAACCTAAACTTACTACTTTTGGTATTCACAGAAGGCACTTACGATTTTTGGTTTTCACAGAATGCACTTACGACTCCTAACTTTACGTCCGCACTCGAGCCGGAAATTCCGCACTCGGGCCGGAATTTCCGCACCCGAAGCAGAAATCCCGCACTTGTGCCGGAATCTCCACTCCCGGGCCGGAATCTCCGCTTCCGAGCCGGAATATCCGCATTTGGGCCTGATGATCATTTCAAGTGCCTACCATCCCCTACCATGCTCCAGCTGAAGTCAATTAACACTAACTTCAAGACCAGCACCACAAACCATATAAAAGCAGCACACATTCAAGGAACAGGTTTGGCCACAGAGTTCCTGTTTTCATTTGCTGTTCATCGCTAGAGGAAAATGTACCAAATGAGGAGGAAGAAGAACTTCACTACTGAGCAGACCACCATGATTGTGGAGTTCATTGTGAGGCACCACAAACGCCTATATGGTCTCCCACCTTACTGCACCAGTGGCACACAGAAGGCAGCTCTATGCAGCATTTAGCCACTGCTGTCACAGCATTTGGGGAGGATGTGCGCACAGTCCGTGACATCAAGAAAAAGTGGCAGGACGAAAAGTTGAGGGTGAAGGAGAAGTACTCCAGGATCGAGTTGAATAAGATTCTCCCTGCCCCACAATCTGGAACACGCCTCCGTCTCACCCCACTTGAGGACGATGTCCTCACTACAATCCACGCCCACATGCTCCATGGGCTGCCTGTGAGTGATGTCCGCAACGTGGTACCAGGTAAATGGGATGACAAGAATAAGTATATTAAAAGATTGTCTGTGTTGCACTGCCATTGTGAGTAAGGAAGTTGTCCAAAGTTTATATAAAAGTATCGTCAGTCATCGGCTCATGTGTTTCCCTCTATATGTTGTACCACAAGTCCCAGAATCCTTTGTATTAGAAATGGTAAAGCCCTTTCCCACTATTTCAAACATGGGCCCAGTACTGCTGCGTATATGCCTAACACTGTTAAGTAGCAATTGACAAAGTGCCCCTTCCGCTTATCCAGACGCGGCTGGGTCAGTCAAGAACGTAATGGGGTGGGGGTTGCGGTGCAGAGGAAAATCTACTGACAACAGAATAGGGAAAATAAATACAATTAGCCAAAAAGTAACTCACCTTGTGCCAGCCAAAATCACAAAGCAGAAGGTGAGAGAATCCTTATTTTAAAACATTTCATTCCCATATTCCGTTGTCTATTTCCCACCCTGCCACGCCATTACATCCCCAACGCCCACTGCTCCTACCTGCACCGGCCGTGGCAGTACTTCACAATACTGTTAGCATGCAGAAGATATGAGGAAATGTCTGACAAGTTCCACATGTACATTTTCCATTTGGTGATATTTCTCTCTTCTCACCTATTGACACATTCAGCCAGAGTTCAGACAAACACAGTAGCAGAGGTCCCTGCATCTTCTGGGAGGAAACAACATCATACAGAGCAACGCATACCACCCTCACTAACTGGTAAGTCAAACTGGTCAGGAGATGGTCAAAATGCATACATTGTCAGCAGACAACAGAGGGACATATAGGGCCCAAATCTCAAAGGTAACCAGAGAGGAAAAACTAGCTTTACAACTATTGGAATTCTGAAAGGACATTTACCTTTAGCAAATGACATTTGTGACTAGCGAAAGACAAAATATGATATATCTAGGCTCATCATAGCTTTGTGATTTGTGAACATTACATGTATTCCACCAACAGTTTCAGAACTGTGAACTCAATCCTAGAATCGAGTGTCACAACAAGTCAAAAACGAGTCCCCACTATATTGTAATTGTTTTTGTAGACTAAATCAAGAAATCCAATGTTTTTTTTTTTTAATTCTTTTTATTGAAAGTACAAGAGACAGCAGCACAGTAATAGTAAAGTATAATGCATCTAAGATCTTCAATTCACACATGATATATATCAGTACAACAAATCAAGATTATTTCATAGCTTGGACTTAAGAAGATTGGTCATCGTCCTCTGCAGGTACTAAAAGCGCCTCACATATATCCCCTCTGTAGGTATTCCATGCGCCCCAGATTGAGGACCACTTTTTTGGGCATCCCCGTGCAATATACACAGTCTTTTCTCTGAACATACACCAATCAAGGTTTTGTTTCCATTTTGACAATGTAGGTGACGTGTCAGACCCCCAGTTCTGTGCAATGTCCCTTTTAGCTGTTGCGAGACCTAAAGTGATATGTTTTCTCTGCGGTGTTAAGGTCGGTAGGTTCCCAAATGTTAAGGAGGCAGTGCCTCGCCTGGGGGTGTATGTTTTTATTGAGGACCGTCCTAATGGTCCGATGTATCTCTTGCCAAAATTGTTGGATGTGGTTGCATTCCCATAGCGTGTGCATAAATGTGCCCACCTGTCTACATCCCTTACGACATTCACCACTGTCTCCCCTTCCCATACGCAGTAATTGCGGTCCTGTGATGTAAGTCCTATGCAGGATCTTGAGTTGGACCAATCGCAGCCGGGCGGAGATACCCACCTCCCGGGGAGACGCCACTGCCTCCCGCCACTCATCGTCATCCATTTCCAGGCCGTCTGCCCTCCAGTGTTCCCTAAGTTTCTCAAGGGGGTCAGTGGTATTGTGTAGCAGTTTCTTATATGTAAGGGAGACCGCTTTCTCAGGCAAGTCGCCATCCAGGAGTCTATCCTCCAGCGGGGAGGAGTCAGGGAGTGAAGTGCCCTTCGGTATATCCGCGTAGAGGGCATGTCGGATCTGTAAATAGCGGAAGAATTCTGTGCCCGCCATTTCATATTGTCGCTGTATCGTTGAAAAAGGTATTACCTCTCCCCCGGACCATAAATCACCTATATGTGATATACTAATTAGGTCCCATCTATCGAAACCCTTGGAGGTCCGCAGCTGACCTAGTTTTTCCGAGTCCCACAGGGGGGTGGCAAGAGTTAGTCTATTCCTCCAACCCAAACTTTTCTGAACGTCATGCCATATCCTCACAGCATGACTAGTTGGGCCAGTAAGCGGCAACTTTTTCCGGTGGGAGTACAGTGCTATATTGAAGTTGCCGCCCGGCAGGAGCCCTCTATCCATGGCGTATCCTGGATCTTGGGGGCCGCGGTAGGTGGCTTGGTTAATGGCTGCTAGTTGAGCAGCCCAATAGTATTTTTTAATATCTGGGAGGCTTGTGCCTCCATCATACCAGTTGAGAACCAGTTTTTTATGTGCTATGCGGGGTCTACCATTCCAGATCAATTCCCTCTGGAGACCCTCAATTTCTCTAAAATAACTAGCAGGTACTGGATTGGGCGCATTTTGTAATGCATATAGGAATCGGGGCAGTGACATCATTTTAAATAAAGCTGCCCGTCCTAGAAGTGAGAGGGGCAGCGTCTTCCAGGTTGTGATATCTCGCCGCAGCCTCTGCAGAGGTGGGCGCAGGTTTTTTTCAAAGTGCAATTTAGGGTCGGGAGTTACAAATATTCCCAGATAACGAAACCCATCTTTCGCGGTCTGAATGGGGCAATCGCCGAATAGCCGAGGGGGGATGCCCTTAAGCACATACATTATTGACTTATCCCAATTAATTGAAAAACCGTAGTGCCGCCCAAATGTCGCAAAAATGTCTAGTATTCTCCTGAGTGATCCACGGGGGGAAGCTAAAAAAAGAAGTATGTCGTCTGCATAGAGCGAGATACGATCCTCCCAATCCTTTGACCAATTCAGCCCTCGAATAACGGGATCCTGTCGGATCCAGGCCGCCAGGGGCTCCAGGGACAGAGCAAATAATAATGGTGATAGCGGACACCCCTGACGGGTACCACGGCTCAATTCGAAGGTCGCTGACCGTTTATTGTTGACTACTACCTGCGCCTGCGGTGCCGCATACAGTAGCCTGACCCAGGATATAAAAGTAGGTCCAAAGCCCAACTTCTCAAGCACCGCCACGAGATATGGCCATTCCACGGTATCAAAGGCCATCGAGGCATCTAGGTATAGTATAATGGCGTCTTCCTGGATCGTGTCAATCCTTCCCAATACACCATGTACACGCCTCAAATTAAGGGCCGTATTCCGCTGAGGCATGAAGCCCGATTGATCAGCGTGTACTAAACCATTAATGATCTTAACTAGTCATGTTGCAAGTAGCTTGGCGAGAATTTTGGGTTCCGCATTGAGTAGGGAGATAGGTCTGTACGCCGAGCACCGATCCTTCGGTTTGCCATCTTTGTGAATAACTATGAGAGAGGCCAATCGCTGGTCCGGAGGGAGGGTGCCTATACTCCTGCTTTCTTCATACATTGCCTTCAAGTGCGGGGAGAGCAAGTCAGGGCATAACTTATATAGTTCGATAGGGAGCCCGTTGGGACCCATGGCCTTCCCTGGTTTAAGACTCCGAATGGCCTGCGCTATCTCGTCAGTCGTTATGGCGCTATCTAGGTAAAGCTTATCGTCAGGGGAGAGCGCAGGCAATCTGATATCTCGCAGGAAAGCTCTAGAGTCTTCCTCCCCAAGGGGCGATGTGGATTTTTATATTGTACTAAAGTGTTCTGCGAATGCTTCCGTAATTACCATGGGGTCACTAATAATGTTATCACCGTCTACTTTCAGTTCGGAGACTATTCTGCTGGCTCTTTCCTTCTTATCGAGCCATGCGATCAACTTGCCGTCCTTATCTCCCCATTCGTAGATCCTACCATCTCTTTCAGCACCCCATTCCTTGGCTTTGTCTGTTGCTATGTGTTTGTATTCTTCCCTTTTTAGGTGTAGGAGGTGTAGTGTGTCTGGTGATGCATCCCCAACTGAGAGCCTCTCAAGGTCTAAAATGTCAGATTCAATTTTCTCCAATTCTTTGTGTTTCTCTTTCTTGGTCCCAGCTATGAGAGATATGGCATTACCCTGAACCACTGGTTTAAAAGCCTCCCATAGTATCTGCGGGGATTCAACCGAGCCCTCATTTTCCTGAAAGTAGAGCCGGATGGATTTTAAGAGTTCTTTTTTCACCTGCGGGTTTCGCAGATACCAGCGGTTGATTGGTGCGATCCCACCCGTCTGCGTCTCTCCCAACCCAATTTGTACCCACAGGGGGGAGTGGTCCAAGAAATCCAATGTTAACAAATATGACAATGATGAACAAGAAGTGAGATACAATTGTCAGGAGTAGTGCGAATGCATCCACTGTCCAACTTAGAATGTTTTTTCTATACATGAAATTGTCCAGTCCACCCAGCTGGTTATATATGTTATCATCGGATGGCATGTTTTTTGGCCATTAACAAAACACGATAGTGGACCTTACTTCAGGATTTGTTGTCATGTCAATTTGATAGACGTTGCTTCTAGGCAGTGGGGCCATTATAAGTTGAATGTGGGATCACTCATGATATTTAGTGCTACACACTTCTGCAACGGTAGTGCCCACAACTTCTTGTGCTTATCCTTTGTGCCTGAAATTGAGTGCATCATATGTGGCAGCAGAAATGTAAAGTTGCAAACACACTTATCATTGTAGGTCCAATGATGTCCTCCCAGATTCCAAGAACTACATTGACTTCTGCCACAAGGTTGGCTGTGACATCTGGTCAGGGACCACACACTGGGCAGGTGCGGGCCATGGTAAGTAAACCCAATAATAATGTACCTGAATGCTCATGAAATGTGCCTTTAATCTCCACTGTATGTCGTATGTGTTTTACATCACTGTTGTACTGCATCACAATATGCCTACACACGGCATGTAACCACATAACAGATCACACCATGGTGGCCATTGAAAGGATGACGCAAAATGTATGCCAAGTGAGTGCAGAATGGACATAAAATAGTACATAGTGTCATATGAAGTGTCCTAGACACAACTGCATTGTAATTCAATGATATGAAAACTCTCTTGCAAAATATCAATGGTAAAATCATATTGAAATTGGTGTGGATGAGGCTCACACTGATGCCAGTTGGGTTCTTTTGAGATGGGTGTATGGGCTGCTAAGGTGAATCTTCAGGAAGTGAATTTTTCAAATCACTTGGCTGAAAAGCACAACCAAATCCAGTGTTGGCGGCAACCATCAAAGCTTCTCAACTTACTCACAATGTGGGATCCTAGTCAAATGTTGCATTCTGCTTGCCTCCTCTTCTACTGTATTCACCTATATAAGTGAGTGATTGACATGTGAGGTTAGGATGTCTGCTGTACAAGACATCATCCGTTGTCAGCTAAGTACTACCATGATGTTGGAAATGGAGTATGGGAACAGAGGACACTCAAAGGATGGACATAACAAATGTGTGATCTCTCATTCCAAAAAGAGCCTTGTGACTTCATGGGTAGGGAAGCACAAATGACCCACAAATTGTACCTGACTATTGCACATCTCACACATGAACTCTGCAATGCAATGTCTGAACTGATGTGCAAATGTGAAACTGGTCAGCCTGGTGATGTACACTCCTTTCGACTTGTCAACAGACATTATACTCATGAAACATGTTAGTCTTAATGGTGAAGGTGTAATCAATGTAATGCGGAGGAGTCCTGATTATTTATCCCCTTCCTTAAAATATCAGTAACCTTCTCATACAGGTTTGTCTGTTGATGTGTCATCTCATTCATGTCAGTGCTGTGTGGAGGTAACAGCTGGCAATTGCTGCATGTGAGCAGGGGCCCACATGTAAAGTCCATGAGGTAAACATGCTGCACATTGGCCATGAATATCCTGTCAATGGTCATTGAGAATGACTATACATGTTAGCTCATAGCTACCATCTGGTGTACTGAAATATGGACATGTATGTCTCATCACAGCTGCTGACAGGATGACACAAGTGCAGCGTACAACCCCATCCCGGGGAATGCAAGACATCCTGGCTGCAGCAGTGAAACCCTCTCGCACCTGTCCATCAGGTAAGTGTGGCATGAAGTGTTTCCCTATCATAGATTCAAAAACCCTGCCAAAGATCCAAATCCCCTTCTGCATAGAATATGCAGTTGTTGTTTACACAGTTACATACATACCATTTCATTTCCATAAGTGTCACATGTGCCTGTTTGTAAATTAGTATAGCAGATCATTGAGTATGTTGTCACTTCCCTCTCCAGCTGCTGGATCGGGGACCGCTTCATCAACTACACCTATGAGGAGCCAGGTTCAGCAGTTGACATCAGAGGGGGTTGGCAAAGGGGCACAAAGCTGTGGCTGGAGCTGGTGAGTTTGCTTGTGCATTGTACATCTCCATTCAACACCTCAGTGCTATGGTGTGAGCTGTCACGTGTAGGGGTACCCAAACCAGGTCACATGTGCTTCACCTGTTGATGCTAAGTACAATAGAACCAACCCTTGTGTTGCACCACATCTTATACCAGGTCAATTACTTATCCTGTTGCAACCTCTGTGTTCCAGGGGATGATGAAGATGAGGAGGACGGACCTTCCACCAGTGTTGGGCGACGGGCACTCAAAGGGGAAAATCCACTGCTCCTCCAGGCAATAATGTCAGCTGCAAGTACTGCGCAAGAGGAGGAGGAGGAAGTACCCGAAGAGGCTGAAGGATTGGAAGATGATGGTGACTATCTGTCCATCCTCTCCGAGGATGATGATACTGATGCCATGGACAGAAATTTCCCAACACTGCCCAAATATTGCAAGGCCTCACACCCTCTGCCCAGCAATGTGCCACAGCCTCCTCCAACACAAAAGATTGCCTGTCCCCAGCATAAAGCTAACCAGCCACAGCTCACACGCACCCCAACATAGACATCACTCCCTCACAGCCCTCACATCCAGGACAGACGTGGTGGTTCCCCTACACACTCCTTCCTATACAGTGTATCCCAGGCATTCCCTCCACCATCTGAGGGAAGTACCAACCCTGTTGTGGTGCAGGTATCCCCTGGGCACCATTCTCCTGTCCACATGCTTCCACCTGCCACCCCCCCCTGCTGTTGGACTTGCCAGTCTCATCCATGGCCGACCCCTGCAGAGAGGGCATGCACCTGGCCATGGTGGCCAGTGGGAGCAGGACTTCTTCCAACAGCAGGCAGATGTGAGGCAGGACATTCGTGCCATAGGGGCTACCCTGTCAGACATGTCTGAGGCCCTGCAGGACATGTGCCAAATCCCTCAGGTTGTGGACAGTATGACCCATGTTTTGGATAGGATGGATAGATCTTGGCAAGACATGTCCAAGAATATCAGAGACATAATATCCATCCAAAGGGAAGAGAGTTTAAGACACCATGCCTTGGCCATGAAGATGATGGAGGGCATGATGAAAGTGATCCAAAGTCTCCCTTCACGGTCAACGCAGGGAGGGGAGCCATCACATCTGCCTGCAGCACATCAAACCCACACACCTGTACCACAAACTGCACAGGACCACAGCAAGGGTACACACCCACAACTGCGCCCTGAACAGGCACTCCCACCACCTGCACAACCACCACCACCCCCTGAACAGGCACTCCCACCACCTGCACAACCACCACCACCACCTGCACAACCAGCCCCTGTCCACGCACAAACACCAACTGTACATACACCATCTGCCCATACACCATCTGCCCCTGCACATGAACTTTCACCTTGTACAGGCACATGCACAACACCCACATGCACGTTGGTCACAACCCAGACATGATCCCTCACAGCGATCCTCACCTCCGAAATTGCGAAGTTGCAAGCACGATCCCCATTGATAACATCCCAAAAACTTTTTTACCACTGTGAATATGTGTACATAAAAAGTAATTCTCTTCACAAGTCAAGACTCTGTTGCGTATCATGTCCTGACAGGCAAATGTATAGCAATTTTGGTGGCCTAGAGATGTGAGGATGTATGTGTGTGTGTGACACATGTACAAGTGTAACCCCATCATTGCAACAAGCCATAATGTGCAGAGCAGATGACTCCCAAAATACATATCCATATTTTGTACAAGACATTCACAATGAAGTTAAACAAGGTAGAGCAAGTATGATTCAAAAATAGATTTTATGTAAATAAAAGTGAGGGTTTAGAAAAACAACAACAGTCCGTTTGGAAGGGAGAAAGGAAAACAAATGATGTTCTTACTACAGAAGGAGAAGGGAACTTGGATTGGGGTGAGGCAACAAAAATATAACACGTCAGGGAGCGTCAGGGGAACCAGTCTATTTACAAGGGGAAAAGTAAATAATTGTCCACAAAGAAAATTATGTCCAACAGGTCAAGTGTCCTTCTGGTCATCCTCTAGTACCACAATGTCCAGATCCTCTGAGTCTGATGCAGGCTCCTGGCTGGCCGGTGCAGGAACAGGCACCACACGGGGTCGGGACACATGAGGAGTACGGGGGGAAACAGTGTGGCGTAACGGACAGGGGGAGACATTGACAGTGATGTGGGAAGGAGGTTGGGATACGAAAGACAACATGGCTGCAGACAGGGAATTGACACTGGCAGTGAGGGTGGCCAGAGCTCAGGCAATTTCCTCTCGCATCATGCGCATCTCTAGACACATCTGCAGCATGATGCGAGAGGACATGTCTAGCTGACCCTCACATGCCCACATCAAGTCCTCTGGTACAGCCACAGAAGGAACAACACAGAGAGGGGTTTGGTTTGAACATGAGGGGTGTGGTGCCTCAGGTTCGGAGCCAATGTTGGTGTCGACCTGGCAGCTACGATGAGGGGGACAGGTTGCAGGGGATGCAGCTGGAGGCCCTGATGGAATGGGGGCCTCTAGAGTTAGGGAGGGGGTGATGGCAGGCCCAGGTTGGGTAGTGACCTGCCCCGGGGACACCTCACCAAAACTAACTGGTGAATGGTCCGGGGGAGAGTAGCTCTCCACCTCCCCCTGGCCAGAGTGTCCAGTTCTTCCCCCCCACTTCAATGTCCACAGCCTCCAACCGGTCCGTAGCACCAGAGTTGTCTTCCTGATAAATCCGGGTGTGCGCAATTCCCCTGCCTCCTGATGTTGAGGGTCCCGCCTCATCCTCTTCTTCCTCACTTGTTGAAAGAGGTTGTAGCCGCCGACGCACCAAAGATGTCCTGCTCCGAACCGTGTCCTGCTGTTGTTCCATTTGGCCAGTTGAGCCCACTGAAATGTAAGACAAATCATAATGTAGTGATTGTACACGTCAGGGCAAGACACATATCTAGATGAGCCAAGGTCAGACTTTGTTCTCCTCTGATCACACTATACAGTTGTCAGTGTTTATGAGCTTAAATTACGTGTATTTCACATTCATCTCCTGATTTGAGTCTGACATGGACATCTCATGAGATTTTTGGTGGCTTACACATCTGTACTGGCCAATCCTCAACTTTGGCATTCTTGTGATCTGTGTGTCCTGTCACTGCTACATAGGCAGGTTCCAAACCCAGTCCACAAAAGGAGTTCAGAGAGAGTCCAGATGGTATTCAAAAGGGCCTGTGATATGAAGTCTCAGCACTTTTACGTCTGGACAAATGTTATCTGCTGTGTAGCATTGTATGAGACAAGACAAATGCCGATTGGGGGGGGTCACACATCCATATAGGGTCTGGGCTATTCGGTTTGCTAAGTTGTGAGTCTAACCTTTTGATATTCCCTCACAAAAGCTGACAATACAGTGCCACATATTGGCTTCGGAGACTGATCAGGTAGTGCTGTGCACTGGTTAACAGTAGTGGCTCGCTGTTACAGCTACCTGTACATGAAAAATGGCATACAAGCCACTGAGGGTAAGACGTGTGTCTGTGGACACACTTGGCAAAATTGGAAACACTTAAGAGTGAGGCAAGGATCTCAAAGTCTGTCTTGACTCCATGGCACATGTTGATCTGTCTAAATCCGAACCCAAACTCACCGATTGCAATGCAAGTCACAGCATCCAATAGCCATTGGCCTCTCATACACACACTGGACAGTGTCTGTACCATTCCTCATCCAATGCACACATCAGTTATGATTCTCTTGGTTCACTGTTAGTGGTGCTGGCAGTGCAAATTTCTGTACAAATGCACATGTGTGGCTCAATTCCCCAGTTGTCATGAAGAAACTACAACTCCCATAATGCACTCTGCCCGGTACAGTCAATGTGCTACAGTGAGCCTTTTGCTTCATGATGACTGCTGCATAGACACCGAATAGGTGAATGGAGGCATGGGACGCACAATGCTACAGCTCTGTCTTCACTCACATCATACTTCCAGACACATATTGCATATAATGCACTTACCAGGTCTCTGCTGCTCATGCTCCTCCAGCTGAGCATGGAGGGTCAGCCAAGCTGCACGCAGGACCCTCCTGTACAGTGGCGAGAGGCGGGGACGATGCACATGGTGCTGGGAAGACTGGCCCAGGAGCTCATCTGTCTTGTGCCGGGCCCAGCGTTTTAGGTCCTCCCAGCGCTTGCGGCATGCCCTCGCCTTCCTGGTGTAAACGCCCACTGCACTGCAGCACTCACCAATGTTAGCCCATAGTCTGGCCCGCGCTGCATTGCTCAGCTGGTCCTCTGGCCCCCCCATATAGCTGAGGATATTTGGTCAGCGCCCCCTCAGCTAAAATGTCTAATTCCCTTTCAGTGAAAGGGGGTGCTTTCTCCTCATAACCCTCAGCCATTTTGGGGAAAATGAGGTTGAAAAGGGCAGCAGGATGGCAGAGGATCTGATCTGTGAGAGAGGATGACTCAGAAAGAACACAAAATGGCTGTCAACAACTTCCTGTGATGTATTTCCTGTCTCCCACTTCCTGTATTTAATTTCCTGTATGAAATAATGGTTTCTGGTTTAATTTCGGATTCACAGCCCGAAAACGTAATTTCCGGTTCCGGAGCGTCGAGTCCGCATGTGAGGCGCACGTTCCGAAACCGGAAATTTCGTTTTTGGGCCATAATCTCCGGAATTGAACCGGAACCCATTCTTTCATACAGGAAATGATATACAGGAAGTGGGAGACAGGAAATACATCACAGGAAGTAGTTGACAGGCATTTTGTATTCATTCTGATTTATCCACAATCACAGATCAAATCCACTGCCATCCTGTTGTTCTGTAGTGGAGAAACCTGAAATGACAGTGCAAGAGAAAATCATAGACATGAAACAAAAGGGAGAACAGACCATTTAAAGAGATTTGGGCTAGGACAAGGGGGGCTGACACAACATCAAACCCCAGTTTAGTTTTCTCCTCCTTTGCATTATGATACATGTAGTACATATTTAGTGCTTAACACAAGAGTTGTCTGTTGTGTTACGGAAAATTGGGGGGAAGCAGTGCTGTGTATCCCAGACACATAGTGCCAGATTCACCCATAATATCGTCACTCATGTTGTGGGCCCATCATTTGGGTGGGAGTCAAATCTGTTGAGGGCAAAAACTCTGAGAATGCAATAGTTAGGCCCTTTTGTGTTTAAGAAACCCATCCTCATAAGGTCTGGGAAGGTCTCTCAGAGCATGTAGATCTTTTCCTCTGAGTCAATAGATTCCTTAGGGACATCCACTACACTGATTGCTGACATGGGCACATGACCTGAAGCACGGTCAATCTTTTGACGACTGTCAACAGCTGTGTTTTACATGCAGTTAGTGTGGCTTGCAAAGTAGTCTCAGGATGGAATTTGTGGACAGAGTCGTAATTATCCAACTTTCATCATTGACAACAGACTGCAAACCACATTTTGTCCATGACTCAACAGGTTGCTCATGAGAAAAACGTTTCAGCCAGCCGGTCACGGACTTGCATACCCTGACCTCTGTTCTGTGCAATGGCCCGGTTTCCCGGATTCAGAGCTATCCGAGGTACAAGAGGTATGTGTAAGCCATGCGTTAAAGCTATATTGTGCAAAACACACAACAGGCTAATATGATCATGCACACCACTTCAGGGGAGTACATCAGCACACCCCCTGTACGGTCAAGACATCTGAATCACGACTTCAACAGACCAAAAGTGCGCTCCATGATGGCTCGAGTTCGTATGTGTGCCCTATTGTACCTACGCTGCGGTACAGTGGTTGGATGTCTGTAAGGTGTGAGGAGTTGTGGGGGGAGTGCATACCCAGCGTCGCCTGAGGAGGGAAGAAGGGCAATTGGTTACATTTCCCTCTTTAATTTACACAGAACATGAACTATACTTTGGTACATGCAGTGTCTGTTGAGACCGTGTATGTTGCTTTATGATTCTTATTGTACAATGGTTGTTAATTTAAGGTGGCATTCATACATTTCATTTACACATATCACTCATTTTTAGTGCTTGGTACTTACCCAGTATCCACATGTTGCCAAATTCTCCCGCAGCCATCCGCCGGGCAAGAGGTGACATGCGGAATACAAAGCTGTCATGGGTACTGCCTGGAAACACTGCATGCACATCAATGAATCTCCCACTGGCCTCACAGACAGCCTGCACATTGATGGAATGCCATCAGTGTCTGTTGCAGAAGATGTGTGCAATGTGGCGGGGTGGCTGAAGGGCCACATGGGTACAATCAATTGCACCCAGTACACGTGGGAAGCGAGCAATCAGATAGAAATCTCTAGCTGCCCTTTGTCTGCTGGCCAGTGTATGGGGCATTCGTATGTGGTGGTGGGCTCTTGCAGTGATGCAGCTCAGTACCTGATGCAAGCACCGCGACTGGCTTGCCTGGGAGATGCCCACAAGGTCACTGGAGACCCTTTGTAACGACCCTGTGGCAAAGAAATGGAGAGCAGAAAGGATCTTGAGATAGGCTGGAATGGCATGGGAGCCCCAGGTCACAGAGTCAAGTTCCTGCTCCCACTCACATACCATCTCCAAGATGAGTTCTGGAGGGAAACGGTATCTGGCCCTGACATCTTGGCTGGACATCCCAAATACGTAGATCCTTTGCCTGAAGATCCTCTCTACTCTCCTCCTCCTCCTAAGTCTTCTTGCCGCATGGCAAGGGGCAGAGCAACAAACACATTCAGCGACATGTTGAAAGAGTTTGTGTGTGTCTGCTCTGCTTTCATACATGCTGCAGGGCTGGGATTGGCTGTTGGGCTGCAGTGTGTCAGCTGACGGATGGTGGGGGATGGTAGGCACTTGGACAGGTGTTTAGCCTTGAGGAAAATGATCTACGGCCAGAGTACGGGTATTCCGGCCCGGGGGCAGAAATTCCAGCCCGGGAGCGGAGATTCCGGCACAAGTGTGGGATTTCTGTTCCGGGTGCGGAAATTCTGGCCCGAGTGGAGAAATTCTGGCCCGAGTGCGGACGTAAAGTTAGGAGTCGTAAGTGCATTCTGTGAATACCAAAAATCTTATGTGCCTTTTGTGAATACCGAAAGCCGTAAAGTTAGGATTTTGTCTCAGGTTAGTTCTGTGAATTGGGCCCACTTATTTTGGTTCCAAAAGTGATGATTCACATGCAACAGTCATATACAGTCAAAATATTAAACATTCGAAAAATCATCATTTCTGACCATTTTGAGAAAGTTCCTAAGGTCCGTGGTCATCGATTTTAATCAAAAAATAGATTTTTTGGCATGTAGAAAAAATATTCCAAATGTCATTTGTATCACACCGCAAGTTGAAGAACCACTATTTACGGCCTCAGGGTGACCAAATATGCAATTTTTATTGACTTTTCCTCCTACTCAGAATTTTTGATTTTGAGCGATTTCAAGCATGAAAATGACTCTAAACTCTTATTTTAGTTGCAAAAGTGATGAATCACATACAACAGTCATATACAATAAAAAGATTAAATATTTAAAAAAATCATAATTTCTGACCATTTTGATAAAGTTCCTAAGGTCCGGTGTCCTTCATTTTCATTAAAAAATGGATTTTTTGGCATGTACAAAAAATTATTCCAAATGTCATTTGTATCGTGCCTCATGTTGAATAAGCACTTTTTAAGGCCTCAGAGTGACCATATCTGCCATTTTTTTAGACTTTTCCTCCTACTCAATAGGTTGTGTGTTGACCGATTTCGAGCATGAAAATGGCTGTAAACACACTTATTTTAGTTCCAAAAGTAATGATTCACCACCAACAGTCATATTCAGTCAAAAGATATTCGAAAAGACACCATTTCTGACCATTTTTAGAAAGTTCCTAAGGCCCAGGGTCATCGATTGTCATCAAAAAATATATCTTTTGGCATGTACAAAAAATGTCATTTGTATCACGCCTTAAGTTGAATAACCACTATTTAAGGCCTCAGAGTGACCAAATATGCCATTTTTATAGACTTTGCCTCCTACTCAGAAGCTTGTGCTTTGACCGATTGAGAGCATGAAAATGACTTTAAACTAACCCTGGGCGGTGAACTCCGCTCCGCTCGCGGAGTTTGCGGAGTTTCCTGCACTCCGCGTTACGCGGAGATCGCGGAGTTCCGAAAAACTCCGCTTCGCGTTGCGTAGCGTAGTTTTTTTCCTCGCTCATGTTCGTCAACGTCAAGTTGGCGACCGCGAGCGAGGAAAATCAACCTCCCAGCGAGATTTTTCCTCGTTCGCGATCATCAACATCAAGTTGGCGAGCGTGGAAAATCAACATCCTGGCGAGATTTCTCAACGCGGGGGGGGTCAGGTTTCTCATTGCGAGTGGTCGTGTATGCTTGCGACAGCTCGCAATGAGAAACTGCCCGTTTGCGTTGAGAAAGCTGCTGCTCGAGTAAAAATCTACTCGAGCGGTAAAAAAGGAAAGCAGGGACCGCTTGCACTGTGCATGGTGCCGTTCGCAATGATTGCACAGTGCGGACAAGCATCCGGCACTGTGCAATCACCACGAACGGCATTTTTCTATCGTACTCCGCCACTCGCGTAGCCCTGCGTAGTGCGGCGGAGTTTTTTTTACACTTTGCGTAGTGCAGCGTAGTGCAACTCCGCGAACTACGCCCAGGGTTACTTTAAACACACTTATTTTAGTTCCAAAAGTGATGAATCACATCCAACAGTCATATACAATCAAAAGATTAAATATTCGAAAAATCACAATTTCTGTTCAGTTTGAGAAAGTTCCTAAGGTCTGTGTAATTTTCCTAAATTTTTTTTTTGGCATGTTCCAACAATTATTCTAAATGTCATTTGTATAGTGCCTTACGTTGAATAGCAAGTTTTAAGGCCTCAAAGTGACCAAATGTGCAATTTTTATAGACTTTCCTCCTACTCAGAAGCTTGTGTTTTGCCTGATTTCGAGCACGAAAATTACTTTAAACACACTTATTTTATGATTCACATTCAACAGTCATATACAGTCAGAAGATGAAAAATGTGAAAAATCACAATTTCTTACCATTTTTAAAAAGTTCCTAACGTCCGGGGTCATCGATTTTCATCGAAAAAATATATTTTTTGGCTTGTACAAAAAATAATTCCAAATGTCATTTGTATCGCGCCTCATTTGAATAACCACTATTTATGGCCTCAGAGTGGCCAAATATGCCATTTTTATAGACTTTTCCTCCTACTCAGAAGTTTTGATTTTGACCGATTTCGAGCATGAAAATGACTCTAAACACTTATTTTAGTTGGAAAAGTGATGATTCACATCCAACAGTCATACCTCAAATTGAATAATCACTATTTACGGCCTCAGAGTGATCAAATACGCTAATTTTATAGACTTTTCCTTCTAAGTCCGGCTTCCGCAGCAACCACAGCACCGAAACCGCCCTCATCGCCGCCACCGATGACATCAGGACCCTGCTAGACAACGGAGAAACAGCAGCCCTCATCCTCCTGGACCTATCAGCCGCCTTCGACACGGTCTGCCACCACACACTACGAACACGCCTTCACGACGCCGGGATCCAAGAGAAGGCCCTGGACTGGACCACATCCTTCCTTTCCGGCAGAACACAAAGCGTCCGCCTCGCCCCCTTCCGATCCAAGGCCACCAAGATCATCTGCAGCGTACCCCAAGGCTCCTCCCTCAGCCCAACGCTGTTCAACATCTACATGGCACCCCTCGCCCACGTCGCCCGACAGCACAACCTCAACATCATCTCCTACGCCGACGACACCCAGCTGATCCTCTCCCTCACCAAAGACCCTCACACCGCCAAAGCCCACCTCCACGAAGGAATGAAGGCCTTCGCCGAATGGATGAGGACCAGCCGCCTGAAGCTGAACTCGGACAATCGGAGGTCCTCATCCTTGGTTCCAACCCTTCAGCCTGGGACGACTCCTGGTGGCCAACATCACTGGGAACAGCCCCGCCACCCACCGACCACGTACGCAACCTAGGGGTCATCCTCGACCCCACCCTCTCCATGACTAAGCAGGTCAACGCCCGTTTCCTCATCCTGCTTCAACATCCTCCGAATGCTCCGCAGGATCTTCAAGTGGATCCCCACCGAAACAAGAAAACAGTCACCCAGGCCCTCGTCACCAGCAGGCTGGACTACGGAAACGCCCTCTACGCAGGAACGACGGCTAAGCTCCTGAGACGGCTGCAACGCATCCAGAACGCCTCTGCACGTCTTATCCTCGACATCCCCCGACTTGCAGCCACATCATACCCCACCTGAGAGACCTGCACTGGCTCCCTGTCAACAAGAGGATAACCTTCAAGCTCCTCACCCACGCACACAAAGCACTCCACAACTCCGGACCAGCCTACCTCAACAGACGACTCAGCTTCTACACCCCCACCCGCCAGCTCCGCTCGACCAGCCTCGCCCTCGCCACAGTCCCCCGCATCCGGAAAGCGACCGCCGGCGGCAGATCCTTCTCCCACCTCGCCGCCAAGACCTGGAACACCCTCCCCACCAACCTCCGACAGACCCAAGACCTACTGGCCTTCAGAAGACTCCTCAAGACCTGGCTCTTCGATCAGTAGCAGCACCACCCCCTCTTCCCCCAGCGCCTTGAGACCCTCGCGGGTATGTAGTGCGCTTTATAAGTGACATGATTGATTGATTGATTGATTAATCAGAAGATTGTATTATGAACGATTTTGAGCATGAAAATGAATCAAAAAACACTTTTTTTTAGCTCCAAAAGTGATGATTCAAATCCAACAATTATATACATTCAAAAGATTAAACATCCAAAAAATTCACCTTTTCTTACTATTTTGGTCCGGGTCATCGATTTTCATCAAAAAATGGATTTTTTGGCATGTTAAAAAATGATTCCAAATGTCATTTGTATCGCGCCTCATGTTGAATAACCACTTTTTTAAGGCCTCAGAGTGACCAAATATGCTATTTTTATAGACTCTATTTACCTACTGAGAAGCTTGTGTTTTGAAATATTTCGAGCATGATAATGACTATAAACACTCTTAATTTAACTCCAAAAGTGATGATTCACATCCAACAGTCATGTACAAAGGATTAAACATTTAAAAAAATCACAATTTCTGACCATTTTGACAAAGTTCCTAAGATACGGGGTCATCGATTTTCATCAAAAAATGGATTTTTTAGCATGTACAAAAAATTATTCCAAATGTCATTTGCATCGCGCCTCATATTGAATGACCACTTTTTAAGGCCTCACAGTGAACAAATATGCTATTTTTCTAGACTTTTCCTACTACTCAGAAGCATGTGTTTTGACTTATTTCGAGCATGAAAATGACTCTCAACAAACGTATTTTAATTCCAACAGTGATGATTCACATTCAGCAGCCATATACAGTCAAAAGATTAAACATTTGAAAAATCACCATTTCTGACCATTTTGAGAAAGTTCCTAAGGTCCGGAGTCATCGATTTTCATCAAAATATTGATTTGATTTTTTGGCATGTATAAAAAATTATTCAAAATGTAATTTGTATCGCGCCTTAAATTGAATAGCCACTTTTTAAGGCCTCAGCGTGACCAAATATGCCATTTTTATAGACTTTTCCTTCTACTGAGAAGCATGTGTTTTTACCGATTTAAAGCATGAAAATGACTCTAAACAAACTTATTTTACTTCCAAAAGTGATGATTCACAATCAATAGTCATATACAGTCAAATGATTAAACATTTGAAAAATCACCATTGCTGACTATTTTGAGATAGTTCCTAAGGGATTTTCATAAAAATTGTTTTTTTGGCATGTATAAGAATTATTCCAAATGTCATTTGTATCACGCCTCATGTTGAATAACCACTTTTGAAGGCCTCAGAATGACCGAATATGCTATTTTTTTAGACTTTTTTTTACCTACCAAGAAGCTTGTGTGAATTGAACGATTTCGAGCATGAAAATGACTATAAACTCTCCTATTTTACCTCCAAAAGTGATGATTCACATCCAACAGTCATGTACAGTCAAAAGATTAAGGTGTCAATTCCGATCTCGGCCGGAAGCGCACCAAATACGATTCGTCCGGAAAAAATACGAGCCGAACGCGTTTTTCCCGAACGAATCGAACAGTCGTCCGAGCAAGCAAGTACGATGCGCATTACTGCTAAAATTCCGAGCGAGCCGTATGTTCCCATTCCAGCTCCAGTTCCCCGACCGAGCTGGATCCGCAAACGCCGATTCGAGTCGCACGGAAGTAAATACACAGCACCTTCCGGCCTGACTAGTACGATGCGCACTCCGTACGCGCCGGACTGGTCGCTACGTCCGGCACGTCAGAGCATCCGGGAGAGCTGCACATCAGCTCCGATTCGCGCCACAAGACGATCCACGGCTACGAGACGAACAAGCCAGCTACGAGTACGAGTCGAAGCCACAAGAAACCCGAACGAGACGAACCAACCATGAATCCCATCGCGCAGGTCCTACCAATACTGTACATCTATTACCGGAACCGGTACGGATGCGTACGGCGAAGACGGTAAGTCAGACACCCACTACACAAACAAACGACACGTACCCGACATATGTCACACACACATAGGGATGCAGAAATGACGTACACTAGCAACAGCAGAACCATAGGGGCGGGATGGCTATCACCAATGCCATACACACCCATAGGGGCCTGATGGCTACCACTACCACCACCCCTACTCATGGGGGCTGGATGCCTGTCACTACTACCATCCCCACTCATAGGGGATGGATGCCTACCACTACCACCACCCCTACTCATGGGGGCTGGATGCCTAGCACTACTACCATCCCCACTCATAGGGGGATGGATGCCTACCACTACCGCCACCCCTACTCATGGGGGGCTGGATGCCTGTCACTACCACCACCCCTACTCATGGGGGCCTGGATGCCTACCACAACCACCACCCCTACTCATGGGGGGCTGGTTGCCTAGCACTACTACCACCCCTACTCATGGGGGCCTGGATGCCTACCACTACCACCACCCCTACTCATGGGGGGCTGGATGCCTGTCACTACCACCACCCCTACTCATGGGGGGATGGATGCCTAGCACTACTACCATCCCCACTCATAGGGGGATGGATGCCTACCACTACCACCACCCCTACTCATGGGGGGCTGGATTCCTGTCACTACTACCACCCCTACTCATGGGGGGCTGGATGCCTGTCACTACCACCACCCCTACTCATGGGGGGCTGGATGCCTAGCACTACTAACACCCCTACTCATGGGGGCCTGGATGCCTACCACTACCACCACCCCTACTCATAGGGGCCTGGATGCCTACCACTACCACCACCCCTACTCATGGGGGGATGGATGCCTAGCACTACTACCATCCCCACTCATAGGGGGATGGATGCCTACCACTACCACCACCCCTACTCATGGGGGGCTGGATTCCTGTCACTACTACCACCCCTACTCATGGGGGGCGGGATGCCTGTCACTACCACCACCCCTACTCATGGGGGGCTGGATGCCTGTCACTACCACCACCCCTACTCATAGGGGCCTGGATGCCTACCACTAACACCACCCCTACTCATGGGGGGGTGGATGCCTAGCACTACTACCATCCCCACTCATAGGGGGATGGATGCCTACCACTACCACCACCCCTACTCATGGGGGGCTGGATGCCTGTCACTACCACCACCCCTACTCATGGGGGCCTGTATGCCTACCACTACCATCACCCCTACTCATGGGGGGCTGGATGCCTACCACTACCACCACCCCTACTCATGGGGGGCTGGATGCCTACCACTACTACCATCCCCACTCATAGGACGGGTAATGCATGACACAACCAGCATACTCCAACATAAGGAATGTCAGCAAAAGACATCCCCCCAACATCATGACAAGAGCGTGTAGTCTGTGTCAAATGCCTACAACACTGAACATGACATTGAACATACAATGTGACCCCCTATCACATGTGTGACACAAAAATGTGTGTGGCCTTCACAATGCAAGCAGACCATGACCACTGTGGGAATGGGGTCTAAACCCCCATCATCACAGTGACCAAAAGGTAAGTGTGGGGTCCATAGCTGAAGCACATATTGAACATTGTGGCAATGGGGGTCTATACCCCCATCATCACAGTGACCAAAAGGTAAGTGTTGTCATGGAAAAAGCTGCAACTGCCAAACAGCATGGATGATTCCTGGTCACAGAACAACAAACACATCAGTGGAAAAGTAGTGGTTGTGTCCCATAGCAACATAGATTGGGTGAGGCAAACAGTGCAGTGCAAATAAAACATACCTTTGGACATATGCAGACAAACATCACCCATGGGGACTGACATTGTCTCCATTTATCAATTACACAATGCCAGAAGTGACCATCATAATGCAGACCCACATATCTGCACTAATGGACACACAAATGTAGATATCCTGTGGAGACTGTAGATGTGAGGTGAACAAATACCATACCATGGCAGCAATGGGACATACAAACCATGATTATTGTGCTGACTGATGACCTAGGAGTCCCAGGAACAGCATGGGAAATCCTCCAAACAACATACAGGCAATGGCACACTAAAGATATGCCAATGCAGTGGTGCAGATGCACAAACACAAACAGGCAGCCTCACACTGCATATCAAACACAACAGGTGATGGGGGGTGTGCCAGTGTCCCCAGGCAACAACACAACACATGAGGAGGCCTGAATTCCAATTACACAGATGTGTATACAGTGCCATACAAAAGTAACTCATGGATCGGATTCCCTATGTGGGCAATCAGGCATTGTTAGATGAGAGGGAGCCCAAATTACACATGTCACACAAGCTTGTAGGAACAGCAACTAACACAGCAAGACACAGACCCACACAGCACTACCCCCAGGGACCCCACATTGTGGTGACACTAGCCTGCATGATAATCCCACTGTGATGACAAAGGTAGATGTCGTTCACACTGTGAACCACAGCCATGTCTCCTGAGCAACAAACTACCATCACACCTACACAAGCACAAATCAATCAGCACGGCCTGTCAGCCAAGGCCAATATGGAGGTAGGGGTCTAGCCGTGCAACAACTCACATTTGCACACACTCAACACCACACACTTTGATCTCCACCAATGTGCAGCAGTGAAGCTCACATGGACAGGTGACATTGCACATGCACCCATGACAATCCCAGGGGTGGTTGTGGGAACTAAGGTGCAGAAACCCATCACACCTGGCCAGTCAACAAGACTCGTGAATGTCTGACACACTGCACAGTACGCGGTACATGGGCATGACGTGAAATCCACCCCAATCAATGGGATCCCGGCCACAGTCACACACCAATGAAGAAGCCAAGGTGACCCACAAAGAACACACGTAGACAACTTCCAACATTGCAGCTCTGACCCTGAGGAGTGGCAGCAGTCAAACACACAACGTGTCACAATCACTGAAAGCTACCACAAACTGTAAATTACATGACTTGTGTAACCAACAAGTGCCAAGGGGAATCCTGACTGTGTCCCATCTGCGTTTGCCCACATCCCCAGCCCTGACAACAAAGACAACTAGGGATGACAACCTGGTGAACATTAGTTTGCCATGCACCCACATCACGGAGAAACCAGGTCCAAGATGCTGGATGAACACAGGACAACTCAGCAAGCATCACAAACAGGAACATCCGTAGGGACACAGCCTGTGTAGGAAAAGGGAAGGGAACACACACAGACATGCTTACACAACACACAACACAGGCCCAGGCAATGTTACTGCCATGAGGGCACTCCACTCCTGTGGAAGGTCCGCTGTGCCAAACCTTGTCTGTGCACACTCGGTCAGTGAGTCAACAATTACAACACACTGAAGGCCCTGCTCACATCAGCCTGGGTACGGGAGTGTCACTTCAGTCATCTGCATATACCCAAAACACGTGTCAAGCAAGTTGCACTGTATACACAGATGAGTCCTTCAACATTGATGTGCTAAACTGCATGTCCAGTGGAGATGGGCACACAGTCAGGGAAATAGAAACATTAAACAGTGGTAAGCCCACCAGATGTGCATCAGTGTAAGCCACAGATGTTAAATTACAAATGCAAAACGTACATCCCTGTGTCAAATGCTGAACATTACACCCTCAGACTGCAGCAAAGGATGCTATGGATCCAGACTAGATTAGGACACATATCCCATGGACCACATGGAGTCCATCACAGCAACACTTCATTTTCCTGATCTGAACACTATTACAACAGCAAATGCATGATGATACTCATCTACATCATGTACAACAAAAGCAAAACCACTAGTAAACAAAAAGACGCTTTATTCAGCCAATGTGAATGAAAAATTGGAAGTCCAAAAGAAACTAAGGCCAATGGCCAGTCCACATTCACAGTCCGAACAGGGTGACATGTGACAACTTGTCACCCATTGCTTGCCTGCACTGGTACAGACAGGGGACATCCCCCTCAGAGGGGCATACAAGGGGCAGGCCAGGCACCGCAGGGACAGGATCAGGGTATGCCAGAAGAAGGCAGTGAAGGGGTGGTGGGTGCAGGAGTGTCACCGGCAACTGCAGTGGAGGTGTCTGACTCAGTGGGGGCCGGCACCACTGTAGGGCACAAGTCAGATGGTGTGGGTGCTGGCACCACTGCAGTGGGCCGGTCAGATGGAGTGGACTGGGTCCCCACTGCAGTGCCCAAGTCAGACGGGGTGGTTGTGGAGGACTCCACTGCAGTGCATAACTCCAAGGGAGTGGAAGGGGGGCAGATGAGGTGGGCAGGACAGAGGGGGACCCGGTCTCCACACCAGTGGCACAAACAGGCCGAGCGTCTGGGTTGGGGGTGGAAGAGCAAGTGGTAGGGGGAGGGCCTAAGCAGTTTGGGGATGCGGTATTGGTGTGTGGGGGAACCTGGGGCAGGGTGTGGCGGGGGAACCTGTGGAGTGGTGGCCTGGGGGATGGAGGAGAGAGACTGTGTGGTGGAGCTGCGTGGTGGTGGTGGTGGGGTCTTGCCCTTCCTGGTCCGGGGGGACTTCCCTGTGCCTGGGGGAGGGTGTCCGGGTGTGAGGGGCACTCCCCTCTGTGTGTGGTGGTGGCCTCTTCCACCAGTACGTTGGGTCAGATGGATCTGTGGGGAAGAGGCCAAGCTCACAGAGGAAAAGCTTCTGGGAGGGGGGGTTGCAGGTGAGGCAAGGGAAGGGGTTTTGGAGGGAGAGGTATCTGAGGACTGCGGAGTGCTCGTGGATGCGTGTGTGTGTGTCTGGGCCCCATCCCCTGTGAGTGAGGTATCAGTCCCCTAACTGTGCGTGCGTGTGCATCTGGATTTTGGCGTGTGTGTCTGTGTGCTGCTTGTGTCTGTGCTGGTGCGTGCCTGTGCCGGTGTGTGTGTGCTTGGGACAGGTAGGGTGCTGGGGATTGTGGATGGGGCAGAGGTAGGAGGAGTGAGGGCCTGTTGCAGGAGGGACACTGCTGCCGTCAGTGAGGAGGCCATGGACTGATTGGTCCGATGTAGGACAGACATGCCAGATGACATGCCCTCCATGAATGACACCAGTTGTGTCAACAGACCCGTGTGTGCATGGAGGACACTCAGCATTGATGTCTGCCCTACATGGATCTGTTTCAGCAAGTCCACAGACTCCACACTCAGGGCAGCAGGGGAGACAGAGGCAGGGGGTGCGGTGCCTGGCATGAAGGAGACACGCTCCCCTACACGGGAGCCTCCACGGACATGTGGGATGGGAGCAGATGGGAGGGTGGAGATGGTGGTGGTGGCGGGGACAGACTTGCTCGATTTTGTCTGTGGTCTGCTGACACCCGCCTCCACAAGGGAGTCCTCACTGGAAGTGCTGTGTTCCTCAGCCGAGGTGGTCGTAGCTGAGGTCTCCTCAGTGTGGCTCCCCTCACCCTCCATGCCACTGGGTCCCTCGGTCTCCTCTGCAGTGGACCCAGTCTGGCTCTGCCGCTCCTCTAGGTCCGTGGAGCTGTCTCCTCCTGTGGCCGTGGATGTATCTGCAAACAATCAGGATAAACAGAGCAACATTAGTCACCTGTACTGACCACACACACCACAGTAAGTGCAGCACATCAGAGAGCAAGCCCTGCCATCATTTGCTAGACATTGCAATAAGTGCTGACACTGATTTGAAGAAGCCCATTGTCTGCCTGACAGTCATTCATGCCACTCATATCCTACCTGTCCATGCACCCATCTGTCTGGTGCCTGTTGTATGCGACTAATCATATGTACACACATGCACCACATACACAGTTGTTGGACATCCAAGAGAACATATGGAAATGTGTCACTCCAAACACATGCCATCTCCTGCCACTGACTCAGTACATGTGTCAGGAAAAGTGATGGGCAGAGTCTCTGTCGATATGCAGGTTTTGGTTCCATCACCAGACACAATGATGTCCTCATGTCCTGATAGACAATGCGACAATGGTGTGCATGCAGGACATATCACACTACTGCTGGATCACCCTTTGCAAGTTGAATGTCATGGCACAGGCCTGTCTGGCAAGTCAGTCATAACTGTCTCCTGTCACAGGGGCAGTGCATACACACAACACCAGTCTGCACTGTGTCACAATCATGGAAGTTTTGGGAATGCAAGCCCTGTAGCTGACAGGTGCACATGTGCATCCCTGGCCACCCACATCATGAGGACTAAGATGATCCCACGTCATTCAAATGAGACATTTGAGTGACTGCAAACACAAATCCATATACATGAGCACTTCACCGTCTGATGAGAATGAACCAAAGCTGCCTGCACCTCAATGTTTCATACACCATTGTGCACAGTCAAGGGATCAGAGACCTATGCATTAACCAATGTGCAGATCCTATAGTCACAACTCAGATGGCTGGCCACCCCAAATTGTTAAACACTCCGGGAGTCCAAAAAGCAAGGCCACACCACGGTGACACCGAGGCAGACACTTGAGTGCACTCTTCACAATGCCCAATATGTATGCTGACACACGGGAGTGGGAGAACAGAGTGCCTTCGATGTCCGGAGTAGGCATTACAGTCCTGGTCCATGTGCAACATGGTATTACCCTGAACACTAGGCAGGTGGCTATGCATGTGTCACACACATGATGTACATACTTCTGAGGCTCCTACCTTGGTCTCTGCTGCAGCATGGGTGTGTGGCACATACCCAGACATGTGGTGAGTCAGAGCAGCAATTGGAACACATATTAAAGCCATACCCAGAGTACATGTCAGATCACAGGCATTGTGTGAGCAATTGTACCACCCATGCAGCCCACAACAAAGTTCCTGTAACTGATGCTGTCCCCAACTTGAACCACAGGTAACTGCAAGTACACAGTACCCAAGTGACCTAAGTCACAGACTGTAAGGGCCACACCTGTGTATCAGATGAGGAGTGGGCATGACACAAGTGAGGGACATGAGTCCAGGACGACAAGACAGTCGTACTGTGGAAGTGGAACCAGGCTAAAGCAGTGCATAGAGCATGTTAGTCATAGTTCCCAGAAAAGGCTAGCACTTACCCCCTCCTTGCTGCTGTCTGGCCTTCAGCTGCCCATCCAGGTCAGGGAAGACCACCGCCAGAATCTGGAGCATGTGGGGGGTCAGGGTCCGGTGTCCGCCCCTCCTGCGAGGAGGTGACAGCTTCAGCTGGACCCTTGCGATCCTCCGGGTCCAGCCACAAAGGTCCTGCCACCTCTTCTGGCAGTTGCGGATCCTGCACCTGTAGACCCCCACAGATCATACTGCCCGGGCGATGGTCAGCCAGATCTCCTGCTTCTGGTGGGCATCAACCTGTGAGGATGACAAAGTGAAAAGGCCATTACTACACATGCAACATATCCGTGCATCACACAGTTGGATATACATGTCTCAATCACAGGGGCATATGATGTACACAGGTAGTGCAACTATGGCTATGAACAGTTGTCCAGCAGTTACTAAATGGTATCATTGCCTGGGAAGTAAAACCTTGTTGGAATGCACTGTTACTGCACTATACCTGTTCAGTGCATGTAACTACACACTTTGGGGGGTAACAACTACTCAGTGAGCATGCTAGCCACTGGTGTACGCACTGTAAGTCTTGCTAGTCAGACAACATGCACAATTAGTAAGGCAGTGGACAGCACACTCACCTGCTCCCCTGGTTTCCCATACAGCTTGCTGTACTGTGGAAGGAGGCTGTCCAGCAGGGCCTGGTTCTCCTCAGTGCTGAAGGCTGGGGCTCTCTCCACAGTACGTGCCATTGCAGTAGCCAGAGGATGCAGAGACAGCAGCAGTGGTGGTGGCTGATGTCGTCCTGGAGCATGTAGTGCAGGCAAGTGAGCTCTCAGGGGAACAGCCAGCATTATATGTGTGCTGCAGAGGCAGATACTGTCCCATGTGTCCAAAGTGATAGGTCCAAGTCGTTTGCATCTTCTGAATCTGGCCAATCCATGGAATTGCACCACTTATACACGCCCACAGCATCCTTCAAAATTTCAACTTGATGACACCCATGAATTTGCAACATTGTTGTGGGTGGCCAACTGAATTCACTGCATCCGACTCGTAAAAGCTTTGAATACGCGTCCGTTACCATGTCAGTCCATAGCCAATGCGTGCGCATGGATCGTTCCATTGCTGTACGACGCATATTTCGTCACACAACACGCATCCGTCAACATCATATGCAATGGCCAATGCGTGTGCACGGATCGGTCCATTGCTGTACGACGCGTATTACGAAACACAACACGCATCCGTCAACATCATATGCAATGGCCAATGCGTGCGCACGGATCGGTCCATTGCTGTACGACGCGTATTTCGAAACACAACACGCATCCGTCAACATCATATGCAATGGCCAATGCGTGCGCACGGATCGGTCCATTGCTGTACGACGCGTATTTCGATACACAACACGCATCCGTCAACATCATATGCAATGGCCAATGCGTGCGCACGGATCGGTCCATTGCTGTACGACGCGTATTTCGAAACACAACACGCATCCGTCAACATCATATGCAATGGCCAATGCGTGCGCACGGATCGGTCCATTGCTGTACGACGCGTCCCTGTACAAGTCACTCGCATATGTCACCATGGTTGTCACAGGTGAACGTATGCCAGCCACAATTACTTGCCAGGGACTCAGGGGCACACCTACAACACCACAGCCTGTCTACACTGTATCCTAAGGCATGTAAGGCTGCATTACCTGTGTGTGTATGGGGGTCGACATGTGGTTTGTTGGGTGGCACTTGGGGGCAGCCACTCCCAGGCTGTGCACGTGTTCATGGGGACAGAATCATTTGTGTGTTGTGCACATGACCACTGTGATGTGCAACTGTTCAGTTCAGAGCATGTGGCATGGTCACATTTCCAGGTTGTATATGTGTATGTTATGTCACATACACCCTGAGTCCCATGTGGGATGGTATGTACGTCACAGGGTGACCCATTGCCACAATTGTGATGGCCCTCCACAGTCTGTGTGCATGTTGTGTTTCAGATGTCTCTGATTCCATGTGTACAATGGGAGACAGTCTCCACATCCACGTTGTTTGTGCATCGACTTTGATGTTGTGCGTGTGTGTGTCACAGACGTCCATGTCTGTCCTGCAGAGGCAACAGGGGCCACTACCTGTGGGAGTCATGGTTGTTTTGCTGGCGTATACATGATACGCCATGTCATGCCAGTGTCCATGTGGCAATACAGGGTCCCTGGGAATCTACCTGTCAAAGAGCTGTGATGCCTGGGGCACATCTGTCCTCACTTGTCACTGTGGTGTGTGTTTGGAACGTGACAGCAGTACATGGGTACTGTGACACAGCCTAATGATTTCCCATAGCACAACCTGGAACTTGTTGTCAACACATGTTGAACTGAGATGTTAGATGATGGCCATGTAGGTGCCATATATGTCCATACAGAACGGCACACACATCAAGTACTTGTGTCTCGTAATGATGTATCATGTGATATTGAGTATGGTCAATGCCACATATGTGGGGTGACTGACAATCTTTCTTTGTTCACCTATGTACTGCAGGGCACCAGCTGTCCATAGACCATTCCCTGACCTTGCAACCATGGTGGAACGTGACTGCATCCGACGGTACCGCTTCAACAGGCCGCTGATTGAGGAATTGGTGGGGCGGTTGGCCCCACATTTGCTACCTGGCCGACCATACCCTACAGCGCTGACCCCCAAGGTGAAGGTGATGGCAGCCCTACACTTCTTTGCCACCGGTACCTTTCAACACACTGTGGTGTCTGCTGGTGGGATGTCACAGACCGTGTTCAGCCGTGTGCTACGCGATGTTTTGGAGGCAATGTTAGCATACTTGAACCAGTACATCTATTTCCCTAAACGTCAACAACTCACTGACGTCAAGAGTGACTTCTATGCCCTGGGGAGGATGCCACATGTCATCGGCTCCATTTATGGGACACATGTGGCTTTGGTACCACCACAGGCACATGAATAGGCATACAGGAACAGGAAAATTTTCCATTCTATCAATCCTCTGGTGGTATGTCTTGCAGATATGAGCATCTCACATGTGTGTGCACGTTTCCCGGATTCTGCACACGATGCCTACGTGATGAGGAGTAGTCGCATCCCGAGGATGATGTCACAGATGCAGAACCAGCGTGCCTGGCTTGTCGGTGTGTACTGACTTTGTACCATTGTGTGTGTTCTGCAATGTTGTATTCCACCCTCTTTTCCAACTCAGCTAATGTGCAATTGTCTGTATGTAGGTGACTCCGGATACCCCAACATGCCGTGGTTGCTGACACCCCTCAGGAACCCTGTGACACCAGCCCAGATGCGCTACAATGAGGCACATGGTCGGACCAGGAGAGTGATCGAGTGGACATTTGGTCTCCTGAAGAGCAGCTTACGCTGCCTGGACAAGACTGGAGGGGCCCTCCCATATGCACCTGCAAAGGTGTGCAAGATATTCATCGTCTGCTGCATGCTACACAACCTGGCAGTGCGGAAGGAGTTGCCTCTCATCCTGGATGACGATGCCCAACATCCGCCACCTGTGGAGGATCCTGGCCTGGGCCACGATGCCAGTGATGATGATGATGATGAGAGTGATGTCCACACACAGCTCATCACCAACTTCTTCAGCTGAATGTGAGCATACAGAGATGTTATGTCAATGATTTGAGTTTGCATGATATGTGTTGGTGGTGCTCTGTTGCTGTTTGAGTGTGGCCATGTGCTACTTGACTGGATGCGTGCAGCGTTGTGTCCTTACAGGTAGTCTGTACTCCCCAACAGTGTTGACATGCTAACTTGGTTTTGTGTAGGTATCTTGTGACATGTATTGGGCATGAGTATTGCAGTTCTGTCCTGTTCTTCAGTGCTTTTAACTGTGTGTCATGTCTGTCCTTCACAGGGTACTTTCAGAGTTGTTTGGTCAACTGTGATCCCCGACACCATGATTCAACTTCCAGGGTGGAAGCAGTCGTTTCCCTACAGGTGATGTGCCACACACCCCTGGACTTTATTTCTTCAACACTTGTTGACTGTGTGGCCACTGCCACGTGGGATTACCTTGCATCTGTAGTGGAAACAACATGTTGCAAATGTGTAATGAACCTGTGCTTCACTTTGGGATGTGCGTTGTCTGTGGTCACACATCTGACTGACATTTGCTTACTGCACCTGTGGGCTAGTTAACACAGACTCTGAATAGGTGTGGTGTCTGTGCATTCCACTGTATTTCCTGGCAACATCAGTGTAGGCGATGAGTCAGATGGCCCTGGTGTGTATGTGTTGTGTTGCCCTAGTGGTGTGTCTCCCTCATGTGTGTCACGTCGCCATGACTCACATGACGGTGTTGGAATTGCTGTAGCAGTTAGCATGCACAGTGTCATTTAGCAGATCATCATCTCCATGACAAAATACCACGTTGGAATCACAACAGAGGCAAGTATGGTGTATAAGTGAGTTTATTTACATACATGTGTGAGGATAGTGCACAGGATTTTGGGTGCTGTACATTGGGATTGGAATCCAAAGTTCCCAGATGAGTTGGAAGTGTTGGTAGCAGAAATGTCCAGAGTAAAGTCCACAGTCATCTGATACATTAGTCCAACTTAAACTCCCCATGTCATGTGGGAGAGTTGGGTTGCATTCGACAGGGTGAACAGTTTGCACACAAAGGGGGATTTCCAGAACAGGTGTTGGGTTCCTGGGGGATGTACATGGCCATCTGCCTCTCAGTTGTCCTTCCTCGGACGACCCCTCTTCTTTCTGGGGGGACCCTCACGTGCAGGCCGCTGCGGTGCAGAGGACTCTCCACCAGAGTCATCCTCCCTCCCTGTGGCAGTTGCAGTTGTTGCGGCACCAGATGTTGTGGGCATGTTGGTGCTAATCTGGCGGAGGCATGTCAATATGTCCCTCTGCACCGCTGTCAGTTCTTCCAATGTGTCCCACTTGGACTCCATGCCAGACATGTGTGTCTCCACACGGGACATGTGGGAGACCAAGCGGGCATGATGGGCAGCCTGCTGCTGTTGAATGTCCTTGAGGATCCCCACTACCTGGCTGACCTCTCCGGTGCTATTCTGGTACGCATCTGCAATGCGTACCAGTTGTGGGTCATCATGCAGTCCAGACCCCTCTGCAAACAGCGACCTCTGCCTACCACCCTTCCCACCACCCCTGGCCACACGTGCGGGACCTGTGGTGGCACGCACATGTGACCCTAGGCCCCCTTGGGGGTTGGTACTGGGGTTGTTGTCCGTTGCTTCCCGGGGGGCCGGGGTCCCTGTGCTGTTGTCATTCAGTGTCCTTGGTCTGTCCGTGTCGGTGGGGGTGGTCTGTGTGTTGGCAGATGTTGGAGGAGTGGGTGCAGGGGGTGCAGATGGTGGTCCTGCTGGTGCTTCATGATGACTCACACCGGAGGGGCCAGGTAGGTCTTCGCCATCCGAGGAGGGCAGAGGCTGTTCCACACCAGAGAGCTCAGGGGCCACCGGAGCCTGGGACAGGGACTCCTCATCATCTGCTGCTGTGTCCCCATCATCACCTGTGTTTGGAAGAGACACACAATGTATGTTATGTTTCTACAGGCATCAATGGTTCAAACACATGACAGTTGTGACTGTACATCTGGATGCGTGCCTGTACATTGCATTGTCCTAAGTTGTCACATCCAGAGGTTGATATTGTTGTAGCACATTGTCCTGCCAACCTGAAGCATTTCAATGTGAATGTTGAGGTGTGTGCATGACCAGCTCATGTATTGATTGGCTGTACATGGCCATTGCTACTCAAGGGCCATCACGTGCCTGACACAGGTGTGTCATCCTTGTCCACATTTGTCCTATAACAGGGACATACGTGCAATTCCACTTAGGATATCTTTCAAGATTGGGACATATGTGGTGGCAGTTTTTGCCAGTCTTTGTGCGTTACATTGGTGTGTCTGGACAACATGGTCACAGTCCGGTATGCCTGGGATCTCTTGGGAGTATCTGTGTTGTTATCTGGGTTCCTAGTTCACGTCTCATTTCATACAAGTGATGTTGTTAACGTAGCTAATGATGTTGTTGCTGAGTTTTGTACGTGCAAACGTGATTAATCTTGTCAATGTCCTCCATGGTGATAGGGATTGGGCACGGCAGCTCTCTGGCCAGTGGTGTGTGTTGCAGTTCTGCTGCTGTGAGTAGCATGTCTCCTCAAATGCAGTCCAGCTTGGTGCTTGTGTCTACAGTGTCTATGACAGTGAGTGGTGTGTTGTGTGAAGGATGCATATGTTGCCGAACGATGTGGGAGTGGAATGCAGATCACAACCGCAACTTGTGTGACTGACACCATGGTACAGTGTCCGGTATATTGGTGTGTCCATTGCATTCACTGTCAGGTGTCCCCTGTCAATGATGTCTCTGTGACTTCCTGTGTGTTTTGTGCTATGTAGTTTGTATGATTCTCCACAGTTGTCATCTGCAAGTCACACCTTCACAGCCAGGCCAGGGGGCACCCATGGACACTGCATCCCCTGACAGTGTGTGTAAACATAGAGTTGCAATGGCTGTGAGTGTGTACGTGTTTGGGTTGGCCAGTGCATGGGTGTGAATTGCAGGCACATCATTTCTCATGCCCATGTGTCAGCCATCTTGCCAGGGCTTTTACTTTGGGAGTGACTGGTCCCACGTGTGCAATGTGTTTTTGCAGAGTAGGTGTGTGTATGGCCAGCATTGGTGGTAATTGGTTGACATCCGGACCTCCTTCTCCCCCCAGCCCAGTTATCCCACCATGAAGCATGCCACCCTTGCAGTGGGTGCAGGTTAACTCTCAGGATGTCAGTCAGTGGTGTCCTGCTGTTGATTGGTGCACAGTTCACAGCAGGGCCTTGTGCTCCCCACAACAGAGCACCATTGTCAGACATCTTTGAAGTGGCTTTTCACTCCCTGTGAGGTGTGCATGCTTCAGTGTGAGCTTGCCGGGCCATGCGGGTGGGGGATGTTGAGCTGTGACTACCACTCCCATCATGCTATTGCCTACACCCCCTTCCCAGCATGCCCATACTTCCTTCCTTTTGAGTCGACTTCACTGTGTGTGAGTGTGACAGCAATGGCAAGATGGCTGACAGTGTGGTCCTGTTGTTTGTTGGTGCACAGTTCCCAGCAGGGCCTTGTGCTCCCCACAACAGAGCACCATTGTAAGACATCTTTGAAGTGGCTTTTCACTCCCTGTGAGGTGTGCATGCTTCAGTGTGAGCTTGCCGGGCCATGCAGGTGGGGGATGTTGAGCTGTGACTACCACTCCCATTATGCTATCGCCTACACCCCCCTTCCCAGCATGCCCATACTTCCTTCCTTTTGAGTCGACTTCACTGTGTGTGAGTGTGACAGCAATGGCAAGATGGCTGACAGTGTGGTCCTGTTGTTTGTTGGTGCACAGTTCACAGCAGGGCCTTGTGCTCCCCACAGCTGAGGCCAGTGTCAGACATCTTGGAAGTGGCTTTTCACTCCCTGTGAGGTGTGCATGCTTCAGTGTGAGCTTGCCGGGCCATGCGGGTGGGGGATGTTGAGCTGTGACTACCACTCCCATCATGCTATTGCCTACACCCCCTTCCCAGCATGCCCATACTTCCTTCCTTTTGACTCTGCTTCCCTGTGGGGTAGTGTGCCTGTGCTGACAGGATGGCTGACAGTGTTGTCCTGGCGTTTGTTTGGCTACAAGTCCCAAAAGTGTCCCTGTGCTTCACACAGCATAACCCAGTGTGGTAGTTCTTTGTGGGATATTTAATTAGAGTGTGAGGCAATGCATTCTCCCAGGTGAGTTGTGTGGAGTTTGTGTTAAGGGGGTGTGTGAGAATAGCTGCTGGTAACTATGGTCAGAGCTGTCAGTCCTCCTTCCCACCCAGCCAGATTTCCCACCATGGAACGTGCTTCCATTGCAGGGAGTGCAAGTTGGCTTTCAGGATGTCAGGCAGTGGTGTCCTGCTGTTGTTTTGAGCACAACACCCAGCAGGGGCTTGTTCTCCCCACAGCAGTACCCAGTGTCAGCCATCTTGGCAGTTCTTTTCCACTCCCTGTGATGTGAGCATGGTTCAGAGTGGTGTTGATGGGCCAATTGTGAGGGTGACCAATATCTGTGACTACAACTCCCATCATGCTATTGGCTACACTCACTTCACCAGCATACACACAATTCCTTCCTTTCAGTCAGCTTCCCTGTGAGGTGGTGTTCTAGTGGTGGCAAAATGTCTGACAGTGTTTGTTGGTTAGATTTGTGCCACTGCCTTGCTCTATTTGTTGTTTGGTTTGTACATGTCATGACACAGTTACATATCACTATGAGATGGCAGGTATTGTGTTTGTCTGACTAGCATACACATCTTGGGATGATTATCTTTTGATTACTGTGGCTTTGCTAACGGTGCATGGTTTCACTATCCCCTTGACAGTGATGTGTGTGTATTGTCACACAATATTGGGTATATTGGTTGTGTACTCACCAGGCTCTGGGATGTCTGATAGTCCATGTACGCTCTCTGGTGGTAGGATGGCCCGCACCTTCTCCTCCCAGGACCTGAGGTATACTGGTTTGGCAGGAGGGCCACTGCCGGTGCGATGACTCAAGGCGTATTCCTTCTTGAGTAGGTCCTTGACCCTCCGGCGCACGTCATACCACCTGTTCTGGATGTCTTCCTTTGTGCGCAAACATGGTCATTGTGCGTTCACCCTGTCGACGATCCTCTCCCACATCTTGGTTTTCTGCAACATGGGGATCTGTTGGACCAATGTACCAAAAAACTGTGGCTCTACTCTTAGGATTTCATCTACCAGGACTTCCAATTCACTGTCTAGGAACTTTGGATTCTTCTTTGGGGGCATGGTGATGGGTGGTGGTGGGGATTGATGTGTGTGTGAGTGTGCAAGTGAGGGTGGGTGAGTGTCAGTTTTGTTGGGTGTATGTGAGGGTGCCTTTAGGGAAGTGCTAATGGTGTGTGGCTTGTGTGATGGATGAGTTGTGAGTGTGTCTGTGGTTGCTGTCTGATGGTGTTCTGTGCTGGCAGGTCAGTTGAATTTGCAAAGGATCATGGTAGGGATTTGGGGCCTTTATATGGGTGGAGTTGTGAGTGTGTCTTTGTTCCATGTTTTTTCCCCCAGTATTTATTGACTTTGTCATTGCTTGTTTGGCCCTTTTTTTGTATTTTTCCTTTGTATTTTTTGGGCATGTAGGAGACGTTCTTCTGACCGAGTCGGATGCTGCAGTTGTCTCGTGCGAGCTTCTCCGAGTCTTTCACGCTGTCTTTCTGCTGGGTTTCATGTGCGGCGTACGCGTCGGTCGCGGAGTATTGGGTTGCTTCGGCTCCCTGTTTTCTATGCGTGTCGGTCGTACGGCTCGAGCTCCGTGCGACTCGGTCTGGTTTTACACGCATTGCATCGTACTGCGCGGGTCGGAGTTCGCGGGTACGTATCTGTCGGGTTCATTCCTGGTGCGTGTCGGTCGGTTCGATTCGCGTAGATTTTCCGGCCGGATGGCTGATTTCCGTGCGGTTCGGTCGTTCGGCTTGGGTTCCGTACGAGTCGGTCGTAATTCACATGCATAGCATCGTACTACGCGGATCGGACAGCGCCGGTACGTGTCGGTCAGACTACATTCCCGTACCGAGTCGGTCGGTACGTTTTCCGGCCTGAATCGGAATCGGCCCCTAAATATTTGAAAAATCACTTTTTCAGACCATTTTGAGAAAGTTCCTAAGGACCGGGGTAATCGATTTTCATCAAAAAATAGTTTTTTTGGCAAGACATTCCAAATGTCATTTGTATTGCTCCTCGTGTTGAATAACCACTTCTTAAAGCCTCAGAGTTACCAAATATGCAATTTTTATAGACTTTTCCTTCTAATCAGAAACATGTGTTTTGACTGATTTTGAGCATGAAAATGACTCTAAACACAATTTTGTTAGTTCTAAAAGTGATGAACCACGTTCAACAGTCATATACAGTCAAAAGATTAAGCATTCAAAAAAATCACCATTTCTGACCCTTTTGAGAAAGTTCCTAAGGTACGAGGTCGTCGATTTCATTAAAAAAATTGATTTTTGGGGGTGTGGCCGAATGCCGCGGAAGATGGCCCGCATAGTCCGGTATACAGTGCTTAATTTGAAAAATATTAAGCGCCAGGGCCCAAGGTATGACTCACTGGTTCACTGCAGCTTGCATGACCCATCTCCTTTTTAACTGCAGGTTTAAGTTGAAGTCTTATCATTTTTTTAGGCTATATTACATAGTTTAATGCTGCACTAATGAACCATGCTTAAAAATACACAGATAAAGCACCACCATGTGGTCGTTTTTCATAAATAGGTAATGGTGTTTACAAATAAGTGCCGGTGCCGAGCACGAGAAAACACCAGCACAAATTAAGCACAGCTGTTGAGGACTACCATGACTTGGGCAAGGAAATCTAGTGATGGGCCCCTCTCCCTGAACAGAGTGGTGCTACTGCCACTGTGACTGGATGGTCCTATGGCAGATGGAGCGACCAGTCAAGGGTTACTGCCAGCAGAACTTGTCTTGTTGAGGCTCCAGAAGTCCTTAAATAGGGTAGGGGAACCGCAAGATTGGCGGATGAGGCAACTATCATCTACCTCCAGGCTCTCTGCAGGTTCTACTGCAACCAGCTTTTATTTTAAATTTATTTTTCCTCATGCAGTCTCTGTTCACAATGAGCACTTTCTCGCTGTCATTTCGTATTTCATATGGAGGTATTTCATGATCTGTATTGGTAACTCATCCCAACTGTTGTCTGCGGCACAAGCTTCTGAGATCAGAGGAACTTAGCTCTTGTGTCCAAAGCCTAAATTACAAGCGCCCAGGATGGGTCGGTGATATATATAGCACCTGTTAAAAATCAATACCCCACGGTTCATGATTGAACAGGTGCGATAAATTGCATCTTACAAATGGTGTATAACATGTGGATTGGATTTTAATGATTTCCATGCCACAATAAGCAAGATCCTCTATTTACTGGGACTTTTTCTGATAGTACACAGGGCCGGCTATAGCGCTGATGGCGCCCGGTGCGACAATCATTTTTGACACACCCCATCACCGCCTCCTCGGATTCTCTCACTACCACCGGGCATAAGTGCCCCTTATCTCTCCAATCATAAGTTTTTGCTAAACACAGCCCCCCCCCTGAGGTGGGCACCCCTCCACAGGTCAGAGCCCAGTGCGGCCGCACCAGTCGCACTGCCCTAAAGATAGTACATTTTGGCAGATTTCACCTGCCGAAATGTATCAGAGGATGAGGAGTTTAATTACGCCTGGTAATTGCCTGGTGTGATTAACTCCCACCAACTGGCTATTGCTACCCCTGAACAAACAGGTGTTGTTTGCTCAGGGGTTGTTAATTAAGGAGGCACTCAGAATCGAGTCTTTGGTATGCAATAATTGTCTATGTGTAATGATCTGTTTAGTCCCTCTCATGTTCGAAATTAGGTAGATGGAGAACCCCCTCCCATCCAAATCTCAAGGAGAAGGAACCATAGTTGCTGCGCAGATCATGAATTACAATATTTCACAGGATTGGCTTAAAAGCTAGTGGCTCCCAATGTGAAAATCTTTTTTGGCGAACCTCACCTTTTCTCTCAATGACTTCCTTCTCCCCGGATTCCTTCACTCCCACCCTCCCCCTCCGGCCGTGCCCCTATGTAATGTTCCATTTTGAACGAGACAACGGGGGTGATCAAGCGAGTCACCCGCCCGTGTCTCTAAGTTGGTTTGCCCCCGCATGACGTAATGCGGAGGTATAAAAAATAAAGGCATGGTCCGGTGTCGTGAGTCCCGGCACCACGGAGTAAGAACCAGACCTGGCTCTGCGTCTTGATTGCAGCGGTGCTGCGCCAGGCCTCTACACTGGAAATGAGGGGGTTGCTCACCCGCGCGACTGCTGCCGCCGCAATGGTGGTACACACACTGCCCGCCCGCTCGCTAATCAATCAGCGGTGCGCGTGTGCTGTCAGCATCACCGAGGTATCCTGGAGGCCTCAGCCCCATCCACTGCCCACCTCGCAGCGAGAGTGCCGGAGGTAAGCAACCTACGCGCACTGCGGCCGTGTGCTGCTAGTGTGGCAGCGTCTGGGCTCAGCAAACAGAAGCAAGACGTGCAGAGGTGTCAGGGCCCCACACAGCCATCGCACGCACAGAGAATAGGTTTTCCTTGTTGAAAAGAACCTGTCATCCCCTCCACGTGGTCAAAACCGTAAGTGAAAGGAATTTAAAACAAAAACAAGGTTATTCTTTCTTAAGGAGAGAAACTAAGCTCTCCTCCATGTGCTCAGAACAGAAAGTGTAAGGAATTCTAGGGCAAAGCTAGCCCCTGCACTCCAAGCAGCAGCCCTCTCACCAAGAGGAAAGACACACAGTAGTGTCCCACATAGCCATGCTGTCTCCGATCAGCCACAGTCAGCCAGGCCCCCTGTGAAGGGGAAGGACCAGGAGAGACCGCCTACACAACACCACAAGTCAGAGGAACAGCGCCACCTATTGGGGAGAACGGATTTCCTCGGTCAGGCAGCTGCCTAAAGACCTCTGTAACGAGGCAGTGCTCGTGCCTGGGGTGCTCCCACCATAAGGATCGTGATGGCGACTATCCCTGCCATCAAGCCATTCATGGTCTCTCTAGCCCCAAAATGGAAGGATTGGACCAACTGTTTGCAGTTCTACTTTGAAGGGGCACGCATTGTACGAGATCGACGCCGAGCACTACTACTTCACTTAGGGGGAAAAGACATACGCCGGATCTACAAGACCCTGGTAGAAGCCACCCCTAAGACATACGTCACACTCCTCAACGCTCTGAATGCCCACTTTGAATCGATGGTGAACAGGGGCTACGAACGGTTTGTCTTTAGGCAAGCCCGGCAGGAAGCGGACGTATCGCTAGACACATTCAACGGACGTCTGAAGGAACTAGCCAGCACGTGCGGCTTTCAAGATGAGCAAGAGGAGATAAGGGCCCAGATCATTCAGGGCTGCTACTCTGCAAAACTCTGGGAAAGTATACTCCAAGAGTCGGGGAAGCCACTAGGAGACATTCTGTCCATGGGGAGATCCAAAGAACTGGCAAGGGCTAGAGCATCACACATGGAAGCAGCACTACATTGCCCTATCATAACTGAACAAGCCAATGTAGTGAAAGCTAGACCACGCCCTTCTCCAGCAAAACGCCCGCAGGAGAGGCGGAAGGAGAGTGGCTACTGCGGAGGTGCCCCGCATCGGATGAGCGAATGCCCAGCTAAGTGGAAGCGGTGCTCGGCCTTCCGGGAAGATAAATCATTTTGCAAAAGTCTGCAGATCCTCAGACCACCGAAGGAGTCAGCGCAAGTGGTAGAGGATGCCCTGGACAGCGGAGACATGGATGTCAACACAGGAGACTATCCAGTGCACTATGTCCTGGCAGTGGACCAACAATCAAAGAAGCGGCACCAGCTGCCCAAATGCCAAGTCAAGATTCGCCACCAGGATGTCAAGGCCATCATCGACACCGGAGCTTCAATCGAACTCATGTCGGCAAGTACGTACCGGTCCCTGAATCCAAGCCCCCCTCTGCAGGAAGCCCGAATTTGAGTCTTTGCGTACGGGCAGAAGATGCCCATTCCCCTCATGGGATGTTTCAAGACGAAGATCACACACCAAGACCTGACCACACCCACCAGGGTCTATGTGTCGAATTAAGGGCATGGGATGCTACTAAGCAGAACCACAGCTGAAACACTCAAGTTAATTTTATTTGCATTCGCAGTACAGGAGCAGGAGATTTCAATGATCCTTGATGAGTTTGGAGAAGTCTTCCAAGGCATCGAGTGCCTTAAAGGAAAAGAGATCTTGCTTCAAATCGACCCGTCAGTCCAGCCGGTGGCACTGAGACATCACTGCATTGCGTTCCACCTCCGACAAAAGGTTGAAGAGGAGCTCGAAGCATTTGAGAGATAAAGCATCATCGAGAAAGTCACCGGCCCCACCCCATGGGTGCCCCCGATAGTGGTCGCCAGGAAGCCAAAGCAGCCAGGGCAGGTGCGCATTTGCGTGGACATGCGCCTCCCAAATACCACCATCAAACGGGAACGCCACATCACCCCTACGATCAACGACATTCTGGGGGAGCTGAACGGAGCGGTGTGGTTCTCAAAGATGGATCTGCGCTCAGACGACCACCAGCTGCCCCTCCACCCAGACTCACGCTACGTCACTATGTTTTCGACTCACGCTGGCCTCCGGCGATACAAGCGCCTCAATTTCGGGATTTCCAGTGCCGCCGAAGTATTCCAAAACACCATCAGAGAAGTACTAGGCATGCTCCCGGGGGTCCTCAACGTCAGTGGCGATATACTGGTATATGCGAAGTTCCTCGAAGACCACCACCAGCATCTCCGAGGAGTTCTCCAACGCATCCTTGAGTATGGTCTAACGCTACATCGGTAGAAGTGTGAGTTCCTACAGAGGCGAATCAGCTTCTTTGGTTACACCTTCTCGGACAAAGGAATTGCCCCGGTCCCGGACAAGGTGCGTGAAATCCAGGAAGCTCCAGCGCCTTCCAACGTATCAGAGATGCGAAGTTTTCTTGGAATGGTCAACTTCTGTGGCCGATTCATCCCGGATTTGACGAATCTCACACACCATCTCCGGGATCTTATGAAGTCCACCACCGCGTGGCAGTGGGGAGCGGACCAGGACCAAGCTTTGAAGAAAACTAAAGAAGCACTTTCTTCAGAAACCACCCTATCATACTTCGACCCTTCACTGCACATGAACATCGCAGTCGATGCCAGCCCGTTCAGGCTAGGGGCAGTATTAAAGCAGCAACAAACAAATGAAAGCTGGGCCCCCATAGCCTATGCCAGCCGTTCCCTGACAGACACAGAGAAGCGATACTCCCAGATTGAATGGGGAGCAATTGCAATCCATTGGGCATGCCGGCATTTTCATATCTATGTATACAGGCACCTGTTCACCATATCCACGGATCATAAGCTGCTCCTACCACTATTCCAGGGATCAGCGTCAAAACCTCCCCCAAGGATCGAGAAGTGGATCCTCCAACTGCAAGAGTATGACTACAAGCTGGAGTACAAACCAGGGGCGTCCAATCCTGCAGACTACCTGTCGCGACATTTGCAGGCTGCCACAGCCGAGGAAAGGGCAGAAGCTAAAGATATGGAGGAGTCCGTACGGCTCGTGACAGAAACTATCACGTCCCCTCTCAATGGAGTTAGACTCGCTGGTTGAGGCAACCAAGAAAGACGAATGCCTACAGCTCGCTATCTCCGCCCTCAAAGCCAATGACTGGCGCCCTGTCATAGCAAGCCTGACACGGCGGACACCGCAGGCCAAGGAGATTTTGGAGTCTCTGATACATGTGCGGGAAGAACTATCCACAGACATCAGTGGCTGTCTTTTGAGGGGCCCCAGGTTGGTTGTTCCATCAAGCCTCACGTCTCAGGCAGTGCAGCTGGCCCATCGCGGACACCAGGGCATCATGAAGACAAAGAGCAGACTGAGAGCAAAGGTGTGGGTTCCTGTAATGGACAAGATGGTCGAACAAGCTGTCAGCTCATGTCAGTGGTGACAAGCATCCGGAAACCCCGAACGACCACTCCCTGTTACTACTGAGGACAACCCAAAGCGACCATGGGAGAATGTGAGCATGGATTTCGGGCACCTCCCAGATGGGAGATACGCATTTGTTGTCATCGATGACTATACAAAATATCCTGAAGTAGAGATCATCGGAAGCCAAACTGCTGCTGAAGTCATCACCAAAGTCGAGAAGATCATCGCAACCCATGGATTCTTCAAAGTGGTGAAGACCGACAATGGTTCTCCGTTTCACGGACAAGACTTTGCTGACTACCTCCGTTTCTGGGGCACACGTCATTGAAAGATAACACCAAGGTGGCCCCAGGCCAACGGAGAGGTTGAGAGGTTCATGCGACCCTCAACAAGGTAATTCGGATCGCTCACGCCAAAGAAACGTTGGTGGAATGGGCCATTTACAGTTTTTTGAGAGAATACCAGCTGACACCCCATGTCACGACAGAAAGGGCCGCAGGACATGCCATCATGGGGCAGGTGGTGCAGGACATCATCCCACATCATCCCAACTGGACACCGTCACCCATTGATGATGCCCGGGTTCTAAGAAAAAGGACTGTCATGAACGCCCAATCCAGTCAAAGGTGAAAGGCCAAGACATCTGCCATCAGTCAAGGGGACTTGGTGTATCTCAAGGACTGACACCCAGGAAGCAAGTTCCATCTCCCGTTCGAGCACAGTCCATGGACAGTTACATGCCGAAAAGGAACTATGATCACAGCGCGCTGAGGAGAAGAGGAAGTCACCAGAAATATCTCGTTCTTCAAGAGAGTCCATGATTTGACAATCGCTCCAGACTCTCCTGAGGAGGTCGCTACCAGGGGTAGCTATTGGCTCCTCTCCGGATTCCCATATGCAAAGCCCCAGCAGCACTCCCAGGAGGTCCACATTAGATGAGAGCGTGCTGGAGTGTCTCGAGGCTACTCCGGTCAACCCTGGCCACCAATCAGAAGGGGAGTCCCCGGCGCCAACCCCACACCACCGGGGTGCATGCTCCATGTATCACCTGAGAGGCAATCTGGCCCCATCGTCCCGCCTGGCAGAATTCCTGGTGTGATGGAAGTGAGGCAAGCAGCAGGAGTCGACGGACTGGTAACTGTATACAGCTCCAACGCTGGACATTGTGGTTATATGTTGCCCCATGTGTAATGTGGGTATTTCTTAGTTTTAAGTTTTGTCCAATGTGTTTTATTATTAAAGATAAGGAGGAATGTAATGTTCCATTTTGAACGAGACCACGGGGGTGATCAAGCGAGTCACCCGCCTGTGTCTCTAAGTTGGTTCGCACCCGCATGACGTAATGCGGGGGTATAAAAAATAAAGGCGTGGTCTAGTGACGTGAGTCCCGGCATCACGAAGTAAGAATCAGACCTGGCTCCGCGTCTTGATTGCAGCGGCGCCAGGCCTCTACACCCCTCATCTCTCCATAGCCCCTGCTCTCTCACATGCACTTCATTTGTTTCATAGTGCTACTCCTACCAGTGTAAAGTGTTAGACCACTTTACATCACACAGACATTATACAGAGACTATGAACCATACCTGTGTAAATCAGTCTATAAGAAATGTTACATCAGACAATGAGGATTACAAGGTGTAGGAGTCACATGTTAACTGTACTATTATATTTACGCGTGTTTGGTCTAGAGAAGCACACACTCAGGATTTAAAACTACCACAGTGGTTGGGGTTGGCCTTACTAATTAGAATATATTTCTACCCAAATGAACACTTTTTAGCAACATTAGGATAATGAAAGATTAGAGGGAAAACATAACGTTCTAACATAAACCATGCAGTTTGCATGCAGCTCCTTGATGACAGTTACTAGGTCACTGTGCTATATCAGGATTGTAATTTAAGAACTGCAAGTAACAAAAAGATCTCTCTGACAAAAGCAATAACCCACTGAACTGTATACATAATATACAATTCTGCAATCTGCATGGTACAAGTTCTTTGCAGCATTCATACTAACCCTCTGTGCTACTTTATAATGAGCCAAAATCGCCACTAGACACAGCTCTGACCCCTCTACATCAGGAACATCAATCAACAGAGTTATCTTGACATTTTTATTGCTGCCTGAACACTGCTGGACGCACAAGGAAATCTGCAGAGGGTGCTTTTAGGTTCATATGTTTTTTCTAAACACAGCACCCTCAAACTTAGAGCCAGGTGCGGTTGCACCGGTCGTGCCACCCTAAAGCGGGCCCTGCTATTTGATAACTGCCTCTTTAAAACTGCTAGCAACAACTGTAGCCTTTAACAAAAATTCTTAGGAAAATTGTGATATAAAGTGGTTTATTTGTGATTTTTTTTCTTATGAATAAATAAAGCTGTTCTCCCCTCATACTGAATTCTCCCAGGTGATCAGGCTCACCAGCTATGCTTATTCAGCTTTGGTAATTTGTGAAGACTACACGTACCCCACCTGTTTAAAAGTTCACCAATTCCCAATCACATGAGAAGAGACCGAGTCAAAGACCAAAACCTGGAAGCACCTCTTTTCTCTGAGAACAGCATATGAAAGGTTATACCCCAACTGGGACAAACTGAGGCAACCGTAAAGGCAATTTAGGGGGGTTGGTGGAATGGAGTTGGTAAGGTGAATGTAAACAGTTGGTGTTGGAAAGCCATAACTTCAAGTTAGCCAGCATAACATGTATATTTCTAAATTGCACGTTCAACCCTTGGGACATTTTGGCGTTGAATGACAGATGTTTATTTTTATCAAAGTTAGTGCTACTTATTTTATCAATCTTTGAAGGATGAGAGACCGAGTGGTTCCTTCAGGATTCAAGCTTGCGACTATGATGTCAAACACAGATTCCTGGATTGAATGTACACTGATCCACCAGAACCACCATAATTCTTCTGACCCTCTTATTTGCAGCCTCTGCTTCCCGACTGCATGCAAACCTGTACTCCCAAATCGTCTGGTGTATTTGTGCTCTATATAGGTGATCTGGGCAGCATAGTTGGACAAGTAGGTTTTTTTTTACCAGACAAATAAACTTCTGTAGCATTTTCTTTCTTCGACAAATGGATCTTTCGTTTAATTTCCACACATCTGTGTAACCATAACTCTAAACTGCTGTCTTATATTTAAATTTTTGAATAAATAGGTGATTTTCTTTAGGGTAAACTGCTTAAAGATTCTGGGGCATATTATCAAGGGATTTATCGCCGCTTTAGCGGCACTTCTGCCGCTAAAGCGGCGATATTTTAACGCCCTATTAGCAAGCTGTCGCTAACAGGCGTTAGCGACAGCTTTCAGGCGTTAGCGGCCGGGTTTAACATCGCCTTGCATGTCAGCGATAATTATCGCTAATGACATGCAAGGTAGGCGTTCCCACTAAAGCGACTGTAAACAGTCGCTAACACAACTAACCCCTATTAACAAGGCAGGCGAAGCGATAAAATAAATCGCGCTAAGCGCGTTTATCGCTAGATTTTAACACCTGCTACTGAGGATGACTTACCTGTTTAAAGTATAGGAGGTGGATTGTCAGGCTGAATCCATCCTTGCGTTAATGCGAGAATATCGCTGCTTTTCCAGCGATATTCTCACATTTTGGCGCTATCGCTGGAAATGTTATCGCTATGGAGATAAACCTTGTTAATAGGGTGTTATCTCAGCGATATTTTCCAGCGATAGGCGGCGTTAAAAAATTTTAGCGATAAATATCGCTATTCCTTGATAATATGCCCCTCTATTCTGCTGCATTGAGGGAGGATACTGTTAACAAAACTTTGTACTTTCTTAAATGTATTCCTCTATTTGCTGGAGGACAAGGGAGTGGAAGATTCATCCAGAGGGATCTTGCTCTCGAATACTACACCGTATCTTTGAAACATTTGAAAACAATTGAGGGCCAATTACGGTTGGCACAGACCTCCTGCACCATCATTCCAATCATACTTTTTCAGTTTCGTTTTATTAGGAATATTCCACTTTCTGTGTCTGGAATGTTTGCATAACATTGTAGTCCTTCTTGCATGGCTTATACCTATTGTTAAAGGTCTTCTTTCGCACTATATATCTTCACATGCAGCTCAAGTCTATAATTTGAGTCAGGGGCATTTAACATTGGTATAGTCCTCAGCAGAAGGTTATAACCCTAAATTAGAACATAAATTGGAATTTCATATGATTAAACTGACATTTCCTACACGTTTATGTAAATTGGGGCTCTGCTAGAAAAAGTAAACCCATCCACATGAGAGTGGCATATGACTGGGAAATTCCACAGATGAGTATTGCATAATTGTTAGAAACTAGGTTTCTGGTTGGCAGACACATGCACCCTGTCTAAGCAGGAACCACAATCCTAGCGGTCCATTACGATGGCGGGCGGACAAAGTCTGCCCGCCATTGCCACGGAAAAAGGGACCGCCCACCATATGTGCGGCGGTCCCGCAATACAAATTACGATGCGCCTGCCACAGTGGCGGGCGCATCCTGCATTGTTCACATTGCGGTGGGCGGTGCTGTCAACAACACCCGCCGCAATGTGAAAAAGGCATGTTGTGCATTTGCATGCACAACGTGACAGGCACCGCGCGGTGCCTGCCACCTTGTGCATGCAAATGTACCCCCCATATGCACCCCCCAAAACCATGGGGGCCCGCAACGGGCCCCCAGAAGCAAAGACCGCATGCCTTTCCATGGCGGCAACGCCGCCATGGAAAGGCTGCTTTCCGCCACCATCCTAATATGGATGGCGGTGTCTTGCAGACACCGCCACCATGTTAGAGCCCTTTTCCGCCCGGTCCCCTGTCAGACCGGCGGAAAACTGGCGGACGGTCTTTCCGTCCGCCGGGGTCCCCCCCGCCATCGTAATATGGCGGGGGGGAAATGGAATGCGGGCGGTGAAAAATAGCGTGCGGATCGCCACCGCCATATGGGCGGTGGCGATCCGCCCGCTATTATAATGACCCCCCTACTTAGGTTAAGTTACAAACACACCCTAAATTAACCTGCTATAGGAAAGTAGGATCTGCTTTTATGGTTACCCCCACTTTTTGCCTGGTGCTATGCTGTTTCTGACTAGTCTGACTGGGATCCTGCTAACCAGGACCCCAGTCTCTGTGCTTTCTCCCTTAAATTGACATGGTGAGTACTCAGGTACATCCCAGATTGGCTACTGGTGTACCATTATAAGTCCCTAGTATATGGTACTGAGGTGCCCAGGGCATAGGTACATCAAGGGTCTCCCATGGGCTACAGCATGTATTATGCCACCCGTGAGAGACCACTCAAATTGTGACTACTGGCCTGCCGTTGCAGCCTGCGTAAGCTGGTGCTAACACCACTTACGACAGATATAGGTTTCCCTATATCTGCGGTCACTGCACTTATAACCTATAAGTCACCCCTAAGGCAGGCCTTTCAATCCTGAAGGCAGGGTGCTCGGTTCTAAGTGTGAGGGAGCAGAACACCCCTACAACCTTCGGAGTCCATTCTCCCAGGTTGCAAGTGCATCAGCCATTAAGATACATAGAGTGGCCATGCGTCATTACGTGATAACCATCTCTAAACTGGCTGTAACGAACCCTGTCATGTTTGCTATCAAACATGTTGGAATCATAGCCCCCACACCGTAAACAGTGAGGGAGGTATGATTCCATGCACTGTAAAGCTTCTCCGGGAGGCCCTCAGTGCTCCCGGTGCCAGTCTTCTAGACCCGGACAACACAACATGGCTGCTGCCGACCAGAGACACGATTCTGCCCTCCTGCTGCTGAGCCAAGCTCGAGCAGGTGAAGGCAGAACAATAGGTATCCTGTCACAGGGAGTTGTGACCACCTCCCAAACAGGGTTTAGTGTATTGGGGCCTGGTGGGAAGCGCTTGCCAGTGCCAATCAGTCTGCTTGAGGGGCACATTTGGTGCCCTCCTTGCATAGTCCAGTTCAAACCAGCTCAGGGAGCCGTTGGCTCCTGCTCTGGCGTGAAACTGGACAAAGGACGTGGGAGTATCCTCCCCACTGTCCAACCCCTCCCCTGGGAGGGAACCCTGAATCATCCCAACCCTTTCCTTAGGGTACTTAAGGGCTTACCTGTGGGTGTGTCCCTAGATTCATCATGGGACAAGATGCTTATCAAGACACACCTTCTTTTTCGACCGTCTGGGCACTCTGTACTTCGCTGGACTTCGCTCTGGGTAACAAGACTGCAACCGGGAAGACTCCTGCTGCTCCTGGTCTCGTTGCCCTGCGCGTCTGCTGCAACTTCCATGCTTGTGCTCCATACAGGAACCTTCTAAAGACCTGTGGGCATCCAAGACACCTGAAGGAATCTCCCTTGAAGTGAAGGAGTCACTTCCCTGCATATGCAGGCACCGTAACAAAGCTGACCGGTCTGCTGATCCTGGGCTCCCACGGACTCCAAAAGGCTCAGCAACACAGGTGGTGGTTCTTCACATCCCTCTAGGCCTGACCTGTCTTCTCACCGAGTTTGAGGCCAGTATCCCTCGTTGGAGCCGCAGGAACCGAACCCCTGTGCACCTCATCGACTTGCAAAGGCTTGTTGGCTCTCTTCCTCAGAGATCTTCAGGCTCCAAGTAGCCTCCACCTCAAGCATCTCCTGGTACCAAAATCTTTGCCCTCACCACATCCCTTGCACCGTGGGAATGCATACTTGGTGAGCTGCTCAAGGTTCTCTCGCGACTCCAGTGCCTCGAGCCTGTGGGTCAACTTGAGGGTCTTCTTTGATTCCAGCAGGCTCCCCTGATTGCTCGGGACCTGCTCTGACTCCCCTGCTTGTGTCGAGTCACCTGGACCTTGCTGGTCCGGACACTGCACCTTTTTTGCTTTCCATGTTGGTTGCGGTTGCCAAGGCTTGTTGGTGCTCCCGACAGACACCGACCCTTCAACTCTCGACTTCCGACATGGGACAGCTTGTGAATGGCTTCTGGTCTTCCACAGCATCGCCTGGTCTGCACCGCTGCAGCTCCAAGGTCACTGTCAACTCTCCTGCAGCACTCGACTTCGGTGGGCATTCGTCTTCAGTGCCTCCTGGTTACTCCTGAGTAGCATATACTCTGTCCCCTCTGCTTGTAGGTACTTCTCATCTTGAATCCACCCCGGATCCCACCGGACACTTTCCACTTCTTCGCCAGCGGCATCTTCCTGAAGACCTCCATTGACCTCCACAGCGGTTTCCGACGCCACTTTGCACTTTTGCACCCGGCTTCCCTGGTGTAGGTATCCTGGTTCCTAGGGTATCCACGAGTGAGGTGGCTCTCCAACCTTCTGTCCTTCACGGGGTTTCTTCAGGGTCCACTGGGAAGGGTTATTCTTCTTTAAAATCGCAACTGTGACTTACCCATTGACTTCACTGGAGCACGATGTGTCGTGTTCCCACTCTGCACACAGCCTCCGTGGGTTCCTGGTTACTTACCTTGGGTGGTTCCTTGGGTCCCCAGCACTTCTACGTCTTCTGGGTATAGTCTTGACTTGAGTCGTGGTTCGCATCCCACTATTTTAGTATATGGTTTGGTCCCCCCCTGTGACCACTGTGTATTACATGTTACTTACCTGTGTTCTTAGAGAAGTATTGTGTGCATTTCGTATATCTCCGGGTAGGAGATATTTGTATGTGTTAATGAGTGTCTTATAATAAATACATATGTTTATAAATACACTGTGTGATTCTTTTTCACTTAATCTATACCAATAAGATTGCGCTCTGGTAAAACAAGCTGCTTTACACTCCTTTTGGACTAAGCCTGAAGGCTGCTCTCCACAGCTACCACTTAGAGAGCTTTCTAAGGTTGTCTAAGACCACTAAAATCACCATAAGGGTTGTCTGGATTAGTGCAGGGTGCTGCACTTACATAAGTGAGCACCATATACTAAGCCAGCCTCTCACATTGGTGTGCAGAGGTTGGGATTCAAGCCTGCATTGTTTTACCAGCTAATCTTGGTGTGGATATATTGAAAAACCATCACTAATATTAGGCACATATAATACAGCTTAGAATAAGTAAGTTCTACTGAACCTAGGGTTGGGTAGTTCAGGGTCTAGCACAACCCTTTCTCTAACCTCAGAGAGTTTAGTTTTCACTAGGGTAGGTAGGTGCAATACCTCACTACACCTAGAACCATGTCTTTAGTCTGCTAAGTACAGTGGTCTAAAGTTTCAGGAACTAAAGACCCTGTGTAGCATTAGAAGGACAAAGACAGGTGGCAACCCCACCATTAAGCTGCTCTTAGAGCTGCTACATCAGGATTATGGCCATCCTGTAGGGGGAGAAGAACAGGATAATGTGGGTGGGGATACTCCTAAAGAAGGAGCACCAGGGGTTCCCACTGGTGATCTCAATTCAGAGTATGGGCATGAGGATTCAAATGATTTCAACCTGCCGGGCTTTGACCCCTCAGGGAATCCCACCGCTGCCACCAATGTGGGAGCTGTCTTAGTATATGGTGCTCACTTATGTAAGTGTAGCACCCTGCAGTAATCCAGCTACCACTTAGAGAGCTTTCTAAGGTTGTCTAAGACCACTAAAATCACCATAAGGGTTGTCTGGATTAGTGCAGGGTGCTACATTTACATAAGTGAGCACCATATACTAAGCCAGCTTCCCACACCTGTGCTCACCCCGTGGTAGCTTGGCACAGAGCAGTCAGGCTTAACTTAAGAGGCAATGTGTAAAGTATTTATACCCAACAAGAGAGAGAGAGAGAGGAGAGAATGGAGGGGCTCGTTCTTCTCCCCTGATGCTTTCTCAAACAAACAACGAGTACAAGCTCAGATTTTACTTGTAAGGACCAACAATTATGGTTGTTCAAAGCGCCTCCCTTACAGAAAACCCATTAGGTTTATAAAAGAACCCTCACCCACCAATCTAATTGGTGGCATGCTTCATCATTGGGTTCCCACCCAGGGGGCCGAGTGCCTCCTGGGTGTGCTTCGACACTTGATTACAGCGGAGCAGGTTTGTTTTGATGGTGGAGAGGTGAATAACGTGAAAGTTTGAAACTACCTCCAGGATACCGGAATAATTTATTGTGCGGGTCCTGGGGTAGGATAAAAAAGACTTGTTGGATGTGAGTGAGGAAAAAGGATCTCACACGTCCCCTAAAAAGGGAAGGTGGTCAAAGTGATTGTCTACATGTTTCAGCCAATATGTTCCAATTGTATTGGCTTTCTTCAGGACCAGTGGCTCAGGGTGGATTTTGTCCAGAGCTGCTGTGATTTAAGCACACACGCTAAGGTGTGCCTAAGTGCAGTGAATGCGTAACTTACAAATTTTCACCGTCAGTTTAAAAATTATTTTGCAAGAGAAAAAAAAGCAAGACATAAGCAGATTAACAGCATGCAAGTGCAAACGGTGGTGGTGACAATTTGTCAATCCATGCACCAGTGCTATTAATCTATAAACATATGCAAACGTGAGTGGTATGATCGCATTATCTGGCATGCAATATATCTTTTCCAAAATAAGAGTGCCTCCAATATGTAAATGGGCGTACAAGTAGCGTGTTTATATCTTTTTCTTTTTACAAATATTGCACACAACAGTGTCTTGTCAAGTCGGATTGTTAAATAGAAAAAATCAAGTTAGCTCGTGATCAGAGATTGGTGAAATATCCCATTTTTTAAGTGTGAGAGATAACTGAACCACCTATTAGTGGTACGAAGATTTTCCGTAACATAGATCCCAGCGGGAGGCGGTGCCTATTGTCACACTCAATTTGTGTGAACAAGAAAATGTAAAAGAACATTAGTTGCCGTACGGCCTGGGAGTAGAGATATGAGGCTAGGCTATTGATCTGTATTCTGTACTCACTGGGTCAAGGTCAGCCGCCAGCCTCGTTACCTGTGGGTTGCCTCTTCCGGGATCCCGGCGATGCCGTGTCTCTGGTGAATGCGGATGTTTTACTGACTCTCGCTTCCGCGTCAGTCTACGTGCAGCCTGCTCGTGCTGACGTGGTGGCGAAACTTCCCATTGGCTGGGGGAGACCAGCCCATTTCTTTTTTGGAAAAGTTGAACCTTTACCTCACTCTGAGTTTTCACACAGGGGCGGTAAGCAAGATTTGCTCACATTGAAACCACTCGAGAAGGGCTACTATTGGTCAAATTCCTGCAACCCTGTCATTATCTGTCATTTATGTGGAACTTACCCCCTGGTAGAGAGAGAGTCATTCTCAATAGTAAGTGTATTTGTGCTATTTAGCTCCTGAGGTTTAATGCGTTCCATGGTATTTCATCATTTAAACCTCGTAGATGTGTTGAAAGGCGATACACCCATCTCTGTTCTTTTTCCAGGAGTAAGTTTTGGGGATTGTCCAGTTGTGGATCTAGTTGTTTTATTACCACCCACTGAAGATCATTGGTCGTGTGGCCTGTTCTTAGAAAATGATCAGTCATTTTTGTGTTATTCCGTTTGCACCTGATATTCCTGCGATGCTCGCAGATTCTTGTCTTGACCTTTCTGCTAGTCATCCCTATATATCGCAGCTTGCAGGGGCATGTAATCATATAGATGACATTGGTGGAATTGCAATTTGTATGTTTCTTTATGTGCCACGTTTTATCTGGTTCTAACTTCAAAGATTTCATTTTGTAAGTGAGGTGGGATACGCTACAGTTACCACAAGGGTAGTAACCTGTTATATTTGGTAGCCCCCATGTACCTCGAACTGTACTTTCTGTAATTGACCTTTTAGGGCATGTAGAGACTAGATGGACTTTCAGGCTTCTTGCTCTTTTAAATGAGAATAAAGGTTTTTCCCAATTCAAATTTCCTGTTTGTAGGATCCGCCAGTGTTTATTTATGATCTTTGTTATCTGGTTTGAGATGGTACTATGGGTTGTTACACAGGTAAGTGGTGGTTCTGTAGCACTTTTTTGGCTATCTTCAAGTAATGTGTTTCTGTTCTGATTGCAAGCTCTTTTCCTGGTAGTTTTGATGATGTTCTCTGGATAATTTCGGATCATCAGTTTGTCTAAGAAGTCCTTAGCTTGGGAATGAAAGTCCTCTATTTTGCTAGTTTCTCCGTAGTCTTAAAAACTGGCCGTAGGGTAAGTTTTCCCTCAAAGCTCTGGGGTGAAAGCTGTCAAATTTCAACAGTGTGTTCTTCGCCGTTGGTTTATAGTTAGTCTTTGTCTATAGTCTGTCGTTCTCGTAAAAAATGGTCACATCCAAGAAAGTGATTTCTTCCGTGCCAATAGTATAGGTAAATTTCAGGTTGTTGTCACAGTTATTGAGCCATTCAAAAAACTCTAGAAAAATGGTCTCCTGTCCTTCCCATATCAGAAGCATGTCATCAATGTATTGTTTCCAAAATTAGATTTTCGCCATGAAAGGGTTGTTAATATCTAGAATATGTCTTCTTTCAAAATCAAAAACATAAAGCCCTATCACACTTGGGGCGAAGGTGCTCCCCATCAATGTTCCGTGCGTCTGGAGGAATAATGTTCCTTCGATTTCGAAAAAATTCTCCTTGAGGGCCAGTTCCGCACACTCTATCACAAAGTTTTTTGGTGTGTGGTAATCCCATATGGTCTCGTCTAGGATGTGCTTCACCACTTGAATGGTATCATCCTGGGGGAGACTTGTATAGAGGCTCTCAATGTCCAAGCTTATCAGTAAATTATTCTGTGGCCTAAAGTCCACTTCTCTAAGTAATTTCAGCAGGTCTTTAGTGTCTTTCAGGTAAGTAGGGGTTTTCTGAACCAATGGTTTTAGGAAGAAGTTGCAAAAACGTGAGAGGGGCTCTAGGAGGGAGTTGATACCTGACACTATGGGACGGCCTGGTGGTGGTAGTCTGTTCTTGTGAATTTTAACAGGGTAAATAAATAAGGAACCCTAGCTTGTTTAGTACACAAGAATTCTGCTTCCTTCTTGGTAATAAATCCATTTGCTTCTGCTTCCTCAACCATGTATGCAATCTTCCTCTTTAAAACTGGAGATGGATTGTTGGCGAGGGGTTTGTAATTCTTCCTGTCATCTAGTAGTCATTCACATTCAGTGCAACACTTCAAACAGTAAAACAGTGAAAACACCACACACAAAGATGCCACACCTGGTTAGAAAATAGAGCTTCATTTAATGAACAAAATAAGACCAAAATGACAAAAATCCAATACGTATATCCGGAATTATACATTTTTAAAGAATAAATTGAAATGTAGTGCTTATACGTATAAAGCGCCAATCCGCGCTAGGGCTGGGAAATATGAAAGTTCTGGCGGACCGCGATGGAGTGCGGGTCGGATACAGGGACCAACCTTGTCCTGCTGCAAAGTACCTTTTTGCATCCTTGACGAAGACCAGATGCGTGGAGCAGAGGAGGCGATGCATCGTTGTCGGTCCCTTCAGATAAAGGCGATGAGTCAGTTCCGAGTCATGCAAGTCAGAGTTGGGTTATCATCGAACCCTAAGAGGGAGGTAATGCGTCCTCATTGAGCTGCACAAGTCGAGGATGCATCAGGAACTTGAGGCGGTGCGCCGCGCAGTCGGCGATGTGATGTCTTGGGTCCTTGCAGCAGCAGTGATGCGTCGGCGCCAAGGGAGGTGCGCCGGTTTCGAGCCGCGCAACAACGGCGATGCGTGGATTTTGGTAGTTGCAGCATTTCATACATACTTTCAAGGGCCCAGGATTGGCACCACTTGACAGGGCAAGACTCTCAGATGACAGAGTCTAGGTGCTGTAAGTAGATGAGTTGGAAGTCCTTGATGTTACTGAGACTTCAGAACAGGAGACAAGCTGACAACCCCTTTGAGTCACTCTGGTTCTGGGTTGGAGAGATGCATGTTCAGTCCTTCTCACTCCCAGGCAAGAGGGCAGCAGGCAGCAGGTCAGCACAGCAGAGCAGGAGTCCAGCAGAGTGGCAGTCCTTGCAGCAGCACAGCAGTCCTTCTTCCTGGCAGAGTATCCACAGGTCCAGAAGTGTACTGAGTTGTGGTATCAGGGGTCCAGTACTTATACTCAATTGTGCCTTTGAAGTGGGGGAGACTTCAAAGAAAGCCATTTGAAATGCACAGAGCCCCTGTCCTTTCTACCCTGGTTCAGACTCATTACAGGGGGGGGGGGATGCAGCCCTTTGTGTGGGGACAGGACACAGCCTATTCAGGTGTAAGTGTCAGCTCCTCCCTCCCATCCTGCCCAGGATCACCAATCAGGATGTGGATGTGACATCAGTCACACCTAAGCTCCCTTTGTGTGTGGCTATCTAGAGGGAATGCTCAAAGTCCAGAAGTCATCTACCCCAGACGTGTATTCAGAGACAGGCAGAAGGTACCAGATGGCTAAAGTAAGAAAATGCCAACTTCCAAAAAGTGGCATTTTTAGAATTACAATTTAAAATGCGACTTCACCATAAGCTGTGATTTTAAATTGTGATTTCAGAGACACCAGACTTGGGGGTTCTATCTCTTACCAATTGGAAATTACACTTATAAACGGTAATAAGGTAATCCCAATATCATCATATGGGAGAGATAGGCTTTGCAGTAGTGAAAAATTAATGTAAGAGTTTTTCACTACCAGGACATGTAAAACCTAAATGTACCTGTCCTACTTTTTAATCACACTGCACCCTGCTGTTGGACTGTCCAGGTCCTACCTTAGGGGTGATTTATATGTATTAAAAAGGAAGTTTTGGGCCTGGCAAAAGGGCTACCTTGCCAGGTCAACATGGCAGTTTAAAACTGCACACAGAGGTTCTGCAATGGCAGCCTGAGACATGTTTGAAGGGCTATTGAAGTTGGTGACACAGTCAGGGCTGCAGGCCCACTATTATCATTTAATGTTCAGGCTCTAGGCACATGCAGTGCAGTTTACTTGGGACTTATAAGTAAATTAAATATGCCAATAGTGGATAAGCCAATGTTGCCATGTTTAAAGCAGAGAGCACATGCACTTTAGCACTGGTTAGCAGTGGTAAAGTTCCAAGAGTTCTGTAGCCAACAAAACTGAATTCAGAAAAAAAGGGGGGGGGGGCGGCAAAATGTTTGGGAGTTACCCTGCAAAAAGGGCCATTTCCAACACAACCCCTCTCCAGCCTAAAGCCAGGGTAGACTACTCACCTTGATGGTCTTCCCTGCTTAGGCGATAGAACATGGATATTGGCCCACTTCTGCAGGGGCACATTTCAGTTCGATGCCTCACTAAACTCAGTTGGATCCTTCTGTTTATACTCTCCTGAGCCACGGAATTGATCCATGGTGAACCCTTCTCCTTACCGGTGCACTGCATTTGTGCAGCACCTATCCTTAATTTGCTCACAGATGCATCCCAGTATGCAGACAGTACCACCAAGGTCAGCAAAGTGATGTGGCCCATTCCACCCCTTAGGTCTGACGTCTGTTCCCAACCCAGGGAAAACTCTGTCCACAAGGACAACAACTAACAGAGGCCACTAACAGCTGGCAGTTTCCAAAACCAGGGCCCAGGCCATCAAGTGGTCTTTAATCTCAGTGGTTTCACAGAGTGGGGGCAATAGCCCCAGGTGTTTTACACTCTTTCTCCACTCTACCTCCCAACAGTTAAGAGGTGGTATCCTGAAACTGGTCCTTCAACCCAGGGTCTGTACCCTTAGGCTGAACATGTGCCTGGCGAGCCAGGACTTCCAAGGGATGTACCCCTAACCCCTTCAAGGGAGACACACTCTTTGTGTGTCAAACAAGAGTGTGCCTGGAGCAGTTCACCAGCCCTCTGTCTGTGACTGTGCATGGAGTCCCCCGGCCAGCAGTGGCCTCACCAGGGTCAGTCTTGGGGGTGTTCTGTTGAATCACTGACATAATATCGAAAGACACATTATCAAACTACAAATTTTTCGACACAAAAATATCGTTCACAAAAATATCGATGTTGTATACTTAATTAAAAAAATACACAAATATCGATGCCACAATATCGTCATGTTACAATATCGACAACACAAATATCGCACACATAAATATCGCTATTCACAATATCGACGTTTCTAAATAAATATAGAACATGTCAAAAATATCGACTACAAAAATATAGACATCAATATTATTGTTTTTTAGAATATATCTACAACTCAATAATACATTAAAACTATAAATTTAAACACCATAAATACAGTTAAATACATAAACATACATATCAAATTAAATTAAACCAAAAACATAACTTTCAAAATTATTACAACATAAATAAATAATAACATAATAAACACACTTATAATAACAATTTAAAATATGTACTTGCAACATATAAAAACATTTTAATACATCTCATATATGTTTGATTAAAATATAATTAATTCAACGACTCCTTCCTCACCCAAAAAAAAAAATGACTCTTAAGTAGCGTTTTCCATATAAGGAAAACAATTAACAAACCAAGGGGCTCATTACGATGGCGGGCGGAAGCACAACCGCCGTGCTGGCGGATGCAAAAACCACCAGTTACCGCCGGCACGCAGCAGTCCACACGCCCGCCCAATTACGATGCGAAAAGTAGGCCAAACACCGCCGGCAAGCCAGCAACACCGTCCGCCATCAAAGTGCGCCCGTACACGTAGCGGCGCAGCTCAGCTGACACACACCGTCCGACGAAACACGTCCCGCCCGGCGCATAAATTACGATGCCGCAAACAAACGGCTCCCACGGCCAAGAGATACCGTATGACAAACCGAAGCGGTAACACGGACGCCGAGCACGGACAACGAAGAAGCGGCTCCCCCGAGCATGAATCCAGCACTGCAGGCCCTCCCCATGCTCCTGCTGATGCACCACCAAGGACGCAACGTACCGCGGAGACGCAGGTAGGCACACACACAACAAGTGCACGCAAACAGCGCACACAGTGCAAGGGCGGAAAAAGCGGACAACCCCCACCAGCGCGTGTACACTACACATCCACCATTGCATCCACATATGACACACAGGCCAAATCGTAACATCGCGTAACACATGTGTACACACCACCTGGGACTAGGAACCAACAACCCCGTCACGGCCCCAAAGCGGCGATGACGCCGCCACACATGTGCACAACGCAGAGGCCAACCGCAGCGCCATGCATGCGTCGCACACAGACACAGGGACACAACCAAGCAGCACACACATCAGCCCCACCCCGAACGCACATGACACGTGACAGGCCTGCCACAGACATGTCCCCAACGCCCAATTCACGGACAACACCCAACGCCACACAACCGACGCACACATGTCAGTGAAGTCACGCAACAGCAGGACACACCCCAGTGTAACAAACATGGCGTAGCACACAGCGGCGGCAACACCAACTAGGAGAAGCAGGGCCCCTTCGGGAAGAGGAACGCCAGTACCACACTGAAACACCCATACCACCCTGCACATATGAACAAGACATATAAAACGGAACACCAAAGAGCCCGGGGACCGACAACAGGTGGCCCAAGAATAACATTCACACACAAGGCCCAACGCAGAGCGGAAAGGCAGCCTGCCGCCCACACAAGGGAGAGCAGACAGCACTGAATGACCTTCCATTCCAACTCCGAAACCACAGCCCTACGACAGAAGCCGGTGAATACAGCCATTGTCCAAGAATAGACCAACACAGGCATGCCGAGGAGACCGACCACAGGGCAGATAGCGCATATCACAGAAGCACACAACGGACGGGGAAGAAAGAAGAAAACACTCCCCCATGTCGGCCACATGCAAGTTAATTGGAAGGAGTCACACATCACTGACCTTGAACTGTCTGAGAAGCATGTGGGAAGAGGGCCCGTGTCCTCCAAACAAGCCAACAGAACACAAGTCCTGTCTCCCTACGACTACACAGAGCTCACAGCAACCTCGGAGCGTGCACATTGCAGACTGCACACACAGCCGGAGCACGCCACCACAACGCACCGCTGCGAAATGGCAACCGCAACACACCTACCCAACTACGCCGAACAGCTCAAGCTGTACAAAACCAACCTGTTTCATACATTGGGATGCGATCTCCTGTCCCTGCTGAACGTAAGTTACCGACTGACTTACCGCATCACATTGTTCAGCTGCGTCATGCCCGTCTTCTACTGTCGGAGGTGTCCCTACCAGCATCCCGTGGAGATATGCCTCTCCAACCCGGCATGTCTGAAGGCGGACCTGCTACCACTACTCCTCCCTCTGGACGCACACGACAGGGCCTGCTCTGCCTATGGGGGCATGGCGTATGTGGCCAACATCGCACCCGCACTGAAATGGGACCACTGTGCCTCCACACGACGGATCATCGAGAACAGCTACATCGAATGTCACCCAGCATGCCCCATCATGGTCCTCCAAGGGACAACTTACGAACAACACCTTGACAGCCACCATCCGCTACATTGGCTGGCAAACATGTACACCACCAATGACATGGAAGCCCTGCTGGGCGGCATCGCATACCTGACAACCTGTCAATTCGTCGGACCACAACGCAGGTTCCCCGATTGACCTATGATGTCCAACCCCGCACCCATGCTTAGCTTCCGCACGGACTGGCCAGTCACCACCACAACAGCCATACCAAACGACCGGCAACTGTAACCACACCATCAACGACATCGCCATGACATCGGATATGACCGGGACATGCACACTGTTCCCCATCACATCCAGGAACACCGCATGCATCGTGGGAGGCAGTGGCATGGGCTCTGTGTATCGCACCCACATGGACGGAACTGCACGAACAACCAGGACACGACATGGATCCAGCGCCCATGGACACACACACCGCTCAGTGGACATGAATAGGTCGCCTGGAGTCTGTGGGTGCTGCACCCCTCCCACCCCCGCCCGGGAATCCCATACCAGGACCTATGCATGGACGACAAGTGCATACAACAACAACACGACCCCAGTGACTGTGACATGTCCAGTAACCACCACAGTGCAACAACAAGTGGCACGCCGCTGCATGCACGCAAGCACATGCCCTGATGTCATCTCACATGCACGCGTGCATGAGGAACAACCGCAGCAAACCTGTCACATGGAACTGAGATGGACTGTGCCCATGATGCCAAGCGGTCTGGTAGGCTACATGTATACCGTCTGTGTCAAAGTCCGCAGCTCCGCAGCTATACGTAAATGTACATTAGCACAGCCTTGGCCAAGCAGATGTCACTCTGAAGCCCACATCCCACATGCAACAGCCAATCACATGTAACCCCACACCCTATCCCATTTGCAATCATGCTCAGTATATCCTCAACATGTATTCCGCTGCCAGTAGTGTCCACTATACTGCATCACAGAGGACAGAAGACTCAATATAATGTTTGAAACCAAAACTGTCTCCGCTGACTCATTTCACAAGTACGAATGAGAGAGGATGAGAGTATGTGAAGTACACGGCAGTCGTGACATGACCATGTAGTCCACTGGTATTGGATGTCAACGCAAATGAGTAGCACAACTGTGGAAGACACACATCTGTCGTGTGAAGTCGTATGGACGCAGTGCTCAGGTGGGTGGGTGTGACGGGTAGATGCGCACATGCCAAGTTGGAGCACGCCGTGTTGGGAGGGGTCATGAACAGTACACCACCTCTTCCCTGGGCATTGTGAGAGGACACCTGTCGGGGGAGTGAACACGTGTGTGCACAGCAGCCGGGCACACGTACAAAGCGGTACCAGGCGCACCTCAGCCCACCCTCTGTGGACAAGCTGGATCCTGTTATGCGCCCGCCATGCCCCTTGACAAGGCACACACAGCCCCAGTCGACCAGGTGTAACCCCAACATAGTCAATCCGCACAGGCGATACAGGGCACGGGATGGCAGTGGAGCATGGTGTGGGAGAGGTCTCCTCGCGCTCCTCCTGGTCATATCACGCAGGCAATAGAACCTCAACGTCTAGCATGGCACAAGTCAAATGGAAGTGTAGGGGGACGCACCACAGCACGAGCAGCACTGACGTCACGGGAGGTGGCTCGCACCATCCCATCCATTGCCCATCATACCAACCACGCCACATGCCATTGCGACTAAGTGCAAGCGCGTGCGCCACCACCCCCGAGCCCTCCCCAGAGAGGCCAAAGAGTGAATGTGTGGGCCATCAGTCACAGACGGACGCGGCATGGCCGCAAGGGCAGCCACAGCCACTGGGTGTCGCAGGTGGCGGATCCGGAAGGCGAAGACTGTGATGCATAGTCCATGCAGGCCGGGTCTCCATTTGGGGCACCACGCAGGTGGACGGCGTCCCGCAACACATCATACCCTGAGACAGCCCACTCGTGCAACTGGACCCACACATACACTCCTTGCCCTCTCTGGTGCGAGCTTGGGGCTGCCTGTGCAAGCGCTAGCCTCGCAGGTGAGCATGCATATTGGGGGAGCGAGGGGAGGACATGAGGGCTGGGGCGAAGATGACTGTATCACTGTCAGTTAGTACAAGGGATGACCCAGATGTGGAAAGGAAGAGACGTGTCCCGTGTGTACTGCAACTAGTCGCCAATCCAACTACCCCCATGTCCGGAATGTAAGCCCGCACCTAGGCCCGCCCATCCGCCACATCGAACATACCACCAGCACGACAACCTTCCCATTCGAAACACTGACTGGGGGTGGCGACCAGTGTACAATCATGTGTAGCCTACCCACGCGTACATGTGGGCCCTCCATGATCCATGTCACCTGCGGCAAAGTCATGACATGCGCAATGAGGGAAGTGAGGAGAGCTGTCCGCCCCACGCGCAGAAGGTGCATCAGCTCCACAGACCCAGCAGCGAGTCCAGCAGGGGTCACATGTGCAGGGGCAGCTGTGCCTGGTGTGAAGGCACATGCATATAGACAGCACATCGACCAATGTGTAGTCTGCCCACATCTACAGTCCATCATCATGCGGACATAGGAATTGAACACAGGGCAACACATCTTCAGTTGGTGCACCCACCGTGACCAACAATGCGCAATCATCGACGTACCCGCACTGTGCATGGCCCCCCACCCAACGGAGGCACATCCAGTGCCACCAACCCACACACCCAAGCCTTCCACGGAACATGCTGTGTCCAATGGTCAGTACAGAGTCAGCGCCCATCTGGTGGATCCTGAACAGGAGACACATGCACACACATGCCAGCTCCCACTATGTACGTCTGCCACCTGGCACGTGCAATGTAACCTCTCACCTGTGACGTGTGACTGCAAGCACACAGCCGTCTTGGCATGGGGCTGTCAATGTGGACACCTGTCAATGTTTCGGGAGGTGTGATCCGTACAGTGCTGTACATAGGGTGCAGTGCTGACACCTACTACTGTCTCATATCCCCTCGTGCCACAGGTCCCACTTGTTTTGGCCGCTCAGCCTGTGCCCACATCGTCGTCGTCGTGTGCCATACTCATCCAGCCGCGGAAGCAGTTCCATGCTCAGCAGACATTCATGTTGCCGTGGCGTTGCCGCTTGACGGATATGCAGTCAGTCCCCATCAGCACGCCCCGCAAGTCATTGGGGCCTAGATCCCCATGTGCATGCACATGGCAGTGGTTTGTATCACTAGCCATTGCCATTGTTGGGAGACCTGTGTAAGTGTATTGTGGCCGTGCCGTCCCAGCTTGACAGCTGGGCTGTGGCTCATGTGCTTGCTCAGTCATGTCAGTGATGTGTATGCGAAATTGCTATGTGTCGTGTTGCTTTGACATGTGTCCTCTGCCATTGTCCCTAGAAGGAGACCGAACATTGACCGCCCATACCAATTGCTGGCGGACATGGACGATACAGAGGTTATTAGGAAGTTTCGGCTGGACAGGCCAACCCTGCATCGACTGTGTGCCATGTTAGAACCCCATCTCCGTCCCCGCAGAGGTGTATCCGACTGCTGTCACCCCCACGGCTAAGGTGATGGCCGCCATGCATTTCTTCGCCACTGGGTCATTCCAGCACACAGTGGGCATTGGAGGAGGGATGTCCAAGCCCATGTTCAGCAAGGTGCTGAGGGATGTACTGGCAGCCATGATGCTGTGCCGAAACAGGTACATCCGCTTCCCCAGGGCTCGTGAATTGGCGGCAGTGAAGGGTGCATTCTATGCCCTTGGCAGAATCCCACACGTCGTTGGAGCCATTGACTGCACACATGTCGGCCTTGTTCCACCACAGGCCACTGAGCACCTGTACCGCAACAGGAAGCACACGCACTCCCTGAATGTGCAAGTGGTGTGCCTTGCGGACATGGTGATCACCCACGTGTGTGCAAAGTTCCCAGGCTCGGCCCATGACGCACACATAATGCGCAACAGCATCTTGCCACGACTGATGTCCAATATGCAACAGGATCGTGCCTGTATTGTCGGTGAGTATGTGGAGTGGTGTAGCGTGCTGGTTGTGCGATGCTGTCCCCTGTCCAGTTGGAATAGCAACGGTTCTCTGTGTCCCTCACACCCAGGTGACTCTGCGTACCCGAATGGGGCATGGCTGCTCAGTCCATTGAGGAATCCTCGCACCCCAGCAGACGATCGCTACAATGAGGCACATGGGAGGACCAGACGTGTGGTCGAGCGTACCTTTGGCCTCCTCAAGTCCAGGTTCAGGTGCCTGGACCGCACCGGGGGTGCGCTGGCGTACTCCCCACAGAAGGTGTGCCGGATAGTGGTGGCGTGCTGCATGCTGCACAATCTGGCCATTCGGAAGCAGATCCCCCTCATCGTGGATGACGGAGATCAACCAGGGCCCCAGCCCGCAGACCAGGACAGCTCGAGTGAGGAGGACAGCGGAGAGGAGGAAGCTGGTAATGTGCGGCAGCAGCTCATCGCCCGCTACTTCACTTGACGGTGAGTGTCCATGTACGACGGCTGATGTGGCTGTATCTGTGCAGGTGTGTGTGTGCTGTGTCAGGGTGGCCGTTTGTTCACTGCGTGCTGTGTGTCAACGCTCCATGGCCAGGGTAGTATGCCACTGTTGGTGGCTGTGGCATTGTGCCCTATTGCTCTGTGCGATGTGTGTAAATTGCTTGTAGTTGTTGACATGTACTGTGTGATGGGTGTGTGACACACTCATTGAATGTGCTCCTGTTCTGTCTCCCACCCCTAGGTCCCTACAGGCCCTCCGGATTCAATTGCCATGCCACGCATCAGGTGCCTTTCCGCCCAAGGTGGCCGTTGTATTCCGTACAAATAAAACACAGGGCACAAACAGCAGTTAGTGTAAAAGGTGCATTTATTTCAAACTGTGACATGTGATTGTGTGTAAGGTGATGACAAAAGTGGTGCGTGCAGTGACAATGAGCTGTCGGTCATGGCTGCGTGATGCTCAGGGTGTACCCACTGGTTCTATGTCCATAGTCCAACACACACATGCCATCCAGATGGCTGTGTGGAGTGGGATCGTAGTCCAAGTCAATGCAGTGGCTGGTCAAGGAAGGCTGGCGGAAGGCTGGCTGGCTGCCTCACTTGCGTTTGGAGCGTGCGAAGTCCTCCCGGGAGATCTGTTTCCACTTCGGACGGCCCCTTCCACGTTTGCGAGGGGGGTGCCTGCTTGCGACATGCTGGTGGTTGAGGTGTGCTCACTGGCTGTGGACGCAGGGGAACTGGACACTGCTGCTCCACCCTGCGCCCCGGCAGGTGGTGGCGGAGGGGAGCTGCTGTCCCTGGCTGTGACCTCACCGCCACCACCAGCTGGCCCATGAGGTCCACGAGTTGGCCCATACTGGCGTCCATGGACCTCAGCACCCCCAGCACCTCACGCGTGTCTGAAGCAGACCGGACCCATTGTCCTTGGGCCTCTTCATAGGCCCCAAGGACTCTGGCCATTTGAGGCAGGGCATGGCTCCCAGGGGAGGCTGGCGTTTCCCTGACCCTGCTCCTCCTACCAGTCCTGCTGCCACCGGCCTGCCCACTCAGCCACATTGCTCACCACGGTCCTCGCTGTGGCTCCCAGGGTGGATCCAGTCGGCCGGGCCACCACCTGCGCTGGGGCTGGTGCCAGCGAAGACGTGGTGGTGGTGGCGGCGGTGGTGGTCGGTGCGGCGATGGTGGCGGTTGCGGCAGTGGTAGTGGCCACAATGACCGTGGGTGTGGCCGCAACACAGTGGCAGCAGGGGGCTGGGAATGTTCAGCAGCCCTGGATGATGGGTTGGTGGGTAGGAGGGGTCCTGGGGAGCGGCTGGGCCCTGCCACACCAGATGGGCCTGCTTGGTGGTCCGTGTCCGAAGAGGAGGACAGATCCTCCAGATCCGTGTGTCCTCGTTGGGGGCTTGTAGGCTGGCTGTGCTGGCTGCTGGCTCCATCCCCAGCATCCAGCAGTTCGTCACCTGTGGAGAGAATGAGATTTGTTATTGTGTTGCACCTGGCGAAGTAAGTATTTGTCGTCTGACATTAACAGTTCGTGCAATCTCGTACATGGGTTTCCCGGAGGCGTGTGTGTGGCTGTAGCATCTGTAGTTGTGCGTGCTTGGCAATGGGACTGTGTGCTGTGCACATGTGGCATGGGACGGATTGGCCATGCCGATGGGTGTGTTGCTGTGCCCCTACTTATTGTGACTCTGGTGTATGCGGGCTCCTGGCCCATCCTGGGTCTGGTTTGTACTTTGCTTTTGGTGTTCAGATGGGACGCTTAGGAACGCATATGGCAACATGGGGGCCATGCCCCAGATTCGCATTTGGGAGGGAATATGCTTTTGGGGTTCAAATGGAACGCTTAGGAACGCATATGGCAACATGGGGGCCATGCCCCAGATTCGCATTTGGGTGGGAATATGCTTTTGGGGTTCAAATGGAACGCTTAGGAACGCATATGGCAACATGGGGGCCATGCCCCAGATTCGCATTTGGGAGGGGATATGCTTTTGGGGTTCAAATGGAACGCTTAGGAACGCATATGGCAACATGGGGGCCATGCCCCAGATTCGCATTTGGGTGGGAATATGCTTTTGGGGTTCAAATGGAACGCTTAGGAACGCATATGGCAACATGGGGGCCATGCCCCAGATTCGCATTTGGGAGGGGATATGCTTTTGGGGTACATGCTGTGAGCCATGGGTGCCGAACGTGACATGTGTTGTGGCAGCATGACAGTGCATGGTTTGAGGTGTGTGCATGCTTGACATGGCCTGCATATTTGCTGTCTGTTGTGATTACTGGACATGGCATTGGACGCATCGTTATGAGTGAGTGATGGTTGTGTGCCAGCCAACGTATTGCAGTTGTCCCATCTCCTTGGTGTGCGTGCTGCCCTGTGCCATGTGAATCACTGCAGTGCTCGGGGGGTGTGGCCCATGTTGTGTGTTGTTGCTCACAGTGTGTCGTGCGCTTCATTGACTTCTGGCACATGGTTGGTCATGGGCATGTATCTTAGCGTGACTGCTGTATGTGTGGCAGCTGTGCGGATGACATGCCTTTCATGAGACTGGGGCTGACGGATGGGATGGATGGTATGTTGTATGTGCATGGTGTGTCTGTGTGTTTGATGGGTTCAGTGGTGTTCGTGTGCATTTATGTTGTTCCGCTCTGTTGCGTCTAGTGTTGTTTGTCTTACATAGGCGTAGTTGTGGGGTGTGTGGTTGACAGGCAGTAGGGGCTACATGGACAGGACTTCAATGGTGTTTCGGTTGTGTGTGATGAGTTGCACAGTGGCTGCCGTGTGGTACTATATTCAGTGTGGCTTGTGCATTCAGACGTGGCTCCTTGGGTGTTGCTATGTCTGTGATGGGTCATGTGGGGTGTGAGTCTGTTGTTCATGTCCGTGTGCACATTGTTCACTTGTTCGTGACGGTGGGCGGTGCTGCGTGTTCGTCTGCTGCGTGACATGTCCCATGTGTTGGTCGTGTTCCGGTCCTCATGCCTCCAGTAATCCAGCCCTGTCCAGTTTCCCACCTGCAAGTTGTTCGTGCGTGCACTGTACTGGATGCCACATGGCTCTAAGCGGGGGTGCTCCATGTTGCAGGTCTGTGGGGGTGGGGGGGTGTTGTGGGTCGTGGGGGTGGCTGGACACCCACTGACACCGATAGCTGTGGACCGTGATGTCTGCCTTTCGGCTGTCGTTGTGCACTGCGGTGGCTGACACGTGTCTGTGGGGTGTGGGGGATGCTCCTCCTTGCTGTGCTGTGGGACTAGGGGCCTGGTGTGTGTTGTACTTGGGCTGTCCACCGTCCCACCCACTGCACTTTGTGTTCCTGCCACTTACCTGTTACTTGTCGGTTAGTGCAGCTGTGGCGGACACATGGGTGTGGTGGGTGCTCGTTGTGGCGCTTCTGGCATATTTGGGGACCTGTTGGTGGTTACGTGGCTGGCTGAGTGTACACATGTCCCCACGTATCTTACAGTTGTTCGGTTTGGGCTGTGTGTGGTGGTGTCTGTTGCATGTGTGTGTGATGTGTTGTGTATTGTGTGCTGGACATGGGGGTGTTTGTCCCTGGGAGCTGTGGCATGGTGGTAGTGCATGTGAGTACATAGCGGTGTGCTGGTATACATTAGTTTGTACTTACCGGCCTCCACTCCCCCTGCTAATCCGGCGAGGATCTCCGGATGTATTATGACTCGCACCTTCTCCTCCCACGCTTTGAAGGTCTTGAAGAGCGCGGGATTCCCTCCGCCAGTGACGGCAGCCAGCTCTCTGTTTTTGCCCTCCTTCTTCTTGACCAGGCTCTTGACGTCATTCCAACGTTTGTTTATTTCTCCTCTGTTCCTGGGCAGGGTCCCGACTGCATTGACCTGGTCTACGATCCGGTTCCACATTCTGTTTCTGGTGGCTAGTGGTGTGTGCTGGACCATGTTCCCATAGATTTGTGGGTACACCTTGATGATCTCGTCGACCATGACCGTCAGCTCAATGGGCGTGAACTTGGGCATTCTTTGTGGTGCCATGGTGTTTGTGGTGCTGGTGCGGTGTGTGTTGTGTAATGTGCAGGGGGTTTGTGGTGCAGGTGTTTGGTGGTGGTGGTGGTGGTGGTGGTGGTGGTGGTTGTGATGTGTGCATTTCTGTGGTGTGCTGCTGTCCTTGCTGTGTCACTGTGTCCTCTCCTCTCCTCTCTGGTTTGCAATGTAGCAAGGGGTTGTGGTCTGTGGGAGTGCTGCTTTTGTACTTACCTATGTGGGTGTGTCCTCATGGTCTGTTGTTTTCAGGTGTGTTGTGTCTGGGGTTCTGGCCTTTGTATTTTTTGTTTGTCCGGGGGGGGTGTTTTCGGGATGTGTACTGTGCTTGTGTATTTGTGCGTGCCTTGCTGTGTGGACTTGTTGGCCATGTTGTGTGCTATTGGTTTTGTGAGCGGATGGTTTCTGTGCAGGTACGTGGGCGCCATGGCTTCTGCCGTGTCGATTCTCATCGGCGTTGTTTGCGCTGGCGGGCGGTATTTTTGTGGTTTTCCCGCGCTCATGGCGGTGCGATCGTAATTTCACTTGCGGTGTGTCGGCCGTGAGGGCGGGCGGTTTTGTGTTGTCGTGCGTGTTTCCGTCCGTGGCGGGCGGTTTGACTCCGACTCGGACGTTGGCGGGTGGTATTTTGTGTGATTTTTCCGCCGATGGCGGTTTTTGGTTTGTGTAATCGTAATGGCGTTGTCGGTGTTCAGACGGTGTGTGCGGGCGGATTTTTGCCGCTTCCATGCCTGGCGGATTCTTTTACGCCGGGTATCGTAATGGGCCCCCAAGAAACAGAATAAAAATTAACCAATAGAAATACAGAAAATCGAAATAAACAAATGAAATTAAACAAATAATTAAAAATACACTATATAAGCAAAGAACAATGATTCTTATTTTACACCTTAAGCCAAAAGAATTAAGGAAGGCGAAACTCTGCCAGATTTTCACCACAAGCAAAGACTGCATCAAATTCAGGCCTACTACACTTTTCAAAAAGTAAGTTAATTAGCATTTCTAAATAAACTGTTAAATTAAAATATAACAAAGTTTAAAATTGCTAACTAAAATTACTAACTTATATATTTTATCTATTTATGTTGCCACTATAGATATTACTCCAAAGAACGAGAAAAAAGAATTTACCTCGCAAAAACATCTAACTAACAAAGTAAGTATACTTTAAAAAGCCTTTCTAAAATCTCACAAAAATGCAACTAAACCCCTAATCTATCCTAAACCCCAATACCACCCCATGTACAATTGTAAAACAACAAATAAAATATGCTTTATTTTCCTTTCACAGAAACAAAAGACCAAACAACATTTATTAAAAAAGAACATCTCCATTGAAAGACAACTAAATCACACTTTGTAAGTATATTAAAAAATGTCTCTTTTTTTACCATATAAACATGTATATTATGCTTTTTCATATATATTCATATGCATTTTTTATAGAATTTTCCACATCACAATGACTGAAGGCACCCAATTTATAACATCTCAGAAAGGGAAATTCTTATTGTGTTACATGGGGTATGTCTACACCCAATAGAAGCAAACTGGCCTTAACCCCTTCCCTGCGGATGACGGAACCACGCCGTCATGAGCCATGGGCGGCGTGTGCTCATGACGGCGTGGTTCCGTCATGCTGCGGCCGCTCCACCCACGCGGTACTGATTCCCCGCCTGTGCGGGTGAATTAGTGAGTGGGCGGGGTCGTGACGGAACCACGCAGTCATGAGCACAGCTCGCCCGTGACTCAAGACGGCGTGGTTCCGTCACGAGCATGGCGGCGCCGCGCTCTCCCCCCACCCCCACAGCGCCGCAGCGGAATTACCGCCGCGGTCAAGGGGTTAAAGTGAATTGGAAATGTTCAAAACATTACTCTAATAAATGTTATGGTCGTGCTACTACCAGGGAAACAACTGTTTTATATACTAGGGAACATAACCATCCGCCTAATGTTTCTGAAATAGAAGTTAGAGGAACCCTTGATAATATAAAAGAATTAAGTACTCACTCACAAACTCCTACAAGTGCTATACTTAAAGAAATTTTGCCTAAAGTACCCAAAGAAGCAACCGGTCAATTACCATCCATTGCTTCAAAGAAAAGAACCATAGCAAGAACTAAAAAAGCAACAACAACCACAATACCTACTCCTAAAAGTTATGAAGACGTAATAATTCCCCCAGAGGTAGCTATAACACACAGTGACGAACCCTTTATTTACTACGATAATAAAAACAAAGAAAAAATAATTATTATGTTTGCTACAGCAAACAATATAACTAAACTTCAACAATGCCAAACATGGATGATGGATGGTACCTTTACAAAATGTCCAAAACCATTCTACCAACTTTACAGTATCCATGGCCAATATCATAACAGTTGCATCCCCTTTATTTATGCCTTGTTACCAGAATAAACAGAATACAACATATACTGAAATATTAGGTAAAATAAAGCAAGAAACAGATGATTGTTTTCCTCAAAGAATAATCATAGACTTTGAGCAAGGTATGATAAATTCTATCCTTAAATTGTATCCCCACACATCAATACAAGGATGTTACTTCCATTTTAATCAATGTTTATGGAGACATCTACAAAAATCTTCACTTAGGGGCTTATTAGGATGGCGGGCGGATCGCCCCCGCTGGGCCGGCTGTAGCCACCGCCAGCCCGGCGGGGCTGATCCGCCCGCCATCCATGCCTCAGTGACCCCCCGCCATATTAGGATGGCTGGGGGGTCCGCGGCGGACGGGAAGACCGTCTGCCGCTTTTCCGCCGGTCGACTCGTCGACCGGGCGGAAAACGTGCACAATATGGTGGCGGTGTCTGCAAGACACCGCCATCCATATTGTGATGCAGGCGGAGATGTGCCTTTCCATGGCGGCGCTGCCGCCATGGAAAGGCATACAGTCTTTGGTAATGGGGGCCCGTTGCGGGCCCCCGGGGGGGGGGGGGTGCACTTGGGGGGTACCTATGGTACCCCCCTACATTGGCATGCACAGGGTGGCAGGCACCGCACGGTGCCTGTCACGTTGTGCATGCCAATGCGCAACATGCTTTATTTACATTGCGGCGGGTGCTGCTCACAGGACCGCCCACCACAATGTAAATGATGCGGGATGCCACCGCCACCGTGGCGGTGGCATCCTAATTGACATGGCGGGACCGCCGCACCTCTTGCGGGCGGTCCTGTTTGCCGTTGCGGTGAGTCCGCCCGCCATCGTAATGATGCCCTAAGTGTAGAATATGCAACAAATATTACCTTTGCATACCACATTAAAAATCTAATTGCCCTGGCCTATGTGCCAGTAACAGATGTGGCTGAGCATTATAACATTTTAATTGAAAGTCCTTTTTACCAACAAAATGAACAGAATTTATCTCCCCTCTTAGACTATTTTGAGGATACCTGGGTGGGGCGATTACATAGATCAGGCCATAGGAGACAACCCAAATTTCAAATTCCTTGGTGGAACGTGTACCTAACTACACTCAACCAAGAAGCTAAAACCAATAACGCAGTTGAAGGTTGGCATAATGCCTTCCTATCTTCTACAGGACGAAGCACTCCTACCCTACATAAACTATTACTTGCCATACAAAAAGAACAAAGCTTCCAAGAACTCAGAATGCAACAATCTGTCACCCAACTAAAGCTAAAACTTTCAAGACAAACTAATCAAATGTATCAGTATCTTCAACAGCAAGTTCAGCTATACCCTTCCACAAGAGGCCTAGAATACTTAAATATGATAGCCAAAAGCCTACTCTAAAACATACAAACAATGTAAATATACTATTCTAATCAATAAAATTATTAGAATAAAAACAGTGCATTTTTTTCATAATAAAATTAATTATTTTGTCTAATATATTTTATAAATTAATATTTACATATATATAGACAAATTAATTAAACATTAAAGCAAATAAACAGCAACTGCAATTAAATTAAAATCATTTCCCTCCCACAATTAAAAAGTTTAAAAACACTTACCATTCACGTAGTTGTAATCGAAAAATGCCACATCTTCTGAAGTAATCCAGGTAGTACATAATCCATAGATATTAAAAAGTAACCCCAAAAAAATGTAAAATTACAACTGTATCAAAAATTAATCCTCCATTTATAACTCAGCAATGCGGTAGCCATAAAAAACCCAAAAAATATTTTAAAATAAGAACCGCTCCGTGAAATCAGAAAAATTAAGGAAGTGTTAACTAATTATTAGTTAATTTAACTAATACACACTTCCTTAAAAAAAAAAATCGCAATGTTCCTTAATTTCAAGCTTCTTTTTCGCAAGACCTAGAAATAAAAAACAAACAGTCCCACCCACACAAATAGACACATAATACACTTAATAACATTATTACATTCATTATACACACAATAGTAACCTAAAAACTACTTAACTGTAAAAAATCTAACTAGGCCGCAAATACGGAACACAACGTTAATCATTAATACATAAATAAAACACTAAACACACCATAACTTGTTAAACATAACTCGACGCACACTAACTACAACCTTACTACCTGTAAAATACACTAAAAATAGTCTAATATGTAAGAAAATTACTCTTACCTTCTTCGACGTGAAGCAGCTCCCAACCGCGAGCTTCTTCCTTCCCAAATGACCCAAAACAACAGCGAGCGGTTACTAAATTAAAGCCCCAAACAAAAATGGCAACTGTAAACTTATTAAATAAATGTTTTATTTTTTTTTAAATATTATAAAATGGTATTAAAATTACTGTTATATTCTAATAAAATACTACAAAATGTATTTGATTTATTTATATGTATTATCTGTTTTTTATATTATGTAAAAGTATAATAATAAATATGATGAATTAATAATATTTTATATTATAATTAGGAAAATGTATATATGTCAAAGAACAATTACTGAAAATGTATAATAATTTTGTTTTTTCTTCAAAAAATATCTACTTTGTCAATAAATTGTACAACTCTTAATAAATGTAATAATTATTAATATTAATATTTTAATATTAATATTAATAATTAAAATGTATTATGTTTGTATTTAAAAATTAAACTCTATTTTTTCTCTCAAATATATAGTACAAATATTTACAATATAATGCTAATAAATACTTACCAACATATGTAACAATTGTAAAAATTTTAAAAATATCAAACAATAATTAGCAATTGTTAAAAATATATATTAATATCTAAAATGTGCATGAAAAAATATGCAAAACCATCATGTTATATTTGTAATATATAAACAAATGTGAAGTACAATTATTTATATTTGTAAATTTTTTTAAAATATTTTTACGTTAAAATATACATATTGGTAAACTGTATTTTTTTCTGTAATAAATGTACTCTCCTGTATATATATGTATTGTTGTTTTTTTTTCAATTTGAAATAAAAAATACACTTTGCATTTACCTGACATTTTATTTTTGAAATTAATAAAAATTACTAATAAAAATAAAAATTGTAATTTTTGGCCTACCTTTTCATTGCAATTACATTTAATTTTTGTTATTAAATATATTTTATTAAATTGTTTGTTATAAAATGCAAATATTTTAATTAAAAAGATATATAATATTGTTTTTTTAATATAAATAATGTGTTTATACTATTTTTAACTATAATAATAATATTTTCCTATATTTTAAAAACCACTCACCTAAATTATTCTTACTACTCCACTCAACATAAATATCCAACACTTAATTAACATTAAAATTACTTATTTTACTATTCCCACTCCAGTGTGTATTTAATTATGGTAGGTGCTGGACACTAAACTTAATTTAATTACTATTCCTACTCCAATGATTATTTAATCGGGATACGTGCTGGACACTAAACTTAATTAATTTACTATTCCCACTCCAGTCAGTATTTAATCGGGGTAGGTGCTGGACACTAAACTTATTTAATTTACTATTCCCACTCCAGTCAGTATTTAATTAGAGTATGTGCTGGACACTAAACTTAATTTAATTACTATTCCTACTCCAATGATTATTTAATCGGGATACGTGCTGGACACTAAACTTAATTAATTTACTATTCCCACTCCAGTCAGTATTTAATTGGGGTAGGTGCTGGACACTAAACTTAATTAATTTACTATTCCCACTCCAGTCAGTATTTAATTGGAGTAGGTGCTGGACACTAAATTAATTAATTTACTATTCCCACTCCAGTCAGTATTTAATTGGAGTAGGTGCTGGATACTAAACTTAATTAATTTACTATTCCTACTCCAGTCACTATTTAATTGGGGTAGGTGCTGGTCACTAAACATAATTAATTTACTATTCCCACTCCAGTCAGTATTTAATAGGGGTAGGTGCTGGACACTAAACTTAATTTAATTACTATTCCTACTCCAGTCAGTATTTAATTGGGGTAGGTGCTGGACACTAAACTTAATTAATTTACTATTCCCACTCCAGTCAGTATTTAATTAGAATAGGCGCTGGACACTAAGGGGCCGATTCCGATCTCGGTCGGAGGCGCACCTAACATCATTCGGTCGGGAAAAAAGCCATGCGAATGCCTGTTTCCCGACCGAACCGCACATTATTCCGAACGAGCATGTACGATGCGCACAACAGCATAGATTCCGACCCAGTCGTACTCACCCAATCCAGGTCCTGTTCCCCGACCGAGCCGGATCCGTAAACGCAGAATCGAGTCGCAAGGAAGCCAAAATGCAGCCCCGTCCGGCCGGACAAGTACGAAGCGCTTCCCGTACGCGCCGAACCCGTCGCTGCGCACGGCACGTCAAAGCATCCGGGAGAGGCGCACATAAGCCCCCGATTCGCGCCACAACACGATCCACGGCTACGAGACGAACACGCCAGCGACGAGGACGAGGCGAAGCAACGAGAAAGACGAACGAGATGAACCAACCATGAATCCCATCGTGCCGATCCTACCAATATTCTACATCTACTACCGGAACAGGCACGGACGCGTACGGCGCAGAAGGTAAGTCAGACACCAACCACAAAAACAAACTACAAGTACCCGACATATCACACACACACAGAGGGATGCAGAAATTACTTACACCAGCAACAGCAGCACCATAGGGGTGGGATGGCCATCACCAATGCCACATATACACATAGGGGCCCGGATGCCTACCACTACTACCACCTCTACCCAGGGGGTGCCAGATGCCTACCACTACTACCACCTCTACCCAGGGGGTGCCAGATGAATACCACTACTACCACCCCTACCCAGGGGGTGTCAGATGCCTACCACTACCTCTACCCATGGGGGTCTGGATGCCTGTCACTACTACCACCCCTACCCAGGGGGTGTCAGATGCCTACCACTACTACCACCTCTACCCAGGGGGTGCCAGATGCCTACCACTACTACCACCTCTACCCAGGGGGTGCCAGATGCCTACCACTACTACCACCTCTACCCAGGGGGTGCCAGATGTCTACCACTACTACCACCTCTACCCATGGGGGGCTGGATGCCTGTCACTACTACCACCCTTACCCAGGGGGTGCCAGATGCCTACCACTACTACCACCTCTACCCAGGGGGTGCCAGATGCCTACCACTACTACCACCTCTACCCAAGGGGTGCCAGATGCCTACCACTACTACCACCTCTACCCATGGGGGGCTGGATGCCTACCACTACTACCACCTCTACCCATGAGGGGCTGGATGCCTGTCACTACTACCACCCTTACCCAGGGGGTGCCAGGTGCCTACCACTACTACCACCTCTACCCAGGGGGTGCCAGATGCCTACCACTACTACCACCTCTACCCAGGGGGTGCCAGATGCCTGTCACTACTACCACCCCTACCCAGGGGGTGTCAGATGCCTACCACTACTACCACCTCTACCCATGGGGGGCTGGATGCCTACCACTACTACCACCCTTACCCAGGGGGTGCCAGATGCCTGTCACTACTACCACCCCTACCCAGGGGGTGTCAGATGCCTACCACTTCTACCACCTCTACCCATGGGGGGCTGGATGCCTGTCACTACTACCACCCCTACCCAGGGGGTGTCAGATGCCTACCACTACTACCACCTCTACCCAGGGGGTGCCAGATGCCTACCACTACTACCACCTCTACCCAGGGGTGCCAGATGCCTACCACTACTACCACCTCTACCCATGGGGGCTGGATGCCTGTCACTACCACCCTTACCCAGGGGGTGCCAGATGCCTACCACTACTACCACCTCTACCCAGGGGGTGCCAGATGCCTACCACTACTACCACCTCTACCCAGGGGGTGCCAGATGCCTACCACTACTACCACCTCTACCCATGGGGGGCTGGATGCCTACCACTACTACCACCCTTACCCAGGGGGTGCCAGATGCCTGTCACTACTACCACCCCTACCCAGGGGGTGTCAGATGCCTACCACTACTCCCACCTCTACCCATGGGGGGCTGGATGCCTGTCACTACTACCACCCCTACCCAGGGGGTGTCAGATGCCTACCACTACTACCACCTCTACCCAGGGGGTGCCAGATGCCTACCACTACTACCACCTCTACCCAGGGGGTGCCAGATGCCTGTCACTACTACCACCCCTACCCAGGGGGTGTCAGATGCCTACCACTACTACCACCTCTACCCATGGGGGGCTGGATGCCTACCACTACTACCACCCTTACCCAGGGGGTGCCAGATGCCTGTCACTACTACCACCCCTACCCAGGGGGTGTCAGATGCCTACCACTACTACCACCTCTACCCATGGGGGGCTGGATGCCTGTCACTACTACCACCCCTACCCAGGGGGTGTCAGATGCCTACCACTACTACCACCCTTACCCAGGGGGTGCCAGATGCCTACCACTACTACCACCTCTACCCAGGGGGTGCCAGATGCCTACCACTACTACCACCTCTACCCAGGGGGTGCCAGATGCCTACCACTACTACCACCTCTACCCATGGGGGGCTGGATGCCTGTCACTACTACCACCCTTACCCAGGGGGTGCCAGATGCCTACCACTACTACCACCTCTACCCATGGGGGCTGGATGCCTACCACTACTACCACCTCTACCCATGGGGGGCTGGATGCCTGTCACTACTACCACCCTTACCCAGGGGGTGCCAGATGCCTACCACTACTACCACCTCTACCCAGGGGGTGCCAGATGCCTGTCACTACTACCACCCCTACCCAGGGGTGTCAGATGCCTACCACAACTACCACCTCTACCCAGGGGGTGCCAGATGCCTACCACTACTACCACCCTTACCCAGGGGTGCCAGATGCCTACCACTACTACCACCCTTACCCAGGGGGTGCCAGATGCCTACCACTACTACCACCTCTACCCATGGGGGCTGGATGCCTACCACTAATACCACCCTTACCCAGGGGGTGCCAGATGCCTGTCACTACTACCACCCCTACCCAGGGGGTGTCAGATGCCTACCACTACTACCACCTCTACCCATGGGGGGCTGGATGCCTGTCACTACTACCACCCCTACCCAGGGGGTGCCAGATGCCTACCACTACTACCACCTCTACCCAGGGGTGCCAGCTGCCTACCACTACTACCACCTCTACCCATGGGGGCCTGGATGCCTACCACTACTACCACCCTTACCCAGGGGGTGCCAGATGCCTGTCACTACTACCACCCCTACCCATGGGGGCTGGATGCCTGTCACTACTACCACCCCTATCCAGGGGGTGCCAGATGCCTACCACTACTACCACCTCTACCCAGGGGGTGCCAGATGCCTACCACTACTACCACCCCTACCCAGGGGTGCCAGATGCCTACCACTACTACCACCTCTACCCAGGGGGTGCCAGATGCCTACCACTACTACCACCTCTACCCATGGGGGCTGGATGCCTGTCACTACTACCACCTCTACCCAGGGGGTGCCAGATGCCTACCACTACTACCACCTCTACCCATGGGGGCTGGATGCCTGTCACTACTACCACCCCTACCCATGGGGGGCTGGATGCCTACCACCAACAACACCCCCACTCACAGGATGGCTAATACATGACACAACAAGCACACACCAACATAAAGAATGCAACATAAAGACATCCCCCCAACACCATGACAAGCGTGTGTAGACTGTGTCAAATGCCTACAACACTGAACATGACTTTGAACATACAATGTGACCCCCTATCACATGTGCCACACATAAATGTGTGTGGCCCCCACAATGCAAGCAGGCCATGACCATTGTGGCAATGGGGTCCAAACCCCCATCATCACAGTGACCAAAATGTAAGTGTGGGGTCCATAGCTGAAGCACATTTTGAACATTGTGGCTATGGGGTCCAAACCCCCATCATCACAGTGACCAAAATGTAAGTGTGGGGTCCATAGCTGAAGCACATTTTGAACATTGTGGCAATGGGGTCCAAACCCCCATCATCACAGTGACCAAAATGTAAGTTTTGACAAAGAAAAAGCTGCAACTGCCAAACTGCATGGATGATTCCTGGTCACAGAACAACAAACACATCAGTGGCAAAGTAGTGCTTGTGTCCCATAGCAACATAGATTGGGGGAGGCAAACAGTGCAGTGCAAATAAGACATACCTTTGGCCATGTGCAGACAAACATCACCCATGGGGGCTGACACGGTCAACATTCATCAATGACACAATGACAGAAGTGACCATCAGAATGCAGACCCACATATTTGCACCAATGGGCACACAAATGCAGATACCCTGTGGAGACTGTAGATGTGAGGTGAACAGATACCATACCATGGCAGCAATGGGACACACAAACAATGATCATTGTGCTGACTGATGACCTAGGAGTCCCAGGGACAGCAGGGGAAACACACCAAACAACATACAGCCAATGGCACACTAAAGATATGCCAATGCAGTGGTGCAGATGCACAAACACAAACAGGCAGACCCACACTGCACATCAAACACAACAGGTGAGGGGGGTACCAGTGTCCCCAGGCAACCACACAACACATGAGGATGCCTGAATACCAATTACACAGATGTGCATACAGTGCCACACAAAGGTAACTCATGGATCCAAATCCCCTATGTGGGCAATCAGGCATTGTCAGATGAGAGGGAGCACAAATCACACATGTCACACAAGCATGTAGGAACAGCAACTGACACAGCAAGACACAGAGACACCACAGCACTACCCCCAGGGCCCCCACAATGTGGTGACCCTGGGCTGCATCACAAACCCACTGTGATGACAAAGCTAGATGTCGTTCACACTGTGAACCACAGTCATGTGTCCTGAGCAACACACTACCATCACACCTACACAAGCACAAATCAATCAGCACGGCCAGTAAGCCAAGGCCAACATGGAGGCAGGGGTCTAGCCGGGCAACAACTCTCATCTGCACACACTCAACACCACACACCTCGACCTCCAACAATGTGCAGCAGTGAAGCTCACATGCACTGGTGACATTGCACATGCACCCATGACAATCCCAGGGGGGTGGTGGGAACCAAGGTGCAGAAACACATCACACATGGCCACTCAACAAGACTCCTGAATGTCTGACACACTGCACACTACGCTGTACATGGACATGACGGCAATACCACACCAACCAATGGGATCCCAGCCACAGTCACACACCAATGAAGAAGCCAAGGTCACCCACAAAGAACACACATAGACAACTACCAACATTGCAGCCCTGACCCTGAGGAGTGCCAGCAGTCACACACACGTGTCACAACCAATGAAAGCTAACACAAACCGGAAATCACATGACAGGTGTAAACAACAAGTGCCAAGGGGAATCCTGACTGTGACCCATCAGCGTCTGCCCACAAACTCAGCCCTGACAGCAAACACACCTATGGGTGACACCCTGATGACCAGTAATGTGCCATGCACCCACATCACAGAGAACCCAGGGAGAAGACTTTGGGGGAACATAGGTCAACTCAGCAAGCATCACAAACAGGAACATCACTAGGGATCCCAGCATGCACAGCAAAATGGAAGTGAACACACAGACATGCTCCTACAACACACACCTTGGGCGCAGGCGATGTCACAGGAGTACACACTGCCATGAGGGGACTCCACTCCTGTGTGAGGAAAGCTGTGCCATATGTCGCCTCAGTAGGGCTCCATCATGTCAGCAGAACACTTGGTCACACAGTCAACAATTAGCACCAAATGAAGGCTCCCGTCACATCAGCCTGGTCATGGGAGTGTCAATGAAATCATCAGCACAGATCCAACACACATGTATAGCAAGTTGCACAGACAACACAGATGAGTCCTTCCCCATTGATGCCCAAACCTGCATGTCCAGTGGAGATGGCCACACGGTCAGGGAAGTAGACTAATTGAACAATGGCAAGCACAACAGATGTGCAGGGGTGGAAGCCACAGATGTGACATTGCTAATGTAAGTAGGAAATCCCATTGCCAAATATTGAAAACATGACACCCTCAGATGCTGCTAAGGATGACATGGATACACCACAGGATAGGACACAGTCCCCCTGGACCACATGGGTTCCTGCACAGTAACACTACATATTAATGAGACCAAATATCACCATCACTGCAGCAAGGGCATGGTTAGCATCATCAACATCATGTACATCAGAAGCAAAAGCACTAGAGAACAGAAAGTTGCTTTATTCAGCATATGTGGGTTCAAAAGTTGAAGTCATGTAAAAAATAAACAAAGGCCAATGGCCAGTCCATCATGAAAGTCAAAACAGGGTGACAGTGGCAGATGTCACCCTACGCATGCCTGCACTGATGAAAACCAGGGACAATCCCCTCGGAGGGGCATACGGGGGGCAGGCCAGGCACCGCAGGGACAGGATCAGGGCTCACCAGAAGGAGGCAGGGAAGGGGTGGTGGGTGCTGGAGAGCCACTGACAACTGCAGTGGAGGAGTCTGACATGGTGTGTGCCGGCACAACTGGGGGGCATGACTCAGATGGTGTGGGCGCCGGCACGACTGCAGTGGACCGTGCAGATGGAGTGGACAGGTTCGCCACTGCAGTGCCCAAGTCAGACAGGGTGGTAGTGGCCTCCACTGTAGTGCCTACCTCCAGGGGAGGAGAATGGGGATCAGGTAAGGTGGGCAGGACAGAGGGGGAGGACACCCTCACCACACCAGTGGCACAGACAAGCGCAGCGGGGGTGTGGGGCCGGAAGAGCAAGTGGCAGGGGGAGAAGGCCTGATCCTTTTGGGGATGGTGTATCTGTGGGTGGGGGAACCTGGGGCAGGGTGTGGTGGGGGCACCTGTGGAGTGGGGGCCTGAGGGATGGAGGAAGGAGACTTGGTGCCTGAGCTGCAGGGCGGCGGCGGCGGGGTCTTGCTCTTCTGGGTCCGGGGGGACTTGCGGGTGGGGGCGTCAGTCGGTCTGCGCCTGGGGGAGGGTGTCCGGGGGTGAGGGGCACTCCGCTCCATGTGGGTGGGCTTCCTCTTCCCCCTGAATGCTGTATCAGCTGGATCGGAGGGGAAGAGGCCGAGGTCACTGAGGAAGAGCCGCTGTGTCTTTGGGGTTGCAGGTGAGGCAAGGGAGGGGGCTTTGGAGGGAGAGGCAACTGAGGACTGCTCAGTGCTCGTGGATGCGTGTGTGTGTGCCTGGGCCCCATCCCCTGTGAGTGTGGTTTCAGTCCCCTGACTGTGCGTGCGTGTGCGTCTTGTTTGTGGCGTGTGTGTCTGTGTGCTGCTTGTGTCTGTGCTGGTGTGTGCCTGTGCCGGTGTGTGTGTGCTTGGGACAGGTAAGATGCTGGGGAGTGTGGATGGGGCAGAGGCAGGAGGGGTTAGGGGTGAGGGACTGTCGGAGGAGGGACACTGCTGCCGTCAGGGAGGAGTCCATGGACCTATTGCTCCTCTGTAGGGCAGACATGCCCGATGAGATGCCCTCCATGAACGACACCAGCTGAGTCAACAGAGTGGTGTGGGCATGGAGGACACTCAGCATCACTGTCTGCCCTACATGGAGCTGGCGAAGGAGGTACACAGACTCCTCACTCAGGGCAGCAGGGGACACAGGGGCAGGGGGTGCGGTGCCTGGCCCGAAGGAGACACGCTCCCGAACATGGGAGCCTCCACGGACCTCGGGAATGGGAGCCGATGGGAGGGCGGTGGTGGTGGTGGTGGTGGCGGGGACAGCAACACTAGCTGGTGTGTGGTGGCTGCTGACACCCGCCTCCATAAGGGAGTCATCCTCCGAGCTGCTGTGGTCCTCAGCTGAGGTGGATGGTGCTGAGGACTCCTCGGTGTGGCTCCCCTCGCCCTCCGTGCCACTGGGTCCCTCCGACCACTCCTCGGCTGCTGACCCAGTCTGGCTCTGCGGCTCCTCCTGGTCCGTGGAGCTGTCCCCTCCTGTGGCCGTGGATGTATCTGCAATCAATAGGGAAACAGACAGACATCAGTCACCTGCACCGAACGCACACACCACAGTAAGTACAGCACATTACAGAGCAAGCCCTGGCATCCTTAGTTGAACATTGCTAAAAGTGCCCAAACAGAACAGGAGAAGCCAATTGTCAGTCTGATGGTCAACCATGGCACTCACATCCCACCTGGCCTTGCACCCATCTGTCTGGTGTCTGTTGGATGGCAATACCCCAGTGTGGACACATGCACCACCTACACAGTAGTTGGACAGTGCAGAGAACCCGGTTAAGCATGTGAACATGCACACATCACAACTCTTGCCACTGAGTCAGTACAGGTGTCTGGATGAAAGGGATGCCCAGAGTCAAATAGGAAATGCATGTGATGCATACCAGCGACAGACACCATGATGCACCCATGTCCTGATAGCCATTGCCACAATGGTGTGCATGTAGCACATGTCACTCCCCTGCAGGATCACTAATAGGAAATCACATGCCATGGCACAGGCATGCCTGCTAAGTCATACATCACTGTCTCCAGTCACATGGGCAGGGCAGCCAGACAACAACACTCTGCACTGTGTCACAATAGTAGGTCATGGGGAATGCAAGTCCTGGAGCTGAACAAGTGCACATGTACATCCCCCACACACCACATCATCTGAACCCTTATCTGTCCAGGTCATACCGATTGGACATATGGGAGACCTGTAACACAACCCTCTGAACCTGAGCACCTCACAATCTGCTGTGAATGGGAAACAGCTGCCTGAACTTCACATTCGCATACCCCAGTCTGCACGGTCAGGTGATCAAACACCTATGTGTCACACAAGTATCGTCTCCTATGGTCACATCTCCGGTGGCATGCTGAGCCCCAACCGAGAAACACCCCAGCAGTCCTGACAACGAAGCCACAGCACACTGACACAGAGGCAGACACCTGAGGGGACAAATCACTGAGCACAACGTGTCAGCTGATACACGGGAGTGGGAGTACAGAATGTATTGTATGGCCTGGAGTAGGCATGACTGTCCTGCCCCACATGAATGAGGGATGAGCCCTGGACAGTGGATAGCTGGCTATGTATGTGTGACACACGTAATATACACACTCCTGGGGCCCAAACATTGTTCCCACCCGCAGCATGGGTGTGTGCCAGATACCCCAGGCACATGTGGTGGATCAGCTCAGCAATTGGACCACATATCAAAGTAACACGCAGATTACATGTCAGAACACAGGCATTGTGTAAGCAATGGACCCACCCATGATGCCCACCACAGAGTTAGGGAAACAGATGCTGTCCCCCACCTTGAGTCAAGCAAACTGCAAGGACACAGTACCCAAGTGACTTAATTCCCTGACTGTAAGGGCCACACCTGGGTATCAGATGAGGAGTGGGCAGTGCACAATAGAGGGACATGGGTCCTGGACCACATGACTGATGTACTGTGGAAGTTTAACCAGGCCAGAGGAGGGCACATAGCATGGCAGACATAGTTCACAATGCAGTCATGGACTCACCCCCTCCTTGCTGCTCTCTGGCCTTCATCTGCCCATCCAGATCAGGGAAGACCACCGCCAGGATTCTGAGCATGTTGGGGGTCAGGGTCCGGTGTCCGCCCCTCCTGCGAGGAGGCGACAGCTTCAGCTGGACCCGTGCGATCCTCCGGGTCCAGCCCCTAAGGTCCTGCCACCTCTTCTGGCAGTTGCGGATCCGGCGCTTGTAGACCCCCACGGATCTCACTGCCCGGACGATGGTCAGCCATATCTGCTGCTTCTGGTGGGCATCAACCTGTGAGGATGACAAAGTGAGAATGCCATTACTACACATGCAACATATCCGTGCATTACACAGTTGGATATACATGTCTCAATCACAGGGGCACATGATATACACAGGCAGTGCAACGATGGCCATGGACAGTATGCCAGCAGTTACTACATGGTATCATTGCCTGGGAAGTAAAACCTTGTTTAAATGCACTGTCACTGCACTATACCTGTCCAGTGCATGTAACTACACACTATGGGGGTGACAACTACTCAGTGAGCCTGCTAGCCAGTGGCGTGCAGACTGTTAGCCTTGCTAGTCAGACAACATGCACATTTAGGAAGGCAGTGGACAGAACACTCACCTGCTCCCCTGCTTTCCCATACAGCTTGCTGTACTGTGGAAGGAGGCTGTCCAGCAGGGCCTGGTTCTCCTCAGTGCTGAAGGCTGGGGCTCTCTCCACAGTACGTGCCATTGCAGGGTCCAGAGGGTGCAGATACAGCAGCAGTGGTGGTGGCAGATGTCGTCCTGGAGCATGTAGTGCAGGCAAGTGAGCTCTCAGGGGAACAGCCAGCATTATATGTGTGCTGCAGAGGCAGATACTGTCCCATGTGTCCAAAGTGATAGGTCCAAGTCGTTTGCATCTTCTGAATCTGGCCAATCCATGGAATTGCACCACTTACACACGCCCACAGCATCCTTCAAAAGTTCAACTTCATGACACCCATGAATTTGCAACATTGTTGTGGGTGACCAACTGAATTTACAGCATCAGACTCGTTCAAAATTTGAAAACGCGTCCGTTGCCAGGCCAGGCCATAGCCAATGGGTGCGCACCGATCGGTCCATTGCTGTTCAACGCGTACCTAGGATACAACGCGTACCCGCACACATTGAATGCAATGGGCCGGCCTGGCACACCGATCGGTCCATTGCTGTTCAACGCGTACCCAGGATACAATGCGTACCCGCACACATTGAATGCAATGGCCAATGTGTGCACACCGATCGGTCCATTGCTGTCCAACGCGTATTGCGAATACAACGCGTACCAGCACACATTGAATGCAATGGCCAATGTGTGCGCACCGATCGGTCCATTGCTGTTCAACGCGTCCCTGTACAAGTCACTGGCATATGTCCCCATGCCTGTCACAGGTGAACATATGCCAGCCACATATACTTCCCAGGGAGTGAGGGGCACACCTACAACACCACAGCCTGTCCAAACTGTATCCTAAGGCGTGTAAGGCTGCATTACCTATTCCGTGTATGGGGGTGAACATGTTGTTCTGTGGGTGTCACTTGGGGGCAGCCACCCCCAGGCTGTGCACGTGTTCATGGGGACAGAATCCTTGGTGTTTCGTGTACATGACCACTGTGATGTGCAACTGTTCATATCTGAGCATGTGGCATGGTCACATTTCACGGTGGTGTATGTGTATGTCATGTCACATACCCCCTGAGTCACATGTGGGACGGTATGTTTAACCCAGGGTGACCCATTGGCACAATAGTGATGGTCCTCCACAGTCTGTGTGCATGTTGTGTTTACAATGTCTCTGATTTCATGTGCACAATGGGAGACAGTCTCCACATCCACGTTGTTTGTGCATGGACTTTGATGTTGTGCGTGTGTGTGTCACAGACGTCCATGTCTGTCCTGCCGAGGCAACAGGGACCACTACCTGTGGGGGTCATGGTTGTTTTGCTGTGGTGTATACATGATACACCATGTCATGCCAGTGTCCATGTGGCAATACAGGGTCCCTGGGAATCTACCTGTCATTGAGCTGTGATGCCTGGGGCACATCTGTCCTCACATGTCACTGTGGGGTGTGTTTGTAACGTGGCAGCAGGAGATGGGAACTGTGACACGGCCTCATGATATCCAATGGCACAACCTGGGACTTATTGATGCCACTTGTTGAACTGTGATGTTAGATGTTGGCCATGTATGTGCCATACATGTCCTTACGGAACTGCACACATCATGTACTTGTGCCTCATAATGATGTATCATGTGATATTGAGTGTGTTCAATGCCACATATGTGGGGTGACTGACAATCTTTCTTTCTTCACCTATGCACTGCAGGGCACCAGCTGTCCATAGACCATTCCCTGACCTGGCAACGATGGTGGAACGTGACAGCATCCGACGGTACCGCTTCACCAGGCAGCTGATTGAGGATTTGGCAGTGCTCTTGGCACCACATTTGCAACCTGGCCGGCCGTACCCTACAGCTCTGACCCCCAAGGTGAAGGTGATGGCAGCCCTACACTTCTTTGCCACCGGTACCTTTCAACACACTGTGGCGACTGCTGGTGGGATGTCACAGAACATGTTCAGCCGTGTGCTCCGCGATGTTTTGGAGGCTATGTTGATATACCTGAACAAGTACATCTATTTCCCTAGACTCCAACAACTCACTGACGTGAATAGTGACTTCTATGCCCTGGGGAGGATGCCGCATGTCATTGGCTCCATTGATGGGACACATGTGGCTTTGGTACCACCACAGGCCCAAGAGCAGGCATACAGGAACCGCAAACACTACCACTCGGTCAATGCACTGGTGGTCTGTCTTGCAGATATGAGCATCTCACACGTGTGTGCCCGTTTCCCCGGTTCTGCAAACGATGCCTACGTGATGAGGAGTAGTCGCATCCCGAGGATGATGTCACAGATGCGGAACCAGCGTGCCTGGCTTGTTGGTGTGTACTGACTTTGTACCATTGTGTGTGTTCTGCAATGTAGTGTTCCACCCTCTTTTCCAACTCAGCTAATGTGCAATTGTCTGTATATAGGTGACTCCGGATACCCCAACATGCCGTGGTTGCTGACGCCCCTCAGGAACCCTGTGACACCAGCCCAGATGCGCTACAATGAGGCACATGGTCGGACGAGGAGAGTGATTGAGCGGACATTTGGTCTCCTGAAGAGCCGCTTCCGCTGCCTGGACAAGACAGGAGGGGCCCTCCCATATGCCCCAGCAAAGGTGTGCAAGATTGTCATCGTCTGCTGCATGCTACACAACCTGGCAGTGCGGAAGGAGTTGCCTCTCATCCTGGATGACGATGACCAACATCCGCCACCTGTGGAGGATCCTGGCCTGGACCACGATGCCAGTGATGATGATGGTGATGGTGATGTCCGCACACAGCTCATCACCAACTTCTTCAGCTGAATGTGAGTATCCAGAGATGTCATGTCAATGATGTGAGTTTGCATGATATGTGTTGGTGGTGCTCTGGTGCTGTTTGAGTGTGTCCATGGGCTACATGACTGTATGCGTGTAGCGATGTGTCCTTACAGGTAGTCTGTACTCCCCAACAGTGTTGACATGCTAACTTGGTTCTGGGTGGGTATCTTGTGACATGTATTGGGCATGAGTATTGCAGTTCTGTCCTGTTCTTCAGTGCTTTTGACTGTGTGTCATTTCTGTCCTTCACAGGGTACTTTCAGAGTCGTTTGGTCAACTGTGATCCCCGACACCGTGATTCGACTTCCAGGGTGGTAGCTGTCGTGTCCCTACAGGTGATGTGCGCCACACCCATGGACTTCCTTCCTTCTACACTTGTTGACTGTGTGCCCGCTGCCAGGTGGGATTACCTTGCATCTGTAGTGGTTACAACATGTTGCAAATGTGTAATAAACCTGTGCTTCACTTTGTGATGTGCGTTGTCTGTGGTCACACATTTGACTGACATTTGCTTACTGCACCAGTGGGCTAGTTGACTAAGACTGTGAATAGGTGTTGTGTCTGTGCATTGCACCGTATTTCCTGGCAACATCAGTGTAGGCAATGAGTCAGATGGCCTAGGTGTGTATTTGTTGTGTAGCCCTGGTGGTGTGTCTCCCTCATATGTGTCACGTTGCCATGACTCACATGCCTGTGTTGTACTTGCTGTAGCAGTTAGCATGCACAGTGTAATTTCGCTGGTCATCATCTCCATGACAGAAACCACGTTGGAATCACGACAGAGGCAGGTATGGTGTATTAGTGTGTTTATTGTCATACATGTGTGTGAATAGTGCACAGGATGGTGAGTGCTGTACATTTTGATTGCAATCCAAAGTTCCTAGATGAATTAGAAGTCCTGGTAGCACAAATGTCCTGTATCAAGTCCACAGTCATCTGAGACATTGGTCCAACTTGTACTCCCCATGTCATGTGGGGGAGTTGTGTTGCAGTCAACAGGGTGAACAGTTTGCGCACAAAGGTGATTATCCAGAACAGGTGTTGGCTTCCTGGGGGTTGTGCATGGCCATCAGCCTCTCAGTTGTCCTTCCTCGGACGACCCCTCTTCTTTGGGGGGGGACCCTCAAGTGCAGGCTGCTGCGGTGCAGGGGACTCTCCGCCAGAGCCATCCTGCCTCCCTGTGGCAGTTGCAGTTGTTTCAGCAGCAGATGTTGTGGGCACACAGGGAGGTGTTGACTGGTTGCTGCTCATCTGGCGGAGGCATTGTAATATGTCCCTATGCACCGCCGTCATCTCTTGCAGTGTGTCCCACTTGGACTCCACGCGGGACATGTGTGAGTCCAAGCGGGCATGATGGGCAGCCTGCTGCTGTTTTAATGTCCCTGAGGAGCCCCACTACCTGGCTGAGCTCTCCGGTGCTGGACTGGTACGCATCGGCTATGCATGCCAGTTGTGGGTCATCATGCAGTCCAGACCCCTCTGCGAGCAGCGACCTATGTCTCCCACCCCTCCCACCACCCCTGGCGACAAGTACAGTACCTGAGGTGGCACGCACAGGTGACCCTGGGCCCCCTTGGGGGTTGTTGGTGGTGTTGGTGTCCATGGCCCCACGTTGGTCCAGGGTCCCTGTGCTGGTGGTGGTGGTGCTCCTTGGTCTGTCCATGTCGGCAGGGGTGGTATGTGTGTTGACAGTCATTGGAGGGGTGGGTGCAGCTGGTGGTCCTGCTGGTGCTGCATGATGACTTGCTCCGGAGGTGCCAGGTGGGTCTTCTTCATCCGAGGAGGGCAGAGGCTGTTCCACACCAGTGAGCTCCGTATCCTCTTGAGCCTGGGACGGGGACTCCTCAGCGTCTGCTGCTGTGTCCCCATCATCACCTGTTTTTGGGAGACACACACAATGTATGTTATGTTTCTGCAGGCATCAATGGTTGACACATCTGACAGTTGTGACTGTGCCTCTGGATGCGGGCCTGTACATTGCATTGTCCTAAGTTGTCACAGTCAGGGGTTGATATTGGGGTAGCACATTGTCCTGCATTATTTGGGCATTTCTATGTGAATGTTGGGGTGTGTACATGGTCTGCATTGTTTGTATTTGGTTGACATCCGGCCCTCCTTCCCACCCAGCCAGATATTCCACCATGGAACGTGCTTCCATTGCAGGGAGTGCAAGTTGTCTTTCAGGATGTCAGTCAGTGGTGTCCTGCTGTTGGTTGGTGCACAGTTGCCAGCAGGGCCTTGTGCTCCCCACAGCAGTAGCCAGTGTCAGCCATCTTGTGAGTTGTTTTCCACTCCCTGTGATGTGTGCATGGTTCAGGGTGGTGTTGATGGGACAGTTGTGGGGGTGACCAATATCTGTGACTACCACTCCCATCATGCTATTGCCTCCACCCCACTTCCCAGCATGCCCATACTTACTTGCTTTTGGGTGGACTTCACTGTGTGTGAGTGTGAGAGCAATGGCAAGATGGCTGACAGTGGTGTCCTGCTGTTAGTTGGTGGCCAGTTCCCAGCATGGCCTTGTGCTCCCCACAACAGAGCACCAGTGTCAGACATCTTTGATGGGGCTTTCCACTCTCTGTGGGGTGTGCATGCTTGAGTGTGAGCTTGCTGGGCCATGTGGGTGGGGGATGTTGAGCTGTGACTACCACTCCCATCATGCTATTGCCTCCACCCCACTTCCCAGCATGCCCATACTTACTTGCTTTTGGGTGGACTTCACTGTGTGTGAGTGTGAGAGCAATGGCAAGATGGCTGACAGTGGTGTCCTGCTGTTGGTTGGTGGCCAGTTCCCAGCATGGCCTTGTGCTCCCCACAACAGAGCAGCAGTGTCAGACATCTTTGATGGGGCTTTCCACTCTCTGTGGGGTGTGCATGCTTGAGTGTGAGCTTGCTGGGCCATGTGGGTGGGGGATGTTGAGCTGTGACTACCACTCCTATCATGCTATTGCCTCCACCCCACTTCCCAGCATGCCCATACTTACTTGCTTTTGGGTGGACTTCACTGTGTGTGAGTGTGAGAGCAATGGCAAGATGGCTGACAGTGGTGTCCTGCTGTTAGTTGGTGGCCAGTTCCCAGCATGGCCTTGTGCTCCCCACAACAGAGCACCAGTGTCAGACATCTTTGATGGGGCTTTCCACTCTCTGTGGGGTATGCATGCTTGAGTGTGAGCTTGCTGGGCCATGTGGGTGGGGGATGTTGAGCTGTGACTACCACTCCCATCATGCTATTGCCTCCACCCCACTTCCCAGCATGCCCATACTTACTTGCTTTTGGGTGGACTTCACTGTGTGTGAGTATGAGAGCAATGGCAAGATGGCTGACAGTGGTGTCCTGCTGTTGGTTGGTGGCCAGTTCCCAGCATGGCCTTGTGCTCCCCACAACAGAGCAGCAGTGTCAGACATCTTTGATGGGGCTTTCCACTCTCTGTGGGGTGTGCATGCTTGAGTGTGAGCTTGCTGGGCCATGTGGGTGGGGGATGTTGAGCTGTGACTACCACTCCCATCATGCTATTGCCTCCACCCCACTTCCCAGCATGCCCATACTTACTTGCTTTTGGGTGGACTTCACTGTGTGTGAGTGTGAGAGCAATGGCAAGATGGCTGACAGTGGTGTCCTGCTGTTGGTTGGTGGCCAGTTCCCAGCATGGCCTTGTGCTCCCCACAACAGAGCAGCAGTGTCAGACATCTTTGATGGGGCTTTCCACTCTCTGTGGGGTGTGCATGCTTGAGTGTGAGCTTGCTGGGCCATGTGGGTGGGGGATGTTGAGCTGTGACTACCACTCCCATCATGCTATTGCCTCCACCCCACTTCCCAGCATGCCCATACTTACTTGCTTTTGGGTGGACTTCACTGTGTGTGAGTGTGAGAGCAATGGCAAGATGGCTGACAGTGGTGTCCTGCTGTTAGTTGGTGGCCAGTTCCCAGCATGGCCTTGTGCTCCCCACAACAGAGCACCAGTGTCAGACATCTTTGATGGGGCTTTCCACTCTCTGTGGGGTGTGCATGCTTGAGTGTGAGCTTGCTGGGCCATGTGGGTGGGGGATGTTGAGCTGTGACTACCACTCCCATCATGCTATTGCCTCCACCCCCCCTTCCCAGCATGCCCATGCTTCCTTCCTTTGACTCTGCTTCCCTGTGGGGTTGTGTGCCTGTGCTGACAAGATGGCTGACAGTGTTATCCTGGGGTTAGTTTTGCTACAAGTCCCATGTGTGTCCCTGTGCTTCACTCAGCATGACCCAGGGTTGTGGTTCTTTGTGGGATATTTGATTGGAGTGTGAGGCAATGCATTCTCACAGGTGAGTTATGTGGAGTTTGTGTTAGGGGTGTGTGTGAGAAACGCTGCTGGTAACTATGGTCAGGGCTGTGAGTCCTCCTTCCCACCCAGCCAGATATCCCACCATGGAACGTGCTTCCATTGCAGGGAGTGCAAGTTGTCTTTCAGGATGTCAGTCAGTGGTGTCCTGCTGTTGGTTGGTGCACAGTTGCCAGCAGGGCCTTGTGCTCCCCACAGCAGTAGCCAGTGTCAGCCATCTTGTCAGTTGTTTTCCACTCCCTGTGATGTGCGCATGGTTCAGGGTGGTGTTGATGGGACAGTTGTGGGGGTGACCAATATCTGTGACTACCACTCCCATCATGCTATTGCCTCCACCCCACTTCCCAGCATGCCCATACTTACTTGCTTTTGGGTGAACTTCACTGTGTGTGAGTGTGAGAGCAATGGCAAGATGTCAGTCAGTGGTGTCCTGCTGTTGGTTGGTGCACAGTTGCCAGCAGGACCTTGTGCTCCCCACAGCAGTAGCCAGTGTCAGCCATCTTGTCAGTTGTTTTCCACTCCCTGTGGTGTTGATGTGCGCATTGTGAGGGTGGGCAATATCTGTGACTACGACTCCCATGATGCTATTGGCTACACTGACTTGCCCAGCATACACAGAATTCCTTCCTTTCAGTGGGCTTCACTGTGTGGTGGTGTTGTAGTGGTGGCTACATGTCTGGATGTGTTTGTTAGTTATATTTGTGCCACTGCCTAGCTGTAGTTGTAGTTGTGTTTGTACATGTGATGACACAGTTACATGTCACTATGAGATGGCATGTGTTGTGTTTATCTGACTGACATACACATTTTGGGATGATTCTGTTCTGGTTGCTGGGTATTTGCTAAGGGTGCATGGTTTGACTCTCCCCTTGACAGTGATGTGTGTGTATTGTCGCACAATATTGTGTACATTTGTTGTGTACTCACCAGGCTCTGGGATGTTTTCTAGTCCATATACGCTCACTGGTGGTAGGATGGCCCGCACCTTCTCCTCCCAGGGCCTGAGGTATACTGGCTTGGCAGGAGGGCCACTGCCGGTGTGTTGGCTCAAGAGGTAGTCCTTCTTCAACAGATCCCTGACCCTCCTGCGCACGTCATACCACCTGTTCTGGATGTCTATCTTTGTGCGCAAACATGGTGATTGTGCGTTCACCCTGTCGACGATCATCTCCCACATCTTGGTTTTCTGCGACATGTGTGTCTGTTGGACCAGTGTACCAAACAGCTGTGGCTCTACCCTGAGGATCTCATCTACCAGGACTTCCAATTCACTATCTAGGAACTTATGATTCTTCTTTGGGGGCATGGTGATGGGTGGTGATGGTGAGTGATGTGTGTGTTGGTGTGCAGGTGAAGGTGTGTGAGTGTGTGTTTTGCTGCGTGTATGTGAGGTTGCTATTTGTTGGGGTGCTGATGGTGTGTGGCTTGTGTGATGGATGAGCTGTGGGTGTGTGGTTGCTGTCTGTTGAGTGCTGGCAGGTAATTTGAATTTGCAAAGGATCATGGTAGGGATTTGTGTTCTTTATATGGGTGGAGTTGTGGGTGTGTCTTTGTTCCCTGCCCCCCTCCCCCAGAATTTATTGGCTTTGTAATTGCTTGTTTGGCCTTTTTTTGTGTATTTTCCCTTTGTACTTTTTGTGCATGTAGGAGACGTTCTTGTGACCGAGTCGGACCCTGCAGTTGTCTCGTACGAGCTTCTCCGATTCGTTCACGCTGTGTTTGTGCTGTTTTCTATGCTGCGTACGCGTCGGTCGCGGTGTTTTGGGTTGCTTCGGCTCGCAGTTTTCTATGCGTGTCGGTCGTACGGCTTGTCCTCTGTGCGACTCGGTCGTGTTTTCCACGCGTTGCATCGTACTTGGCGGGTAGGAGTTCGCGGGTACGTTCGTTCGGGATTGTTCCGGGTGCGTGTCGGTCGGTTCGAATCGCGTGTTTTTCCGGCCGGATTGCTGTTTTCCGCGCGGCTCGGTCGTTCGGCTTGTGTTCCGTACGAGTCGGTCGGGTTTTGCATGCTTCTCATCGTACTTTGCGGGTCGGGCTGCACCGGTGCGTGTCGGTCGGTCGGTACGTTTTCCGGCCCGAATCGGAATCGACCCCTAAACCTATTTAATTTACTATTCCCACTCCAGTCACTATTTAATTGGGATAGGTGCTGGTCACTAAACTTAATTAAATTACTATTCCTACTCCAGTCAATATTTAATTGGGGTAGGTGCTGGTCACTAAACTTAATTAATTTACTATTCCCACTCCAGTCAGTATTTAATAGGGGTAGGTGCTGGACACTAAACTTAATTTAATTACTATTCCTACTCCAGTCATTATTTAATTGGGGTAGGTGCTGGACACTAAACTTAATTAATTTACTATTCCCACTCCAGTCAGTATTTACTTAGGGTAGGTGCTGGACACTAAACCTATTTAATTTACTATTCCTACTCCAGTCACTATTTAATTAGGAAAGATGCTGGACACTAAACTTAATCAATTTACTATTCCCACTCCAGTCACTATTTAATAGGCGTAGGTGCTGGACACTAAACTTATTTAATTTACTATTCCCACTCCAGTCAGTATTTAATTTGAGTATGTGCTGTACACTAAACTTAATAAATTTACTATTCCTACTGCAATGATTATTTAATTGGGGTAGGTGCTGGACACTAAACTTACTTAATTTACTATTCCCACTACAGTCAGTATTTAATTGGGATAGGTGCTGGACACTAAACTTAATTAATTTACTATTCCCACTCCAGTCACTATTTAATAGGGGTAGGTGCTCGACACTAAACTTATTTAATTTACTATTCCCACTCCACTCACTATTTAATTAGAGTATGTGCTGGACACTAAACTTAATAAATTTACTATTCCCACTCCAATAATTATCTAATTGGGGTAGGTGCTGAACACTAAACTTAATTAATTTACTATTCCCACTCCAATCAGTATTTAATTGGGGTAGGTGCTGGACACTAAACTTAATTAATTTACTATTCCCACTCCAGTCAGTATTTAATAGGGGTAGGTGCTGGACACTAAACTTAATTTAATTACTATTCCTACTCCAGTCAGTATTTAATTGGGGTAGGTGCTGTACACTAAACTTAATTAACTTACTATTCCCACTCCAGTCAGTATTTAATTAGGGTAGGTGCTGGACACTGAGGGGTCGATTCCGATCTCGGCCGGAAGCGCACCGAATACGATTCGTCCGGAAAAAATACAAGCCGAACGCGGGTTTCCCGACCGATTCGAACAGTCGTCCGAACGAGCAAGTACGATGCACATTACTGCTCAGATTCTGACCGAGCCGTACGTAGCCATTCCAGCACCAGTTCCCCGCCCGAGCCGGATCCGTAAACGCCGATTCGAGTCGCACGGAAGTAAATACACAGCACCTTCCGGCCAGACTAGTACGATGCGCACTCCGTACGCGCCGAACTGGTCGCTACGTCCGGCACGTCAGAGCATCCGGGAGAGCTGCACATAAGCTCCGATTCGCGCCACAAGACGATCCACGGCTACGAGATGAACAAGCCAGCTACGAGTACAAGTCGAAGCCACGAGAAACCCGAACGAGACGACCCAACCATGAATCCCATTGCGCAGGTCCTACCAATACTGTACATCTATTACCGGAACCGGTACGGACGGGTATGGCGCAGACGGTAAGTCAGACACCCACTACACAAGCAAACGACACGTACCAGACTTATGTCACACACATAGGGATGCAGAAATGACGTACACTAGCAACTGCCGAACCATAGGGGCGGGATGGCTATCACCAATGCCATACACACCCATAGGGGCCTGATGTCTACCACTACCACCACCCCTACTCATGGGAGGCTGGATGCCTACCACTACCACTACCCCTACTCATGGGGGCCTGGATGCCTGTCACTACTACCATCCCCACTCATAGGGGGATGGATGCCTATCACTACCACCACCCCTACTCAAGGGGGCCTGGATGCCTGTCACTACTACCATCCCCACTCATAGGGGGATGGATGCCTACCACTACCACTACCCCTACTCATGGGGGCCTGGATGCCTGTCACTACTACCATCCCCACTCATAGGGGGATGGATGCCTACCACTACCACCACCCCTACTCATGGGGGGCTGGATGCCTACCACTACCACCACCCCTACTCATGGGGGCCTGGATGCCTGTCACTACTACCATCCCCACTCATAGGGGGATGGATGCCTACCACTACCACTACCACTACTCATGGGGGCCTGGATGCCTGTCACTACTACCATCCCCACTCATAGGGGGATGGATGCCTAGCACTACCACTACCCCTACTCATGGGGGCCTGGATGCCTAGCACTACCACCACCCCTACTCATGGGGGGCTGGGTGCCTGTCACTACTACCATCCCCACTCATAGGGGGATGGATGCCTACCACTACCACTACCCCTACTCATGGGGGCCTGGATGCCTAGCACTACCACCACCCCTACTCATGGGGGGCTGGATGCCTGTCACTACTACCATCCCCACTCATAGGGGGATGGATGCCTACCACTACCACTACCCCTACTCATGGGGGCCTGGATGCCTGTCACTACTACCATCCCCACTCATAGGGGGATGGATGCCTACCACTACCACTACCCCTACTCATGGGGGCCTGGATGCCTAGCACTACCACCACCCCTACTCATGGGGGGCTGGATGCCTGTCACTACTACCATCCCCACTCATAGGGGGATGGATGCCTACCACTACCACTACCCCTATTCATGGGGGCCTGGATGCCTGTCACTACTACCATCCCCACTCATAGGGGGATGGATGCCTAGCACTACCACCACCCCTACTCATGGGGCCTGGATGCCTAGCACTACCACCACCCCTACTCATGGGGGGCTGGATGACTACCACTACCACCACCCCTACTCATGGGGACCTGGATGCCTGTCACTACTACCATCCCCACTCATAGGGGGATGGATGGCTACCACTACCACTATCCCTACTCATGGGGGCCTGGATGCCTGCACTACTACAATCCCCACTCATAGGGGGATGGATGCCTAGCACTACCACCACCCCTACTCATGGGGGCCTGGATGCCTGCACTACTACCATCCCCACTCATAGGGGGATGGATGCCTAGCACTACCACCACCCCTACTCATGGGGGCCTGGATGCCTAGCACTACCACCACCCCTACTCATGGGGGCCTGGATGCCTGTCACTACTACCATCCCCACTCATAGGGGGATGGATGCCTAGCACTACCACCACCCCTACTCATGGGGGGCTGGATGCCTACCACTACCACCACCCCTAATCATGGGGGCCTGGATGCCTGTCACTACTACCATCCCCACTCATAGGGGGATGGATGCCTAGCACTACCACCACCCCTACTCATGGGGGGCTGGATGCCTAGCACTACCACCACCCCTACTCATGGGGGCCTGGATGCCTGTCACTACTACCATCCCCACTCATAGGGGGATGGATGCCTAGCACTACCACCACCCCTACTCATGGGGGGCTGGATGCCTACCACTACCACCACCCCTACACTCATGGGGGCCTGGATGCCTGTCACTACTACCATCCCCACTCATAGGGGGATGGATGCCTACCACTACCACCACCCCTACTCATGGGGGGCTGGATGCCTACCACTACCACCATCCCCACTCATAGGACGGGTAATGCATGACACAACCAGCATACTCCAACATAAGGAATGTCAGCAAAAGACATCCCCCCAACATCATGACAAGAGTGTGTAGTCTGTGTCAAATGCCTACAACACTGAACATGACATTGAACATACAATGTGACCCCCTATCACATGTGTCACACAAAAATGTGTGTGGCCTTCACAATGCAAGCAGACCATGACCATTGTGGTAATGGGGTCTAAACCCCCATCATCACAGTGACCAAAAGGTAAGTGTGGGGTCCATAGCTAAAGCACATTTTGAACAATGTGGCAATGGGGCCTAAACCCCCATCATCACAGTGACCAAAAGGTAAGTGTGGGGTCCATAGCTGAAGCACATTTTGAACATTGTGGCAATGGGGTCCAAACCCCCATCATCACAGTGACCAAAAGGTAAGTGTTGTCATGGAAAAAGCTGCAACTGCCAAACAGCATGGATGATTCCTGGTGACAGAACAACAAACACATCAGTGGCAAAGTAGTGCTTGTGTCCCATAGCAACATAGATTGGGTGAGGCAAACAGTGCAGTGCAAATAAAACATACCTTTGGCCATGTGCAGACAAACATCACCCATGGGGACTGACATTGTCTCCATTTATCAATTACACAATGCCAGAAGTGACCATCATAATGCAGACCCACATATCTGCACTAATCGACACACACATGTAGATATCCTGTGGATACTGTAGATGTGAGGTGAACAAATACCATACCATGACAGCAATGGGACATACAAACCATGATTATTGTGCTGACTGATGACCTAGGAGTCCCAGGGACAGCAGGGGAAATCCTCCAAACAACATACAGGCAATGGCACACTAAAGATATGCCAATGCAGTGGTGCAGATGCACAAACACAAACAGGCAGCCTCACACTGCATATCAAACACAACAGGTGATGGGGGGGGGGTGCCAGTGTCCCCAGGCAACCACACAACACATGAGGAGGCCTGAATTCCAATTACACAGATGTGTATACAGTGCCATACAAAAGTAACTCATGGATCGGATTCCCCTATGTGGGCAATCAGGCATTGTTAGATGAGAGGGAGCCCAAATTACACATGTCACACAAGCTTGTAGGAACAGCAACTAACACAGCAAGAGACAGACCCACCACAGCACTACCCCCAGGGATCCCACATTGTGGTGACACTAGCCTGCATGATAATCACATTGTGATGACAAAGGTAGATGTCGTTCACACTGTGAACCACAGCCATGTGTCCTGAGCAACATACTACCATCACACCTACACAAGCACAAATCAATCAGCACGGCCTGTCAGCCAAGGCCAATATGGAGGTAGGGGTCTAGCCGTGCAACAACTCACATTTGCACACACTCAACACCACACACCTTGATCTCCACCAATGTGCAGCAGTGAAGCTCACATGGACTGGTGACATTGCACATGCACCCATGACAATCCCAGGGGTGGTTGTGGGAACTAAGGTGCAGAAACCCATCACACCTGGCCAGTCAACAAGACTCGTGAATGTCTGACACACTGCACAGTACACAGTACATGGGCATGACGTGAAATCCACCCTAATCAATGGGATCCCGGCCACAGTCACACACCAATGAAGAAGCCAAGGTGACCCACAAAGAACACACGTAGACAACTTCCAACATTGCAGCTCTGACCCTGAGGAGTGGCAGCAGTCACACACACAACGTGTCACAATCACTGAAAGCTACCACAAACTGTAAATTACATGACTTGTGTAACCAACAAGTGCCAAGGGGAATCCTGACTGTGTCCCATCTGCGTTTGCCCACATCCCCAGCCCTGACAACAAAAACAACTAGGGATGACAACCTGATGAACATTAGTTTGCCATGCACCCACATCCCGGAGAAACCAGGTCCAAGATGCTGGATGAACACAGGACAACTCAGCAAGCATCACAAACAGGAACATCCGTAGGGACACAGCCTGTGTAGGAAAAGGGAAGTGAACACACACAGACATGCTTACACAACACACAACACGGGCCCAGGCAATGTCACGGGATTACACACTGCCATGAGGGCACTCCACTCCTGTGGAAGGTCCGCTGTGCCAAACCTTGTCTGTGCACGACTCAAACATGTCAGCAGAACACTCGGTCAGTGAGTCAACAATTACAACACACTGAAGGCTCTGCTCACATCAGCCTGGGTACGGGAGTGTCACTTCAGTCATCTGCATATACCCAAAACACGTGTCAAGCAAGTTGCACTGTATACACAGATGAGTCCTTCAACATTGATGTGCTAAACTGCATGTCCAGTGGAGATGGGCACACAGTCAGGTAAATAGAAACATTGAACAGTGGTGAGCCCACCAGATGTGCATGAGTGTAAGCCACAGATGTTAAATTACAAATGCAAAATGTACATAGCTGTGTCAAATGCTGAACATTACACCCTCAGACTGCAGCAAAGGATCCTATGGATCCAGACTAGTTTAGGACACATATCCCATGGACCACATGGAGTCCATCACAGCAACACTTCATTTTCCTGATCTGAACACTATTACAACAGCAAATGCATGATGATACTCATCTACATCATGTACAACAAAAGCAAAACCACTAGTAAACAAAAAGACGCTTTATTCAGCCAATGTGAAAGAAAAATTGGAAGTCCAAAAGAAACTAAGGCCAATGGCCAGTCCACATTCACAGTCCGAACAGGGTGACATGTGACAACTTGTCACCCATTGCTTGCCTGCACTGGTACGGACAGGGTACATCCCCCTCGGAGGGGCATACAAGGGGCAGGCCAGGCACCGCAGGGACAGGATCAGGGGATGCCAGAAGGAGGCAGTGAAGGGGTGGTGGGTGCAGGAGTGTCACCGGCAACTGCAGTGGAGGTGTCTGACTCAGTGGGGGCCGGCACCACTGTAGGGCACAAGTCAGATGGTGTGGGTGATGGCACCACTGCAGTGGGCCGGTCAGATGGAGTGGACTGGGTCCCCACTGCAGTGCCCAAGTCAGACAGGGTGGTTGTGGACTCCACTGCAGTGCATAACTCCAAGGGAGTGGAAGGGGGGGCAGATGAGGTGGGCAGGACAGAGGGGGGGGACCCGGTCTCCACACCAGTGGCACAAACAGGCCGAGCGTCTGGGTTGGGGGTGGAAGAGCAAGTGGTGGGGGGGAGGGCCTAAGCAGTTTGGGGATGCGGTATCGGTGTGTGGGGGAACCTGGGGCAGGGTGTGGCGGGGGAACCTGTGGAGTGGTGGCCTGGGGGATGGAGGAGAGAGACTGCGTGGTGGAGCTGCATGGTGGTGGTGGTGGGGTCTTGCCCTTCCTGGTCCGGGGGGACTTCCTAATGGGGTCCTCAGTCTGCCTGTGCCTGGGGGAGGGTGTCCGGGTGTGAGGGGCACTCCCCTCTGTGTGTGGTGGTCGCCTCTTCTGCCTGTACGTTGGCTCAGATGGATCTGTGGGGAAGAGGCCAAGCCCACAGAGGAAGAGCTTCTGGGAGGGGGGGGTTGCACGTGAGGCAAGGGAAGGGGTTTTGGAGGGAGAGGTATCTGAGGACTACGCAGTGCTCGTGGATGCGTGTATGTGTGTCTGGGCCCCATCCCCTGTGAGTGAGGTATCAGTCCCCTGACTGTGCGTGCGTGTGCGTCTGGATTTTGGCGTGTGTGTCTGTGTGCTGCTTGTGTCTGTGCTGGTGCGTGCCTGTGCCAGTGTGTGTGTGCTTGGGACATGTAGGGTGCTGAGGATTGTGGATGGGGCAGAGGTAGGAGGGGTGAGGGATTGTTGCAGGAGGGACACTGCTGCCGTCAGTGAGGAGGCCATGGACTGATTGGTCCGATGTAGGACAGACATGCCAGATGACATGCCCTCCATGAATAACACCAGTTGTGTCAACAGACCCGTGTGTGCATGGAGGACACTCAGCATTGATGTCTGCCCTACATGGATCTGTTTCAGCAAGGCCACAGACTCCACACTCAGGGCAGCAGGGGAGACAGAGGCAGGGGGTGCGGTGCCTGGCATGAAGGAGACACGCTCCCCTACACGGGAGCCTCCACGGACATGTGGGATGGGAGCAGATGGGAGGGTGGAGATGGTGGTGGTGGCGGGGACAGACTTGCTCGATTTTGTCTGTGGTCTGCTGACACCCGCCTCCACAAGGGAGTCCTCACTGGAAGTGCTGTGTTCCTCAGCCGAGGTGGTCATAGCTGAGGTCTCCTCAGTGTGGCTCCCCTCACCCTCCGTGCCACTGGGTCCCTCGGTCTCCTCTGCAGTGGACCCAGTCTGGCTCTGCCGCTCCTCTTGGTCCATGGAGCGGTCTCCTCCTGTGGCCGTGGATGTATCTGCAAACAATCAGGATAAACAGAGCAACATTAGTCACCTGTACTGACCACACACACCACAGTAAGTACAGCACATCACAGAGCAAGCCCTGCCATCATTTGCTAGATATTGCAATAAGTGCTCCTCTGCAGTGGACCCAGTCTGGCTCTGCCGCTCCTCTTGGTCCATGGAGCTGTCTCCTCCTGTGGCCGTGGATGTATCTGCAAACAATCAGGATAAACAGAGCAACATTAGTCACCTGTACTGACCACACACACCACAGTAAGTACAGCACATCACAGAGCAAGCCCTGCCATCATTTGCTAGATATTGCAATAAGTGCTGACACTGATTTGAAGAAGCCCATTGTCTGCCTGACAGTCATTCATGCCACTCATATCCTACCTGTCCATGCACCCATCTGTCTGGTGCCTGTTGTATGCGACTAATCATATGTGCACACATGCACCACATACACAGTTGTTGGACATCCAAGAGAACATATGGAAATGTGTCACTCCAAACACATGCCATCTCCTGCCACTGACTCAGTACATGTGTCAGGAAAAGTGATGGGCAGAGTCTCTGTCGCTATGCGGGTTTTGGTTCCATCACCAGACACAATGAGGTCCTCATGTCCTGATAGACAATGCAACAATGGTGTGCATGCAGGACATATCACACTACTGCTGGTTCACCCTTTGCAAGTTGAATGTCATGGCACAGGCCTGTCTGGCAAGTCAGTCATAACTGTCTCCTGTCACAGGGGCAGTGCATACACACAACACCAGTCTGCACTGTGTCACAATCATGGAAGTTTTGGGAATGCAAGCCCTGTAGCTGACAGGTGCACATGTGCACCCCTGGCCACCCACATCATGAGGACGAAGATGATCCCACGTCATTCAAATGAGACATTTGAGTGACTGCAAACACAAATCCATACACATGAGCACTTCACCGTCTGATGAGAATGAACCAAAGCTGCCTGCACCTCAATGTTTCATACACCATTGTGCACAGTCAAGGGATCAGAGACCTATGCATTAACCAATGTGCAGATCCTATAGTCACAACTCAGATGGCTGGCCACCCCAAATTGTTAAACACTCCAGGAGTCCAAAAAGCAAGGCCACACCATGGTGACACAGAGGCAGACACCTGAGTGCACTCTTCACAATGCCCAATATGTATGCTGACACACGGGAGTGGGAGAACAGAGTGCCTTCGATGTCCGGAGTAGGCATTACAGTCCTGTTCCATGTGCAACATGGTATTACCCTGAACACTAGGCAGGTGGCTATGCATGTGTCACACACATGATGTACATACTCCTGATGTTCCTACCTTGATCTCTGCTGCAGAATGGGTGTGTGGCACATACCCCAGACATGTGGTGAGTCAGAGCAGCAATTGGAACACATATTAAAGCCATACCGAGTACATGTCAGATCACAGGCATTGTGTGAGCAATTGTACCACCCATGCAGCCCACAACAAAGTTCCTGTAACTGATGCTGTCCCCAACTTGAACCACAGGTAACTGCAAGTACACAGTACCCAAGTGACCTAAGTCACAGACTGTAAGGGCCACACCTGTGTATCAGATGAGGAGGGGGCATGACACAAGTGAGGGACATGAGTCCAGGACGACAAGACAGTCGTACTGTGGAAGTGGAACCAGGCTAAAGGAGTGCATAGAGCATGTTAGTCATGGTACCCAGAAAAGGCTAGCACTTACCCCCTCCTTGATGCTGTCTGGCCTTCAGCTGCCCATCCAGGTCAGGGAAGACCACCGCCAGAATCTGGAGCATGTGGGGGGTCAGGGTCCGGTGTCTGCCCCTCCTGCGAGGAGGCGACAGCTTCAGCTGGACCCTTGCGATCCTCCGGGTCCAGCCACGAAGGTCCTGCCACCTCTTCTGGCAGTTGCGGATCCTGCGCCTGTAGACCCCCACAGATCGTACTGCCCGGGCGATGGTCAGCCAGATCTCCTGCTTCTGGTGGGCATCAACCTGTGAGGATGACAAAGTGAAAAGGCCATTACTACACATGCAACATATCCGTGCATCACACAGTTGGATATACATGTCTCAATCACAGGGGCATATGATGTACACAGGTAGTGCAACTATGGCTATGAACAGTTGTCCAGCAGTTACTAAATGGTATCATTGCCTGGGAAGTCAAACCTTGTTGGAATGCACTGTTACTGCACTATACCTGTTCAGTGCATGTAACTACACACTTTGGGGGGTGACAACTACTCAGTGAGCATGCTAGCCACTGGTGTACACACTGTAAGTCTTGCTAGTCAGACAACATGCACAATTAGTAAGGCAGTGGACAGCACACTCACCTGCTCCCCTGGTTTCCCATACAGCTGGCTGCACTGTGGAAGGAGGCTGTCCAGCAGGGCCTGGTTCTCCTCAGTGCTGAAGGCTGGGGCTCTCTCCACAGTACGTGCCATTGCAGTAGCCAGAGGATGCAGAGACAGCAGCAGTGGTAGTGGCAGATGTCGTCCTGGAGCATGTAGTGCAGGCAAGTGAGCTCTCAGGGGAACAGCCAGCATTATATGTGTGCTGCAGAGGCAGATACTGTCCCATGTGTCCAAAGTGATAGGTCCAAGTCGTTTGCATCTTCTGAATCTGGCCAATCCATGGAATTGCACCACTTATACACGCCTACAGCATCCTTCAAAATTTCAACTTGATGACACCCATGAATTTGCAACATTGTTGTGGGTGGCCAACTGATTTCACTGCATCCGACTCGTACAAGCTTCGAATACGCGTCCGTTAACATGTCAGTCCATAGCCAATGCGTGCGCACGGATCGGTCCTTTGCTGTACGACGCGTATTTCGTAACACAACACGCATCCGTCAACGTCAGATGCAATGGCCAATGCGTGCGCACGGATCGGTCCATTGCTGTACGACGCGTATTTCGAAACACAACACGCATCCGTCCACATCATATGCAATGGCCAATGCGTGCGCACGGATCGGTCCATTGCTGTATGACGCGTATTTCGAAACACAACACGCATCCGTCCACATCATATGCAATGGCCAATGCGTGCGCACGGATCGGTCCATTGCTGTACGACGCGTCCCTGTACAAGTCACTCGCATATGTCACCATGGTTGTCACTGGTGAACGTATGCCAGCCAAAATTACTTGCCAGGGACTCAGGGGCACACCTACAACACCACAGCCTGTCCACACTGTATCCTAAGGCATGTAAGGCTGCATTACCTGTGTGTGTATGAGGGTCAACATGTGGTTTGTTGGGTGGCACTTGGGGGCAGCCACTCCCAGGCTGTGCATGTGTTCATGGGGACAGAATCCTTTGTGTGTTGTGCACATGACCACTGTGATGTGCAACTGTTCAGTTCAGAGCATGTGGCATGGTCACATTTCCAGGTTGTGTATGTGTATGTTATGTCACATACACCCTGAGTCCCATGTGGGATGGTATGTACGTCACAGGGTGACTCATTGCCACAATTGTGATGGCCCTCCACAGTCTGTGTGCATGTTGTGTTTCAGATGTCTCTGACTCCATGTGCACAATGGAGACAGTCTCCACATCCACGTTGTTTGTGCATCGACTTTGATGTTGTGCGTGTGTGTGTCACAGACGTCCATGTCTGTCCTACAGAGGCAACAGGGGCCACTACCTGTGGGAGTCATGGTTGTTTTGCTGACGTGTACATGATACGCCATGTCATGCCAGTGTCCATGTGGCAATACAGGGTCCCTGGGAATCTACCTGTCAAAGAGCTGTGATGCCTGGGGCACATCTGTCCTCACTTGTCACTGTGGTGTGTGTTTGGAAGGTGACAGCAGTACATGGGTACTGTGACACAGCCTAATGATTTCCCATAGCACAACCTGGAACTTGTTGTCAACACATGTTGAACTGAGATGTTAGATGATGGCCATGTAGGTGCCATATATGTCCATTCAGAACGGCACACACATCAAGTACTTGTGTCTCGTAATGATGTATCATGTGATATTGAGTATGGTCAATGCCACATATGTGGGGTGACTGACAATCTTTCTTTGTTCACCTATGCACTGCAGGGCACCAGCTGTCCATAGACCATTCCCTGACCTTGCAACCATGGTTGAACGTGACTGCATCCGACGGTACCGCTTCAACAGGCCGCTGATTGAGGAATTGGCGGGGCGGTTGGCCCCACATTTGCAACCTGGCCGGCCATACCCTACAGCGCTGACCCCCAAGGTGAAGGTGATGGCAGCCCTACACTTCTTTGCCACCGGTACCTTTCAACACACTGTGGCGTCTGCTGGTGGGATGTCACAGACCATGTTCAGCCGTGTGCTACGCAATGTTTTGGAGGCGATGTTGAGATACTTGAACCAGTACATCTATTTCCCTAAACGTCAACAACTCACTGACGTCAAGAGTGACTTCTATGCCCTGGGGAGGATGCCACATGTCATCGGCTCCATTGATGGGACACATGTGGCTTTGGTACCACCACAGGCACATGTGCAGGCATACAGGAACAGGAAACATTACCATTCTATCAATGCTCTGGTGGTATGTCTTGCAGATATGAGCATCTCACATGTGTGTGCCCGTTTCCCTGGTTCGGCACACGATGCCTACGTGATGAGGAGTAGTCGCATCCCGAGGATGATGTCACAGATGCAGAACCAGCGTGCCTGGATTGTCGGTGTGTACTGACTTTGTACCATTGTGTGTGTTCTGCAATGTTGTATTCCACCCTCTTTTCCAACTCAGCTAATGTGCAATTGTCTGTATGTAGGTGACTCCGGATACCCCAACATGCCGTGGTTGCTGACACCCCTCAGGAACCCTGTGACACCAGCCCAGATGCGCTACTATGAGGCACATGGTCGGACCAGGAGAGTGATCGAGCGGACATTTGGTCTCCTGAAGAGCCTCTTTCGCTGCCTGGACAAGACAGGAGGGGCCCTCCCATATGCCCCTGAAAAGGTGTGCAAGATTTTCATCGTCTGCTGCATGCTACACAACCTGGCAGTGCGGGGTGATGATGAGGGTGATGTCCGCACACAGCTCATCAACAACTTCTTCAGCTGAATGTGAGTATACAGAGATGTTATGTCAATGATTTGAGTTTGCATGATATGTGTTGGTGGTGCTCTGTTGCTGTTTGAGTGTGGCCATGTGCTACTTGACTGGATGCGTGCAGCGATGTGTCCTTACAGGTAGTCTGTACTCCCCAACAGTGTTGACATGCTAACTTGGTTTTATGTAGGTATCTTGTGACATGTATTGGGCATGAGTATTGCAGTTCTGTCCTGTTCTTCAGTGCTTTTAACTGTGTGTCATGTCTGTCCTTCACACTTTCAGAGTTGTTTGGTCAACTGTGATCCCCCGACACCATGATTCAACTTCCAGGGTGGAAGCAGTCGTTTCCCTACAGGTGATGTGCCACACACCCCTGGACTTTATTTCTTCAACACTTGGTGACTGTGTGGCCACTGCCACATGGGATTACCTTGCATCTGTAGTGGAAACAACATGTGGCAAATGTGTAATAAACCTGTGCTTCACTTTGGGATGTGCGTTGTCTGTGGTCACACATCTGACTGACATTTGCTTACTGCACCTGTGGGCTAGTTAACACAGACTCTGAATAGGTGTGGTGTCTGTGCATTCCACTGTATTTCCTGGCAACATCAGTGTAGGCGATGAGTCAGATGGCCCTGGTGTGTATGTGTTGTGTTGCCCTAGTGGTGTGTCTCCCTCATATGTGTCACGTCCCCATGACTCACATGACGGTGTTGAACTTGCTGTAGCAGTTAGCATGCACTGTGTCATTTAGCAGATCATCATCTCCATGACAAAAACCATGTTGGAATCACAATAGAGGCAAGTATGGTGTATTAGTGAGTTTATTTACATACATGTGTGAGGATAGTGCACAGGATGGTGGGTGCTGTACATTGGGATTGGAATCCAAAGTTCACAGATGAGTTGGAAGTGTTGGTAGCAGAAATGTCCTGAGTAAAGTCCACAGTCATCTGATACATTAGTCCAACTTAAACTCCCCATGTCATGTGGGAGAGTTGGGTTGCATTCGACAGGGTGAACAGTTTGCACACAAAAGAGAATTTCCAGAACAGGTGTTGGGTTCCTGGGGGATGTACATGGCCATCTGTCTCTCAGTTGTCCTTCCTCGGACGACCCCTCTTCTTTCTGGGGGGACACTCACGTGCAGGCCGCTGCGGTGCAGAGGACTCTCCACCAGAGTCATCCTCCCTCCCTGTGGCAGTTGCAGTTGTTGCGGCACCAGATGTTGTGGGCACACAGGGAGGTGTGGACATGTTGGTGCTAATCTGGCAGAGGCATGTCAATATGTCCCTCTGCACCGCTGTCAGTTCTTCCAATGTGTCCCACTTGGACTCCATGCCAGACATGTGTGTCTCCACACGGGACATGTGGGAGTCCAAGCGGGCATGATGGGCAGCCTGCTGCTGTTGAATGTCCTTGAGGATCCCCACTACCTGGCTGACCTCTCCGGTGCTATTCTGGTACGCATCAGCAATGCGTACCAGTTGTGGGCCATCATGCAGTCCAGACCCCTCTGCAAACAGCGACCTCTGCCTACCACCCCTCCCACCACCCCTGGCCACATGTGCAGGACCTGCGGTGGCACGCACAGGTGACCCTAGGCCCCCTTGGGGGTTGGTACTGGGGTTGTTGTCCGTTGCTTCACGGTGGGCCGGGGTCCCTGTGCTGTTGTCATTCAGTGTCCTTGGTCTGTCCGTGTCGGCGGGGGTGGTCTGTGTGTTGGCAGATGTTGGAGGAGTGGGTGCAGGGGGTGCAGATGGTGGTCCTGCTGGTGCTGCATGATGACTCACACCGGAGGGGCCAGGTAGGTCTTCGCCATCCGAGGAGGGCAGAGGCTGTTCCACACCAGAGAGCTCAGGGACCACCGGAGCCTGGGACAGGGACTCCTCATCATCTGTTGCTGTGTCCCCATCATCACCTGTGTTTGGAAGAGACACACAATGTATGTTATGTTTCTACAGGCATCAATGGTTCAAACACCTGACAGTTGTGACTGTACATCTGGATGCGGGCCTGTACATTGCATTGTCCTAAGTTGTCACAGTCAGAGGTTGATATTGGTGAAGGGCCATCACGTGCCTGACACAGGTGTGTCATCCTTGTCCACATTTGTCCTTTAACAGGGACATACGTGCAATTCCACTTAGGATATCTTTCAAGATTGGGCCAAGTGTGGTTGCCTTTTTTGCCAGTCTTTGTGCGTCACATTGGTGTGTCTGGACAACATGGTCACAGTCCGGTATGCCTGGGATCTCTTGGGAGTATCTGTGTTGTTGTCTGGGTTCCTAGTTCACGTCTCATTTCATACAAGTGATGTTGTTAACGTAGCTAATGATGTTGTTGCTGAGTTTTGTACGTGCAAACGTGATGAATCTTGTCAATGTCCTCCATGGTGATAAGGATTGGGCACGGCAGCTCTCTGGCTTTTCCATTCTCATGACAGTGATGGCCAGTGGTGTGTGTTGCAGTTCTGCTGCTGTGAGTAGCATGTCTCCTCAAATGCAGTCCAGGTTGGTGCTTGTGTCTACAGTGTCTATGACAGTGAGTGGTGTGTTGTGTGAAGGATGCATATGTTGCCAAACGATGTGGGAGTGGAATGCAGCTCACAACCGCAACTTGTGTGACTGACACCATGGTACAGTGTCCGGTATATTGGTGTGTCCATTGCATTCACTGTCAGGTGTCCCCTGTCAATGATGTCTCTGTGACTTCCTGTGTGTTTTGTGCTATGTAGTATGTCTGATTCTCCACAGTTGTCATCTGCAAGACACACCTTCACAGCCAGGCCAGGGGGCACCCATGGACACTGCATCCCCTGACAGTGTGTGTTAACATAGAGTTGCAATGGCTGTGAGTGTGTACGTGTTTGGGTTGGCCAGTGCATGGGTGTGAATTGCAGGCACATCATTTCTCATGCCCATGTGTCAGCCATCTTTCCAGGGCTTTTACTTTGGGAGTGACTGGTCCCACGTGTGCAATGTGTTTTTGCAGAGTAGGTGTGTGTATGGCCAGCATTGGTGGTATTTGGTTGACATCCGGACCTCCTTCTCCCCCCAGCCCAGATATCCCACCATGAAGCATGCCACCCTTGCAGTGGGTGCAGGTTAACTCTCAGGATGTCAGTCAGTGGTGTCCTGCTGTTGGTTGGTGCACAGTTCCCAGCAGGGCCTTGTGCTCCCCACAACAGAGCACCATTGTCAGACATCTTAGAAGTGGCTTTTCACTCCCTGTGAGGTGTGCATGCTTCAGTGTGAGCTTGCCGGGCCCTGTGGGTGGGGGATGTTGAGCTGTGACTACCACTCCCATCATGCTATTGCCTACACCCCCCTTCCCAGCATGCCCATACTTCCTTCCTTTTGAGTCAACTTCACTGTGTGTGAGTGTGACAGCAATGGCAAGATGGCTGACAGTGTGGTCCTGTTGTTTGTTGGTGCACAGTTCCCAGTAGGGCCTTGTGCTCCCCACAGCTGAGGCCAGTGTCAGACATCTTGGAAGTGGCTTTTCACTCACTCTCTTGTAGAGCACGGTCCCAGGTGTGTTGTTTGGAGTTAGTGGAAGTGGTGTGTGTGTAAGGGCCTGCTGGTAGCTGTAGTCGGAGCTGGCACTCCTCCCCCCCAGGCCAGACATCCCACCATGAAACGTGCTTCCATTGCAGGGAGTGCAAGTTGGTTGTCAGGATGTCAGGCAGTGGTGTCCTGCTGTTGGTTGGTGCACAGTTCCCAGCAGGGCCTTGTGCTCCCCACAACAGAGCACCATTGTCAGACATCTTTGAAGTGGCTTTTCACTCCCTGTGAGGTGTGCATGCTTCAGTGTGAGCTTGCTGGGCCATGTGGGTGGGGGATGTTGAGCTGTGACTACCACTCCCATCATGCTATTGCCTACACCCCCCTTCCCAGCATGCCCATACTTCCTTCCTTTTGACTCTGCTTCCCTGTGGGGTAGTGTGCCTGTGCTGACAGGATGGCTGACAGTGTTGTCCTGGCGTTTGTTTGGCTACAAGTCCCAAAAGTGTCCCTGTGCTTCACACAGCATTACCCAGTGTGGTAGTTCTTTGTGGAATATTTAATTAGAGTGTGAGGCAATGCATTCTCCCAGGTGAGTTGTGTGGAGTTTGTGTTAAGGGGGTATGTGAGAAAAGCTGCTGGTAACTATGGTCAGAGCTGTCAGTCCTCCTTCCCACCCAGCCAGATATCCCACCATGGAATGTGCTTCCATTGCAGGGAGTGCAAGTTGGCTTTCAGGATGTCAGGCAGTGGTGTCCTGCTGTTGGTTGGTGCACAGTTCCCAGCAGGGCCTTGTGCTCCCCACAGCAGTACCCAGTGTCAGCCATCTTGTCAATTATTTTCCACTCCCTTTGATGTGAGCATGGTTCAGAGTGGTGTTGATGGGCCAATTGTGAGGGTGACCAATATCTGTGACTACAACTCCCATCATGCTATTGGCTACACTCACTTCACCAGCATACACACAATTCCGTCCTTTCAGTGAGCTTCCCTGTGAGGTGGTGTTCTAGTGGTGGCAAAATGTCTGACAGTGTTTGTTGGTTAGATTTGTGCCACTGCCTTGCTCTATTTGTTGTTAGGTTTGTACATGTCATGACACAGTTACATATCACTATGAGATGGCAGGTATTGTGTTTGTCTGACTAACATACACATCTTGGGATGATTATCTTTTGGTTACTGTGGCTTTGCTAACGGTGCATGGTTTCACTATCCCCTTGACAGTGATGTGTGTGTATTGTCACACAATATTGGGTATATTGGTTGTGTACTCACCAGGCTCTGGGATGTTTGATAGTCCATGTACGCTCTCTGGCGGTAGGATGGCCCGCACATTCTCCTCCCAGGACCTGAGTTATACTGGTTTGGCAGGAGGGCCACTGCCGGTGCGATGACTCAAGGCGTAATCCTTCTTGAGTAGGTCCTTGACCCTCCTGCGCACATCATACCACCTGTTCTGGATGTCTTCCTTTGTGCGCAAACATGGTGATTGTGCGTTCACCCTGTCGACGATCCTCTCCCACATCTTAGTTTTCTGCGACATGGGGGTCTGTTGGACCAATGTACCAAACAACTGTGGCTCTACCCTGAGGATTTCATCTACCAGGACTTCCAATTTACTGTCTAGGAACTTTGGATTCTTCTTTGGGGGCATGGTGATGGGTGGTGGTGGGGATTGATGTGTGTGTGAGTGTGCAAGTGAGGGTGGGTGAGTGTCAGTTTTGCTGGGTGTATGTGAGGGTGCCATTTGGGAGGTGCTAATGGTGTGGGGCTTGTGTGATGAATGAGTTGTGAGTGTGTCTGTGGTTGCTGTCTGATGGTGTTCTGTGCTGGCAGGTCTGTTGAATTTGCAAAGGATCATGGTAGGGATTTGTGGCCTTTATATGGGTGGAGTTGTGGGTGTGTCTTTGTTCCATGTTTTTTTTCCCCTGTATTTATTGACTTTGTCATTGCTTGTTTGGCCCTTTTTTTTGTATTTTTTCCTTTGTAGTTTTTAGGCATGTAGGAGACGTTCTTCTGACCGAGTAGGACACTGCAGTTGGCTCGTGCGAGCTTCTCCAAGTCTTTCACGCTGTCTTTCTGGTGGGTTTCATGTGCGGCGTACGCGTCGGTCGCGGAGTATTGGGTTGTTTCGGCTCCCTGTTTTGTATGCGTGTCGGTCGTTCGGCTTGAGCTCCGTGCGACTCGGTCTGGTTTTACACGCATTGCATCGTACTGCGCGGGTCGGAGTTCGCGGGTACGTTTGTCGGGTTCATTCCTGGTGCGTGTTGGTCGGTTCGATTCGCGTAGATTTTCCGGCCGGATAGCTGGTTTCCGTGCGGTTCGGTCGTTCGGCTTGTGTGCCGTACGAGTCGGTCATAATTCATATGCATTGCATCGTACTACGCGGATCGGGCAGCGCAGGTACGTGTCGTTCGGACTACATTCCCGTACCGAGTCGGTCGGTACGTTTTCCGGCCTGAATCGGAATCGACCCCTAAACCTATTTAATTTACTATTACCACTCCAATTACTATTTAATTAGGATATGTGCTGGACATTAAACTTAATTAATTTACTATTCCCATTCCAGTAAAAATTAATTTAAAGTAGATACTGAAAATTAAACTTAATTATTACAATATCCTCACTATAACATTATTATTTTTATAATATTTATTTTTGTTGATAGAAATAATTTATATATAAAATTAAAATACACTACCTAACACTATCACCTATAAACTCAACAACAAACTCAAAATTGAAATTTTAAATTTTCTTAATATAATAATATAAATATTTATTATATTTATTGCATTTTATAAAAATGAATTTAAATATGTGCAACAAATACACAACATTATCCACTATCAACACAAAATCACGTAAATAATTTATTACTTCAATTTTACACTTTTATTTTTTAAATTATTATTAATTAAATTTTATTTTATCATATATATATATATTTTTTATTAAATCCACACCATTAGCCCCTATAAAACCAACATCCCACTACTACATTTATTTTCAAACATTAATTTTTACAAAACTCACCACACTTGTCCCCTATAAACATCCCACTACTAAAAATATATTTTAAATTTCGAAAAATATTTATAATTTACATATATAATTGTTTTAAATCTTTAAAATTAAAAAAAAATTTTTTTTAAATCGCCACCATTATCCCTTATAAACCCAACATCCCACTCTTAATTTATTTTTTTTAATTCGAATTTTTATTTTTAAATTATTTTAAATTTTAAAATTATTACAAATTAAAACAATATTTTTTAAAACACTACCCACCCTTATCCCCTATAAACCCAACAACCCGCTCCTAAATTTTTATTTGAAATTTGAAATTAAATTTTAAAATAATATTTTACATTTTTTAAATTATTACAAATTAATAAATATTTTTTAAAACACTCCCCACCCTTATCCCCTATAAACCCAACATCCCGCTCCTAAAAAATATATTTCTAAATTCAAATTACCATTTTAAATTACAATTGTTATTTTTTAATTAATTAATAATAATTAAAATCTATGGGGCCCATTACGATGTCGGGCGGAAACACTACCGCCGTACCGACGGAGGTAAAAACCGCCCATTACCGTCCGCCAGCAACTGCCCGCACTCCCGCAAAATTAGGATGTGAAAAGTCAGGACAATACCGCCCGCAAGCCTGCGACGCCGCCCGCCATCAAAGTGCGCCCGCGCACGTAGCGGCGCCAGCCAACGAAGCACACCGTCCGACGAAATGACGCACCGCCCGGCGTACAAATTACGATGGCACAACCAAACAGCCCCATCGGCAAAGAGACACCGCACGAGAACAGGAGGCGGAAACTACATTGCTGACCAGAGAAACACCAACCCGGACTACTCCGACATGAATCCTGCACTCCAGGCCATCCCAATGCTGATCCTGATGCAGCACCTAGGACTGAACGCGCCACGACGACGCAGGTAGGCAGACACACAACAAGGGCATGCAAAAACGCACACCATGCAAGGGCGGGAAAACTGTACATGGGCCCCTAGACACCCCTGTGGGGACAGGACACATCCAACACTGCACCCACACATATCCCACCTGCAAAATATGGGCAACCCGCAACATCATGGGCACCCAATACCCCGGCCCGGGAGGTGACGTACCCGGCACGGCCCCGCAGCGCCCGGCGATGACGCACATGCGCACAACGCAGAGGCCAACGACAGCGCCATGCATGGGCTGCACACAAACACCTCAGGGCCGCAACAACACACCACACACACCAGCCCCACCCTGAAGGCACAAGTCACGTGGTCCCCTACGTCAACCATGACCACAACCGAAACTCACAGTTGCCAAAACGTAGTCACACAAGTGTGCCGAACAGGGGAGCAAAGTGACTTCGGAAGAGGACACACACCTGTGTGCAAAGCATGGAGAAGCACACGGCAGCTGCCACAGAACTGCACAAACAATGGACATTGACCACAAAAGGCACGCCAGTCACAACAAACAACAGCTATACCATCCTGCACGCAACAACAAGCCATGCCATGTCCAAAATTGAGGAACGCTGCTGCCTGCGAACAGGTGTTCACAATCACGGCGCCCACACACCAGTCCCAATGCACAGCGGGAAAGAAGTGACACACCCACACACGCGAGAGCAGATAGCAGTGAATGTCCTTCCATTCCCACAGCCAAATCACATTGCAACATATCCCGCAGGAGAACGGAGCCATTGGAACAACCACAACCCAAACATAGCCATGCTGAGTCAACCATCCACTGGCAGATAAGGCTGAACATGAAAGAAAGATAAAACTACAAAATACAATTATACCACTGTGCCTTGTGGCTCAAATGCAAGTAATCAGGAAGGAGTCAGACACCACTGGCCTTGACCATTCATAGGAGCATGTGGGATGAGGGCCTGTGGCCGCCTCCCAAGCCATACACAAAGTCCTGCCGCCTAACATCCATACAAGAACACACAGCAACGTCGGAGGTTGAACGCAGCAGACAGCCCAGACAGACGGAGCACGACATCCCAGCACACCGCAGCAAAATGGACGGGGCACCAGCACTATACACCTACGCCAGACAGATGCAGCTGTACAGCAATAGCTTGCAACAGATACTAGGCAGTGCAAATCTGGCTATGCTGAACGTAAGTTATCGAGTAACTTACTGCATTGAAATGTTCAGCTGCGTCAAGCCCGCTTTCTACTGTCGGAGGTGCCCGTACCACTGGCCTGTGGATGTATGTCTCTCCAACCCGGCATGTCCAATCGGGACCTGGTACAACTGTTCTCACCCCTGGACGCCCACGACAGGAACTGTTCAGTGTATGGGGGCATGGCGTTCGTGGCTGCAATAGGACACACACTGCAATGGAACCAGTGTGCCTCCGCACAACGTATGCTGGATCACAGTTTCATCGAATGTCACCCGACATGTCCCATCAGGATCATACAAGGGACAACTTACGAGGAACACGTTGCAACCCACCATCCGCTTCATTGGATGTCAGCCACAAATACCACCAATGCGAGGGATGCTCTGCAGGAAGGTATCGCATACCTGACAACCTGTCGATTCATGGGTCCCCAAATCAATACCCACAACTGAACATTCATGTGCAACACCCCACCCATACTTGCCGTCCGCACGCAGTGGCCAGTCAGCTGTGCAACAACTACACCATGCACTCAGAAAGAAACGCCTCACCATCAACTCCACCGTCATGACACCTGACAGTTCCGGGACATGCACCCTGTCCATCACCAAATCCCCTGTCCCTGCATGAACACGGGAGGCTGGAGAATGGGACCTGTGTACAGTGACCACATGGCCAACATTGCACGCACCACAATGCTACAACATGCATGCCGCGCACTTGAACACATGCTCCTGTATGTGCACGCTTATCTGTCTGCTGAACAACTTGAGAACTGTCATCTCACCTCCTCTGAACGTCCGTGCCAGGACATTTGCATGGACAACAAATGCAACACCCCACAACATGTCCCCGGGCAGTGAGTCATGTACAGTAGCCACCATATCTCAACAACATGACAGGCTATGCTGCATGCATGTAGGCACATGCTCTGATGACACCTCTGACGCAGGTGTGTCAGGGTCACAATTGTCGTAAACCTGTGCCATGGGACTCAGATGTACTGTGCACATGATGTAAAGTTGTCTGATAGGGTAAACCAAAACTGTCTGTGTCACAGCCAAGGGCACCCTCAGTAATGAGCTAATGAACTGTAGCATAGCAAGGGCAGGGCATTCTGAACTCTGAAGCCCCATCTCCACAATTAACGACTCATACCATCTACCTGTACCCTCTTATGTATATGTAATCATGCTAAGTATATCCTCCACATGCATAACGCTGCCAGTAGTGTCCACATCCTGCATCACAGGGGTGGTAAGCTCAAATACATGCCTTAAAGCCAATACCTGACTCTGGAGAATTATTGATCGTAGACAAGTACGAATGAGAGAGGATGAGAGTGTGTGAAGTACACGAGACGTGTGAGATAACCATGTAGTCAAGTGACATTGGATGTCAATGCATATTATTCGTTGCCACTGTGGACCCGGTTAAATACCACAGGTCGTGGGCCTTGGCATGTCAGAGTCTGACGTGGCCCAACAGATCTTCACATCAACACTGACGGCCTGGTCACTACAAAGCACAGTCCTACAAATGTGTACAATCACCTTCACAGTCTGACATCACACTCAACAAGCAAATATAGGAGCCACGCCAGTTGCACGCCACATCAATGCATGCCAAAACACACACGACATCAGTGTGGGTGGGCAGGGCTGCACAGTGAGTACGAACCGCCGAGATGTACAGACATGCACAATTGAACAAGCCACAATCTACACATTCACACACCCTGCAGACCCACAATGGCCAATACACATCAAGTAGGAGTCCACCTGAACTGCAAGGACACACCCACACACTGTGCAACAGACAATACACACATGTGCCCACATGAACAGACCCAAACAAGGACACAAACACTGACCATGCCCCTGTGTAACACATGTGTGTAGTCAACATTGCCAGAGCGCACACACACACACCAACAGCACCCCAAAGTCACACCACACACACCACACACACACCTCCCAAATGCACACATTAACAGTAAGCCATGTGCCCTGGCTCGAAGTTCATCACAAGATACACATACACGTACACTGCTGGCCAGCCAGCCAGTAAGCTCACACAAACCCGCACACTCTGCACATGCCACCTGTCATCCTGTGGCCAGACACACACCCTGTGCTGTGCATGCACGTAAACATGACACGTACACATCAACACAGAAATAGCACAACATACATGCAGACAATCCGTGTAACAGACACACGTCAACATCACACACACAAGTAGCTGAGTCTGTAAGAAGTGAAGTCACAACCACGTATCATACACATAGGAATGTGTGACCAGACATTGCAATTGTTGAGGTACCATTCACGGCATGTGCCTCACCTAACTATGCACACACAGGAACAACAGCAAACAGCAACTTCACAGACACAACCCTCTACAGGAACCACAGCATCCAGCCACAGAATACATGGTCAGTTGGCAACAATGAACTACACCAGGGACAGTGGCCACTCCGCTGTGCAGAGTACTGATAGGATAAGCTACGTATGCATTGTGTGTGGGTGTACCCTGCCATGGACAGCAACACTGCCATGTCAGTCACGATAGCCAGCACAGCCACCACTGTGGCACAGGTAGGTGTGTGAGGGTGCCCAACATTCAAACAAGATGCCAGTCCGACTGGGTGCAGGCTGTATGCTACGGGACAGTTGGATGTCCGCCCCTGAGAGAGAAGCACAACTGTGGAATACACACGTGGCATGTGAAGCGGGAGGGCTACTTGGCACAGGTGGGTCTGTGACACGGGTGGGTGCACACATGCAGTGTCGAAACAGACTGTGTGGGTACAAACCCGGCGGGGTAGACTACCACTGTTCTGGGAATGTGGTACGACCAGCTGTCTGGGGACGAATGTGGACTAGTGTGTGCACAACAGGCGGGCACACGATCCATGCTGCATCAGGTGTGGTCGTTGGCTCCTCCTCTGGGGACATGCTGGATACTGATGTGCGCAGCCAGGCCCCTGCCGAGACATTTACACCCCTGGCCTTCAGGTGTACTCCCACATCGTCCACCTGCACAGGCTACCCAGGGCATGGGATGGCAGTGGAGCTTGGTGGGTGGGATGCCATGGCACCCTGCTCCTGGTCACATCTCGCAGGCAATACATTCTCAGTGTGCAGCAGGGCCAAGTCCCAAACAAGATGTGGGGGGACGTAGACGACATGACAGGTAGTGATGTCACGGAAGCTGGCTTGCACCATCAGACTCATCGCCACCCCTCGCCCACCCCACAGATGCGATTGCATCATAGGAGCACGCGCGTGAGCAGCAGCTCCAATCTCACCCCAGAGAGGCCAAAGAGGGAATGTGTGGCTCCACACGCTCCAGTCACCGAGCCCACGGTAAAATAAGTGGTGGGACGCCATACACCCGCATGGTACCCGGACTCGTGCCCTGGTGTGCAGGCATAGCTACCTAATGGTTCTGCGAAGTGTGTGATTTGCATGACACCCGTTGGCGGGGGATGGCTCGGAGGCTCTACACCATGGGTACTCACAAACCTTTCTTCTCGGGGCCAAATCCACAGCGTGGTTTGTGGCCGAGGCCGCACCGGTGGGGGCGGGGTCAGTGGGGGAGGGGCGGGGCTAGTGCAGAAGAACTATGACCATGAGGTTGAACACAGGCCCCTGCAGCGGACGCCTTCGTCCACTGAGCCACCAGACCCGGCATACACACATCTCTCTCTCTCCATATATCTCTCTCTCTCTCTCTCCCTCCGTCTCCCTCCATCTGTCTCCCTCTGTCTGTCGCCCTCCTCCCTCTGTCTGTCGCCCTCCTCCCTCCCCATGTCTCCCTCTCTCTCACTGTGTCCCTCCCTCTGTCTGTCTCCCTCCCTCTGTCACCTCACCCCGCCTGTGAGTCAGCCCGGGCTGAGACAGCTTCCCGGGCACACACACAGCCGCACCGAGTATTTCACAGGTCTTCAAAAGACCATTCACTTGTTATTGATGCTTCGTTGCATTACACCTCTATTTAGCGCCCCTGCATCTCCACTCAGAGATGCAGGGGCGCTGAGAAGAGGTGAAATACAACACAGCCTCATTAACAAGTGGATGGTCTTTCAAAGCACGCCCGGCCCCCATTGACCCCTGCTGCAACCGGCGCAGTTTGCTGACACTTACAGTAAGTACACAGGTATGATATCTGCAAGGTCCGCGGGCCGCCAAGGAAGGCCTGCCGAGCCGCTGGCGGCCCGCGGCCCATACTAGGAGTACCCGTGCTCTACACCATGAGGCACATATCACACCCCATGGGTCCCTTGCCAATGTCAGTGGATGCTATGACATTGCGCGCCGGGGTGTGTCTACATGTCGTCTGGGATGGTGTTTGCAGCATGGCCCGCTAGGGCAGCTACAGCTCCCGTGTGTGGTATGTGGTGTATCTGGACTACGGAGACAGCCATGCTTTGTCACTGTTGTCCAGGGCACGACTCGGGGAACCATGCGGCTGTACGGCATCCCCCACCCATTTACCCGTGAGCTCGATGACTGGAGCGACTGGAGCCACACATTCCCTCTTTGGCCTCTCTGGGGAGAGATTGATGCTGCTGCACACGCGCGTGATCCCATGATGCAATCGCATCAGTGGGGTGAGCGAGGGAGGCAATGAGTCTGATGGTGCAAGCCATCTCCTGTGCATGTTGGGACCCCACAGGCTCAGTATCATTGTGCTGCGGATGACCGACATGTGTGTCCCCCACATGCACTGCTACACACTGTAGTTGTCTTACACACACATGACTTTTGCCGGTATTCGCCTTGGGCAGTGTGCGTGGAGCTCGGATTCCAGGGACTGCAGCTCCTCGCCAGTGAGTGGGCATGGACATGTCCTCAGAGTCGTCGACATTAAGGTGGACAGGTGGCAGCAGCAGCAGGTGTTGTCGTGGGGTGGCAGTCAGCAGTCCCTGGTAGCTGTGGTAAAGCCTGTCTCCCTCCCACACTGATATAGCCCCCTTGGGGCTGATTCTGCGTGACCAAGCTGCTGCGCTTGGTGTACCGCTCAGCCTGTGTACGTTGTGTTGTTGGTGTGTGCCATACTCACCCAGCCTCGGAAGAGGTGTCAGGCACAGCAGCTAGGTATAATGCCATGGTGTTGCCGCTTACTCACATATGCAGTCTGACTCCATCATCATGCCTATCAAGCTGATATGGCCTCAATCCCCATGTGTCTGCTCATGGCAATGGTATGTGTCAGTGGTCCTTGCTACTGGTAAGGGGATCTGTGTAAGAGTAATGTTGCTGTGCTGTCCCTACTTGTCAGCTGTTCGTTGATACTATTGCTTTGACGGTGTTCTTTGTGTTGTGTATGTGTAGATGCCATGTTGTGTGTTGCATTGACATGTGTCCACTTCCATCTGTCCTAGGAGGAGACCAAACATACATCGCCCCTACCAATTGCTGTCGGCCATGGAGGATGTGGAGGTCATCAGGAAGTTCCGTCTGGACCGGCCCACCCTGCATCGCCTATGTGCCATGTTGGAACCCCACCTTCTTCCTCGCAGGGTGTTTCCAACTGCATTCACCCCCATGGCCAAGGTGATGGCTGCACTGCATTTCTTCGCCAACGGGTCATTCCAACACACGGTGGGCAGTGGAGGTGGGATGTCCCAGCCCATGTTCAGCAAGGTGCTACGGGATGTCCTGTCGGCTATGATGCGGTACAGGAACCGGTACATCAGATTCCCCAGGGCCCGTGATTTGCCTGCGGTTAAGGGTGCATTCTATGCACTCGGACGCATCCCCCAGGTTGTTGGTGCAATTGATTGCACCCATGTTGGCCTTGTTGCACCACAGGCCACTGAGCACATCTACAGGAACCGGAAACATTTCCACTCCCTGAATGTGCAAGTGGTGTGCCTGGCGGACATGATCATTACCCACGTGTGTGCGAAGTTTCCCGGTCCACCCATGACTCGCACGTCATGCGCCACAGCATCCTCCCACGCCTTATGACCAATCTTCAACCGGACCGTGCGTGGATTGTTGGTGACTCTGCATATCCTAATGGCCCTTGGCTTTTGAGTCCACTACGCAATCCTCGTACACCAGCGGATGTCAGGTACAATGAGGCACATGGGAGGACCAGACGTGTGGTGGAGCGGACATTTGGACTCCTGAAATCCAGATTCAGGTGCCTGGATCGCACCGGGGTGCACTGGCATACTCCCCACAGAAGGTGTGCCAGATTGTTGTGGCATGCTGCATGCTGCACAACCTCGCTATTCGCAGGCGGATCCCCTGATAGTGGCTGACGGTGATCAGCCAGGGCCCCCGCCTGCAGGCCAAGCCGTGTCCAGTGACGCAGGACAGTGGAGAGGAGGAAGCAGTGAATGAGCGCCAGCAGCTCATCGCCCGCTACTTCACCTGACGGTGAGTGAGCATGTACGACGGCTGATGTCGCTGTAGTTGTGTATGTGTATGTGTGCATTGTCAGGGCGGCCTATTGTTGACTGAGTGCTGTGTGGCAATGGTCCTTGTCCAGGGTAGTATGCCACTGAGGGTGGCTGTGACATTGTGCCCTGTTGCTCTGTGAGATGTGTGTACATTGCTTAGGCCTGATGAGAAGTACTGTGTGATGAGTGTGGGACACACACAGTCAATGGACTCTTGTTCTGTTTGTCACCCCTAGGTCCCTACAGCCTCTCCTGCCCTATCGACAGGACACAGTACAGATGATTTTCTGAACATGCTGACGTTTGTGCACCATTGCTAATAAACATAGCAGATGACATAGGATGTGATACAGGTGTATTTATTTAAAAGCTGACATGTGATTGTGGGGAAGGTGATCAAGGAGGTGGTGCATGCTGTACAATGAGTGGACGGTCATGTCCGCGTGATGGTCAAGGTGTACCCATGTAGTCCTGGGTCCGCAGTCCAACAGACATTTGCCACTCGACTGGCAGTGTGGGGTAGGATGGTAGTCCAAGTGAATGCAGGGGGTTGCCACCATGGCTGGCTGACTCACTGGCGTTTGGTGCGTGCGAAGTCCTCCCTGGACATTTGTTTCCTCTTGGACGGCCCCTTCCACGTTTGGGAGGGGGGGGTGTGTTTGTGGGCTGCTGGTGGTGGCTGTGGATTGCCCACTCGCTGTGGACGCCGGGGAACTGGCTGTGGCACGTCCCTGCGCCCCAGCAGGTGGTGTCGTAGGTGTTGTGGTTGGCCTTCTGTGGGCCCTCACCTCCACCACTAGCTGGCCCATGAGATCCACAAGTTTGCCCATACGGGTCACGAATTGGCCCATACGGGCGTCCATGGACCTCAACACCCCGAGGACTTCCCTGGTGTCGGAAGCTGACCTGGCCCATTGTCCCTGGGCCTCTTCATAGGCCCCAAGGACTCTGGCTATTTGTGGCAGGGCTTGGCTCCCAGGGTCTGTTGGCGTTGGCCTGACCCTGCTCCTCCCACCTGGACTGCTGCCACCGGCCTGCCCACTAGCCACATTGCTCATCCGGGTCCTCCTCCTGGCTCCCAGGGTAGATGTTGTGGTTTGCGCCACCTCTTGGGATGGCTGCGTGGTCAGGGAGGCCGTGGTGGTGGTGATGGTGGTGGTGGTTGCGGCGGTGGTGGTGGTTGCGGCGGTGGTGGTGGCCGCTATGACCGTGGCAGCAGGGGCCTGGGACTGGTCACCAGCCCTGGGAGATGGGTTGGTGGGTAGGAGAGGCCCTGGGGAGCGGTTGGGCCCTGCCACACCAGATGGGCCTGCTCGGTGGTCCTCGTCCGAAGAGGTGTCCGGGTCTTCTACATCCGTGAGTCCGTGTGGGGGGGCTTGTGGACTGGCTGTGATGGCTGGTGTCTCCATCCTCAGCATCCTGCTGGTCGTCACCTGTGGGGCGGAGACGAAACGTTAGTGTTGCACCTTGCAGGGTTTGTGTTAGATGTCTGCCATGCACAGTTTGTGCACTGATTTGCAGGATGCGTGTGTATGTCTCTCCAATGTGTGTGCGTGATCAAGTCACTGGAATAGTGTGATGGGTGCATCTGGCATGGGACGGATTTGAATTGCCAATTGGTGTGTGTTGCAGTGCCCCTACATTTTGTGGCTTTGGTGGGAACGGGGTACAGCCCCATGGACGGTTTGGTGTTGGAATATGGTACTGTGGTACATACAGTGACATATGGGTGCAGAGGGGGACATGTGTTTTGGCCACACAACACTACAGGGACAGAGGTGTGTGTATGTCTGTCTTAGCCAGCATATCTGCTCACTGTTGTCATTTATGGGCATTCCACAGCAGGCATTGTAGTGGGTGAGTAATGGTTGTATGCCACACGACGTATTGCAGATGGTACGATTCCTTGGTGTGCGTGGTACTCTCACCCATGTGCAGCAGTGCAGTGCTCTTGGAGTGTTGATTGCATTCTGTATGTTGTTACGCACAGTGTGACGAGCGCTTTAGACACAGCAGATACATTATTGGTCATCGGCAGGACTCTTTGCTGTACTACCGTCTATGGGGCAACTGTTGGGATAATATACCTTTCCTGTCACTGGGGCTGGAAGATGGGATTGATGGGATCTTAAATGTGCATTGTGTAGCTGTGTGGTTCATGGGTCCAGTGGTGTATGTGACATTACTGGGGTTCCACTATGTTTCATTTGGACGAGATAGTCTTACATGGTTGATGTTGTACTATGTCAAGGGTAGAAGCAGACACGACTACATGGACAAGACCTGGATGGTGTTGCTGTTGTGTGTGATGACTGACACAGTGCACGCCATGTGGGTCAGTACTCCAGTTAGACCTGTGCATGCTGACGTGACTTGTTACGTGTTTCTGCATTTGTGATGGCTCATGTGGGATGTGACTCTGTGATTGCTGTCCGTGTGCACATTGGTCAGATGTTTGTGGCAGGGAGCAGTGCTACCTGTCGCTCTGCTAGGTGACATGTCCCACATGTTGATCGTAGTACAGTCCACATGCCTACAGACACCCCGCCCTGTACAGTAGTCTACCCAATTGTTGGTTTTGAGGGTGAGATGCAATGGCTACCACATGGTTGTGGGAGGGAGGGGTGCTCCATCTTGCTGGTCTGTGGGTGTGGGGGCCGTGTTGTGAGTCGTGGTGATGGTTTACCATCCACAGACAGCCCTCCATGTAGGGTAACATATCTACCTGTCGGGTGTGGGTGTGCACTGCAATGGATGACACATGGGTGTGGGGAGTGCTCCATCTTGCTGCGCTGTAGGAGTGGAGGCCTGGGTGGGGGGGACTTCTGCAGTCCCCCCTCCGATACTCGGAGATTGTGGTACGGCTCCTTACCTGTTACTTGTTGGTTAGTGCAGCTATGGCTGACACATGGGTGTGGGTGTGGGAAGTGCTCCTTCCGGCACATCTGGGGTACAGAGGGACCTGGTGGGAGTTGTGGTGCTGGCTGACTGTGCACATGCCCCCATGGTTTTGTTTGTTGGTACCTTTGGGCTGAGTGTGTGGGAGTGTCTGTTGCATGTGTGAGAGATGTCTGGTGTGTTGTGTGCTGGACATGGGGGTGTTTGGCCCTCGGTGCTATGGCATTGTGTTAGTGCATGTCTGTACATGGCGGTGTGCTGGTATACATTTGTTTGTACTTACCAGCCTCCACTCCCCTGGTATTCCGATGAGACTCTCCGGATGTAGTATGCCTCGCACCTTCTCCTCCCACGCCTTGAAGGTCTTGAATGGCGCGGGTGGTCCGCTGCCAGTCCTGTCAGCCAGCTCACGGTTCTTGGCCTCCTTCTTCCTGACCAGGCTTTTCATGTCCTGCCACCTCTTGGTAATTTCCCCCCAGTTGCGTGGCACGTTCCCAACTGCATTCACCTGGTCTACGATCCTTTCCCACATCCTGTTTCTGGTGGATACTGGTGTCTGTTGGACCTGGTTCCCATAGATTTGTGGTTACACCTGGATGACCTCGTCGACCATGACCGTCAACTCTGTGGCAGTGAACTTGGGCATTCGTTGTGTTGCCATGGTGCGTAGTGTAGTTTTTGTGGTGCTGCTGTGGTGTGTTTGGTGTGTGATGTGCAGGGGGTTTATGGTGCCGGTGTTTAGGTGGTGGTGGTGGTGGTGGTTGTGGTGATGGATGTGATGTGTGTGTGCGTGTGGTATGCTGCTTTCCTCTGTGTCTCTCCGTGTTCTCTGCTGTGGTGTTGGCTTTGTCGTGGTGCAAGGATTTGTGGTCTGTGAGGGGGCTGCTTTTGTACTCACCTATGTGGGTGTGTCATGATGGTCTATCGTTTTCAGGTGTGTTGGGCGTTGTGTCCTGGGATTTATGCTAAATCTATATTTTGACAGGGGGATGTGTCTTTGGGATGGGTTCTGTGTCTGTGTATTTTGGCGTCGTTTACTGTGTGTACTTGTTGGCTGTGTTGTGTGTATTTGTTTGTGCCGCCACTGATTTCTGTGCACGGACGTGGCCACCAGGCCTTCCGCATTGTCAGTTCTTCATTTCTGTTGTTCGTCGTAGCGGGTGGGATTTGTGTTGGTTTCCCGCCTTCATGTCGGGGAGATCATAATTTGACGTGCGGTGTGTGGCCCGTCCGCGCGGTCGTCTTTTGCTTTTTCGGGCGGTATTGCGTCCGTGGCGGGCGGTTTGTCTTGGACTCTGTCGTGGACGGGCGGTATTCTGTTATTTTTTTCCGATGCGGGCGGTGGTTGTTTCGCTGCCATCATAATAGCTCGGTCGCTATTTCAATGTTGCCGGCGGGCGGTATTTTCAGGCTATGGCGGTTAACGGTATTTTTACCGCCGGTTATCGTAATGGACCCCTATATTTTTAATACACTACCCACCCATATCCCCTATAAAACCATATTATAATATTCTTTTATTTTATAACATTTAAAATAATTTATAACTTAACATTAACTCTAAAGAAATTCAAATATCAGACAAAAACGATATTTTAACATGTCGATATTTTTTCAATCGATATTACTAACATCGATATTTAACAAAATACTTCAAAATAGATATTTTCAACATCGATATACAGAACATCGATATTTAAGACTGTCGAGATACTTAACTCGATATTTCTGTACATCGATATTAAAAAGTCGATATTTTGACTGTGCACCCACAGGACCAACCGTCCACATATCACTAACATTTGACCCTTAATTTCTCAAAAATGGCTTAACAAATTTACACCAAATCACAAAAAGCATGCTTTCTGAATCCGTATCTAACTTTCTGCCAATTTTGGGGTAATCCTGTTCAGCCGTTTTTCCTAAAATGCTCCTTAAAATTCCTAATGGAAATTGTAAGGGGAAAATGGATTTTCCTTTTTCTTGGCTCTGCTCGACACTTCACTCTGAAACTTTGTAGGAAGGAGCTGAAATGGATGAACTTTTTTGGAAAGATTTGTGAAGATTTGTCAAACAGCAATCTTCATCCTATGGAAACACTGACCTAACTATAGCTATACAGTGGTGACTGCCAATATGTAAAAAAAAAAAACATCTCTCTGTCTCTCTCTCTCTCTATATATATGTATATATATATATATATATATATATATATATATATATATATATATATATATATATATATATTTTCACTGAAAAAACAAAAGGTTACAGGGGCGTTATAGTTAGGAAATAGAATTAAAAAAACCTTAGAAATTCAGAGAAAAAACCAACGGTTACAGGGACGTTATAGTTAGGCTGATATTTCACTCGTACAAAACCAGCGAAATTCAGCAAATAAGCAAAAGGTACTTCCTTAAAACGACATCTACCTTTCTGCCAAATTTGGTGTACGTCCATGCAGCGGTTCGGGTTGTAAGTGTGTCTAAAGGTTCCTATGGAAATTAACATTACAAACGCAACCTTATTTCGCACCCCAAATTCCCAGTCTCCACTTCACAGATAACCCCCAAACCTTCCATAACAATAGAACCCACTTTGACACTCATGAAGATTGTTCAAATGACGCAAAAGTTATAGCCAAGTCAAAAATGCTTTTTCTATGGAAACTAGGGGGCTCATTATGATGGTGGAAGGACAGCCACCAACGGGCCGGCGGTCCTTCCGCCATCACTGAGCATTTTACCCACCGCCAAATTAGGATGGCGGTGGGTATCGCGGCGGACGCAAAGTCCGTCCGCGGCTTTTCCTCCGGAGGCAATCGAACCGATTGCCTGGTGGATGGAAAAGGGCCACTAATATGGTGGCGGTGCCTAGCAGGCACCGTCCGCCATATTATGATGTGCCCTTGAAGAGGCCTTTCCATGGTGGCGCTGCCGCCATGGAAAGGCTGGCGGGTATGGCTTTGGGGGCCCGCTGCGGGCCCCTCAGTGTGGGGGAGGGTGTAGTGCACTGGGGGGTACCCATGGTACTCCCTCACATTCCCATGCACAAGGTGGCAGGCACCGTGGTAGCCTGCCACGTTGTGCATGGGAATGCACATCGTGGCATTTTGGCATTGCGAACGGTGCTGCAGCCAGCAGCACTGCCCGCAATGTTAAAAGGACTTAAGGAGTTGTTAAAGCTGCCACGTATTTCAGACACAATGAAGCTGTCAGCCTGAAAGGACGCCGAAGCTGTGGGCTTTTCCTTTTTTCATGTTGAATTAAACAGGATTCTCCATTCCTGCTTTGAGCCCGCCCTGCAGAGTTGGGGGCCCCGGTAAAGTGGAGATTTGTAAATGCAACAAACGGAGGGGCATGACTCGCTCTTCACCACAGCAGTCAAAAATGGACTTCTGTGACTATTTGTGTGGTTGAAGAGAAAGGGAGGAAGGAGGTTCACCTCTATCCAGCAGTCTTCGTGTCTCTCTGCCAGGCAATTACTTGCTACGTGGCAGCCAAGTGCACTGGGCTTTTAAATGTTTTTACCGGAATGCAGCACAAGAAATTAAAAAGATTGGACTTTGACAAGAATACAAGGCTACTAATGCCAAATAGGACACTATGTCGAGCCAAGTTTGGAATTTGCATACTAGTGCATTCTGGGAATAGTGGTCTAAAGGAAAGGCCACGTGACCACTGGGATCTAAAATCAACTCATCTGTGATCAAGGCGCAAGGCGCTGAAACGCGTAAGGACTTAAGGAGTTGTTAAAGCTGCCACGTATTTCAGACACAATGAAGCTGTCAGCCTGAAAGGACGCCGAAGCTGTGGGCTTTTCCTTTTTTCATGTTGAATTAAACAGGATTCTCCATTCCTGCTTTGAGCCCGCCCTGCAGAGTTGGGGACCCCGGTAAAGTGGAGATTTGGTGCCTGCCACGTTGTGCATGGGAATGCACATCGTGGCATTTTGGCATTGCGAACGGTGCTGCAGCCAGCAGCACCGCCTGCAATGTTAAAAGGCCAGGATGCGCCCGCCATACTGGCGGGCGCATCCTAATTGGGCTGGTGGGACCGCCGCACGTCTGGCGGGCGGTCCCATCACCCTATGATGGCCGGCGGACTGATGTCCGCCCGCCATCATAATGAGCCCCTAGGTCTTAACTCTAGCTACCTCCTGCGACCGCCAGTAGGTAATATATATATATATATATATATATATATATATATATATATATATATATATATATACCGTTTATATCATATACACACATATATACATATATATATATATATATATATATATTCCAAACGCTTTCCGATAACGTACGCTCTCAGGACAGAAAAGCAGATCAACAATATTTAATCCAAGAGTTTATTACACAACGCGTTTCGACTGTAAACACAGCCTTGCTCACGTGTATATATATATATGTGTATATGATATAAACGTATATATATGTGTGTGTGTGTGTATATATATATATATATATACACACATATATATATATATAAATATATATACACACACACACACACACACACATATATATATATATATATATATACATATCATGCAATTGCATATTACAGCACTGCGTGGTATTTCAGTGCATTGTAAAGGTCAACGTGTTGTAATGCCTGTAAGGTAAAGATATGCCGGGTAAAGGCATGCCTTTTATCGGCTGATGTTCGTTAAATAATAATAATAATAATGTAAATACATTTTATATATATTTTAAATTTAAACAAAGAAAAAAGTAAATATTTTACATTAAAATTAATTTTTAAATATTTATTCAATAATACCTAAAGTAAGATGTAATTATGTATTTATTATGTGGTATAACCTACTAAACATTATGTATAGAATTCATTTAAATTAATGTAATTCTTTTTTAAAATTAAAGTTACATTTATTTTTAGTTAAAGAATTTTATTAAAATATTTTAAATAACATAATAATAATATAAATCAATATATATTTTGTAACAGTTAATTAATTGTATATTTTTAAGACGTTTAAGTAAATTAATTCATTTTTAAAATAATTCCTATGGGAATTATTTTAAGTCCCTTCCTATTTTCAATGGGATAGTGTGGCAATACTAGTAGTTGGCCCTGTGTGATTCTGGACTTACCCCAGGTCTGAGCTGCAGTACATTTACTACTGTTTTGAGTGTTTTTTGGCTGGAGTAACTATAGTTGAGCAGCTTGTGGATAGCAGTGGGCTTACTCTTTGTGGGTGGGTGCATGTTCCTCAATAAACCCCTCTTTAGTCCTCCCTAAATCCCTCCTTAAGCCTCTCTCATTTAGTAGAAAGTATTCAGAAATTTCCAGCAACTCTCCCTGTCCCTCCCATATTTACTGCTAAGACATAGGCGTACATGTATCGAGATCTCTGCAGTTGGTGTGGAGATCTCCACACATAAAGGATAGGAGATGTGGATTTGTGAATAGCAGTGCCTGACACATGGTGCAGGGATTTTGGGCCACAACTGGAGGGCCAGGGGGGGAAGGGACCCTTCTAGGGGCCCCCAAAGGCACTTTCCGACAGCAGTTCCATGTCAGAAATGCCGACATGGAACTGCTGTCGGAAAGTGCCATCATAATCCCGACAGCGGAAATGCCGTCCGTTAGGGATTATGAGGCCCTTCTAACTGGTCGACGGGCTCCTCAAGCCCATTGGACCCCAGTCGGATTAGCCGGCTGGTTTATGGTCCAACCGCCGTCATTGTAATTCGGCGGTCGGAATGTAAACCTTCCATGTCGGTCGGAAAGCCTCCGACCAGCGGTCGAGGCTTTCCGACCAACATTGAAATAAGGCCCATAACATTGAAGCAAGACCTCTGACGTCCTGGTCTGAGACCTGCTCTCTCCCTAGCAGCTCCGCTGTCTGTGCCATTGCCGCTGACCCCATTCACCTCCGCCTGGTAGGTGCTCGAGGCCGCTGTTGTCCGTTTCTGTGTTTGTGCCAGTTTTTTCATCTGTCTTTGTAAGTGCCCTGTATCTTGTTATTGTGCCTTGTTCTGTTTCTGTTTTCTGTTCTGGTTCTGTTCTAGTTTTTGTTGTTATTGTGCCTTGTTCTGTTTTTGGACCGTTTCCTTTCCCGCTGCCCCCACGGCCCCTGACGCCATGACTGAATACCAACAACACATCAAATCCACCAAAAGGACCTGCATCCAGAACAAGATCCTCGCCAACTCTAGCAACCCCAAGGAACTCTTCAGCGTCATCCAGGAATTCACCAAACCCCCTAGCGAAACTATGGACATCACCACCTCCCAGGACCTCTGCAACAAGCTCGGCTCCTACTTCGATTTGAAAATCAAGGGCCTCTACTACAACTTCAATGACTAGACGCCTGACTCCGAAACCACTCCCTGCGGAGTACCCCAAGGATGGTCACTCAGCCCCACGCTCTTCAACATCTACATGGCCCCCCTCGCCGCCATCGTCAGGCAGCACTGACTCAGCATAGTATCCTACGCAGATGACACCCAGCTCATCCTCTCCCTCACCAAGGACCCCATCACCACCAGACTCAACTTCCAGGAAGGAATGAAGGACATCGCATCCTGGATGAGCAGCAAGTGCCTGAAGCTCAACTTGGAGAAGACGGACATCCTCGTCCTCAGACCCTCCCGCTCCGCATGGGACAACACCTGGTGGCCCACTGCCCCCGGCAGCCCCCCTACCCCCACGGACCACGCCCAGAACCTCGGCATTGTACTGGACTCCTCCCTCTCCATGACCCGACAGGTCAACGCCGTCGCCTCCACCTGCTTCAACACCCTCCGCATCCTCCCAAAGAACTTCAAAAGGATCCCCCCCCGAATCAAGGAAGACCGTCACCCATGCACTCATAACCAGCAGACTGGACTACAGAAACACCCTCTATGCCGGGATCAACAAGTCTCTGCTCCGCAAACTCCAGACCATCCAGAACACCGTAGCCAGACTCGTCCTTGGCATCCCTCGACACGAACACATCACCCAACACCTGCACAACATCCACTGGCTCCCCGTTGAGAAGAAAGTAACTTTCAAGATACTCACCCACGCCTACAAATGCCTCCACAACACAGGACCCCAATATCTCAACGACAGAATCTCCTTCCACGCGCCCAAGAGGAACCTCCGATCGGCCGACCTCGCCCTTGCCGAACCCCCGCACATCCACAGAGCAAGAACGGGTGGCAGAACCTTCTCCTACATCGCTGTAAAGACCTGGAACGAACTCCCGATCGCCATCAGACGCGCCCCCACCCTGCACATCTTCAGGAAGACCCTCAAGACCTGGCTCTTCAACTGACCGGAGCTGCTCGCCACCCCCCACCCCCAGCGCCTTGAGACCCTCACAGGTGAGTAGCGCGCTTAAAACAATCCCTGATTGATTGATTGACAGATTGGACGTGACTGTCCCCTGCATGACGTACAGTCATCTTCCCCTGTGAGTGTATGACTTCATGTATCTGACATCCTGGTTTTTGATTTTAGACCACATGTCATGCTAATCTAACGTGTGTGAGAGGTTGAAGCCGGAGTAAGGTTCTGGACCTGTCCTATGACTGCGAGGGGTGCAGCAAGCATGCCCTCATTGACAGACAACAGACTACTGTCCCTTTCATGGGTTAAGCAGGTGGTGGAAGCATACCGTGTTTTGTGAATCTATAGCTGTGACCAAAGCTTTTTATCTGTGTCATTAGAATGGAGGCCTACTGGCCCACTCATGTAACGTTCTGCTTCGGTCAGCTTTTCAAAATTCAAGTGCTATCATCTCAAGTGTATGTTGTGTGTGCTTTTGTATCATTTTTGAAAAAGGTGAAATCCCTATTTTTTTATGTTGAAGTGGCCAGGGTGTTCAGTTCAGCTTTAGAACGAAGTAGAGGGGCCATCAGATTCTCTGTGCCTTGTTTGTATTACTTCCTCAATATTCTTAGAATTGTTTATGAGCTTAATGCCTAGGGCACTTTCTGTTAATCAATTAATTTCAGCCATGTATTGATATTTTCTTTGGTCTGTTTATAAGTGCTTCTTAACATTTCCCAGAGTATAAACTACAGCATTGTCCTGCCATGTAGTCAGGTTCAATTCTAATATGGCAGCTTGTATCAGGGCTGAGGTAGGAAGTGACAACAGATGCTTTAGTGTGTAACTCTCTTCTTGATTCCAATCAATATTTTGAACTAACATCAGGAGCTCAGCACCATTTAATACTTGTGTATGCATTTTAACATGTAAGCCTCGACTAAAAGGGGATGAGAATAGTCTCCAAAATCCTTTTTAAACTTTCGGAGGCCATCACTTGTTGATAAAGTAAGAAGTGAAGAAACATCGATATGAGATGCCCATTTCAGGGATTTCTGAAATGTCATCCCTAAATATTATTAAAATATAAATATTAATAAAGCATTCAGCTACCTCTTCTACTTACTTATAGCTTATACATAAAATAAAATGTGACAACTATACAGCCAAATGCTATGACTTTGATCATATCTAGATTGATTTTAAGCAGTTTTTGTACAATAACTTAAAAATGATTTAGATTTATGCTGTAGGCATTTCTGTGTACAATACAACCTATAGACAACAGTTTTTGTCATAAAATTGTTCTATCCACCAAATTGAATGCAGCTCTAAAATCCACAAAGCAACAAAAGAACTGGCTAATTGTTTTTCGTGCCATTACCCTTAAACAAAAACAATAATCTGTCATAGAATGGCCTTTTCTAAATATTTCCTGTTCTTTAGACATTAAATTCTGTTTATCTATCCATTCATTCAGCATCTGTAAAATTATTTTTGTAAACGTCACCTACATCAATCAAGCACTTTAAGTGGCAGTTTGTTTGGTTAGGTAAGGTTATCTTTTTTGTGTTTGATTACTGATCATTTTCAACATGTTGGGAAACAGCCTGTCTTTGTTAATAATCGGATAATCAATGTAAGATTGTGGTCGCACAATCAGTGTTTACTAAGATTAGGACAGCAGGAAGGTTATCCAGACCACCTGCCCAGGCCAGATGTAAAAAGCATGTGTTTTTCTTACAGTCCCTAGGAAAAATCTATCTATCTACCAAGGATTCATTTGGAGACAGGAGTACTCTACTGTCAGTACCATAATTGCACCCAGATAAGTACCCAGTTCTCCCCAGGCATTACATGCAGAAGAGGGGGTTTGCGATTGGGAGTTCCTAAATAGACTATCTTCCCAAAATTTATATCTAGCATTTCATTTTTGTGTGGAAATGACATCTGACATGTTAATGAAAAACTGATTTCTTTAAGGCTACAAATTTTTGTTTGCTGTCCTCTCAATAATTTATAGTCGTCTAAGCTTTGTTCATTATTCATCTTTTTTAAGAGTGACCACAACTTTCTTTGCTTGTGGGAGAAGACCTAGAAACTGAAGTGAGGGAGGAAGAGAGAAGGCTCCTTTGGAAATTCAAGTAGGCCTTTTTGAATAAGGAGCTGCTGATTAGTCTCCATGGACTGCTGTTTTGTGGATGATAGGAGCGAAGGGTGGGAATGCAGACTCCGTGTGCAACGAAAAGGGGATCCTTTAGGTGAGGACCAGTCTTTTGTCATTCCTGATTGGCTGCTGACAAAAGGGCAGAAACCTCATATCTCTTTCCGCCTTCATTATGGGTGCTCCAGGCCACCTCTGTGATGGGTTTTGGACTGGAGACAACCATGCTATGAGAAGCATCACTCTACACAAAGGCTGTAATTGAAGAGCAGCCTGGAAAGCACAAATGCAAGGAGAATCACTCTAAACTGGTTCTGACAGTACAGACAATGGATTCACATCTGGTGCTTTATGAAAGTGGGACCCCACTACCGCACTCATTGATCCATTTCTAAATTCTCTATGGCCAAGGAAGAGAGTATACCGTAGAGTACTCAGAGGTCTGTTGTACAGCCACAGCCTGGTGTCTGTCTGACAACCATTTCCCCAGAGCTGGGGTACATCTCCTGAGTCTGACCAATTGCTATATACCTGTTCTGAAGTGCATAGAAGCTAGGCTGCCTGTTTTTGAAAGAGGAAACCTGCCAACCCTTGAGGAAGACTTAATGCCCAAGAGGAGCAAAGGGCATCAGTTTCCCAGTGGTGGTGGAACTTACAGAATAGGAGCTCTGTGAAGAGCAATCTGTATAATGTGTGCCTGTGGGCCTGCAGTCTCTCTGGAAGTGGTTCCTGACAGAAACCATGATAATTCACCTTTAACCCACTGAGAAACAGCCTGTATACACCAAAATTGCCAGAGAAGATTGGCCTGTGCGGTGCTGCATTGGCCAGAAGATGATTGTTCTCTGTGGGACCGCACATCCAAATGAAAATGGGCCAGTGCATGGTGGCACCACAGGAAGGATATCAGACTTTTCACACAGGGCCCACTTGTTCTGTGCCGAGACCAAGCCTTTCCTGGTGCTCGCCGTCTCTGTCTGCTTAGCTGCTGACAATAACCAACAGAGATGTGGAGAAACAGCACCGCTGAAGTCATGTCTTTTGCATGGTTGCTCGTAGCCACTGAGGAGGCCCCAGGCAGAGCTGCTTGTGAGCAGAAAGGAGTGGGTGTGCTGAGATGGAACTGGGTGGCTGCCTGAAAGCACTGTTCCATTGCGGGTGATAAGAACTGTTAGACCTGGCATCCTTAGGGTGGTCTTCCCCCAATCTTTTTGCTTTTAACCTCCACGTTTTGCTGTATATTTTTGTTGGCCTTAGGACTCTGAGCACTTTCCCACTGCTAATTAGTGCTAAAGTGCATGTGCTTCTTCCCTAAACATGTGTAATTTGTGTGTACCTGATTGACATATTTAAATAACTTGTAAGTCCCTTGTAAGGTGGTTTACCATATACCCGGGGCCTGTAAGTTAAATACTACTAGTGGGCTGCAGCACTGATTGTGCCATCCATAAAAGTAGCCTTTCAAACCTGTCTCAGGCCTGCCACTGCAGTGCCTGTGTGTGCAGTTTAATGCCACTTCAACTTGGCATTTAAAACTACTTGCCAAGCCTTAAACTCCCCTTTGATTACATATACATCACCCCTAAAAGTAGGCCGGCTGTATCCCTAAGGACAGGGTGCAATGTAAGTAAAGGGTAAGACGTACTGTGGTGGTTTGCCTGTCCTGGCAGTGACAAACAGCCTATTTAGTTTTTCCCTACACAGGTCACTCAACTTCATCTGCATTCTGATGGGCCGTCCTTGGGGCTCCCACTCCACTTGAATAGGTAGTGTCCTGCCCACACACAAGGTACTGATAATCTCTCACCGATGGCCTGGCAGACAGGACTGGGTTGAAAGGGATCCTTGTGCACTTCCGAGAACTCCTTTGAAGTCACCCCCTACATCAAAGGCACTTTTTGGGTATAAGTACGGGGCCCTGACCCCTAAAATCAGGCACTGCATGTGACTTGTAACCAGAAGCTGCTGGATCTATATCTGCACATTGCCAGAAGGACTGCTGTGCTGCCAGGAGGGGCTGCCGATTTTCTAACTGCTTTGCTGTGCTAGCCTGCTGCCTGCTGGGATGCATTAGGGACTGCCACTCTGTGACCTGCTTTCGTGTACTGGCCTGCCTGCTAACGTTTGTTGTGCTATGAGTGGTCTCCAAGGGCTTGTTGGCTTGCCCCCTGCTCCTAAAAGTCTTAGGGTGATCACAACTTGTTTTGCTGTGCTGGCGCTGCCGTGAGACTTTGAGTCCGGCAGCTGAAACCTCCTCAGGCTCCGCACTTCCTTACTCTGAAGATCAGCACTCCACCCTGAAGCTCCATGCACCCCACGTCCACGCCCTGTAAGCGGAGACTCCAGACAAGAGAGGTGGCTTGGGCTGGGTGCCGAGTGGAGCAGCTGCATTTCCTTTGAACACGTTGCCTGAACAACGTGGAGTAGAGCAGCTATGTTATCCCCGCCCAGCTGCCTTGGGCCATCCGACGCCGGAGACTCGCTTCCCTTGTTCACAGCGCCTGGAGCAGGTACGGATTCACAGCAGACTTTGTAGGTCCCCCCAGCTTCCTTGCTCCCACTGAGGACGCTAAGAAGGGGGAGTAAGTCTGGGATTCATGCTACCATTGTAGAGACCCAATGTAGGGATGGCACGTGCCTCACAAATGGCTACACCCAAAAGCCATTGGAAAAGAGGTAATTCGAGTTGTGGCTGGAGGTCTGTGCTCCTTAATCCTAATATAATTTCCGGAATAATAATTTCCAAGATTTATGTATTGTAGTTCTCATTTAGGCAGAGGTTGCCATTTTTTATTGTTTCTTTACGACATAGATATCCCACGAAAAAAGCAACAGCAGCCGACACGTGTTTGGCCAGTTGGCCGATGGCTTTTTCAAGGCTGGTATGTGCAATAGGCCACAGAAATAAGTGGTACATAAGAAAACAAACAAAATATCAAATGTTTACAGAAAGGCATAATAAAACGGAAATAAGTGAACCCAAATGTACTGAATAAGATAAGTGAAAGGAATATAGTTAAGACAGTGAAGTGTAGTGGATAAGATAAGTAAAATGGATGTGAGTAAGGCAGTGAGGATAGGAATAAGAAGAGATGAGAAGGACGAGAGAAACCGAAGAAGAAGGAAAAGGAAGAAAAAAAAAGGAAAAAAGGGGAAATATCAAAGGTTAAAATGTAATCTGCAAATCACACAAAGAAATGGCATAGTTTATTCTATATATCTGTTACATCTAAATACCGTTATACTAAGGTCGCCTCATAACTCAGAGAGTTATCAAGTGTGCAATTCGTTTACAGGACAAATTACCGGAGAGAGACACCCATGCATATCAATATGCCTGTAAATCAACAAAGTTGTTCTCACAATAGTCAGCATGTGTAGTGGTAGTCATCGTGTATCTACAGTAATGTTACCAAATACTTTACAACGAGGATATACACTCCATCACCCAGAATATTTGGTAAGAGCAAGTCTGACATAGGGTTTTTTATTATTAGAGACAGATCATAAACGTAAATACATCAATGCACTGTATATTCTTAAAGAAAAGGTCAAGAACGCTTACCGAGGTTTCAGAGATGTAGTCCTATAGACTGAAAAAAGAAAAGTGTAATGGAGGTCAGTATTGCATGGGAATGAGAACATCCTAAATGGTATCGTGGGTGAGCTTGAGTGGGCCGCTTGACTGAGAGGGCCTCGAAAGGCAAAAAGATGCAAGTTTGAAGGCAGATAGAATGTTGGGCCGTGCGGTGTGCCGGAGTGATATACGCGGGCCGAGGCTTGGACTAGAAGGAAGGCAGGCAAGAAAGGGCCGGGCAAAAGCACAAATGTTTAGGGGACTCGGTGAAAGTAAAGGTGGAAATGTGGTGACCACGTAATTAGCCAGTGTCCCCAGAGTCATGTGCACAAGTGAGCTGATTACGCAAAGCATTTTCAAAATAGATGATGGAGGTGGTGACTAAATATACCTGACGGGTTCGTGCTCCGATGAATGAGTTGGCGCGTTGGTTACTGCGGCTATGGGTTAAAGAGCGAATGTCAGGGTAAAGTTCCGATTCTGGAAATGCTTGAGAATACAAGCGGTATGTATAATTAACAAATGCGGGCGGTATGTGAAATTAATAAAGGAACGGTCAGAGTCTGATGACTTACTTCAGTCCGTGGTGTAAGCAACGTGGTCTCTATGGTCCTGGGAACAAAGTGTGTTCCGAGCCAGGCCGTGCAGTAATAAATGAACTCTCACCTGACGTGAGAGACGTCTGGTGTCATCCGAGTGGAAACAGCCAGGGGGACATAGAAGAGTTACTGTGTGTGAGACCAGTAAGAAAGGGTAATGAAGGGAAATAGGTGAGGCATGTCCAGAGGAAACAAAGCAAATGGACAAACGAGATTGATAGACGAATGGCGGAGCTTATCAAAAATTGAATCAAATTGAGATAAGGGTCATAATTAAGTAAACTAGTACTAGTACTCATCTGATGGCCAGGAGTTCTGGGTTCAAGAGGGGGGAGCACTCCGGGGAAAACCTAAAAATGATATCAAGGAAAAGATGAGAGGGGGACAGAACCCATGTGTGAATGTCTTAAAGGCCCGCTCTGTAGATGGAATAAGGAGGTGCCTAAAAGAAATATGATCAGAACCAGAAGTGAACTGCATTGTCTAGCTCCAAAACACCAGGGAAGGAAAGTCAGGTTAATTGTATATATTTTTGTTAGGTTAAAGTGTCACATGCTGGGTCTAGGTTATGAGTGACTTTCACAGAATAATAAGGTGATAGGCTGATAAAGTATATTGCATATGCTAATACAGAGATGATAGATTCAATAGAGCCAGTAGTGCATTTCGGCGTCTTTGTTGAATCCTTGATCCATCGTGTTCATGCGTAAGATGTATTTGCTCTCTTTCTGTCTCAAAATGAGTTCGCGGTTGCCACCTCTTGATGAGGGTTTTACCAGTTCCAGTCCAAAGAACTTGAAATTCTTTTGATGTGGGTAGCATTCATGATAATGTTCCGTTAGTGGAGGACCCACTTCGGTTCTGTTGATGTTCCGATAGTGTTCCAAGATTCTGGTCTTGAGGGGTCGTATAGTACTACCTACAAATGCTTTGTTGCATGGACAAATTATGACATAGATTGTGTAGGTGGAGTTGCAATTAATCCAGTCTTTAATCTTATGGACGTTGTGTTGGTTGTACTTGAATTCCAATTCTTTGTTAATCCCTAGTTTGCATGCATTACAATTGTGGCAAGTATAGAAACCACAGGGTTTAGTCATGAAATTGGGCCTCTGTTTTTTCCTCTTGTCCACAAATTCAGATCTGCACAGGATTTGTTTCAGGTTTCTAGCTCTCCTGAAGCCCATTTGGGGAAAGTTTTCCATCTGGTCCATTAATGATGCGTTGTTCGTCAGGAGGTACCAATGTTTTCTTAAGATTTTCCGGATGTGGTGGTGACCATTATGGAATTCAGTCAGAAACCTGATTTTGTTGGGCTTATCTGTCTTAGTAAGGTTTTTTGGTTGAAGTAGATCATCCCGAGAAAGAGTTTCACAGTCATTGGCTGTTTTCTCCAATCGGTCTCTGGGGTATACACGTTGTATCAATCTATCAGTTGGGTTTTGCGATTTCTCTCTGTAGATGTTCAGATCACTGCAATTACTTCTCATCCGTTTGAACTCACCTTTGGGGATGTTTTGTATAGTCTTTGGCGGATGACAGCTAGCTGCTCTAAGGATTGAATTTGCCGATGTTGGTTTGTGGAAGGCTTTAGTTTGTAGTTTGTTGTCTTCCACGCGAATTGAAATGTCCAGAAAGTCAATCTCTGATGTAGAGGTGTTGGATGTGGTCTGGATATTCCACCTATTCACATTGATTTTTTGAAGAAATTCCATGAGGCTTGTCTGTGTGCCCTGCCAGATGCACAGAATATCGTCAATATAATGTCGTGTGATGTCTATGTCGTAAAGAAACAATAAAATATGGCAACCTTTGCCTAAATGAGAACTACAATTATTATTCCGGAAATTATATTAGGATTAAGGGGCACAGACCTCCAACCACAACTCGAATTTCCTTGCTCCCACTGGCAGGCGGCGGAGTCTGCCTCAGTAGCGGGCCGTGTTGTTCCTCTGTTGTTTGCACCTGGTAGTGTAAACCGGTCAGAGACATCGTGACTTCCCGATCCGACACGAATGTTCTTTCAGCACTCTAGAGTTTGCTAATTGTGCATTTTTGCCTACTTTAAACAAAGTGCTTTGAACACGAGTGTCCCTTCAACACTCAAGAACAAATGAACACTGTGATTTTTGGTATTCTTTCATTGTGCATATCTTGAGAAATACATGTGATATTTTTATCGTTTGGTCTCATTTTGCTAATAATACAGAGAACTATTTTTATAAACCTGTGTGGAGTCTTTTTGTGGTGTATTCATTGTGATACTTAGCACATTGCCTCTTTAGAAAAGCCTGACTGCTCTGTGTCAATCTACCAGAGGGTGAGCACAGGTTATCTTTTAGTGTGTACTTAGCCTACCTTGACTAGAGTGGTGGTTCCTGCCTGGCTTGGGTGCATACCTCAGCCAACCAGGAATTACATTTCTAAGATTGATGGCAGCGGTGGGATAGTACTTGTGTTTGTGCAATATCATACAGTAACTCATTGTGCATTATAACTCTGCACTGAGACCATTTAAATTTTGTTGTTTCAATTTTTTCTGTTTAGCCTTTGTGATTTGTTCCTGCACCTGCAGCAATTGATTCTCAGACGGATAGGTTATAGTCCTACAATGGGACCCAGCTAAAGGGGTTCTGTAAGGGATTTCAGACTTCGATTAAGGGACTCACCAGGAAGGTAGAGTTCCAGAAAGCATTGAGAGCCGGGGCGGAGACCCAGGTTGCAGGTTCCGACAACCCATGGGAGGAGGAGCAGGAAATCATAGAGGAGTAGGATAACATGAGTGTAGATTCCAATGTGGGTTTACCACTTCTTGGGGAGGGGGCCAACGACCTGCAGGAAGCAATAGTGGTCCCCCGAGCCAGAAGCAGTGTCTCCTTTAAAAACCTGCCCCAAGAGGAGCTGGCGACAGGAGGGAAGAAAGGGAACTGAGACTAGATCTTGCTGAGTTGGAGCAACAGCAGAAATTGGCTCTGGCTGAGAAAAAGCAGGGCCTAGAAGAGAAGAGAATAGCCATGGAGGAAAGAAAGATGTCCCATGAGCTAAGCCTCAGACAGCTGGACAAAACAGCCCTACAGGTGGGGTCCAGCAACAGTAATGGCAGCATACCTGCAGTGTCTTCACATGAGTCAAAGTGTAGAGTACCCAAGGATTTGGTGTCTAGTTATGTGGTAGGGGATGACGTGGACCAGTGGTTTGCAGCCTGTAAGGTGGCTTTAAAAGTGCACCAGGTCCCAGAGGATTTCTGTGGTGGTAGTTTATGGAGGTACATGCACACAGTGGGGAGGGACACTCTTCTTACACTAGAGTTTGGGGGGCCAGACATGCTACACTGAATCGAAGACAATTTTGACCAGTAAGTTTGGGCTGACACTTGAGAAGTACAGACAACGGTTCAGGGCCAGTCACAAAGTATCCACACAGAGCTGGGTTGATTGCTTAGACTATGCTGGTAAGGCACTGAAGGGCTGCATGAGTGGCAGCAAAGAAAATGATTATGAAAGGCTGTATAACTTATTTTTGAAGGAGCACGTTTGATATTTGTTTTACAGAGCTGCACCAACACCTAGTGGTTAGTAAGCTTTCTGACCCTAGGAAGCTTGCTGAGAAGGCGGACTTCTGGGTCACCACCAGAGTGTCCAAGAAAGCATTTGGGGGGAGGGGGACTCCAAAAAGGGTGGTCAGTGTTCCAACCAGAAGAAGTGGGGAGATAAATAGACTGAGTTCTCTAAATGCCCCCAAAACAACTCACAGGGGAAAGGGTCTAGTTCTCATTCCCAATCTGGCCACAGAAGAAAACCTATCCTTACAAAGGTCAGTAGCCCAAGTCCATTAAGGGCTACAAGTGCTTTGAGTATGGACACTACAAGGAGGATTCCAAAGGTCCAAAAAGAGCATCACCTCCAACAGAAGGAAAGGTTCCAGGGGTGACTGATGTAGTGCTGATGAAGGAGCTTGTTCCAGTTAATGGGGGAGGGGGGTTAGTGGTGTTACCCTATTGGCCCTGGGTGACAGTGAGATGGTTCCTAAGATTAATGTGCCCTCAAATACTGCAGCATATAGGCAATGGGTTACCATCAATGGGCAAGGTGTGGAGGCTCTGAGAGATACAGGTTCCAGTATGACTATGGTCAGTAGTCAACTGGATTCCCCAGATCAGGTAATTTCCCATGCATTCCACCAGGTTGTGGTGGCTGACACCAGAGAGGGTCACTATCCTGTGGCCCTTGTTCCATTTGAGTGGGGGGTCAGGTCTTCTGGAAGTTGCTGCCTGCCTGTGGACTGTTTATTTGGTAATGAGCACACTGCTTGGAAGGAAGTGCCGCTCAATGCTCATGTGGAGATGTTAGGATTACCTGATTGGATCTGTGTTACGACATGGTCCATTGCTGTCCAGGATGGGAACAAAAAAGGGCTAGAGCCTGGAACAATGGCCCAGCTAGCTGCTAACAAAGGCAGGGGAGGTGGACATTCCACCCCTAAATGTACCTCTAGTGAGAAGGAAGGGGCAACTGCGATGGCCGCCCCAGAGGATCGCTGGTCTGGCCCCTATGATGTGATTGAGAAGAAGGGGGAGACCACCGGCCTAGTGGATCTCAGGACCCCTAGGCAACCCTACTGGGTGCTGCATGGCAATCACCTCAAGCCCCACTTTGAGAAGTCTGAGGTCCCCATGCTGCTGGTGAGAGATGGCGGGGAGGAAGTGGAGAGTGAACCTTTCCCTGACCTCTTAGCCTGTGAGGAGAAAGATGTGTCTGTGGAAGGAGTAATCCTTTCCCCCACTCTAACCCTGAACAACAGAGAGATTGCCACCAAGTATTGAGACAGTATTCCTCTCTGTTCTCCCTTATCCCTGGGACAACCCACCTGTGTACCCATGATGTGGACACAGGGGACAACCTCACTGTTAAGAATAAATATCTTACAGGTTGTCAGATAAGGTGAGGTCCAGCATAAAGGCTGAAGTGTCTAAAATGTTGGGATAGGGGGTGATAGAGCCCCCTAATAGCCCTTGGCCTAGTCCGGTGGTTCTGGTACCAAAAGCTGCCCCAGCGGGCACCACACCTGAACTGAGGTTCTGTGTGGATTATAGAGGGCTAAATTCTGTAACCAAGACTGATGCTCATCCCATTCCCAGGGCGGATGAGCTCATTGACAGGCTAGGGCCTACCCAGTACTGAAGTACCTTTGATCTTACATTACATCAGGGTACTGGCAGATCGCCCTAACAGAGGGAGCAAAGGAGAGGTCAGCCTTCTCCACTCCAGAGTGCCACTGCCAGTTTAGAGTGATGCCCTTTGGTGTAAGGAACGCTCCTGCCACCTTCCAGCCTTCCATACCAGCATGCCCTTGCTGATGTGGAGGCCTTCTCTGCTGCTTATCTGAACAGGGGCAGCTCCTCCAATAAGGCAGAGAAGCGTCGCCCCACTGCTTTAAGAACAGTGCAGAGACAACATAAAATGACAATAACAAAACAATATTATAATTTTATTTTTTCCTTCCTAGGCGCGGGAGGGGTGGGGCTAGCCAGAGCAGGGGCAAGGGGAGAGGGGAGGAGTGATGAGCACACTCAAGGTGCGCATGAATGTTTGACCGGCCATCTCGGGCCGGCCAACCATTCATGCGCACTTTGCATGTTCCCCACCAGGCTGCATTACACATCCTGGTGGGGAACATGCACAGGCTCCTTATCCCCGTCTCAGCGCCGAACCACAGCATTCTGACCAATCACAATGCTGCAATGCAGCTTTGTGATTGGCTAAGAGGAACTTAGGGGAACCAATCACAACGCTCCTGGGAGCCCGGGTGCTTCCTGCGACGAGGAGAGGCGGCGGAGCGGCAGTGGCTGGCGACGTGACCAGCAGGTAAGTTTTCTTTATTATTTCTTTATTTTCTACCTCTCCCCCACCTTCCCCCCTCCACCGTTCCCTACCAGCCGCCACTGTATCTGAATGACATAGCTGTCTTCAATAGCAGCTGGAAGGACCACGTTTTTCACCTCCAGGAAGTGCTTCAGGCTCTGCAACAGGCAGGCCTGACTATCAAGGCAGGTAAGTGCAAGATAGGGATGGGGTCGTGGTGTACTTGGGACACTTGGTAGGCAGTGGGAAGGTGCAACCCCTTCAGGCCAAGATAGAAACCATCATGGCCTCGCTGCCGTCCAAAACCCAGACTGAGGTCAGAGCATTCTTAGGCCTCACTGGGTACTAACGGAGATTTGTTAAGGAATATGGCACCATTGTTGTCCCTTTGACTGAGCTGACTTCCAAGAAGCAGCCCAGGATTGTGATTTGGACAGAAGCATGCCAAACTGCATTTGACTCCCTGAAGCAAGCCATGTGTGCACAGCTCCTGTGCTCAAGGCTCCTGACTTTTCCAAGGAGTTTATCGTTCAGACAGATGCATCAGTGCATGGCATAGGGGCAGTACTATCTCAACTTAATGAGGAGGGCCTAAACCAACCTGTAGCCTTCATCTCCAGAAGGTTACTCCCCAGGGTAACAGAGGTGGAGTGCTATTGAGCGAGAAGCTTTTGCTGTGGTTTGGGCACTGAAGAAGCTGAGGCCATACCTGTTTGGCACTCACTTCCTAGTTCAGATTGACCACAGGCCCTCAAGTGGCTCATGCAAATGAGTGGTGAAAATTCAAAACTGTTGAGGTTGTCCATTTCTCTTCAGGTTATGGACTTTAGGGTGGAACACAGACCAGGGGTAGATCACTCCAGTGCTGATGGTCTATCTAGGTTTTTCCACCTTAATGAAGAGAACTACGAAGAGACTAAGTAGATCTTCCCACTTTCAGGTGGGGAGGGACACGTGTTAGACCTGGCCTTAGGACTTCTAGCACTTTTCCACTGCTAATCAGTGATAAAGTGCATGTGCTGCTTACCTATACATGTGTGTAATTGGTGTATGCCTAATTGACACATGTAATTTACTTGTAAGCCCCTTGTAAGGTGGTAGATCATATATCCAGGGCCTGTAAGTTAATCGCTACTACTGGGCTGCAGCACTGATTGTGCCATCCACAGAAGTAACCTTTCAAACCTGTCTCAGGCCTGCCACTGCAGTGCCTGTGTGTGCAGTTTAGTGCCACTTTGACTTGTCATTTAAATATGCTTGCCAAGCCTTTTACTCCCCTTTTATTACATATAAGTCACCCCTAAGGTAGGCCCCAGGTAGCCCTAAGGGCATGGTGCTATGTAAGAAAAAGGTAGGTTATGTACTGTGGTGGTGCATGTCCTGGTAGTGACAACAGCCTATTTCGGTTTTCCCTATTGTAAGGCCAACCTCTCTCATATATTAGCATCCAGCTCAGAGTCCTAAGGCCAACAAAAAGATACATCAAAACATGGAAGTAAAAAGCAAAAAGACTGGGGGAAGACCACCCTAAGGATGCCAGTCTAGCAAGAACTGTGCAACTGAACTATGTTGGCACTAAAACTCCTGAACTATGAGAGACTCAGCACAAATACCTCATGGGGGGGTCAGCACTGGAGCCACAATCATGCTGTTTCCCTAATCGAGCGAGAAATTCCTAGAGCAAAAGGAGTGGGGGAGCAAGAGAGATAGCAGGTAGAGGTGAAGCCCTACCCAAGAGAAACCAGGACACTAAATTGTCCTTAGCCTATGGATGTGTATAGATTTAAAGTACTTTTCTTTCTTTAAAGATAAGCACTGGAATGGACATTCAGTTATTGTGCTGCTATGTAATTGTGGAGTTCTGAGTTTGAGCACCACCACACTGTCTTACTGAGATGCCTGTGACTGCTCGCCATCACTACAATTGAAAGTCAAAGGCTGAAGGGTTGTACCTGGGGTAGTTTACAGCATCATATTAGAACACACTCCAGGACATAACAATAAAATTACTTCAAACCCCCTCAACGAGACCCAGTAGCTCCTGCTTACCTCGTAACTCCCCCGAACTGGGCATGACACAGCACTAAAGGTGTTCTGATTTGGATGTTTTTGACAACAATAAATGAAATATTTAGGAGCCCCTCTAGATCACTGTCCTCATATTTGAACACATTTGCAACGTTAGTCTTGACATAAGCTGCCAATCCACATCTCACTATCAATATGTGACACAGTCAAGATCTCTTTCAAACATACAAAATTTAAAGTAAATATAAACGAAGCATTTCTCATTTGTCTACAGCCTAGGTAACCTGCTGCATTCCATGATACTAATTTGAGCCATAACAGAATAATATGTGAATTCATTAGTTATAGTTATGAATTTATTTTAGTGCAAGGGTGTCTGCGTTGCAGGCAGGATTGTTTTTGGGCACCTCTCTGCACAAAAACAATCCTCTGAGGCTTTTTCCTCTTTCTACATGTGCTGCAGAATGCAGCATATGTCGAAACAGGAAATACCAAGACAAAGTAAAGATAATTCTCCTTGTTACGTCTCCCCTGGGAAGGCTTAGCTTTTTGACACATTCTCAGGTCTGCCACTAATGGGAAATCTGGAAATGCGCCAGAATCCATGGGTGGATGCATGGGAACACCCACGCTCCACCCATGGAACGCCTCCCTGGGGGAGAATAATGCAAGGCAGCAACTTGCGCTGCCTTACGTTACTCCAGATCTGCCAAAAACTGCAAGGCCATGCAAGGTCGCCTTGCATTGCTTGGTAAATCTGACTCTAGTTTTACATTGCCCGTGCGTCACTTTGCATGGCGCAAGGGCAACGCAACACTATGATAAATCTTGCCCCTGGTATTTAACCATCTGTTTATTAGCTGAGCAGCTAACCATGTCCCATCTACATGTGCTGTGCCCGAAAAAGAAAAGATTTTTTGCAAAATTGTGACAACAGATAAAGGTTTTGAACAGATGTAGAGAGTTAAAGTACACAGGTGCAAGAGTAAAGGATATATTTTTTTAAATGACCTTCATGCAAACAGGTTTAAATGTTTGCAACATGAGCTATAAAAGGACCTGACCTTGAATTTATTTCTAGTCGAGGGGATGTAATTAACTGCTAAATTCACCCCTGATTGGATAATATACGAAATAGTTCACAAAAACTAATGAAAAAACTTAACATTTTCAAGAATACATTTTTTAACCATGGTAACTCAGTCCTGAAAACTGTCAGTTTCCTGTATGACCCACTAAAACAGTAATGTTTTCGGTGTACAGTTTATGAATAGGTGAATTGGGGTTTCCTTGAACTCGGCTAGTGTGCATTAAGCCTTTACCCCCTGGACCTCTTGTATTCCTCATGTTAGTGATAGAGCGAAATGTTCTTGTGAATTGTAGGGGTGCATCATAATCACTGATAGGCCGCACCCACATGTATTCAGACATATATTCGTATATATTCAGTTGTATACTCATGCATGTTTAGTAAAGAATGAATAGTTCACTGATATTAAGTGAATCAGCAGCATAATGGTGTTAGTGATAATCGATGTAATGTAATGCTTATCGAATGATGTGGACATAATGCATAGAGAAATTAGTTCATGTGTAATTTAGTTGCAGTAGTTTAAACGTGCACCATATTAAAGTTGCACATGTAATTCATGTTCGCATATGTATTGTAATGAAAATGCTTATAGAAAGAAATGTGTGTTTAAAATGATGTAAAGGCCTGACTGCATATACGAGAGGGAAAGGCCTGGTTTGTTCTTATGTTAGCTTATTTCGTAGGCAGTGAAAAGATTCTCTTGGTAAGGCTCTCTGGGCATAAACGGTAGATTTAATTTGCACAGTAGAAGGTTTCTGTTGAAAGTATCTTTGTTGCAGGTGCAAGGACACATGTCTCGTTAGTAAAGACTAACTCTTTGTTTTCAAAAGTTAGAGAGATGGGAGGCATGGTACGGGGAGTGAAATGGAATTTAGGGATGATACTTGCAGCGGAGAAGGTGCCTGGGACTCAAGGTCATCGCAACCGTCCAGGATGAAGTAACCGTTTCGATGGAAAAGTACAAGAAAGAAGACCTGGCCAAGGAGGCGTGACAAAGGCGTGTACAATTGTATTGGGGTTTTGTATTAGGGATAGTGCCCTGAGGGAGGAGGCCAGAGAAGAGGTAGGGGAGACCAGAGAGAAGGACAGAGCTGAGCTTAGGTATTATGTGATTGCACTTCTGAGGAAGTCTTCACAGCTGACACCTTTTATTCTTTCTTGCCTTTGAAATCGTTATGTAGGGATGTCACTTAGCGTTAGTGTAGGGACAGCAATTGATTTTAAGCTTGTTTAGTCCAATGAAGAGCAACTTAGAAATTGGAGCAATCATAGTCTGGTTGATCCTTTTAGAACTATCGATCCTTTTTATTCTGAGTCGGATGAGGCTCCTGCGTAGGATATTATTTGTATTAGTGCCCATCTATTTCTTTAACCTCGTGTTGAGGTGCTTGCACGTTCAGTTATTTTTGGCGATAATAAATTCTTAAACTTGAATTCGGAGTCAGTGGTCCTTTCAGACAAAATGAATGCTGTTATATAACCAGATGAGATTCTCTCCTTTACACTATTCAACAGGTAAAAAGATCTTGGCGACCAGAAGGTTCTTATAGATAATTAGATAAGAATCGGCGTTATCAGTTGGTAGCAGAGTAGGATGGTTACCTTTGATGGTAAGGGGAGATCTAGAGCAAGATAGGAGACTAAGTTGCCCCATAGAGCTCGAGTGACGCAGATCCAGAGGACCGCGGGAGAAGGATGTCGGAGGTCGTGGAAAACTGACGGAGAGTGACGGTGCGGCGGAAGTAGCAGTTCGTGGTAGAGTGAGTATGAAAAGAGTGATGTTTGGTAGATTGCGGTGTTTTATTGTTGTGTGATGTCTTGCGGAGTTGGAAAGAGAGTTGTGTGATTGAGAACCGGACCGTGAGCGCGCGCGGGACCGGGAGATTTATTGTGGTGTAGAATACACCCAGAGTTGAGAACGTTGACCAGAGGTTGTGGGGGTCACGAGACGTCATTGACAGACCCACTGAAGATAGGGAACACATGAGTGAGTGTGTGAATAACCAACGCAGGTCGTAGGTTATTGTGTGCAGAACATCGAGTGATTGAATCCTATCGAGTGTGTTAGAGGCGATTGTCCGGTCGTTTCGCGGACAGACGGTTGCCAGATTGAGGTCAACAAGCTCAAGAGGCTGATCGGTCATTGGTAAGACTGACGGTCAGAGAAGTAATTGTTCGGTAGGACGGACATTATTTCAGAGTATGATTGGGACAGGTGCGAGAGAGAACGAGTGAATTAGAAAGGAGGGGAACTGCTGCGAGCGGAGGAAAAGTGACGTCAGACAAGTGCCGCGCTGCGATAGGCCGGTTGGTGTGAGCCGCGCTGGTATTGGTGGAGTGAAATCAAGAAGCAAGAGCTGACATTTTGAGTGCAAATACAAAGTTGATTCATCATGAAATGTTTTAAAGTTTTACGGGAACTTTGTAGAGGTGATAGACATGTGGTTGTTCGGGAAGGAGAGGAAGCTCCTCCCGAGGATACACCAGCACATTATATGGCAAAGAATGTAGGATTGCATACTATAATTTGGCTTGAGAATTGGCATAAAATGACAGAAGCAGAAGGAGAATTGTCGTTCCCACGCTATGGTACTTTCAGGTTAGAGGTGTTGTACCAGCTAAAAAGTATAATGGCTTCTTTACGACCACTACCTAGACCAACACAGTTTGAGGCACTACATGCGTGGATAAGAGCAGCGTATGATAGGAAGAAAGACAGAAGCCAAGAAAGGGTGAAGAAATCGGTCAGGGCATTTCAAGATGCAAGGTGGGATGCATTGGAGAAAAGGTGGAGAGTGGAAACGATCGAAGGAGATAAGTTGTACCCATTGTTAGTACAAAATGGGAAAATAATAAGAATCGATGAGGACGACAGTGATCTAGATGACAGCTTGTTGGATAGGATGTTGGCAGAGAGGCCACCACCATTTAATCCAGACTCAGAAGAGGGAAAGCCGACCCCAGCAGTAACAATTGATGGGAGCCAGAATCAGACTAGCATGAGAGTAGTGGGAAGGATTTCCACAGGAACAGAGGGGGCAACGGCGTCTATGATAACACAGCCTCCTGTTGGGAACACAAGATTACCGGACTCCTTGACAGTACCGGTTACCATTGGCCCTATAGTACCGGTATATGACCCAGACCGAGTGAGAGAAGGGGGCTCCGTACAGATGGGAAGGGAAGAAGTAACCAGCGAGAGTGGGAATGGGTTTGGAGTACGAGTGGTTCATTTCCCAAGACCAGTGGAGACAAGTACGCCGTTACCGGCTACTGCAGACTCTTCCTTTAGACAAGAAGAGGAGAGACCAGAAAGACCACGGTCTTTGCGTGAATCCAAGTCAGCTTTGAGGATGTGGACACCAACAGCGACAAACCAAAGTGATAGGATGCAAGGAGATAGGGCACAGAACGTCTCGGAAGACAGACCAAGTTCCAGGAATATGATGGAAGGGAATAGGTCACAAGGACAGAATAGTGACTGTGATGAGCGGGATGGCTCGGGTTGTCGAGATGTACTGAGGAGTGCGGTACAGGCAAGGTTACTAGACGTAGTGAGATTGAAAGCAGAGGTAGACGAGATGATTAATGGAGGTCTGCCTTTGGAAAGGATAGAAATTTATGGATCAGATGAGCTGCTGTTTGTAGCAAAAGATGTGACTCGAAAAGCTAGGATGGCACATGATAGATTGAAGGAATTGGCCAAAAGATATGAGGTAGACCTGAACAAAACTAAAGCGTTGCAGGGACCACATAGATTACATTACAGTGACCAGGAGCTGGAGGAGAAAAGAATCACAGGATTAAGGACACACACAAGAGATCTGATTGTAGGAATGAGAATATGGATTTTGTTGGACAAATGGGAAGAAAGGTGGTCCAAGAAGAAACCAGCAAAGAAAGCTGAGGGGGAAACGCCGCCTCCAGGAGGGGGCGACGGGTGTTGGAAATTTTCCTTTACGGGAAGTACAGAATGGAGGGTACGTGCATGTGCCGTGGAATAGAGGTGATTTGGCTGCATTTACAAATGATTTTCCTCGGCTGAGGGAAAAACCAGTAGAGTGGTACAAACAGGTTGAGCGGTTTGTGAAAATTTCAAAAGTATTGTGGATTGATTTGAACACTTTGTTTGACATAGTGGTACCGGGAGATTTGTGGACAGCCTGTAAAGTCGCTATTGAGTGGCCGACTTCGGAACCGGATAGAGAGGCGGTTACAAATGGTCCATCACCCCTAGTCATGAAAAAGTATGAGCAGGTGATTACATGGTTGAAACTGAAGATTTCACCTCAGGATATAGATTGGGTTAAGATAGATCGGACTGTACAGGAACCCAAAGAAACGGTGCATGAATATTATGAAAGACTTCTGCAAGCTTTTAAACAGTATAGTGGGTTAGATATCTTGGACCCCAAGGATATGGGACAGTTTGTCTCAAAGTTTGTACTGGGTCTGAGAATGGAAATCAGCCTCATGATACAGCACCATTTGATCTGCTGGCAGAACAAGCCACTAGATGAAATATTGAGGTATGCGAGATACTGTAGTGATGAGGTGGAATCGAAACATCGAAAGCTAAAAGACAAATTGATGCTTGTCCAGATGCAGACAGCACAGGGTCAGCCTAGTGGAGGGACCTTAGGAAGAAAACAAGGAAATTTCCAGGGGAACCAGAATGGGCAAGGCCAGGGAAAGGGAAAACCAGTAGACCCCAAGACAGGAGTGGACGTGGCCACATTGAAGAAGACCACTGCGTGTCATCTTTGTCGCCAGGTTGGACATTGGAAACGCGAGTGTCCTTTGAACCCAGCTAATCAGTTGCAGGAAGAGGAAGAGGGGGCTCAGGCACCCGCGCAAGAGGTAGTTAACACAGTGACGAGGCCTAGGACGATGAAAGGGGGGGTATACAGCTCTCACGCCCAGGTTCCCCAAGCTCCAAGGATTTCACAAGGAACACGAACGTACCAACAGATGCCCCTGTTCGAAGACTATGACGAGAGTAGCTCAGACCCTTTATCCTGACGGTGCCTGAGGGGGAGGAAGACTGCACACTTGGAGCGGTCTTGGAGGTAGACCAGAGAGGACCTTTTGTGGAGGCAGATATTGAGGGTCATCCTGCCACACTTTTGGTTGATACTGGTGCTACCCGGTCTACTGTAAGATCAGCAGTAGTCCCTAACCTACCCCTCTCGGGACAATCAATCCAGGTTGTTGGAGTAGCGAACAAAAGAATAAGCAGCCCATTGACAGAACCGATCCTAGTAAAGATAGGTTCCTTCCAAACTAGACATCAGTTTGTAGTGTGTGATACGAGTCCAGTTTGCCTTTTGGGAAGAGATCTGTTGTGCAAGTTGAACTGCACGATTTATTGTACGCCTCAGGGAGTAGAGGTTCAGACGAGAGATGACGATGCTGACTTTAAGGTTACAAATCAGCATCTTTGTATAGATCTGTACCCAATGGTGACTGTGGAAGAACTTCCACCTGATCTGAGAGATGCAGTGTCATCTGTGGTGTGGGATTTCGCAGGCGACGAAATAGGTCTAATCAGAGGGGTTGAACCAGTGCGGATTGAGGTGAAACAGAATGTTGATTTCCCCAGGACACCTCAATACAACCTGTCGCCAGAAACGATTGCAGGGATAAGACCTGTGATCGAGACTTTCATTGAGAAAGGCATTTTGAAAGAGATCAGAGGTAGCCCCTGTAATTCACCCATTATGGGACTACAGAAACCGAGCGGGAAATACAGGATCGTGCAAGACCTGCGAAAGGTCAACACGATAGTTGTCCCTTGTTGTCCAGTGGTACCGAATCCTTCAGTAATACTGTTCCAGATCCCATGTGAAGCCGAGTGGTTTACGGTTATCGATTTGTGTCAAGCCTTCTTTTCGATACCGCTCCACGAGGAAAGCCAATTTCTTTTTGCGTTCAGGCTGGAAAATCGCGTGTTAACATGGTGTCGTATCCCTCAAGGGTATACGGAAAGTCCATCGATCTTTAACCAGATCCTGAAGAAGAACCTTGAGAGTCTTGTGTTGCCGCAGAACTCAGTTCTCGTGCAATACATAGATGACTTGCTCATTGCCTCAGAAACAGAAGATGCTTGCAGAATTGACACTGTAGCTCTGTTGAACCACTTAGCAGAGAATGGACATAAGGTGTCCCCGAACAAGCTGCAGTACTGTTTGAATGAGGTACAGTACTTGGGACACAGATTGGAAAAAGGCAAGAGGAAGGTGTCACCAGATCGAATTGAGGCAATAATGAGCATGGCAGTACCCACCACACAGAGAGAAGTTAGGATGTTCCTGGGAATGGTTGGCTACTGTCGACAGTGGATTCCTAGTTTCTCCTTGAGAGCAAAGCCTTTGCAGAGGCTTACGCACAAGGATGTGAGTGATCCGGTACCATGGGACGAGGAGTGCTTGATGTCATTCCTGAAACTGAGAGAGGAATTGTGCAGTGCTCCGGCACTGGGAATGCCTGACTACAACAAGGCCTTTTCATTGTTTTGTTACGAGAGGGAAGGATGTGCATTAGCAGTGTTAGCTCAGAACCATGGAGGTGTCCGTAGACCAGTTGCATATTTTTCAGCTACTTTAGATCCAGTAGCTTCTGCGTTGCCCGGATGTCTAAGATCCGTTGCTGCAACAGGTGTCAGCATTGAAAGATGTGAAAGCATTGTAATGGGACATCCATTGACTGTACATGTGCCACATTCGGTTGAGTTATTGATGACCAGGACCAAGACACAGCACCTAACGAACAATAGGTTAATGAGGTACGAGGAAGTCATACTTGCCGCAGAGAATGTGACTCTGAAAAGGTGCTCTGTCTTGAACCCTGCGACATTGATGCCTACACCGAACACGGATGATGAAGATTGTGCGGACCATGATTGTCTCGATGTGACCGAGCTTTGCACCAAACCGAGACCTGACATTGTCGATGAACCATTGGCTGACCCAGATGAAATTTTCTTTGTCGATGGTTCATGCTTAAGAGACAGTGTGGGGCAATTGAGAGCAGCGTTTGCTGTATGTACCATTTCAGGAGTGGTCGAGGCTGCTTGCCTAGAAGGAGTACGCTCCGCGCAGGTAGCTGAGATCATTGCCTTGACCCGTGCCTGTTTGGCCGCTGATCGAATTCGAATCACGATTTACACAGACAGCCAATATGGGTTTGGCGTGGTGCACGACTTCGGGCAGTTATGGTCTCAGAGGGGATTTTTGACATCATCTGGCTCACCCATTCGGAATGGAGAATATGTAAGACAACTGTTAGATGCATTACAGCATCCGAAAGAAATTGCTGTGGTAAAGTGTTCAGCCCATGGGAAAGGGGAGGACTTTGTGTCATTGGGTAACAATTACGCGGACGAAGTCGCCCGTTTCTGTGCAGAACAAGGATGCATATTCACAGATAGATACGCAGGGGAGAGCCAAGAAGGAACCGAGCTCAGCATAATGTTGGCCATGGCAGACACTTGGGAAGAGCTTAAGCGATTGCAGGATGAAGTTTCAGACCAGGAGAGAGAGGGATGGATCAAAGCTGGTTGTGAGAAAGGAGATGTGGATGTGTGGGTATCCAACGATGGGAGAGCCGTGTTGCCTGAAGAATTGTTGAGTCCGATGGCAAGACTGATACATGGACAGGCACACCTTGGTAGAGACGCAATGATGAGAGTGTTTAGACAGACGTGGTATAACCCACGGTTCCGAGCAATGGCTGAGACGGTATGTCAGAGGTGTGTTACGTGTCAGCAGATGAACGCTGGAAAGAAAACTGTAGTTACATTGAGTCACATTGGGAGGTCAGGTGGGCCTTTCAACAGGATACAGCTTGACTTTGTGGAAATGCCTAAGTGTAATGGGTTGAGGTACATTTTAGTGCTGGTATGTGTATTCTCACGGTGGGTGGAGGCTTACCCCACACGCAGGTGTGACACTCTCACAGTGGCTAAATTATTGTTGAGGGAGCTCATCCCTAGATTCGGGATCCCGACCTCTTTGGAATCAGATAGAGGAAGGCACTTCCACAGTGAAATCATGAAGTTACTTTGTGCTGCATTGAACATTGACCAGAGACTCCACTGTAGTTACAGACCAGAGGCTTCTGGGATGGTGGAACAAGTTAATGGAACTTTGAAGGCCCGGATGGCAAAAATGTGTTCTTCGACATCCCTGAAATGGCCCGACGCTTTGCCGCTCGTGCTGATGAGCATGCGAAGTGTCCCAGACAGAAAGACCGGGTTGTCCCCCCATGAGATATTAATGGGGAGGGCAATGAGATTGCCAGCAGTACCAGCTACAGCCTTGATAAGCATCACTGATGATTTGATTCTCGATTATTGTAAAGGACTCTCTGATGTGGTCCGTTCTGTATCCCAGCAGGTGCAAGCAGCAGTGGTCCCAGCCTCGAGTGATCTGTGCCACGACTTGTGTCCCGGTGACTGGGTGCTCGTCCGGAAGCACGTGAGGAAGAGTTGCTTGGATGCCCGCTGGCGTGGCCCGTATCAGGTGATACTTATCACGAACACAGCAGTGAAGTGTGGAGGATTGCCGAACTGGGTGCATGCCTCCCATACCCGCAGAGTTTCAGCACCCTTGGAAGAAACAGCTCCTCTCGTAAATGAAAATCCAGCTGATGTGGCAGGGCCACATGGGAGGACAAGTCAAGCTGTAAGGGTCGCTGACACAGCTGGTGGTGCACTAGAGCAAGCTGAAGGGGTTTCCACAGTTCGAACCCTGACTCAGACACCGAAGACAGAAACGGTGCAGTGGGCGGAGAAGAGTCAGATTCAACAGAAAGAGGAAGTAGTGCACTGGGTATAGAAGGGGAAGGCAGACGAATGAACAGAAGTGCAGAAAGTTGGCCTGAAAGACAGAGGCGACTGAACCTGAGGTTAGCACCTGAAAGAGACCTTGCTCCAGTGTCCGAAGCATCTGAAACGGAAGCAAGTGACGAAGACCAAGCACAAGACAGTCGGCGAAGGTCAAAGAGAACAAGAGTGCCTTGTCGCAGATACTCTACCCCTGAGTGGACTTACACTGTGTTTGATGCAGGGGGTGGTGAGCACGGGAAGGCTGAGGTCAGTGCAGGTGGTCCGTCGGAGCCCGAATGTGGTGGTGAAGGTGGTGCTGCAGTTGCCAGGGCTCGAAATAGAAGGAACACTGACCCTCACGGTTCCGAATCCCCCGCTTCTGAGTGAAGTCCGAAACTTGGTTCTGCATCGACTCGAATTCCCGCCTTTTGGAGTTGAGCCGTTTTCACATGAAGTGTTGATTTTGCGTCTTGAACTTTTGTATCACGTTCTGGTATTGCTCAATGAGGATCTTATTGTGGATCAACTATAAACTGTAAATAAAAGTCTAAAAGAAGAAGATAACCTAGGTCCGAGTGGAAGAAGAATAAACTTAGGGACTTTCCACAGAAGAGGAACGAAAACTAGGGAAGTCTTTTTCTGGACTGTGTAAATAAGATTGTGATCGAAAAGGGAAAATCCGGAGATTTCATGGTTGCTCGAGCTGGTTAAGCAAGTCACAAATAAAGGACAGAGACTTTTTCAGGGTTCTTTGCTATAACCAAGACTTTTGAGAACTTTCGAAACCATGGAGCCGGGAGATCCCAATCGTAGATCTAAATGGATTGTAGGCATCCTTATAAGTAGTGTAATAGTTTCTATAATCATAGTAGTTATAGTCTCATACACTGGTTCGCACGAGCTAGAAGTAGAGGGGGTGACATGGACACCTACACCTATTACACCTAGCCAGAAGGGGGTAGACAGGGCAGCTGACAGAGCTTTGCTATTAGAAGAAAGTCGTAGATTACATGTAGATTTATCTAAAGGTGATTTTAAGTTGAATGCATATGCTAAGTTGTTGTATGAGTATGTTGATGTGATGGATGCGAAAGATTGTTATGTGTGTATGCAGTTGCCTACTTCAGTGGACGAGGGTATTAGGTATCACCATCTTCCACTGACTTATGGTATTTCATGTAGTCTTTTGCTTAGTTTATTTTATGAGAGAGATCAGTTTGAGTATTTCTTTTCCAATTTCGACGCAGTGCTTCCTGAAGTCCCAGCTTACAAACATCTGAATAAATATGACTATTATAAGACGGAAGATAGACTCAGGAAGTACTTCATACCGAGTTTGGAATTGGATACAGCATTCGCACACAGACACAATCTGACTTGTTTGATGTCAGATGTAGAGAGAAAGTTTGTAGATCAGGTTGAGGATAGGTATAGAAAGCTGACTCACTCCCGAGACTTGGGGCATCACAGGACCGATTGGACAGAGGAAGAAAAGTTGCATAAGACCAAGGGAAGCTATGGTCCTATAGCGTTAGATAAGGAGCAGAGGGGTAAGTTGTGTATAAGGCGTTATCAGACTTACTACGAGAAGGTAGCAGTGGGACAAAGTACTTGTGATCACGTTTTCACCATGGCAGATGTGGCAAAAGATTTTCTCCAAGGTCCTGTACAAGTGATACCAACGGTGTATTATGTATGTGGGAAGAATGCTTATGTGAGGTTGCCTGCAAATTGGTATGGAACATGTTATTTGGCAATAATATTTCCAAAGATTTACCATACAGAAGATTTAGATCTTCTAGAAGGTGGAGAGCATTCACGAGCGAGAAGGGCTGCAAGTGCAGGAATTGTCGTGGGAGATATCTTTGGAGCTATGATACCCAGTCTGGGAGTGATCTTGAATGATGTAAAAATTCGGAGGTTAGCGACAGTGGTGGATGAATTTTCAATGAATACAGCAAAGTCGTTGGTGTTGGTGGAAGGAGAGATGTTGTCGATAAGGGGAATGGTTTTGCAGAATCGCCTTGCTTTGGATGTCCTATTGGCAAAAGAGGGCGGAGTCTGTAAAATGTTGAAGGTTCAAGAGTGCTGCACTTATATACCAGACCGTAGCAAGGATCTGGAGAAATATATAAGTAACATCACTACAATCCACACAAAAATAGCGGATTTGACCGAAGAGGGGGCCTGGGAAAAGGTCGGCAAGGGTTTTGGTCAAGTGGGAGGTTGGTTTGCGAATCTAGGAAAGGGATTCCTTGGGTACTTTCTGAGACCCCTCCTTATCTTGGTGGGTTGTGTGGTTGGTTTGTGGATTTTGATCAAGGCCTACAAGTGGTATCGGGCAGGCCGAGTCAAGAGAGCTTTGAGGGAAAATGAGATGAGATTGGCAAGACTGCAGGACAGTCAGTATCAAAGGCTCAAGAGCATGGAGAAACTAAGATCAGGGAAGATGGCAACAAGTTCTGTTTAGGTCGGTTCTTTCTCCAAGGGAGTAGAATGAAATGTGATGACAGGAGTCATCAAAGGGGGGAACTGATAGAGCGAAATGTTCTTATGAATTGTAGGGGTGCATCATAATCACTGATAGGCCGCACCCACATGTATTCAGACATATATTCGTATATATTCAGTTGTATACTCATGCATGTTTAGTAAAGAATGAATAGTTCACTGATATTAAGTGAATCAGCAGCATAATGGTGTTAGTATAACGATGTAATGTAATGCTTATCGAATGATGTGGACATAATGCATAGAGAAATTAGTTTATGTGTAATTTAGTTGCAGTAGTTTAAACGTGCACCATATTAAAGTTGCACATGTAATTCATGTTCGCATATGTATTGTAATGAAAATGCTTATAGAAAGAAATGTGTGTTTAAAATTGTGTAAAGGCCTGACTGCATATACGAGAGGGAAAGGCCTGGTTTGTTCTTATGTTAGCTTATTTCGTAGGCAGTGAAAAGATTCTCTTGGTAAGGCTCTCTGGGCATAAACGGTAGATTTAATTTGCACAGTAGAAGGTTTCTGTTGAAAGTATCTTTGTTGCAGGTGCAAGGACACATGTCTCGTTAGTAAAGACTAACTCTTTGTTTTCAAAAGTTAGAGAGATGGGAGGCATGGTACGGGGAGTGAAATGGAATTTAGGGATGATACTTGCAGCGGAGAAGGTGCCTGGGACTCAAGGTCATCGCAACCGTCCAGGATGAAGTAACCGTTTCGATGGAAAAGTACAAGAAAGAAGACCTGGCCAAGGAGGCGTGACAAAGGCGTGTACAATTGTATTGGGGTTTTGTATTAGGGATAGTGCCCTGAGGGAGGAGGCCAGAGAAGAGGTAGGGGAGACCAGAGAGAAGGACAGAGCTGAGCTTAGGTATTATGTGATTGCACTTCTGAGGAAGTCTTCACAGCTGACACCTTTTATTCTTTCTTGCCTTTGAAATCGTTATGTAGGGATGTCACTTAGCGTTAGTGTAGGGACAGCAATTGATTTTAAGCTTGTTTAGTCCAATGAAGAGCAACTTAGAAATTGGAGCAATCATAGTCTGGTTGATCCTTTTAGAACTATCGATCCTTTTTATTCTGAGTCGGATGAGGCTCCTGCGTAGGATATTATTTGTATTAGTGCCCATCTATTTCTTTAACCTCGTGTTGAGGTGCTTGCACGTTCAGTTATTTTTGGCGATAATAAATTCTTAAACTTGAATTCGGAGTCAGTGGTCCTTTCAGACAAAATGAATGCTGTTATATAACCAGATGAGATTCTCTCCTTTACACTATTCAACAGGTAAAAAGATCTTGGCGACCAGAAGGTTCTTATAGATAATTAGATAAGAATCGGCGTTATCATTAGTTTGATGATTGGATGATGCCATTATACCTTCATTTTTAGGTGGTATGTCAGACAGTGTTATTGAATATTTTCCTGCAAGTACTTTACATTCAGTTTTCCTTTCAACCTAAGTGGAGGCACTTGTGATTAGGCAGTCGGGTTATGCATCAATGTGTCATGGAGTGACCTGTCCGCCAAATTCTAAATTAGGCCCTTAGTCACTGGTTATACAGCAATGCAGACCAGTTCAACACGTGTCCAGTGATTATGACCAGTTCAACACGTGTCCAGTGATTATGACCAGTTCAACACGTGTCCAGTGATTATGATCAGTTCAACACGTGTCCAGTGATTATGACCAGTTCAACATGTGTCCAGTGATTATGACCAGTTCAACAGTGTTCAATGATAATTTTGCTTATTCTCAAGTTTCTTCTTTAATAACATGTTTGGTAGCCTCGCTTTTCTGCAGCAGCGCATCTCCTGCAGCTTGAACTTCAGAAGAACTTTGTTCATGATCAACAGGATTCGTGCAACAGTGTGATTTAGTGTGGTGTTAGTTTCTTTGTGAAAGCATGTATTCTTTATCGGTAGTACCTACTGTAGCACTCATGAGACGTGTTTTTTTTACACTTTAAGTCATTTCCTTCCTCTCTATTGGGATTCGTCCTAAATTCTGGAAAGCTATCGGCTCCTGTTTGCTAAAGAAATCTGAACATCTGAGAGACGTGGGTGTCCCTGCGGCACTCCTGAACGCCTCAGCGCAGGGCCGGCTTTAGGGCAGTGGACTGGTGCAGCCGCACTGGGCGCTGACCTGTGGAGGGGGGCACTGTGACCTCAGGGGGGCGCTGTGTTTAGCAATATCTTATGATAGGAGAGATGAGGGGCACTTTTGCAGGTGGTAGGGAGAGAATCAGAGGAGGCGGTCATGGGACCCGGGGCGACAAAAGTGATTGTCGCACTGGGCGCTACCAGCGCTAAAGCCGGCCCTGCCTCAGCGCACCTGCCTATGAGCAGGGCGATGACTCAGCAAATACCACATCATATCAGCTGTATTTTTAATGGCTTTTTAGGGAAGCAGCTGTGATGAAATACTTTGAGTGACACTTTTAGGCCAGCACCTATTAGGATTCCAGTTGAAGTTCTTAGTTAGCAGTGGGAGGTGTGGGTACAAACTGTAAAAATCGAGGCCGGTATCAGGTAGAGGGATCACCGCGAGCCCTGCGTTTAGACATAGGGCATGATTTACAGTTTGATGGACTTGTAATAATGCGGACGAGATATCCCTCATGTTTGTGACAGAGTACCCACCCGCCAGACCCTAAATCAAGACCTTAGTCTCTGCTAAAGCCTTACTGGTGTCTTAAGTAGTTGAAAACCCTGAGCAGGGATATTTAACAACTTCAAGGACCTTAGACGAAGGTTAATGATTACTTACCAAGGGAACATTAAAGTAATGCGCAGCTTTTCACTGGAAATGTAGCAGCAGTTGTTTACATATATAAAGTAAACAACAAAACAACACAATGAAATTTTTTTTTTTAACAACCTTTATTAACCTTTTCTTAATAACAAAGAGACATGTAACCATTCAGTACATTGGCAATGCTGCACAGGAATCAAGCGTGGATTACAATATCACAGTCTGTCCAGCCAGCTTATAACCAGTAATGTCTGCTTTCCATGATAACAGTCCCATTTCACAACATTATTTTGTATTTAGTTCGACAGTACTTACATCTCATTTCCTTAACACAAGGCCGCTTCTTGTCTCCCCATCAGGCTGACGCATCAGTGACTGGTCCTCTATCAGTCTGACCTAAGAGTTCCTGTCGGTTAATATTGCACAGTAACCACTACCCTTGTTCTCCTAAACCCTCTTCCCCAGGTGCAGGAGTGTCCGCACTTTCAGCCGCATTATCCTTAGTCACTAGGTATGTCTTGTATAGTGCCCAGAAGTTTTTAGGACGGCTGCGCGGCGGGTGAAGTTCACTATAGTTCTCAGTCTGCGTGCTGCAGTACAGCCTATCTCTTGACCAGCTAGCGATAGTAGGGATCGGGCCTCTTGACCAACATATCGCAACTCTGCGTCTGGCTATCAACAGACCCATGTCAACAAGTCTTCTGACTGCCTTTGGTAGGGGCTTGGAAAACCCTAATAGAGCCAGTATAGGATCAGGTGTGAGTACCATGTCTATGATGTCTCCCAGCTCCTTAAAAACCAAGACCCAGAAATTGGCAATCCCTGGGCATGTCCAGGACAAATGTAAAAAGTCAGCAAGTTGTGCACCGCAGCGCTCACATTCCGCGGTGTCTCGCAGCCCATATCTGCATAACCTCTCGGGCGTATAGTAAACCCTATTCAGAAATTTAAAATGAATCAACCTGTGACTGCCGTTGAGGGAAATACGTTTCGTGTTCTCGCAACAATATTTCCACGTTGAGTCATCCAAATCTCTGCCCAAGTTAGCTTGCCAAGCGAGTTGGGCCTTAGTGTAGTAGTTTTCCCTGTACCCCAGGGACAGTTTGTAAATCGTAGACACGATTTGGGTTGGGGAGTCAGCTTTTATCACGTAGGTAAGTGGTGCTAGTTCAGTCGGCTCTGCTAGATCACTACCTAAAATTCCTGTCAGGGCGTGCCTAGTTTGATGAAACTGGAATCTGTGGAGCAGTGTAACATTCTGATTAGTTGCCCCTACCTCCTCCCATTTCTTTGCTGTGCCCTCTGAGAACATATCTCCCACTGTCTGTACGTTAAGAGAACAAAGTGCCCGTGTCACCCCCTTTTCCCTACACGGGGGCAGACAGTGGCACCATTCTAGTGGAGTCAGCGGGGAGTATAATATAGCCCCAGCTTGCAGTTTCAGTAGGTGCTGTCATGCATGCGTAGTTGCATTGATGGAGTCCAGAATCCCAGTTCTGCGGTCCGACGGTTTAAACAACAGAGCCGACAGTGGGAAGGGAGCTGCCACAACCCTCTCTATCTGTAGGTGGGGTGTATCGGGTAAACCATGCATCCAGTGATAGGCATGAGCACTCTGTGCCGCCCTGTAGTATAGATCCAGGCCTGGGGCACCCAGCCCCCCCAAGTGATAAGGGAGTGTGAGGATGTCCCACCGGACCCGTGCGTGTTTCCCCGCCCAAGCTAGTTTGATCAATAACAAAGTGAGTGTGCGAAAAAAAGAGCTAGGAAGGACCATAGGAATATTGACAAAGAAAAACAAAAACCGGGGGAGTATTACCATTTTCATAATCGAAACCCTGCCTGCTAGAGATAGTGGCAGCCTAATCCATTTGTCGATCTTGTCTTCCAACCTACTGATTGCAGCCCTGTAGTTTTCTCGAAACACCACCTCTGAATCAGTGTGTACTTTAACTCTTAGATACCGTACTGGGTCCGTCGTCCATTGTAGTGGGTAATCAGGTACAAAAGGCATGGTAACAGGAGTCAGGGGAAAAATTATTGATTTTGTCCAATTTACCTTTAGGCCCGAGACCGTGCCGAATTTCACTACTTCTCTCAATATCAGAGACAGATTTTGTTCGGGATCTCGCACATAAAGCAGCGTATCATCCGCGTATGTAGATACTATCAATTTATAACCTGGAAATCGTATCCGCCTGTGATACACCCGGAGTGCGCAAGCCAACGGCTCCGCCACCAATGCATAGAGTATCGGGGATAGAGCGCACCCTTGTCGTGTGCCTCTAGTTATATGGATTGGGGCAGTAACTAGATTGCCGATCTTGATTCTGGCCGTGGGGGAGTTATATAAGACCCCAATCATTTGTAGGAACATTCCCCCTACTCCCATTCTAGTCAAGACCTGCTTCATGAATGGCCACTCGACCGAGTCGAATGCTTTTTCCATATCAAGGAATACAGCCACTGCTTGAACATCTTGTCTAGTATGCTGTATCACCCCGAATACAGTCCGCAGGTTGTAGGTCAGGTTTCTGCTGGGAACAAATCCTGCTTGCTCTGGGGCTATTAGTAACGGGACCAGTGGCGCAAGTCGGGTCGCCAAAATCTTGGCGTAAATCTTAGTATTGACGTTCAATAGCGACAGTGGTCGATACGACGAGCAGTCAGCCGGCGGCTTATCCGGCTTCAGGATAGCAACTATGACCACCTCGCTCATTGAAGGTGGCATGATACCCTCCCCATACATCTCTTCAAACAGCGTCGCCAAGTGCGGGATCAGCAGGTCTTTAAATTCCTTGTAAAAGTTAACTGTTAGGCCATCGACTCCTGGCGCGCTGCCAGATTTCATCCCCGCCAAAGCTGAAGTTATCTCCTCTAGCTCCAAGGGCCGCATAAGGTACTCCCGGTGTTCATTTTGTAAGCCAGGGTAGTTTAATATGCATCAAATAATCTAATGTTTCCGCCTCAGTGCCTGCACTCTGTGTGCTATATAATGTCGAATAGTACTGCCTAAACTGTTCCGCGATCTCTGTCTCGTCCGTTAGAGTTTCCCCTTCTGCGTCACTAATCTCTGCCAACACCGTTGTTTCCCTGCATTTCTTCAGAAGCGAGGCCAGGACCGCCCCCGGGCGCTCTCCCTCACCGTACGTGTGGGCCGTCGCATATTTGCCTAAGTGTTTGATCTCAGAATCCGCTGCATCGTGATACTCTTCTAGCAGTGTTTGGAACTCCGCTGTAACGCTATCCTCAGTGCCATCTAGGAGCCGTAGTTCCAATTATTTTAGGGAACTCTCCAAGTTCGACAGCCGCTTACGGAGCGCCCGAAGGACACCCGAGTGCTTCGACATGGCTATCCCACGGATATACACTTTGAATGCTTCCCATACTACCGTAAAAGTGTCCACAGAACCTATATTGCATGCAAAAAATGTGTCTATAGCCTCAGCCATCTCTGCTTTAAAGACCGTATCCAGCAGCGAGTATGGTGGAAAATGCCAGGTGAAAGGGGGGATATATTTCTGTGTGATCTCCAGTACCAGCAGTATCGGTGAATGGTCTGAGAGAGTGCGAGGAAGCACCACACAGTCACGGACTTGATCATATATATTCCTAGCCGCAAGCCAGTAATCTATCCTAGTGTGAAGGTCATGGAAGGCCGAGTAGTGTGTGTACCCGCATTTGTTCGAGTGGCGCTGCCGCCAGACATCATATAGTTCGAGTTGTGTTATCGCGTCAGCGATAGTGCATGCCGCCGCAGTGGTGCGTCGTTCCGGTCCTCCCGACCGATCCTGCCGTGGGTTCATCACACAATTGAAGTCGCCCCCCCAGAGTTGGTCACCCCCCCGCAGTCACGCATCCTTTCTAGCAGTGCTGCATAAAATGTTGGGTTGTCATAGTTAGGGCCATATATGTTGATCAGTATCAAGTCCATGCCTTTCCCCCTGCATCTAGATATCACAAATCTACCCTCCTGGCCAGTGTCAAGCGGTTCCAGTTTTAGGTTGGATTTAGGGTTCACCCAAGTGCTCACCCCGCGCGCGTGTGAGGTGAAGCACGCTACATGTGTGTTTCCCAGCAGCCCTCTGCTACAGAGCATGTTACTGTTCATGGGTAGGTGTGATTCCTGTATTAGTGCTATGTCAATATCGTGTCTCGACAGATAGGCCATTACTTTCCTTAACTTTCTATAATCGTTGAGGCTCGCACATTCCACGTTAAGGCCCTGATCTTATTGTGTGTATCTGCGTCATAAGTGCTATTAGCTGTCATCATGGGGGTTGTGCATTCGTTGTTAGGCTGTACAATGTCATGGGATTGCAGTATAAACTATGTATGACCTGAACATTAACTGTATCATGAAAAACCTCACAGTCTCTGTACCCCACCATCCCCCACCCGCGCCAGGCATACCCCAACTCTGCCATGGCGGAATACCCCCATACAAACCCCAAATATCATAACTCAATTCACATCTGACAATGTAAATCAGACAACAAAGTAGGTTGGTCCCAGATTGTGGTTCACACGCGTGAGCGGATGTTGCCTGCCCCTTATATTAACTGAACCTTGTTAGGCTAAAGGCTTAGTACCGCCCGCCATCTAGCTCATCTAGTGCATCAGGTATTATTACATTTATACACACCATTTCTGGAACTCCCATTTATAACGCCACCCGCTATTCGATATGCTCCCGTACCTTCTGTCCCAACGTATAGTGGTCTATAGATATTCGTAATGCCAATATAGGCCCCTTTCAACCCCTCATTGTCATATGTTACAATAGTGCAAGGAGTGTCCAGCCAGCCCCCCAAGCCCTCCCCAATCGCCACCATCTTATCTGGTAGTGTGTTCATCACAAGTGTTAATCCTGGTCATCCAGACTGCCTCCGGCCTCCCCCTCCGGGCTGTTCTGCTCTGTACTATGCCGCTTTTCTTTTGACCACTCCTTCAGGGCTTTCTGCAGCAGTTTAGGGTCTGTGAAGATCCTGGATCTGCCATGTCTATTAATGCGGAGTCTCGCTGGGTACAACATGGCATAGTCCAAGTTTTGTTCCCGCAGCTGACGCTTGAGTGGCGCAAACTGCTTACGCACCTCCTGCACTCTGATTGTGAAGTCCGGGTAAAGTGATATAGCCGAACCCTCGTAGTGCAGCGTCTGCTTCTCCCGCGCTGCTTTCAGTGCTGCTTCCCTGTCCCTATAATTCAGCAATTTGGCGATAATAGTCCTCGGGGGAGCTCCAGGGGCAGGCCTCGGGCCTAGCGAGCGGTGCGCCCGTTCTACTACAAACATTGTGGAGAACGTTTCGCTACCCAGCAAAGTCACCAGAAGCTTTTCAACAAAGAGTTCCATATTTCCAACCTGAGTAGTCTCCGGAAGGCCCGTAATTCTTATGTTGCTTCTTCGGGACTGCGCTTCAAGATCCTCGGCCTTATCTTGCAAAATTTGCAGCGCTCTCCCCATCTGCTTATGTTTGGTGTCCATTTCTGTCTGTGCCTCCTCCACTTCTGTAACTCTGCGTTCGGTCATGTCCATCCTCTCTGCTTGTTTATCCATCCGTTCAGTCATTCTATCCATGCGATACGACAGAGAGTCCAGTTTAGTGTCAATAGTGGACAGGCTTTTCTGCATGGCTGCAAGTATGACACGGATATCTCCCTCCACATGCTCCGGTGTCTCTTCCAGCGCATTAGAGCTCCCCTCAGGGGTGCTCTCTCTTGTCCTGGATTTTCGCTGCTCAAAGGTAAGTTTGGGCTGTGTTTTGTCAACTTTGCCCATAGTGACTGAACTGTACTGGTCGCAGTTGTTGGAACTGCACTTTGTGAAGCCGCTTTGTGGATCCCCGCTGCCTGCCGCGTGGTGGTTGTTACCGCTATTCGAGACTGCCTCTGCAGGGGCACCGCAACCTGGTCGTCGCGTTATGGTCTGTGTCTTTTAAGGCGCGCACCGTCGTAGTACCAGTTGTGATGATATTTAAGGGCTATTCACCCTGATATGGCTTGGTAGGCGTCCCAACTGCATCCCTCCACGCTCTCACGCGCAATTCAGCACAGCTTTGCGTTTCCAGCAATCAAGGTCGGAGATCTCTATTTTATATATAGTTACAAACTGTGGTAGTGTCAGGGCGACTGCCGTCTTTCTATGCTGGGATTCAGCTCTGCAGCCAACCAGCGCCCGGTGCGGGGGGTTCTTGTGTACTAGGCGCCAGTTCCCCAGCGCTTCTCCTCCCGCCTAGGCACCAGTGTTGCAGTTCGAGTGCCGAGCGAACGCTGCTCTGCTGGGTGACTAAAGGATACGGGGCGCCTTTCGCAGACCTCAGGCTCACCTTGCTCGCAACTCGCGGTATCACAGTTGCTCAGCTGCGTCACACAGTCTCTTTGATGTGACGGTTGGGAAAGCAGGCACAGAACCCAATACAGCCCCGCTTTCACTGAGGGTGCAGCATCGTGAGTCCGGTCCGCGGGCCGAAGGAGCAAAGGAGCCCACAAATGCCCCGACACCAGGGCCGCGCTCTGTTGAACGCCGGCGCGCACCCCACGGGAGGCCCAGTATGATTAATGGCGCTCTGGGTCTGTCGTCACCGGGGCGCCAGGACAATCCCCAGCGACTCTTAGTGTCTCGTTGCGGCGGGGGTGCAGCTCTCTCCTGCCCGACCGCGGCTCATCGGCCTCGATCTCTCGCCTCCAGGCGTTGCGCAACTCGCGTTTCCCCTCCAGGCCCCATGCCGTAGCTCCAGGCCCCGGCGTCCTCGCTCAATTACGCTGGTTGTGGGCCGTTTCAGCGGTCGCGAGTTCGGTCGCTACATGGAGCACACTTTCCGGTGCTCGAACCAAAGTTAGACGGGCAGCCAAGTTCGCCCTAATGCAGGATTCCTGCTGAATTAATAGATGGCTTGACGGAGCTCACAGTTTAGGCGGCCATCTTAGGCACAGGCAAGCTCCGCCCCCAAAAAAAAAACCACAATGAAATACACTAAGTAACATAACAACACATTTAAAATATAACAGGACACAGCACAAAACAGCAGAATCAAATTACAATAATGCAGCACAAAAACAAAGCAGCGTAAAAATCAACCACAACAAAATACCACCACAAAACAAATCTGCACAAACATTCTTGTCACACATTACCACTTCCAGAATATGGTTTTTATAATATAGTTGTAAAGGTGTTTGGTGGAAGCACTGCCTTAACTTTGTAGCAAGGAGATAAAATAGCGGTATTCAAAAATGTTTTGTGATCAGGGCCTCATAATCCTCTTACATAAAATGTATGCAGTGTATGCACCACCTGTATGTCAAAAATACACTCAAACAGATGTCTCTTGAAAAATAGGTTGATGTCCAAACATGATATTTATACATGGCAAATAAGCTAATTGGCATCAAATTTTAAACCAAAAGAGAGGCTGACTTAAATTAAAGGTGAAACAAGATGCTGAATGTGAGAAACTGGGTTGTTGGTTGACTGGGGTGTGAGCCTGGTCAAGCAACAGCCACAGTCCATGGCAGGGTGAACCACAAAATGTCACTAAATTAACCTGTGCTTAACCCTGGCTAGCTTGGCACTAAGCAGCAGCTAGGCTTAACTTAGAGGCAATGTGTAAAGTATTTATGCAGCACACAGTATTAAACACAACACAAGAAAAATCCTAGAACAATTTAGAAAAGCAGAGTGCATTTTAATAAATAATTTGACACAAACACGGCAAAAATCCAATCAGTAGAACCAGAGATATGAATTTTGAAAGTTTTTATTAAAAACTAATAGAAGATCAACGCGCCAACCGCGGACATCTAGTCGCGTGAGACTGGGCTAAATCGGAAAAATATGGCCAACAGTGATGGAGCGCGGTTCGGATACAAGAAATGAATTGGGCCCGATCAAAGCTTTCTTTCGGATTTAGAAGAATTTTCAAGAAAAATGTTCTGAGAAGGTAATGTTCAGTGGGGCAAGGCTGCAGAAGGTGTCTGAGGAGGGAGTGTTGTCGTCGGGGAGGCTTGGGTCAAATTCGCTGTGAAGTCTGCTACTTGCGGTTTAGTCTCATTTTTGGAAGTCGAAAATCTCCAGTGGGAAAAGTCAGGAGGCTGCAGCCGAAGACAGTTCCAGGGGCTCAGATACCCCTTTGGCAAAGGGCCGCTGAACAGGATTTTCTGCTGTGGTGAAGAACGTAGTAGGAGTAGCCGTAAAATCAGGCTGACCAGTGATGCACCTTAAGCAGATAGACAAGCAGGTTGGCCGCCGGCCTTCCCTCTGTTCTCAGAGCAGTTTTTAGCCAAAGAATGTTCTAAGTCCTCAGTTTTGGGATTTTGGCACCTTTAGCACCACAACCAAGGGCCCAGGACTGGTGAGACACCACTTGAGGGGTTCAGGGCTCACTCAGACTGTGTTGAGGTGCAGGATCACAATGGTGGGAGCCCTCTATGTCCCTGTGGCTCTGAAAAGAAGGCCTGCAAACCAGCCCTTGGAGTCACTCTGTCTGGAAGTCCTGGGTGCAGGAGAAGATGCAGGGCTCAAACAATATGCTGGCTTCTGAGGGTTCAAGGCAGGCTCCAGGCAGCAAAGTAGTCCTTCCAAGCACAGCAAAGCAGTCTTGCAGATTGCACAGCAGGTCACTGCAGCAGGAAGTCCCCTGAGAGTCCTTCAGCAGTTCCAGAAAGTGAACAAAAAAGTAGATCTGTGGTCCCTATTTTTATGCCCAGTGCCTCCTTTGAAGTTGAAAGACGTTTCAAGAGGTTTCTTCTTTCAAGTGTATGGAATTTCCTGACTCCCCTGCCCCGGCTCCAGGCTGGCTGCAGTCACAATGTGGAAGTGATAAGCCCTTTGTGTGAAGGCACAGCACAGATTATTTAGTTGCAAGTTGGCTGTGCTCATCTCAACGCCTTCATCCTGCCAGCAGATGGCCCATTCAGGCAAACCCAACCCCCTTATTGTATGACTGTCTGGGAGGAATTCACAAAGTCTATCTGTCAGTTACACCCAGTCATGTGATCTAAGACAGGCTGCAGCCACTAAAAGGCAGGAAAATGCCCACTTTCTAAAAGTGCCATTTTCAAAATTGTAATGTAAAATTTGACTTTACCATTAAAGGGGATTATTCATTACAATTTCATAGATACCAAACATGATCTGTTACCTGGTCCCAATCAAAAGTTAGCACTTATTAAATATAATAAGGCTACCCAATGTTATCCTATGGGACAGGTAGGCCTCACAGTAGTTAAAAATGAATGTAAGAGTTTTTCACTACCTGGACATGTAAAACTTAAAAGTGAATATCCAACCATTTAATTACAATTCACCCTGCCCTATGGGCTTCCTAGGGCCTACCTTTGGGGTAACTTATATGCAATAAAAGGGGAGTTTAAGGCTTGTCAAGGGGGTTAAATTGCCAAGTCGAATTGGCAGTTTAAAACTGCATTCAGGCTGCAATGGCAGGCTTAGGACATGTTTTGAGGTGCTACTTAAGTGGGTGGCACAATCAGTGATGCAGGCCCACTAGTAGCATTTAATTTAGAGGCCCTGGGTGTATGGTATACCACTCACCAGGGGAAACCCCCAGTGCCACCCCAGTGGGGATGAGTGTCTGAAAAGTTTCAGCGCTCCGTCCATCATCTTCTTGTGTTTGCTTTGTTCGCCCTAAGTTGGCGGGGTATGCCCAGACGTGGGTCCCTTGCTCACTTTCCCACTGGATTCAAGCTAGCCGGGCTGATGAGGGGTGTTACCCCAAAACCGGTCCCAGGATGCTTGTTTCCTGTCCAGGGAAGACATGGCTTGGCAGTTCGGGCTGGACTGTTGCCATGAGGCACAGGGTCAAGACTGATTTTCATATAGCTGTGTCTGAACGGGGGTGGCGAAGTGAGCTACAGAACGATGATGGATTCAACCCAGATCTGTGACTGGGGGTGACTGTCTGAAAAGTTTCAGCGCTCCGTCCATCATCTCCTTGTGTTTGCTTTGTTCACCCTAAGTTGGCGGGGTATGCCCAGACGTGGGTCCCTTGCTCTCTTTGCCACTGGATTCAAGCTAGCCGGGCTGATGAGGGGTGTTACCCCGAAACCGGTCCCAGGATGCTTGTTTCCGGTCCCGGGAAAGACATGGCTTGGCAGTTTGGGCTGGACTGTTCCTATGAGGCACAGTGTCAAGACTGATTTGCATATAGCTGTGTCTGAACTGGGGTGGCAAAATGAGCTAATGAATGATGATGGATTGCTCACTTTTCCACTGCATTCAAGCTAGCCTGGCTGATGAGTGCTGTTAGCCTGAAACCGGTCCCAGGATGCTTGTTTCCGGTCCAGAGAAGACATGGCTTGGCAGTTCAGGCTGGACTGTTCCCATGAGGCACAGGGTCAAGACTGATTTGCATATAGCTGTGTCCGAACTGGGGTGGCGAAGTGAGCTAAAGAACGATGATGGATTCAACCCAGATCTGTGACTGGGGGTGAGTGTCTGAAAAGTTTCAGCGCTCCGTCCATCATCTCCTTGTGTTTGCTTTGTTTGCCCTAAGTTGGCAGAGTATGCCCAGACGTGGGTCCCTTGCTCACTTTGCCACTAGATTCAAGCTAGCCTGGCTGATGAGGGCTGTCAGCCCGAAACCGGTCCTAGGATGCTTATTTCCGGTCCAGGGAAGACATGGCTTGGCAGTTCGGGCTGGACTGTTCCCATGAGGCAGAGGGTCAAGACTGATTTGCATATAGCTGTGTCTGAACTGGGGTGGCGAAGTGATCTAAAGAACGATGATGGATTCAACCCAGATCTGTGACTGGGGGTGAGTGTCTGAAAAGTTTCAGCGCTCCGTCCATCATCTCCTTGTGTTTGCATTATGGACAAGAACCCACAACTTGAACACTGCCCTCAAATCTTGCAGAATCACACATTGTCCCAGAGAGAGCAAACAGTAAATTTAACGCCACCTGAATCTTGATCTGAATGAAGAAGCAACAATACAGAGTTGACTTACTACATTAAACACATCTGAATATAGTGCCCCACACACCAGTGACAAAGGTGGATTTGCTAAGACACACTTCATCGCATGGACAGGAGAGGTCACATGACCTAAGGAAGCTGGCAAGGATTTAGCAAAGTGTGCAAAGCCTTATTGGGAAATCTGTGCAAGTCCAAGATTTTGCAAATAGTCTATCAAACCACTTGCTTGATAGGACAGAAAAGACCATATTAAACATTAACCCAACCTTCATCTACATATCATGGCACCACAGACATTCCATTTCACATCTGATACCTGGTAGATGTAAAGAGGCCTCAATGTGTTCTTATTTTAGTCTTTTATGCAGCGGGAAGATGAGCAGCAAAGTGCTTTGTGGGCGAGGATCAGAAAAAAGGCAGCAGGATTTAGTATCCAAGTTCATGTGAGCAGTGATCATCTCTTCAACATTACTCACTCCCCTTAATGTCACAAGAACTCAGTTGAAAACTAATTTGAACAGTTGAAGCCTCAGAAGTCTCTTGAAGCAAAGAAAGACTCAAACCAAAGGTTTAGCCTCAGGCCTTTACCTACTCTGGGGCTTTGAACACGTAAGATGGACAGATGAGGTTTTGGCCCTTTGCAGATTGGTATACTTACAATGTGTGTACCAAACCACACCATGATGGGGAGAATATGTGAGTATCCAGACTCCTGGGTGATAATTGTTTTTGAATGATTTCTGTCATCTTCATCAGCCTCGTGACTGACGCAAGAAATAAGTGCCAGAATAGTAACACAGGGAAATAGTTAATATGGAGGATTGCCCTGGCTCTTCTTTGTATTTGTCAGGACGTGTTTCACAGAAATGATTGAGATTATTTAGAACTGTCTTCCAGGCATTGTATTGGGAGTAAAAATAAAAACAAAATTCCGAAATAACTGATGAACTGAAGCCAGTGCTCAAAATGTCAAGACACATAAGTGCAGGTGCCCACAAGGGTTCTTTGGAGTGGCAGTGCCAGAGATTACCAAATACCAAGGCTGTCTAGTCTTAATTCAACCTCATGCCTCTTTGTTCCACCACCATACACTTGCAGGTTCTGTTTCATCCCGGCTTTCTGGGCAAATTTCCTACCTTTCTCTTCCTTCTTCATTTTCCCCTGTCTACCTTTCTCTCTCTTACACTGGGTAAACGTTTGATGTTGAAAAATAAATCCTGGTCCACAAAAAGGAGTGCAGGTGCCCCCACTGCTGTCCATTGGAACAAATTAAGCACTTCCTGGGACAGATGGACTCAGGCATCATGACATTAAAAAAAGGGTGATAATTATGCACTGTGAAGCTATGGTAAACAGGAAAATTGGCATACTGGATGCCCCTGGTATTCCCAGTGGCGCTGATTGCTTTTGCAAGTGGTGGGTGGTTAGGCCGGCACTCCAGTAATGCCCTTAGGCGCAACCCCAAAGTACTCAAAAGTGGTCCATTATAAACAGCGTTTATAGCGGGTCATGATTAGGAACTTTTGAGTTGAGGCAGAAGGCAGTGCGAGTTTCTCACACTGCCTGACGTAAACGAATTTGCATATGGCTGGGTCTAACCTGGTCTGGCGTGCAAATAAATGATGGATTCAACCCAGATCTGTGACTGGGGTGAATGTTTGATGTGTTCAGCATACCGTTCATCATCTGTTCTTTTAGCATTTGTTGCCCTAAGTGGGAGGGTATGCCCAGATGTGGGTCCCATGCTCGCTACGCCACCAGATTCAAGCTAGCCTTGCTGATGAGGGGTGATACCCTGAAACCGGTCCCAGGATGCTTGTTTCTGGTCCAGGAGTACCTGGCCTGGCAGTTCGGGCTGGACTGTTCCCATGGGGAGCAGGGTCAAGACTGATTTGTATATGGCTGGGACTAAACTAGAATGGTGTGGCGTGCAAAAAAACAATGGATTCAACCCAGATCTGTGACTGGGGGTAAATGTTTGATTTGTTTAGCATTCCATTTATCATCTGTTCTTTTTGCATTTGTTGCCCTAAGTGGGAAGGGTATGCCCAGACGTGGGTCCCGTGCTTGCAAAGCCACTAGATTCAAGCTAGCCTGGCTGATGAGGGGTGATTCCTGAAACCGGTCCCAGGATTCTTGTTTCTGGTCCAGGGAGGACCTGGCCTGGCAGTTCAGCTGGACTGTTCCCATGGGGAGCAGGGTCAAGGCTGGGCCTAAACTGGAATGGTGTGGCATGCAAATAGATGATGGATTCAACCCAGATCTGTGACTGGGTGTGAATGTTTCATGTGTACAGCATTCCATCCATCATCTGTTCTTTTTGCTTAAGTTCTGGCAAGATTTATGTGACGCAGTCCACGTGACAACTTCGGTAAGTCCTAGCTTTTCTGACAATGACTTAAAATGTGAAACTACAACTATGTGAGGTTGTGGGCAGGGAGAAGCAGTAAGTCCGTAACATAGCTGCCAGGCCTGTTTCTAGGGTTACTAACTCGTTCTGCCAGTCCTGGCTTTTTAGCGGGAGCACTTCGTATTCAGGAAAGAGCATAACATTTCAGGAGCATTGCAGCAGTCCTTTTCATTTACATTGGACTGAAGGGGCTCACTTACGACATTTATCTCATTACTCAGCACTCCCAAAAATGTCACTTAAAGTGTAACAGAAAAGAAATTCAAATGTCACTCTTAAGCACACTAAAATTCTGGAAATGTCACACATAAAAAAGCTGAAAATTTGGCAGATTTGTTTTAAGATCTTCTTAGAGGTTCTTGTTGCTCAACTGGGTGTAATTTCAGATATTTATATGTTTACCTCGTCATCATTGCTTGATTTTCCTCACGAGAAAGTGTCACTCATAGTCTTTGAATGTCACTCATAATTACACTGAAATTATGAAAATGTCACACATAAGCAAACTGAAACCTTGGCAGCTATGCTGAACAACATCTAAGAACTCCTAACAGGGCTGTGTAGAAGGGAAGGTTGTTGGGACGCCGGCGGCATCTCCTAAACTCCGACTGACAATGCAGGTTCGCCATGTTTACATTTTTTCCATAAAGAGAAAAGTGGGAAAAGCCCTGTTTGGGGAAATGTTGCTAACTGGACGAACACCATGCACGTAAAGGCAATTGGTATTTGAAAATAAACAGTATTTTAAAGAAACTGAAAAAACCACACACGTAGAGACAATTGGTATTGGAAAATAAGCAGTATATTAAAGAAACTGAAAACGTACTTACCTACTCCTCTTCGGTCCCGCAGTCCGTCAAAAAGGCAGCAAGGGGTCTCTGAGCCAACTCCCCTAACCAATCCAGATGTTGTTCTCATGCTGTTAGCCAGCGTGAGAGCAGCGCCAGGATTGGCTGGAGCGGGCTGGCTCAGCACTCCTACAGGCACTGGAGGCTGGTGCCTGCTCTCCAATCAGCTGTCTAAGACAGATCGGGTGGAGAGATTTAAAGTGTGCATGTCAGGCTGGCCGTCACAAGACAGCCGGCCAAAGTGACATGTGCACTTTAAACTTTAGGTGTGCGCCATTCCCCTTCTCCTGCTGCCAGTCAGCAGTGCTGGCCCCGCCCCAACACTAGGCTGGGCTAGCCGGCTGAAAAATAAAATAGCAATAAAATAATTTTATTACTGTTTTATTGTTCATGTTTGCTGCAATGCCAGCAGGGAGGGTGACGCTCATGCGCCCTAGTGGACGCACCGCCGCTGGGTGTTCCTCAGCGAGCATCACTTTCTGTTTGTATGAGCTTTCTACACTTTTCAAGAGGCCTACTACCCTCTGACACACTACCCCTAAAGTTTATAAATAAATTAATTAATTAAAGTCTCACGTCTTCTTAAAATGAAAAACACTGTTAGTTGTAGCATACATACTGCAGGAATTGTCTTTGACTTAATCTTCCATGCCTTTATGAATCAAGCCTGAAACGTTCAACTCCCTATTTGTGAAAGTGCAGCGAGGGCACAGTCTTTTCTATTTGCATTAATTGTATATGAATATTTCCTGAATCCCATTTTAGTCACATTTTAGATGTGGCCAAATCACAGAGAGTACTACTTTGCATACTCCAAAATGCCTTTTGTGTATAGGCCCAGTAATGGTTATGAAGATAAATTAGAAGTATTTTATTAGATGGTGATTTTGGTTTTGATTTGCAATGCTGTTTGCTCATCTGAAACTAAGGTATACAAATAGCTGCATGTACGAGGGCAAAATTCTGTTCTTGCCTCCAGGGGCGGCTCCACCACTAGGGCGGAGGAGCGTTGCTCCACTACTTTCTCGCAGTACGAGAAGCAAAAACATAAAATGGTAAAACTACCATTTTATGTTTCTGCTTCTCGCACTGCGAGAAAGTAGAAGTGTTTGGTTGCGGGCAGGTGGCCGGGTCTGCTCTATGAGCAGGGCTGGGCAGAGGAGGAGTGATGTGCCCACTCCTGAGTGAGCATGACTGGTTTGGTGCCCTCTGGGGCCGCCCAAACCAGTCATGCACACTCTGCCCTTTCTCCATGCAGGCTGCAAGCAGCCTACATGGAGAAAATGGCCTCCCGTAGGTGCCTGGCTGGGCGGCGTCCCAGCCAATCACAACGCTGCCATTGCAGCGTTGTGATTGGCTTAGGAGAGGGGAGGGAGGCTGCCTGCTTCCTTTTCCTGCCGGAGGCAGGAGAGCAGGAGCAGGAGCCGGAGCTGTGAAAACACGGGACCCACGGACAGGTAATTTGTTTTATTTTTATTTATTAATTATTAAGTTTACCCCCACCCCCCTCCCCAAGCGACCCCCCCCACCCGCGATTAAAGCAAGCCGCGACTGTTTGCCTCTGAGGAACTGTAATCTTGATCCCATCTGAGATAAAAGTAGGGGTGCATCATATCTATGAGTAGTCATCACTCAAATGTGTTTTGTGTGGTTAATATACTAAAAAAGGTAAAGATGAAGAATCACATATATAAAGTGCTCCACGTATAACAGATGCAGCTTATAAAATGTTTGTTTAAGTTGTGATGGATAGAGAACTGTAATGTACTGTTTAATTAATGAGTAGGGGAAATCTATAGATGATTTACCATGAAACTAATGAAACGAAAGGTGCAAACTAACATTTAGAAGATTCAGGTGTTACACAATATAATGTTCATTTGAGAGTATTTTGTTAATAATTCTTAATAGCTTTTACATTATTCATGTGTTATGAGATTTCATTTATGGTGCACTTGCATTTTGTGCCAGTAGTTGTGATGGAGCAAGAACTCAGAATGAGACTTGCTCGTAAGCAATCCTCTCACAGTATTAATTATTTAAATTTTGTAATGTCTTTACTAATAAATGCATACACGAACATAGTATCCAAGTGAAGCTTGCCTATGTGTTTAACTAATAAGTAATGCTTGTCTAATCCAAAATGGCCGCTAAAGCGCGGGAACTTCATTGCGCATGTGTCAACCATATCACGTGGTATGACGTCTTTCTTTGCTTGGAGGGAAAACTTTGCTTCTGCGCAGTGTGTGTTAAAATGGCTGCTTAATGTTCTCACGTGCTAAAGCTTGCGCATTTGCTGCAATTAACACTGTGGTATTTTAACGCTATTAATGCGGGATAGATTTATAATTAAATGGGAATAGAGTAGAAATAGGGGGTATACAGTGAAGACATTTATTTGTGATTTTAATGTTTTCTTCTTTGACTTTTTATCAGTTCGTAAAATGGGGCCTTGGTTAACGGAAGAGCAGCTTGAAGCCAATGAGATGTGCGCATGCGCCCTGAAAATCAAGGCACAGCGATGAAGTCAACTTGGAAGTCATCCAAGGACGTGACCTGGTGGCCAACTCCACTACATCCGCGATGTTCTTGCAAATGCAACATTTTATATATACATTGTATTAAACTTTGTCGTGAAACGGGTGGGAAATAAAGCAAATGTATTAATTGTGAGGGGCGGTATTTTAAAACAATGGGCTTAAAGAAATTGAACTAAATTGACATGGTGTGAGGATCAACCCCTGTCCCCGTCCAATCAGAAGTAGTGGGCCTATAACTTTGAAACATTAATGGGAGGTACCTGGGTGTAGAAGGGTATAATAGATATAGAATTAGCTAATTAGCTAGAGTTAGAGTTAGCATTGGTGCTGAGGCTGTCAGCTTTGAGAACCACAGAACGAGCTGATCGATTGCAGACTGAACCGCTATCCAGAGAGGTCCTGAGGTGGGGGCGGCAGATTTCATTAGAAGGAAGACACAGAAGATATCGAGGAGGAGCGAAGTGTCAGAGAGGGGAACGACGCAGGCGTCGTTGCTAGAGAGGTCACCTATCCTGTCCTGAACCTGGTCCGGAGGTCTTGGTCTTCATCCTTCTTGGGACCTATTTTTCCAACTCCTTGGCCTAGGGGTTTGGTTCTCACATCTTTAGGTAAATATAAATGCAACCTTTAGCTGTGCTGCTGTCTCTATCTTCTTCTTTCTGAGGGACCGTCATTGATCGATAATTGATTATTAGTATGTTTCATCCTTGATATACGATTAAGTATTACGTGGTTTTGTAATTTACTCTGCTAAATCCTTAGATAAACATTTTAAAACTTCCTGACTCAGTGATTATTTCAGGTCTATGAATTGTATTGAATGTCACTCATTTTAAACTTCCCAATTATCAAAGGGTCCATTGGTAAGTCATTACTCTTCAATTAGTAATTGGTAGCAGGGATATTGATAAAGAGTACAACTGACCCACCAGCGGAAATTGCTAGCGTAGAATGAATGAATGGGCCCAGGTGAGTATTCGGTGTATGAATGCTTGTTGCTAGTAACCCGCTGGATCAGTTGTAACCTAGTGCACTTACTAAAGTTAGTTATTATTTTGAGGCCTAACATGTATTTTGGTTTAACTTCATGTGCAATTTCATTCTAGCTTAATTCTAAGTTTCAGTGCAAGCTCGCCTTGCATTCTCACATTTGTCTGTGTTTAGCCTTCGCTGTGGAATGGTTTGTCTCATTTTTTTTCCACTGTGGGTGTGGATAAGCCTCATTAGTTAGGATAAAAGAGCTTTATCCTATTAGATAGCAAGGTATGGGAAGAAGGAGTCGGCTGAGGGAACTGCGATAACGAACCAGGACAGGAGTTCTCATAGGAGAGGAGAGGAATGACCAAGGAAAAGAGAAGATTACAACTTATCGATGTGGGAAAGGTGGTGAAAGTATCCAGTCTTGCCAGAGCTACGGAAAATTATCAATGAAGAAGTCACATGGGGGTGTCAGCTCGACTGTGGCTGATATTATGTGCTGTACTTAGTGAGGGAGAGGAAGTCCATCTTGGGTTTTCATGGAGAACAGACCTATACTTCTGTTTCAGTGGCTTTATGTCATTAGACCCATTGTTGGAGTACTTCTACTGAAGACTCTGAATGCTGACACCTTTGTCTTCTTCTTTACTTACTGCTACTGGATTTCTTTAGAATAAGGATGCCACTTTAGAATAGTTAAGGGAAAGACAGATTGCTCATGCTTCCTAAAGAGAACTGTTTGATGGCATTCATTGGACAATTATTTTTCCTGATCGTCTGTATTGTTATTTTAGAGTTAGTTATTTGCTTTGTACTTCAGGAGATTTGGACTAGTTCTGACATTTCTGTATTTCTATATGAATATATTGAGATTGATATACATTTCTAAATTTATAATAAAACCTTACTAACTCAGATTAAGTTATCGAGTGGATTCCTGTGTGGCTACATTGGTTGCACTGTAATTATACTTTAACCAAAGATAGTTTCTTCCTCTGCCTCTCATGCTTCCACAAAGGTCGTTGGGCTGGGAGTAACTGATGGTTTGGGCCCACACTCTTGTACCTCACAGAATCAGCAATGGTGAGATTGTGTTTTCATAAATGAAATTACCTCACCATAGTCCTTTTAGTATGAGGGACAGACATACCCAGGAGACAGGCAACCAAACCCTGCTAGTCCTCTAAATTCTAAATATTTAGTCTGTGCCATGAAGACATGACCAACTGGCTCTTTGCCAAAATGTCCTGTTACAGCTGTTTATTTCAAGAGGGACTTCAACGGCGATTGCGCTGTGAATATTATCATAGGCAGGCTCTTCACTAGAGGATACTCTCAATCTAGCTAAGTTCTGTTTATTTTCTTTGGTATCTTTTCTGTGTTGGGGATCTGTTTCTGGTGTTTTCATTTGTTGCCATTTGGAAACCATTTTGTATGTATGCATGTATGTGGTATTTTAATAACATGAACCTAGCCAAAAGGCAGCGAAGCATTGTACAAGGTCAAAGGCCAGCATAAAAACAACGAATGATAGGAGAGTTAGCTGGTTTGTGGACTATTAAAGTATTGTGATGTAGTCACAGAAGATGTGCATCTTCAACTGTTTTCTAAATTGGGGCAGCGTTGTTGCTAGCCTAATAAATACAAGGACATTTTTCCAGATCCGGGGTGCATAGATGTAAAAAGACCTGCTGCCTTGTTTTTATTTGTTACACCTTTTAGTCTGCAGTCTGATGGTGTACTGGCTGCGGGTGTGCCAAAAACCACAAGAGATAGTGAATTTGGCTGCATGATAAGTGGAAGTGCTAGTCATGATGGTTTTGTAAGTGATTTAGCTGATTTTGAAGATGGCGAGGGCTGGCAAGGGGAGCCAATGGAGTACCAGCTGGATGGGGATGATCTTATTTCTTCAGAGTCTGTATGAGACGTACTGCAGTGTGTATGTGCACTTAAGGGGTTGCAGTGTGGAATCTGGGAGGCCATGGAGCAGGACAGAGCCTGGGAGACCATGGAGCATGGCATTACCACCATCTGAATGAGAGTGTATGAGTGATTGCACAACAGTTCTGAACTCACTTGCTGGAGGAAATGGTTTCACCTTCTATAGAAGAGAGAAGGTACCAGGCCGTCTTTGTTTTTTGGCAATATGTTTCTTGAGGGTGGGGTTGGTGTCCAGGGTGAACTCAAGTGGCTTGGCTTTCAGTGGAAGTTCTGGATTTGAAGTAATAGACCGTTTTGTACTGTTTCTTCTTTGTTTGTCTTTGCAGATAACATGAATTCTATTTGGTTGGGCTGAGCTTCAGGTAGGCGATGAACATTTAGGTCTGGATGTTGTACAGGCAGTGTTTCAGATGTTGGATACCTGAAGCAAAGGAGACTTTTAGATAGAGTTTTGTATCATCAGCATGTTGGTGAATCTTGATGCTGTTATTTGTGAGAAGAGCACCAGGCGGCTTAATGTAGATCAACTTTACATTGGTAGTGGTGGAGATCATCAACTGCAAAAACCATATTAAAGTGGCTAAATTAAAGGCAACACAATAATGGTAAATGACAACAATATTGGATAGAGTGCTACACCATACTACACTCTGCTACCAAAAAGTGTGTTTAGAGTGATGGGGAAAAGCATCACTCTTTACATGAATTGAGTTTGTCTGGTGCATAGAATAAGTACAGTATTAGAACAGTGTCAGTTTTTGATAATTGACCAAAGGATGTCAGAAAGTTATACAATTTTATATGTTTATTAATTTAAACACAATTTTGATAACCATAGCTGATATTGACAGAGCAATCAATTTTGTTACATTGATGAGGTCAGAAAAACACATATGTACACATTTAGTCACACGGAAGACAATGATGTTATGTATGTTATGATAGTTGTTTATGCCAAATCGACAACACCTACTTCTGCTGTCGCATGTTTTGCCACTAAGGACCTTTTCAAGGCTGTGAAGTGCAAGCATTTATTGGGTTTTAAAACACAAGAAATAAAAAGACCAAGAGAAATATGTGACATTACATCAAAATAACAACCTAATGATGACTTACGGTAGAAAGTAATATCCAAGTCTTTTGTGTGAGTATTTAACCATTGGAGAGACAGGTCATGCAATATGGTAACTATGAGTCATATGGTGATAAAAAAAAACCACAACACTGTGGGATGAATCGTTATCCACGTTGTAGCTACTCACATGGATATGTAACAGTGAAAGATTGTGTGAAGATTATGTAGTATCCAGTCAGATAAATCTGGCAGAGCGGTCAAAGTTGTTGAGTGGCGCAAACAGGACCCAGGAGGTGAGAGCCGAGCACACGCAGAGGAGCATAGCTACGCCTGGTGTGAGAACCAGTGTATCTCCCCAGGCTCACTTGCAAGGCCAGCACCTGAGCACTCCCGACCAGCTTGTTGATCACTGACACTGACAGCTGGTTTTGTTCTGTGTCTTATGCTTGAAGGTGCTGGGAGATGGCAGCGGGTGTCAGGAGCTGCAGCATCGAGTTAGGGGGAAAGAACGAGCTAGGCTGCTTAGCCACTGCCTGTTGCAGCCTGGTGCTTGTCCCTTTCATCAGACTGGTGGAGACCATGTAAGGAGGTAGACTGAGCAGGCTTGTTTGTTGAGAATTGTAGTTGTTGTCATTTTTGGCACTGCTGGAAGACATCGGTATGTCCCCCCAAGTTGGAGGTGCATGGAAAGTCAAGTCTGCCAGCCAGCAGGATTAGAGCCACTTTCTGAATGCTGCATGGTGCTATCTGCCCAGGGAGGCAAAATATGATTGGAACCCTGTTTTGCTCTTCTTGCTGCCAAAAAAAAGGACAGTAGTAAGTTGTGTGGTGAAATCAAGCTCTTATATCTTGCTTTAACCCACCTTACCTGCCCCTTAGTACTGTGACGAACCCAACCCCTTCCTTGTCTCTACCACCGGCTTGACGAGTCGAGTGGAGAGTGGTGACTCAGGGTGTCAGGGAGGGCGGTTATCTTATGGTGGTTTGGCAGGACCCTAATGCCCACTCCACCTGAGCTCGAAACTGAGATTGAACCTAAACTTGAACCTGAATTTAAATCTTTGGTCCCCTCACAGTGATCGCAGTCACACATTTTAAGAAGATTTCTGACTCCATCTTTATCTCGGCCTCTCTATAATGTCTATAAGTTAGGTTCTTCTAGGAATTTTTAATAATCTCTTCCTTTCCCATGTAAATACATTTTAGTCATGCCTCCTAAAATCTTGAGACCTCGGTGCAAAATGCTTGCCATTATCAAATCCGGCCTCTTAATCTGGATAAATTGAACATCCTAGGTGAGTCTGGCAGATCATGGACTCTGAAGCTTCAGTAGAAACTAATGCAGAAGGTGGAATTGACTGTCTTTCACCACCAGGCCCAGACCAGCAGATAAAAAATCGGGAAAACGAAACTTGATCCATATTGTGTTGTACATTGCTGAATTTTGTTGCCAAGCATTTTAAAGTTAATGTGAGTCCAAAACTCTTGGAAAGCCCATGTACATACCTGGTGGCAGGAGAAAATAGCTTAATTAACTAAATTCATCAAAAACGAAGTCACATCCTATTGCTATCCATGATACTGTCTCAGATTTGGCAAATGAGGATTCACTCGAGAATCTATTTTCACCGTTGTTAAGAACCCCCGCTTCTGACTTCAAATTGGCATATGACTCTGATTAATATCGGGTGTGACTCTTGGTTCTGTAGATTGTGTTGAAAATGACTAGGGGACTATGATAAGAGAAAGGGATAGTTTTCTCAGCGAAGAAATCATTTAAAACCTCCACTCAATCATGTATTGTACAGGCAAGTAGTATCAGTACGAGGAGTAGCAAGATCTCATGGCCTATTTGTAAAGGCAAGAGGAAACTATCTGCTAGTCAAGTGTTGTGTTCACAGGCAAAACAGGCCAAATCTATTGAAAATCTTGTTACTTTAAAAAGAGTCAATGACATACAGGGGAAGTCTGAAAGTCAAATATCTTATCAAAGTAATAGATCTGAGGGAGAGATTCTGAAAGGTCCTTTACTTTAAACCCCAGAAGTTGGGCAATAGAACGTTCTAGCTCTGACCCACAAACCACTCCAAACTGCTACCAGCCTGTAATGTCATCCCTTCATTGAGAGAAATCAGTGGGAAATTAATATTCAATTTCATTAAAAAAACACGAACAGACTTGTCAATGCAAGGTATAGAGTTTTGAGATGGTCCAGATATCCCTGAAGGCAGCTGTATAAAGAAAAGTGCCAGTAATCCGTCCTTTCTGAGTAGTCATGGGCGTTTGTTTGCTACCGAAATTGAACTCCTGCACTGGTCTATGCACTGGATAAAAAAGGGCCGCAAAGACTAGAATGAAAACAATCGCCTATCCAACTAAATCATAACTGTTTGATTTCATAATGACTTACCTGTCAAAGAAACTAGAATGCATGTGTGATTATAGCCTTTTATATCAAACACAGATTATGCTAATTGTGCAAGGAGAATGAGCGGGAAGAGTAACCATCTATAGGTGAATGGCCATCCTGCAGACACTAAAATTCTTGTGTGGGATGTTCATTGGTTTAACGCTTTTTCTAAATCAACTTTATATGAAGTAGTTTCAGGGGAATACCCAATTGTAATGTTACAGGAGGAATTGCTGTGAGAGAGCCCTTCCGTGGATGGGGTTGTTATTATTGCAAATAGTGCTTCTCCTTCAAACTCAGGGTGGGCCTCAGGGGTCCAGTTGACACTTGGGTCAGTTCTTTGGGGAAAAAAAACTTGGAAAAAACGTTTCCCTATTGGAGACAACTTGCAATTGGCTGCTAGCTTGTTCTATTGTTTTATTTTTGTTTTATTTAACAACCAAAGAACAAACAACTTCTTAATATGTTGAAATGTTCATATACCGTCCCATTGCTCATGGTTTGAAGATGAATTGAAAAAACTGTGAGTTTTTCAATTTGCGGTCACACTTTTCGTCTTCATGACTTATCATAGCTGATTACTTTAATTTAAAAATGTCTTTTGTTATTTTGAGGATCTCTTGGAAGACCAAAAGTGTAATTATGAAATTTCCAAAGTGGTGTGCCTGGCTGATAATTGTTCAGGGAGAGCTGATTTGGCGCTATCAATCCATAATCTGATTTATCTTAATCAATGCTTCTCAAGTGACAGCCCTACTGCTGTTGCCGCATTTAGATGCTGTGAATCCCAAAACCCAATTGATTATGTATTAATACCATTAGAGCAGTTTGAAATATTTGGGTCTAAGTGACCATCTAGCCATGGAGATAGCACCAAAGGGCAAATATAGCATCAGCCAGGAGCCAGCGCTAAACTACACACACACACTAACGTATAAACATAGAATAAGGGTCTCAATCACTGATGGGAATCTTCAGGAATTACTTCAGATCAAAATTGACAAAGGCTTGTTAGATGCTAGTGCCAATGGCATTCAGTGCTATAACCTGTTAATACTTGGGGGCCGATTCCGATTTCGGCCGGAAGGGCACCGAACGATGGTCGGAGCCCTTCCGACCGAGCTCGGGAATCGTGCCGGCAGTTCCTTTCCGACCAAGCCATTCCGATGGGCTCGGTCGGAGAGGAATCCGACTCGAGATTTCTGGATGGCTCACGACGGGCTCGGAGAGCCGTCCGCCATCCGGAAATCCTTCAGTACTCCCCGGCCGCCTTTTTCACGACCGAGGGAGTACGATGGCAGTATTTCACTGCCTTTTCGTGCCGGTCTTTCCGGCACAAAAAGGCAGTCGGTAACTGTCTTTGGGGGCCCCCAGTAGGGCCCCCATGGAGTGCGAGAGCCGCCGAATGGCGGCCTGGGGGCACCTATGGTGCCCTCTGTTGATCCCTGCACCCGGTGGCAGGCACCTTGGGGTGCCGGCCACAGGGTGCAGGGATGAACTGCGCCCCTGCTTTTCACATGTGCAGCATGCATTCCGCCCGGAATGCATGCTCCCATTGTGAAGTATGACGATGCGACCGAACAGGGTTCGGTCGCATTGTACTGCAGGGCCGTAACCGACGACAGCAGGTCGGTCGGTTACGGCTCCTGGACGATGTCGGACGGACCTGAGTTTGTCCGACATCGGAATCAGCCCCTTAGAGTTATAATTAGAGTTCCGAAGCTCCTGAAAGAAAATTGCAATTCAAGTCGCATTATTAATTCAAATAAAAAGGGGCTATCGGAATGGGCGGTTTGATCAGGAGTGACAAGACCTTTGGAGGGATTTGAATTAGACCTGGGCAAAATCTTAATTATGCCGGAGTAATTGGAGTAATTTCATGTTGCACTTTTGATATAAAATTACTGAAAATTATGTGATTACGCCTGCTTGCATAATTATGAGCAACTTGGCACAAAGATCCTACTGGAGGAGCACAGAAACAACAAACTCAGCAAGTGTGAGCGGATGCTGGCTGCTGCTGTTAATATTCTGTTCTGTTTATTGCTATTTTGGTAGCACCAAACGCAGCATCTGATCCATTTTGGACATGAGGGTTCACCCTGTGCTAAGAAAATAGCGCTAAATGCTGGGCTATGTTCCTCACATAGTTGTACGTAATCTCACATGACTTTGCTGTCATTCTGTGCACTTATGCTGCAGCAAATTATGTAAATTACGCCCACCTTTAATCTGAATAGATTGCGGATTAAAATGATCAGTGATGGGAATGAAAATTGTAACCAGAAATTTTGAGTCGTCAAAAACAAGTAAGCGCTCTTGGCTGAAAAAGAAAAGTGTTTACTAGTTAAATTAGAATAAAATGCAGGTAGTAATATCTCAGAATAATCAAAAACTTTTCTTGCGCTTGGTAAATAGTGAGGTTATAGTATCACCCTCAGGATTGAAAGGTCAAGTTTCTGAATCGCAATGCATCAATTTTATCACCAAACTATATAAAAAGCCAGCTCTCAAAACCTCTACTGGATGTAGTGTGGCCCACCTGAAGGGTGATCATCTAATGCAATTACAGGAAACCGGGATTATCTCAGATATAATCAGCAAGATAAAGTCCTCACGGCCAGGGGGGCCTGATAGTTTGCTGGCTGTTTCGTTTGAATCTGATCCTCTCTGGTGGGCTGATGTCTGTAGTTCCTTTTAAAAATGGATCACTTGCTTTGGGGAAATTCCTGATTCACAACTGAGAGCAATAACGCTCTGCTGCTACTGTGTGTGAAATACTGTGTGCCTGTCATTTTAAAATCTGCTCTGCTGCTATCGTGTGTGAAATACGGTGTGCTTGCTATTTTAAATTTTATATTGGAAATTGATTTTTGTCATTTTTTAATGTGGGGGAATTGCGGGAATTGAACTTAATAACTCGCGGAACGCTAGTGGTCATTTTGACCTGCCGAGTCTGCCATCTTTACTTCCAGCGCGGTCTAGTCGTCAAGACCTGGCGACTACAAAACGAGACGCTGCGCCCGTCAGCGTCCCGGAGGAGTCCGGAGCCGGAAATGCTGCTGGTTACTCGCCCCTACCTGGGCATCCTGTTGTCTACAGCAAGTCAGAGCTCCTTGATATTGGGGATCAGGCGCAAGTCTGCTGTCATAAAGGTATTACTAGTATGACTGTGACCCCGCTCTTATGCCATGTGTGTAACTGGGTAGCTGACCCTCAGGGCAGCAAATGGAGGGGTGGTAGCGCAATCAAGGTTAGCAAGGGCTCAGTTCCGGATCTGGGTTTACGGGATAATAACCCTCTGAAAATCCTCCTCTTGAATACCCGCTCCATAAAAAACATGAAGCCCAATTGCACGACTTATTACTTGAGTCCGACCCTGAGGTTATGTTTGTAACTGAAACCTGGTTGAATGACGGCTCGAATCCTACGATAGCAGTGGCTATCCCGCCTGGCTATCAGATCATAAGGAAGGATCGGCCTGTAATTAAAAAAAAAATGTAAATCCGTATTTGTAGAGCGCGAACTACTCACCCTTACGGGTCTCAAGGCGCTGGGGGCCGTCGTGGAAATTAAGTGAGCTATTGCCCAGAGTCACATGGTGCTGAGCTGAGCTGCCGCCGGAGCCGGGGATCAAACCGTGAGCCCTGTGCTCCGAAGTCAGCTGCCCTGGCCGCTGCACCACACCTCTCCAGTAGGAAGAGGGGGTGGAGTTGGCATAATTTTTAAAACTTCACTGTCTTGCTCTATTCTTCCTGCGCAGGATACTGCGGATGCTGAAAGCCTCAGTTTCGCGCTCACTGTCTAGGATCATCAATCCATTGCGGGCATCCTGGTTTATAGGCCGCCAGGTCGGGGTGGCAAGATTATTGAATCGCTCACTCAAGCCATCGCTCCTATTTCCATTAAATATAGGCATTGCCTTTTGTTAGGAGATTTTAATATCCATATGGATGATCCCTCTGACTCTGAGGCCATTCGGCTGCTGGAATCTTTAGCAATCTTCGGATTGTCCCCTTATATTCATTTTCCCACCCATGAAAAGGGTCATACGTTAGACCAATTATTCTCCAGCGTTAATATGGAAACTGATGCTCCACAACCATTGGTATGGTCGGATCACTTTCTCTTGAGTTTTAAAATCCCTAGGTTCTTATCCCATGTTCAACCTAGGGATAAGCTCCGTTCCTGCATCTTCAGACCCTTTAATCAGGTTACGCCTGACTGCCTGGAGATAGTTCTGGGTAAGCACCCGATTCCCTTTAGTGGAAACCCAGAAATCGATGCCCTAGCCTAGAGAAGTGGCTTGAAGAACAGGTCGCGGTGTTGGCGCCCCTCACCTCGTAAAGCCACTACTGGCCGCACCTCTGCGCCATGGTTTACAGAGACTCTCAGGAAAAGCAGGAGTGCTTGCAAGCGGTTAGAGAGAGTGTGGCGAACAAAGTTTGACTCTAAGGACAAAGCCATCTATAAGCAAGCTTTGAAAGCTTATTTTAACGATGTGCGCGCTGAAAAGAAAAATTTCTTTACCTTAAAAATAAAAGGGGCTGATAATAAAAGCAAAGAAATGTTTAAAATTGTTAAGGATTTCTCATGCCCCAGTGCTGTGAGCAAGGTATTTACTCCCACCTTCAGTTGGGTTCATCAGATGGCTGGTTTCTTCCATGACAAAATCTATTTGATTCAACAATCATTTGCCCCTATGGGCACAGCCGAAACTGTGGAGACATTGAGTACCCCGCCCTCGGGGGTTAGTTACTCACTTACTCAATTTCCCCCTATTTCCTTAGAAAAGTCCTTGGATATCATGGTAACTCTGAAGTCGGGTTCTCCTTCTGACCCCTGTCCAGCAAAAATCCTGAAGAATATTGCGGAACCTTTAAACTCTGCAGTTAATTCAGTTCTTAACTCGTCGCTTGGACAGGGAATGGTACCTAGTTGCTGGAAAAGGGCTAAAATCATCCCCCTCCTGAAGAAGCCTACAGCGGACCCTGCGGTCACATCCAATTATAGGCCCATTTCCCTGCTGCCCTTCTTTTCAAAGGTTCTAGAGAAGTACATTAACTCCGTCCTAACAGACTATATAGAAGGACACCATGTGCTCCATGACAGTCAATCTGGCTTTAGAACCACTCTAAGCACAGAAACAGCCCTATTGGAGGTCTCAGAAACCATTAAAACTCAGATGGACAAGGGGGGCAGTGCTGTGTTGATACTGCTGGATTTATCCGCAGCCTTTGACACCGTGCCCCATGACCAGCTCTTGCGCAGGTTAGCGGAGTGTGGTGTTGGGGGCATGGTGTACAATTGGTTTGCTTCCTTCCTTACTGAGAGGCAGCAGGAAATTTGGTCCCCGCCCTTACAGCGGCCATGCCCCCAATGCAAGTGGGGGTCCCGCAGGGCTCTATTTTGAGCCCCACACTTTTTAATATTTATATGGCCCCACTTGCATGTCTGGCAGGAATTGCACGGAGCAAAGATTATTTCCTACGCCGACGATACCCAACTCCTGTTCACTTGTGACAAAGGTGCGAGTTTTCGTGGAATGGAGATAAATAAATGTTTAACGGAGGTCTTTTCGTGGATGCGACTCAACCAACTCAAGTGTAATCCAGAAAAATCCGAAATCATCTTTTCGGCTGCCCCCTTGTGCTGACTGGAATTTATGGTGGCCCCGTGACATGTCCCCTCCTGCGACCCCAGTCAGCACGGTTAAAAACTTGGGAGTCAAGTTGGATACTAGTCTAACGATGAAGTCCCAAATTCAAGCTGTCGCTGGTACTTGCTTCGGCTTGATAAGAATGGTAAAAAACTTTCTTCCCTCCTCCCGGTGGAATCCCGTTAGATCGTAGTGCAAGCCTTAATTACATCAAGGCTGGACTACGTAAATATCCTGTATCTGGGGCTGCCAGAGTATTTGCTCAATCGGCTGCAGGTTGTCCAGAACGCTGCAGCCAGAGCTATTCTTATGGTACACCCCAGAACTCGCATGTCGTCCCACCTGAAGGCGCTGCACTGGCTCCCGGTGAGAAAGAGGGTCCAGTTTAAGGCCCTAGTGCTCGCTTATCGTGCCTTCCATGATACGGGTGCGGTTTACCTGAGAAATAGGATCCGACGCTATCAGCCTCAACGGGTCCTAAGATCCTCTAGACAATCCCTCATGGTGATTCCCAAGATCACGAGATCTCGGATAGGAGGACGGTTATTTCAGGTACAGGCTGCCTCGTCTGTGGAACGAATTGCCCTTTACCTTAGACTGACACAGGACCTGCAGTCTTTTAGGAAACAACTTAAAACGTGGCTGTTCCAACAATAAACACTATGGTGCCGGGGCGGGACTCTTTCTGTTTCAGTTGTTGAGATTAGCGCCGGGACACTCTCTGTGAGTATCCGTGCGCTTTATAAATACCCAATTTCATTTCATTTCATTTCATAATAAATCCCATTCATAAGAAGGGTCCTTGTGATAATACAGCAAATTAATATCCTTGTTGGATATAACGTCTAAGATCTTCATAAAATCCCGGCTGAAATCTCTTGAGGCTTGGTGTTTTTGGATCAATACTGTACCTAAATAGCGTGGGGGCTTCAGGCAAAATTATTCTAATATTGACCATTGCTTTGTACTTTAGGGTGCTGCATGTAGGGCCACAACAACAATAGGTAAACTCTACAGCTGTTTTGTGGACTTCCAGGCGTCTTTGACCCGGTGGACCAAGAAATTAACAAGACTGAACATCCCTCATGCCCTATTGTTCATGACATAGCAACTGCATGTTAATAATTTGGTCCATGCAGAGCTGAATGCCTCTGGCATCTATCTGATAAAATTCCTTTTGAAAATGGTCTATGGCAAGGGTGCGTGATAGCCCCCTGATGGTCAGTCTTTTAATTCCTTACATCCTGGCGGCATTGACAAATGCACATTTTTCCCCTCCCAAAATAGGGAGAAATCATATGCTTTGCCATATGTACACAGACGATTCAGTCATATTGGACTATATGCCAATAGGTCTGCAATGCAAACTTCAAGCCTTATGCTCCTATTGAAAATCTAATAGACTTGCTGTAAATGTGGATAAGATTAAGACCCTGACCTTTTCCAAGCATCCAAAGAAATTCACCTGGAAATTAAAAATCCTCCACTGGAACAGGTTAGTGTCTATAAGTATTTAGGCCTTGCCTTTTCCAGTAACTTAAAATGGGATAAACATATGGCATATCATATGTTAGAACCACACCTTTTGCTTCTGTAAATGCCTTGAAAAAGTTTAATTCTCATTTTGGGGGCCATTCTATTGTATCCCTTAAAAAGCTGTAAGAGGAAAATTGATTCATCAGGCTGTACATGGTGCAGAATTAATTGCTATGGATCTTCACGTGGAATGGGAATCTCAGAAAAGTCTCTGTTTGAAGAATCTCCTGTATCTTCCAAAAAACTCTGTGATCCATGTAATAAGGCATGAGCTAGGCCTAGATCTGTGAAACCCCTTAGCCCAATCTCAAGTCTTAAGGTTATATTCAGGATAAAACGATGTAGTAGAAAAGGAAAACTATCATTTTTGATGCTGCAGGATACATTGGCACGGTCAGATAAACTTTGTCTTCTCATTGCGCGACTTTGACAATAAATGTGGCTTTCCACTTTAATAACTATTTGATAGCCATCTTAGTTTTCTGACCATTATAGGTGCAGGACTATCATGACAATCTGTTCCCCATCCTACGATTTGTGTTTCTCCTTTAATCTGTTATGGTGGAAGTCACCCCCTATGAGCCTCACCGTATGAGTGAGTCAGACCTTTAGGACTCATTAACTTCCTGGACTGCTTCATTTTATTCTATTTTGTATTTCTTACGGAGTCTTCTCTTAATTTCTACTCACAGCAATAATATCCTTACATTGTTTATGATTGTTATAGCTGGCATTTCCGGCATACAGGCTATCATACCACTTCTCTTGAATGGTTCTATGTAAAACTTTCCCTAATTCCAGATTTATCTGATTGGATACTATATATTCTTCACACACTTTTTTGCTTTTACATATAAATGTGAGTATTTACAATACTGGACAACAATTCACACCACACTTTATTGTCATATTTGAATGAAGCTTGCCATTCCTACTTATACCATATCCCATATCTCTCCCATAGTTGAATATTCACACACAATGCTTCAATATTGTTTTCTACCATTAAAGTAATCATTAGGTAGCTATTTTGCTATAATGTGACCTATTTCTTTCCTGCGCTAATACCTGACTCTCTCTCACTCTGTGGTATGATGTCTCTCACTCTGGGCTTCCTATCCTTCCATGTGTAATATCACTTATAAATAATTTTGGAACATCTTTTGTCACAATTCCGGCTTTCTTCTCAGATTGGGATTCTCAAAATCAGAGCTATATTTCTATATACTATTTGGCACCATAAACAAGACTATTCAGCTCTATTCTTGGAACACTTTCTGGTCTTTGCTTTGGAACACCTTCGCATTATTTGGTCTTTTGATTACATGTGTTTTAAAACCCAACAAATTCTTGAAATTTCTTTTATTCCTTCTTTCATGTATCATATCTTCACAGCCCTGAGAAATTCCTTTGTGACAAAACACGTGTCAGCTGTAGAAGGTGTCATCTGTTTGGCTTGATTGAACAAGCATCAGAACATACTTACTTCACATCATTGTCTTTCATATGACTAAACACATATGTGTTTTTTTTATCTTACCAGTATAACAAAATTGAATGTTCTAACAACATCAGCTGTGATTACTTAACTTTTGTTTGAATTAATAAATTTATCAAATTGTATAATTAGCTGACATGCTTTTGTAAGTCATCAAAAACTAATGCTGTACTTATTTTCACTGCTTGGTGTTCCCTGACAATTTTTGTTTATGTTAAGAGTGATGCTTTTCTCCATCACTCTAGATGCACTTTTTTGTTGCAGAGTGCAGTCCTGTGTAGCACTTTGTTAAGATCTTTTGGAACTTGGAGGTGCCCATGTGAACATAGTGGTATCAGTTGGAAAGGTAGGAGGAGAACCAATAAAGGACATTTCCGGTGAATCCAATTCAGTACTCCAGGGTGCGTATCAGAGTGGGATGGTTGACTGTATCGAAGGCAGCTGAAAGATGCAGCACTATCAGGGGCACTACCTTCCACTGTGGTCAGTAGGGCATCGTCTACAATGTGTAAAATAACAGTCTATATACTGCAGCGTGATCTGAAACCAGACTGGTAGTCGTGCAGGAGTTGGTTAGCATTGCTGTGATCTTGGAACCAAACATGGGAGGTCCTTACCATGACGGGCGGACAAAGTCCGCCCGCCACCGTAACGGAATGCGGGACCGTCCGCAAGGGGTGCGGCGGTCGCGCACCTGACATTAGGATGCCACCGCCACGGTGGCGGTGGGACACACTATTCCCAGCATTGTGGCGGGCGGTGCTCACCGCACCGCCCGCCACAATGCTGTGAATGCACGTCGTGCATTTGCATGCACAACGTGACAGGCACCGCGAGGTGCCTGCCACCTTGTGCATACAAATGCAGGGGGGTACCACAGGTACCCCCCCATGTGCACCCTCCACCCCCTCAACATCCAGGGGGCCCACAACGGGCCCCCAAATGCAAAGACCGTATGCCTTTTCATGGCGGCAGCGCCGCCATGGAAAGACAGATCTCCGCTGGCATCATAATATGGATGGCGGTGTCTTGGAGACACCGCCACCATATTATCCTTGTTTTCCGCCGGTCGACTCGTCGACTGGCGGAAAAGCGGCGGACGGTCTTTCCGTCTGTCGCGGACCCCCCAGCCATCATAATATGGCGGGGGGTCTTTGCTGTGTGGATGGCGGGCGGATCGCCCCCGCCAGGCTGGCGGTGACTACCGCTGGCCCGGCGGGGGCGATCCGCCCGCCATCATAATGACCCCCATAGATTGCTTTTTCAATAATCTTGCCTATCAACGGTAGGTGAATATTGAGTCAGTAGTTGCTGAGGTCAGCAATGTCTAGGGTAGACTTCTTTAGGAATGAGAGGATCCGGCCTATCTTGGGTGCTTCTGGGAAGTTTCATTGAGTGAGGGAGCACTGAAAATGATGAGCAGGAGTGAAAGATCATCCCCAGACAGAGCTTTGTTGTAAGACAAGGATAAGCCATATCTTCATTAGGAGTGGCTTTGAAGGAGTTGAGTGTGTTGTTAAGATATTTAGATACAGCGCTTTGAAGGATGACCATTGAGACTCTACAAGAAAGGGTGGGCCTAAGAAATAAAGCAGGCTTGCTGTTGTCAATGTGCTGTTGGATTGTCTGCATTTTTTCACTGAAGAAGAGTTTGATGGCATTGCATTTATCAGTGGAGTGAGGAAAAGGTAGGTTTGAATGGGGGTTGATACAGTGCTTTATTGTTGTGAATAGCATTCTGCTTCTGTTGGTGGCTTCACTGATGGTGTTGGTATAGTACTTCATTTTAGCTAACCTGATGAGCTGTTTGTGTTTTACGCGGAGGGATTTTAGCATCATGTGGTGGGTTAGTAGTTCTGTTTTTCTTCGATTTTCTTCCCTGTCTGCAAATGGATCATTTGTTGTTAGGAAGGGTTTTAGAGTCTTTGGCTTGCACTTGCATGTTTTAATTGGAGTGTGGATGTTCACGTAGTTTTCCAAAAAGTGTTGAAGTTGTTTAGAAGTTTGTTGACATCCCTCGTGGAGAAGATAGGGTGCTAGTTGAGTTTAAGCATTAGGTAGTCTATGGAGAAGACTTTGAAGGATTTTAAGGTTTGGGCTTCTCGTTTGGGTTGACCTAATTTATTGGTAGGATCCTAAGCAGAGAGATAGGGAGTGTTCAGTCCAGGGGTATGGGTGGTTTGCATTGGATTGTTGCTGATATTGAGAAGACAAGGTCAAGGGTGTGGCCTTTGTTGTGTGCAGTACCAAGTTGAGTGTATTGATGAGGTTGAGGATGGTGTCTCTTTTTTTATGAGATTATGTTGTCTGGAAGGTTGAGGTGACCCAAGACGGTGATGTGAGCATGTCGGATGGCATGGTGTTGAAAACTGATAATTCATCAACAAAGTACTTGTTCTGACGGAGAGGCTTCTAGATTAAATGGAAGGTGGTGGCCTGTGATGCAGAGAGTGGAAAATGACATGTCAGCAGCTCCATGGAGTTGAGTGTCACTTTCTTGCCTAGGATATAGGATCAGGAGGACTCCTTCCTTATGTGTGCGGTCCAGAGGATGGATGCTGTAGCCTGTGTGAACGAGAACGTTCGGGATGTGCAATGATTAGAGAATGAATCATGTTTATGAGATGAAGAGCATGTCAAGCTTGTGAGAGGTGACGAAGTCTGTGATGTCTAGTGCATAGAGCACTGCAGAGCAAACGTTGATGAGCATGAGTTGGAATGTATGTTCTGTAGTTCAAGGTGAGTGGTAGTTAGTGGGATGTGAATGAGGTTGGCTCTATGAGTGGTGTGATTGCTATGTAAGTGCTTGAGTTGTCTGCTACTCAGTGTGATTGTGGGGAGTGGCAGTATTTTGGCATTCCGTTTAAGTACTTACTGTGTGACACACAGGGCAGGCCCACATGCTGTGCTGTGCAGATAGGGGATGTGAATCAGTTTCAGATCCTCCCTTTGTGCCCTTTTTCAGTGCCTCTCATAGGCTATTAGGATCTTGCAGCTCGTGGTACCTTGCTGGTCTGCTTCAGAGAGATGATCCATTTTTTATGTGTAAAGAGAGGTATGGGCATGAGGTATGCAGCTCATGGGGCATTGAAATGCAAGCCACCATTTACAACATTCACATACAGCATACATGGCTGGGACCGGCTTGTGGGGGATGCTATATGTAAATTTTGACATGGTGCAAGCATCTCTGAGCTGTGGATCAATGCAAGTTGTGTGACATGGAGGATCTCTGTCACTCAAATATTTTACGGAAAATTTTCAAATTGTCTGCAGGCCTAGTTCCACTGAACCCAGTCCCTTTAGCAGGCTTTATGAACACCCTCATCTCGACAAAGTCACCCTCAGCCTCCCTAATTTCTCCCAGGCTGAGTACCACCTTAGAGCAGACAGGCTCTTCCCAGCTCTATATAGGTCTATACAGCTCAGGATTCTACAAGCAAGTTCCTCCAGCAGACAGGCACTTCTCAGATCAGGAAACCTGTACTTCCAGTTCTAGAACAGTGTTGGAAGCAAACATTCAGGATAGAGCTGAAAAAATCTCTCCTCAAAGTCTCTATCAGGACTTCTTAAGTTAAAGCCAAGAAGTACTTTCTTTTTTATTCCCAAGCAGTTTCTGCATTCACAGTGGCAAAACGAGGTTGTTTTCTATATTAAAATGTTCCTAAACCATTCCAAATAGAAACTCTCAACATTGTCACACCCATATTTTCAGCACAGTGATGCATCTCTAGTTTGTGCACGTTGCCTTGTCGCATCAAATGCTTCAAAGAGTTCCAAGTACCTAAAAAGAAATGTGGGGAAACCTTCTCTCAGCTGTTTCTCTGACTTCACCCATATGCTTTCCAGTTCAGCCCCCTGACCTACACAGAAGTGCTACTCCCCCAGGCGACACTTATCCGAGCCTTCCATAGCAAACGTATCCTTGGACTTGTGATGTTTGCCAACATAGTCACACTCAAATGTAACTAACAAAGTCCCTCACAAACATGCCTCTGCCAGGCCAGGAGCATCCCTCGTACCCGTCCGGTGCTTTGGGTAAAAGTCCTTTGAAGTGGTAACTTGAGAGCAGAGTAATTGGAGCAGAATGTTAATCGTATCCAGTGCTATAGTTGTAAAAAATAATAAGAACCAGGACTCTCCTCAGGAGGCCACCACAGCTTACATCACCCACTGCCACCATCAGCATTGCCAATGACAGTACTCACACTACTAACCATCACACTGCTACAATCGTGACAATTCAGACTGTTCAAGGCCCCCAAAGCAATAGGAATGGCTAGGCGGAAGGTATTAGTTGTTTTACATGCATATTGAAATAATAATCAACTGTTGTTCTGCTCATCTTTAAATTACACAAACAGCGCTACCTTGTGGCAGCTGTCATAAGTGCCAGTGTTGACAAGTAAGTGCTGGTGCCGAGCACCGGAAACCGCCGGCTCAAATTAAGCACTGACTTATCTCATAGTGGCTATCCATGTACCCGGCAATTGAAATCAACTTTACCAATTTATTTTTCACACTGCATACCCTAAATGTTGCAAATGCATTTTTAATTACATTTTACATTAAGTAATTACCAATTAAATGTGACATTACATTTTACTTAGCAGCGAATGTGTTCTTGTAGCATCGGTTGCTGGAAGAATCAGTGGTTAATTTGTAAAAAAGTGCCGGGGCTCTCGTCAGGAGGCAGCTTGCACCAGCCCATTTATCCTGCTAGCGCTGCCTAAAACATAACCAACCACTAACCATAAAAGTGGAGAGAGGGAGTGGCATAATGGCCAGAGCTGCAGTCTTCCAAGCTGGGGGCGTCAGTTCAACATTCTGTGATTCTGGGCAAATGACTTAATCTCCCCGTAAATTAATGTGTTCTTAACTGGTGCTCATGAAAAGCAATGGTGTTGATAATTAAGTGCCGGTGCTGAGCACCGGAAACCACCGGCTTAAATTAAGCACTGGAAAGAATACATAATCTAAGCTACATCATACTCTTAAAATTGAGTCAATCTGAGTGTCACTACTGCTTTCCATACTTGCACTCTGGGCAAAAGGGCATGGAAATTGTACACAGACAGACAAATGCCTTAAACAGTGGCAGTCACTGCAAATTAGAAAATAAGAAGCATATTCCTTTAACTAGACCTCATATGGTTAGACTAATCAGTAGGCTGCTCGTGCTCGCCTCTCTGGAAGTCGTGCAGACGGAAAACCTGCCAGTTTGATGGCGGAGTCTTGGTCCACCCTCAACCAGCAAAAGAATACTTTGCTCATTTCCACGGATTAAAAACGTATAATGTCAAAATACCACCAGCACACACATTTTAAAAGCCAGTTTTATTAGTTGTTACTATCCTCAAACACCAGCACCCTGGAAAATACGTACTTTTATGAAACAGAACTATATCCTGCCTAGGGGGACAATGTCACACTTGATGAAAGCATCCAAAACTTCATTAATCCATCCGAATGAATCATTTCAAATTAAGCTGCTTAATTTTGAATATGTTAGGACACCCTGGCAGCGGCAGCTTTACAGACGTACTTGAAATGTTACAAAATGAAATCGAGCAAGAACAATTAGTCGCTGCGGATTTCCATAACACGAGGAACAAAGCAGCAAACAACGCCAAGAACGCCAGCATCATTAGGAGAAAGAATCATTAGAAACCAAGCATGACAAACCATTCCTGAGGAGGGAAATGCTGTGCTTGAATGTGCGGCTGCTGAAGAGGCCTTCAGTTCATCTCACGGTAATACTGCTATGCGGGAACGTTTAGGTGAGAGCCAGCAAGTTATTATATATTTAGTACAACGAGATCAAAAATAATATACCTGCGCCAGCAATGCTCATCTACTAATGACTGGACAAACTGCACAGGTAATTGTTTCCTCTTTTAAGTTATTACAGCTTTTATGCAAATATGAGCCGGACTTGCACTTTCAGATCTAGTATCTGCTCCAACTAGAATTGCTGCAAATAACATAGAAGGCACAAGTTTGCATTGCCTGCTAATTTTGCAAGCAAATTATGTTACTAAAAATGTAACTAAGGTAGTCAGTTATCAAGTAAGTAACGTTGTAAACAAAAATAATAATACTCATAATTGATGAGGTAAGCATGGTATCAAACTTAATGCTGGCATTCAAACGTTTAAGAATTTAATTATTATTTAATTTTCGCAGTTTTATTCAGCGCAAACCAGACCCCACTGGCAGGGGCGTAACACAGGCCCCCCGCAGTGCGGGGGGCCCAACCTCCAGGGGGCCCCCTCAGCACCGCACTTCGGCCGGAGAGCTCCAGATTGAGTCCGGAGGGGGCCCCTCCACATTCCCTGCAGGGGGGCCCCCTCAAGTTTCGTTACAGCACTGCCCACTGGATATCACAGTGCTTTACATAAGTGATAACAAAACAATGATAACAAAACCAACTGAATGTGCATAATAAAGCCACAACAGACCGTAGTACTCGAGGTGCAAGTATGCTAAAAACAGGACTATTAACACTCTATCCACGAACATCAGAGATAGGAAAATAGTTTCCATAAAAGGGATGACAGGGGCAAATTCTCACAACTTAATGGGCAAGCGTTTCTTATGTTGATATATGCTGTTGGAAGAGAAGGTGTTTTAGATCATTTTTCGAAGAACCCCTGTGAGAGGTTGGTCCTTATAGGAGGTTAGATTGCATGCCAAACTTTGAATACATTTCTGGAGAATGCTTGCTTCATGGATCTGTTGTGTTTTTTAAGGTTGCAGTTTCCAGTCTCAGAAGGTCTGTACTTCAGCGAGATTTGAAGCCTCCTGTGATAAATAGTTTGTGTATCAGATATTTAGTTAAGCCCTTGTGCAAAGCCTTCTGAATGGGGTCAGACTGGGAACCCAAAGCAACCCTGACAAATTTTGGCAGTCCAGCCATGTATGGTGCATAGCAAGCGCAGCGAGGGAGCCTGACCACTACAAATGGGGCTTTTGGGAGGTTCTTCCCCCATGAAAATTCGGGAAAAATGGTGCATTCTACGACACATTTGTCATTATGTATTCAATTGTATTATCTTTTAAAGTATAGGTCATGATGAACTTACTGTGTGCCAGGATACAACAATGTTTGTTGGGGATATTCAATGATTCCCTCAATATCACCCTACAACAGTGCCTCTCATCTCTCAATAGCCCCTCTCTCACATGTATTTTGTTTGTTTTATAGCACATCTCATACCAGTGGAGGTGTTTGAGCACTTTACTTCATACACACATACAGAGACAATGAATCATACATGTGCGAATCAGTGTATAGAAGATGTTACATGAGGCAAAGGGGACTACAAGATATAGGATTCACATGTCATCCATACTGGAAGGCACTTTTTAACCCGTTAAGTGCGACCGTCGGCCAACGGCCGTCGCGAGCACTACCTCCCTGGTGCTGCGCACGACCGTTGGCCGACGGAGCCCCGCCCACCCTTTAGAACGCCCGCACCGCAGCGGAATGTTCGCCGCGGTAAACGGGTTAAGAGTGCTTGGTCTGGAGAAGGACAAACTCAGGATTCAGAACATAAGACCATGGTTTGGGTTGACTTTAATAATAAGAATTTATTTCTACCCAAACAAACCTTTTTTAGCAACATCAGGATAATGAAAGACTGGGAAAAACATAAATTTCTAACTTGTACCATGCAGCTTGCATGCAGCTCTTTGATGGTAGTTCATAGCTCACTGTGCTAGATTACAATTGTATCTTACGAACTGCACAGTAACAAAAGAATTTCTGAGACAAAAGCAGCAACCCACTGAGCTATGCACATAAAATATTGTTCTTTGATGTACATGGTACACGTTCTTTGCAGCAGGCATATTAACCTTCTGCACTACCATAGATAAGTCAAAACAGCCACTAAACAAAACTCCCATCTCCCTCCAGCAGATACATTAATTACCAGAGTTAACCTTACACATTTATTGTTGCCCAAAAACTGCTGAATATCTAAACTGCTCCACTGCTACAAAATCGGCACTGTACAAACCCCCCCCCCCCCACCGTTCCAACCTCCTGGTTAAACGCCCCATGCCCTCTACAGCCAGCCCAGTCTTGCTTCTGAATAATGTTTGCTGAATCGTATGTTCTTGTGGTCTCGATGGAGCCAGTTCATTGTATTCAAAATATGACTGATATGCTTAGATCATCTTGCACCGATGACCAAGCACTCTGCCGAGTTGAGGGCTTCCTTCAAAGGGGCTCCAAATGGGTAGGAGTGAGATGCCATAGTCTAATTTAAAGAGGACCAGACAATGAGCTACAATTTTGAAGATGTTTGCAGGAATTATAGGTTTCATCCATCATATCTCTATCGAGTCTGATTTGAAGTTGAGCATCTTAGCTACCGTTTTAATGTGGGTGTGTAGGTTGAGGTTTTTATCAAATGTAAAGCACAAGCATTTTACATGCTTACAATGGATAATTTGAAGTCAAGTAGGATTGAGGATTCTAACCAGGATTTTACTGAAAAGGTGCAGTGTGGTGCAGGGAGAAAAAGGAACTCTTTGAGTGTTCAGTTTGAGGTGATGTAGTGCCATTCAGGACTGAAGATCAGTAAGAGTTTTTGACAGGTTCGCTAAATCCTCCGGAGAATAGACTTTCTGATGCATATATGTTGCTTGCATAGAGGTGAAAAGATTTTGTTTAATTTCTGTTTTGTCAAAGGGAGTATAGGGGTTTCATTTACAAACTGAATAACATAGGGCAGAGGATGGGGCCTTGTGGTACTCCTTGACGCGAAGGCGAGTGGCTGGTGAGAGAGTTAGTATTACCTGTTGTGAGTGAGTTGTGAGACAGAATTTGAACCATCGCACAACCGTGCCTTTGATTCCCATCCAATCATCTAGAATTCTTAAAAAGAAGGAGAAAATGATGGTATCAAATGCTAAGGAGCTGTCCAAGAGTATAAGAAGAAAGTATTCCCCATTGTTATGTTATGTTATGTTATTGAGTTTTATAATGCGCGCAGCTACTCCTGGGAGTGTCCCGGCGCGAGCCTGTGAGGTGCAGGTAGAGGAAGTGATTAAAACAGAAAAGTTTTGAGCTGTTTCTTAAACTGCCCCAGATCCCGGATGCTACGCAGAGAAAAGGGCAGAGAATTCCAGGCCGTGGCTGCCCTAACGGCCAGGGACCTGTCCCCCCCATTCTTTGTAGACGCACACAGAGGATCTGTGCAAGCAGCTGAGATGCCGACCTCAAGTGTCTGGCAGGTGTGTAAAAAGCAAAACGCTTCCTGAGGTATTCAGGCCCACCAGCATGCAGAGCACGATGCGATATGACCAAGGCTTTGAACTTAACACGTTTCGCGACAGGTAGCCAGTGCAGCATTCGCAGATGTTGCTTGACGCTCTTTCTAATGGGAATGTTGAACACAAGCCTAGCTGCCGCATTCTGGACCACCTGCAGTTTTCTGAGAGTATAATCAGGAAGGCCCATATACAAACCATTGGCATAGTCGACGCGAGAAAGGATCAGTGCCCGGGTCACTGTTTCCTTCGCTGTCCTCGGAAGCAGTGGAAGGAATTTCTTAAGGGACTTTAGTACCTCTCTTAGACCCAAGACCTACTGGCCTTCAGAAGACTCCTCAAGACCTGGCTCTTCGATCAGTAGCAGCACCACCCCCCTCTTCCCCCAGCGCCTTGAGACCCTCGCGGGTATGTAGTGCGCTTTATAAGTGACATGATTGATTGATTGAGTACCCCAAAGCAGCTCCCGGCCAATTTTTTAATTTGGGTCGAGAAGGACAACTGCTCATCGAACCAAACTCCCGGATTTTTTACTGGAAGGCCAGAGGATGATGGTATAGGATAGTCAGGCGGCCAGAGAAATTCTCTGAACCGGGGGGGAACTTTCCGTAGAGAAGGATTTCTGACTTATCCTCATTACATTTGCGCTGAGCAGCACAAAGCCATTGAAAAGCAGCTGTCAAACACTCTTTCGCCTTCACAGTAGAGAACTCCGATTTACCCCAGGTGAACAAAAGTTGAGTATCATCGGCGTAAGCAACGATCTTGGCACCCTGCTCTTCCACCAACTGGACCAGAGGGGTGACGTAGATATTAAAGAGCAGGGGGCTCAGAGAGGACCCCTGCGGCACTCCAGTGGTCACAGATTGAGGCGGGGACGAGAAAGGCGGGAGCCAGACCTGTTGCGAGCGTCCCTCCAGGAAGGATTCCAGCCACCTCCAAGCCAGCCCAGAGATACCTATGTCTGCCAGCCGGGCCAGAAGCAGGGAATGGGGAACAGTATCAAATGCCGCCGACAGGTCCAGCATTACGAGGGCCGCACTTCCACCCGAGTCCAAAAAGTCTTGATTAGCCTCAGAGATTTGGACTAAGGCGGACTCAGTGCTGTAGGCAGCTCTAAAACCAGATTGCGCCGGATGGAGTAGGCTAGCATCTTCCACAAAATCAGTGAGCTGTTTGTTAACTGCCTTTTCACAGATTTTTGCCACACAGGGGAGCAAGGAAATAGGGCGATAATTCCCTGGATCCCCAGGGTCCAGCGATGGTTTTTTTAGCAGCGGGAGGATCTTCGCCTGTTTCCACTCCGCCGGGACAACTGCCTCTTGGAGGGAAAGATTGACGAGTGTATTAACCTTGAGGTTGACCGAATCTGCGACAGAGGCCAGGAGCCTAGCCGCGCACGGGTCCGATGGCTACCCGGATTTCATGGACTTCAGGATTTTCAGGGATTCTGACAAGTCGATGAGGGAGAAAACTTTCAACATAGAGGCTGGAGCTAATACCTCAGCAGAGGGTGCAGCGTCCAGCCTAAGCGAGCTTTGGCTTGCGAATGTTGCCTGGATGGCCCGAATCTTATTGATGAAAAAATTAGAAAGCTTTTCGCACCAAGCAACTGAAGTAGGGAGTTTAGTGGTCTCTGCCTTCGGGGCCATGAAGCTCTGCACAATGGAAAAGATTTCCCTTGAATTATTGCTGGCTGACTCAATCCGCTCAGCATAATATAGGCCTTTGGCCTCTCTAATGGCCGTATAGTATCTTTTCTGGGCTTCCCTACGTGTCTTCTTAGCCCCTGGACAGTAGTCCTTACGCCAGCAGCGTTCCAGCTTTTTACAGTGTTGCTTAAGTATTTTCAAGTCTGCTGAGAACCAGGGTTTAGAGGGGGAATCCCTGCGACGGATGCAACGCGAGGGTGGGGAGAGACTATCCACTGCCCGCAAGATCCAATCAGTGAAGCAGGCCAGGGCCCCTCTCAGATCGGGGGGGAGGGCGGGTCTTGAGTCTTTCAAGACGAGGCCAAAGGCCACTGGATCCATTTTAGAGGTGGCAGGGCTAGGTCTAGACTGGTGATCTGTGGAGCTTCCTTCCACAGCCCACGTAAAACAGGATAAACAATGGTCCAACCAGGGGACCGGAAGCGGGTCCTCGATAGTGACAGGAAAACTGGAGCAAATGGGGTCTAGGATATGGCCGCCACTATGGGTGGGTAAACTAACCCACTGGGTGAGCTGTGCCAAATTCAAAGAGTCCAAGAGGTCATCAGTGTTCCCTAAATCCGTCTGGTCCAGATGGATGTTAAGATCCCCCAGGAAGAGATATTGCGAAAAACGCAAAGCACGGGGGACAATCACATCTTCTAATCCACTAAGAAAGGACCCAGCAGAACCAGGGGGCCTGTAAACTAGGGTCCCTCCCAACGTGGATTGAGCCGAGAGAACAATAGTGAAATCCAGAAATTCACCCTCCCCAGTATTATGTTCTCCCCCCGAATGAACTCCCAGGTATCCCTGTACACAATGGCAACACCACCCCCTCTGCCATTATGGCGGTCAGTGCGGGAGATTTTAAATCCCTCTGGGATGGCCATCTGTACTATTGGATTGGAGGATGCATTCAACCAGGTCTCGGTAATGAACAAAAGGTCAAAGTGATTATCCAAGATAAGGTCGAATATGTCCTGGTGATGTTTCACCAGCGAGCGGCTGTTTATCAACCCAGCTCTAATGGTAGGCCCCAATTTAGCAGCAGAGGGAGCGCCAATCGATTGCCCAACATCCACCAGGTCTGAGCCAAGGTGGAACTTGCACCCTTGACAAACTCTCAGCTGATGAAGGCACACCTCCCATCTAGTATCTGGTTTGCACGGGCAAGGCCTAAGCAACAGCAGCTCGTTACGGCTGTAACATACCGGGGCCTCATGTGGAGAAATGAGAGGGGCAGCATGCCTGGCGCCGGCCGCTTCCGGGACGCTGACGGGCACAGACGGGCTTGCCTTAGGCGCGCCTTCGGCGTGCTAGCGGCGCATCCGCGCAGCACGCATATTTATGCGCCTGCAGCCCGAACAACTAGAGCGCGCACTTCAAAAATGGCGCCTCTAGGTGTCCGGAAGCGCTAACGATACTGACCCCCACACACAGTATCGGGGCAGGACCGGCAGAGAATGAGGTAAGGGGAGCACGTATAACACACAAGAATACACAATTTTTTAAATCCGTAGAAAGTTATTTGATTTAAAAACGGCAGTAAAACAACTGCTAAGATTCAATCACGGAGTCATTATATCAGATTCATAAAAAAATTGTTTTAAAGCAGCAGTGCGAGCAAGGTGCAATGTGCAAAACAGCAAAAAGATCGTAAATCACGGAGCAAACCTCTAAGGCTGCTTCGCCCGCGCAGCGCGCATATTTATGCGCCTGCAGCCCGAACAACTAGAGCTCGCACTTCAAAAATGGCGCCTCTAGGTGTCCGGAAGCGCTAACGATACTGACCCCCACACACAGTATCGGGGCAGGACCGGCAGAGAATGAGGTAAGGGGAGCACGTATAACACACCAGAATACACAATTTTTAAAATCCGTAAAAAGTTATTTGATTTAAAAACAGCAGTAAAACAACTGTTAAGATTCAATCACGGAGTCATTATATCAGATTCATTAAAAAATAGTTTTAAAGCAGCAGTGCGAGCAAGGTGCAATGTGCAAAACAGCAAAAAGATTGTAAATCACGGAGCAAACCTCTAAGGTTGCTTCGCCCGCGCAGCGCGCATATTTATGCGCCTGCAGCCCGAACAACTAGAGCGCGCACTTAAAAAATGGCGCTTCTAGGTGTCAGGAAGCGCTAACGATACTGACCCCCACACACAGTATCAGGGCAGCACCGGCAGAGAATGAGGTAAGGGGAGCACGTATAACACACAAGAATACACAATTTTTAAAATCCGTAAAAAGTTATTTGATTTAAAAATGGCAGTAAAACAACTGATAAGATTCATTCACGGAGTCATTATATCAGAATCATTAAAAAATAGTTTTAAAGCAGCAGTGCGAGCAAGGTGCAATGTGCAAAACAGCAAAAAGATCGTAAATCACGGAGCAAACCTCTAAGGTCCATAATATGTGGAGCACCAACCACTACTTGTAGCATTCCTGTCTCAGTGCTGCTGCCAGTTGTAATACCAGGCTGGTGGTCCTCAACGAGGTTGTTTACCTTCATGTATTTCTTTAACTGTCTTGCACCACAACTTTCTAGCTCTTGTATTGGAAGGGAAGGTTGGTAACCAGGCAGAGGTTGTTGAGGCTGGTGGGATCAGTGCCCTGGCTTCTCAAAACGAGGGGTGACATGGCCATTTTTGCGACAGTCCAGCACTGCACTGTGGCTGAGGGAGGAGCTGATTACACAGGTGAAGTAGAGAATGAGTGATGAAGCTATGTTCTTGACCACTGTGTCTGGTATGGGGTCATTGCGATTAGAGGCTGGCCTATTCACAGAGAAAGTGTTTCTCAGTGTAGATTCAGTTAACAATGCAAAGGAGGACCACTCTTCTGTATATTTGAAAGGTAGGATATCCTGTGGGAGAATAGGAATATCCTTCAGGAGAGAGCTCAGTCTAAAAGAAATTGGAGGGATTGTCACAGCTTTCTTTGTTAATTGGGAGATTGGCAGATGGTTGGAAGAGTTCTTGATGATGGCAAAGAACTTCCTGGGTTTATTTTTAGCCATAATGATTTGTCTTCTAAAGAATTACTCTGTTGCATCGAAAACATGGCATGTACATTCTTTAGACTTGGTTTTAAGTTATTTCCAGTTTCCTCTGATGTATTTTGGTGCAAGGTGCATTCTATGATTCTTAGGGGCATATTAGCAACAACTTGCGATAATTATCGCAAACCGCGCCTAGCGCGTTTTTTTTTTATCGCCGCCTATCGCTGGATTTTATCGCGGAGATAACACGTTATTAGCAACGTTTATCTCCAATGCGATAAAATATCCAGCGATAGCGGCGAATCCCAGCAATAACGCAAGAATTCCAGCGATAAATTCCCATCGCTAAGGAAAATCTTGCTAATAGGCAGGTGGGGACTTAACCGTAGAATCCACCTCCCATAGACTATAATGGGTAAGTCAGGTTTCTACCAGGTGTAAAAATCCAGCGCTAATCGTGGTTAGCGCGTGTTTTTCTATCGCTTCGCGGGCATTGCTAATAGGGGATAGGTATTTAGCGACTGCTTTCAGTCGCTGTTAGGTTGGGAACGCCTCCTTTGCATGTCATTAGCTATAAATATCGCTGACATGCAAAGCGGCACCCAAACCAGTCGCTATCGCCTGGAAGCTGTCGCTAACACCTGTTAGCGACAGCTTGCTGATAGGGCGATAAAAAAATCGCCGCTTTGGCGGCAAAAAGTGCCGCTAAAGCGGCGATAAAGCCCTTGCTAATATGCCCCCTAGGGTTTTTGTTCCTTTAGAGAACCATTGAGAAGACAAGTTTTGTTTGAGTTTTTGAGTTTAAGTTGGGCAAGTTCCTTTGCAACGTCTGCCTTGATAGAGTTGTAGTTCTCTGCAAGTCGTTTTGTGTTGTTCTCGACCTGTGAGAGCGTGAAGGTTATTTAGGATTGACTGACATTCTTGAGGTCCTTGACCTAGGTTTAAGGTTTTTTAAACTATTCACAGATGGACTTTCTGGTGCAGAGCAGGAAGAATAAGAAAGTGGTCAGACAAGTCTACTAATATCAGGGGTTTCACTCAATGAGGCCATTGTTGTTGATGCGATTGAGGACAGATCCATTTTCATGGGTAGGGTTACAACAAAAGTTGTTGATTAGAAAGAGAGTGACCTGTGACACTGCCAATCAGATTCATCTCCCCAGTGTTAATTGAAGTCCCCTTGGAATATGTTATTAGAGTTGATCATCAACCTTTCAGCTATCTGATCAATTAGATGTTCAACAAAGAGCTGATTCTCTCCAGGAGGATGGTAGATGATGCAGAATATTGTGGGCTTCTAGTCAGATGTCTTTAATTCAACAGAGGTATTTGATTCCTGGAACCGTAAGCTGTCTTGTCACAAATTCAAACAAGCCCTGAGCTCCACCGCAGGGAGATTATGGATGGCTGTGGAATATTTAGCTCCGAATCCCTCTGTGACTCGTACCCAATGCTAGACTTGAGTAAAGGAGGCCCCCGGGGAAAGGGGGATTGAAAAGAGATACAGCCACCAGTTGTACACTGTAGCACTAGACAAGGGTTGGTTACCAAAAAAAAAAAAAAAAAGAAATACACTGATTACTTCAGATAGCGTAAAGGAAGTGAATTCTATTCACACACAAAAGACTCTTGCCACTAACCTTAATGCTATCTGAACTTTCTTGACTACCTGCACTCTGTTACAACATATATATATATATATATATATATATATATATATATATATATATATATAAATATATAGTCTTTCCAGGATTCTCTCTGTTTTAAAACAAAATATATTTGTTTAGAACAAAAGAAAGAAAGCACAGACTGTTGCAACTGCATATTAATTATTTTCCCCTCCTGCCACCCTTTACCTTTTTTCATTAAAGTCTGATTTATAAGTCCAACACAAAATACAGTCCTGTGACTTGCCAGGCATTAAAAAATAAACATACAGAAAATTAAACTTGTCCTAGGGTGCAGTAACTTTCAAACAAATAAATGCCATGTATTTAAATAATCTCCAAAGCAAAAGATATGCTCCTGGATTGCTTCCACCCAAAAAAGAAAACAAAGCTTTCAAATTTATTTTTCCATTTCACATTACCAGCTCCTAAATAACTCTGTGGGAAATCATCAAACTAGATCTCTGGAACTCTTCAAGTCAAGCAGCAGAAAACTCATAAATCCAAAGGTGACCTTTATGAACTCTCTTCTAGTTAAGCAAAAGGAAGGCTGGAAATCTTCTTACTTGACCTTTCTTGCCAAACTAAACCAATGATAGCACAGGCTACAGTGCATGCCCAATAAAACTACACTGCCCTCTTCTATGGAACTACACTCTCCAGGACAGCAGCAAGAAACAGTATCCATGGAGTCCACGCCATATTCTGAAGGAGACGGGCAAAAATATTCTTCAGCTCCAATGATGAAGGAAATATGCAATCAATACCAACGGGCCACAATTGGCCAAGAGCTCAGGAGCAATACAACCTTCCTACACAGAAGGTACCTCTTTACTTGGCTCCCTACGTGAATTAGGCCACTCATTCATGGACAGTGACATCCCCCATGATTATAATCTTTCAAGTTCTCCTTTCCTCTCCCACCACCACCCAACGTCATGTTCTGCAAGGAATATTAAAGCCACTATGTGTAGCAGTAGCTCTGACGTAGCCACCAGATGGTTTCAGACAGCACACTGATGGCCTCATGCTGCTCTTTGGATGCCATCAATACAGCACTAAATTGGCAATCAGATAGAACAGCTGCACTCTGGATCAGCTGTTCTAACTACTCTTCAATCTGGCACAGGGTTTGATTCTGATTTAAGGGATTCGGTTACTCCTCCCTTACAGGAACACCATGCGGGTGGCAAGGAGATCCTCTCCATTACAAAGCCTCCTGCAGAGCCTATGGCTTCTGACAAGGAAATAGAAGAAGAAACTGTGCAAGACCTCAAAGGCTCAGCACTGGAGGACCTTGCTAAGTTCCTTTACAGCCCCAGGAACTAACACCAACGTTTACCCTATTTTTGAATGCAGCAAAATGGGCCATACTCCGGTTCCACCAGTACAGTGATCACTTGCTTCCTTCAACTTCCACTTTATAGTCTTAATCTACAAATGCCTTGTTTATGAATATTGTTAAAACTCATATAACCCAATAACAGCTGGACCACAAGCTGTATCAGCCTCACAGCTAACTTCAGCATTTAACAATGGCAATATTCAGCTAACAGACATTCAGGAACGGTAGTTGCCGCCTTAACACCTTTGCAAACTCCTACACTACTGCTACCTTCTGGTGAACGAGCAATTCCTTGTATATTAAAAACTGAGCTCATTCAAGGGGAAATGGCCATTCATGTAAGGAAAATGTAGTTGCTTAAGTAACTATCCCCCCACAACCCGAGGGAGTCAGGCACCCAGTGATAATGCCAATAGCTCTCCCCCCTCAGAAGTTCCACTCCTGCTTGGGCTTCCCCACTCTCCTTGGAGAATTGTCACTACTGGTCCCATTGCCCAGCAAGATGCACATAGCACCACAGAGGTTCATCCCCACATACTTATAATATAAGACAAGGGGCAACAGGACATACTAAACAGAGGAAACATTTTTAAACTGCTAAACCACTTACCAGAGTTTCACCCAGTTATCACAGAGGATATTGTGTCCTTTAAATTTGTGCTTGGGGCAGCGGTCCCTGACAAAGAGACCACGAGGGTCACTTGGAGGAGCAAAGATGATCTAGACAAGGTCATGAAACATAAGGATACATTACGTTCCTGGGGAATCACCCTATCATTGACAATTCAAGTTGGGTATCCTAACCCTTTGAGAAGCACCTCTATGGTAAACTCTCATACAAGTAATTGTACCAGCTCAGCTTTAAAAAACCATATAGGTGCATCAGAGCTGCCACAGGTATTTAAGGATTTAGTAATAAACTGTACAAGGGGATCAGAGAGACTCGTCTCTACTTATCAAAATGAGGCTCAGTTTCAGCACCTGAGGGAGGATTGAGGCTGGCTGGCATCAACTCTTAAACAAGGTCCAACAATACACAGATAACAACGAACATCCACTCAGAGGTATGCTAAGTTTCTTTTTATAGCCAGTGTCGCGTCATCTCACACTAACGGACTAACTCTCTCCCTGTTATCCTGGATAGTCACAGTCTGTCCAAGACATTGCAAGATGCAGACTCTTGCACATCTCTTGCACAGAATGATATTATTAGCATTCAAGAAACTTGGCTCTGTGATCCGCCTGCCTTTCCTGGGTACCATACTTTCCAAGTAAATGCTATTAAGGGTAATCGTGAGGTCAGGGCAATGGGGGAGGTCTATGTGTCTTTACTCAAACATATTGGACTGTAATTCCATCAACACAGAGAATGGTAATGATAATATTTAGATAATGTTAATTACTCTAAAAGTGGACAGGAGGTCTGGTCCTTAATAATGTATACTTCCATCCCAATGCTAAGCTTAAAGCTATGACTATTGAACATTTGCTTGCAATCTTAAGTATGCATGCATTATACTAACGGGTGACTTTGATTTAAACCTTGCCCATGATTTATCAGAGGATCCAACAGTTGGCCGGATTGATTGAATCTGGGTCGTTCACTGGGTGTACTCACTCGCTCAACAGAGTGACTCAGCTTGGTAGGATGCTACATGATTACAACCTGCGCTCTTTAAATGGCAGGGTTGAGGAAGATGTCCCAATAAAATACAAGCAGGCACCGCAGCGGTGTTTCTGACAGCGGTGAATGTTTTTTCATATGTGTCAATGCATATGTGTATATTTTGACTGCACAAGTATTAAATGTACACATATGCATGACACGTGAAAAAATACCTACTACAAGTACTTTCCCATTAGTGGAGTCTGGTCCATATGTGCCCAGGCCAGTCCAGTCCATGGGTATATAGTACAGCACAGACTTACCTGGATTTCGGTTCCAACAGGGTCGTTTTCTTAGGGGTCAAGATGCTGCTGTGATTGGCAGACCTGGAGGAGGGGTTCCACGTCGGAGACTGAAGGGAAGAATCGGAAATGGGTGAGTATGCACCCCAAGTCATTTGATTCTGATGACTAGAAGCAGGCGGTCTTCCTGCCACGGTCGACACGTTGGAAAGCCAACTCGTAATTCAGACGGCGGTGAACTTCTCTGCAACACCCTCTGACAGCTGCTTTCCCCTTACCGATACCGCGGTGGTCTGCGAATGGCTGGTGGTGGTGGCAGTGCTCCGGTAGGCTTATGTTCTGAAAACCGACAGCATCATAATATGGCGGGCGGACCGCCTAGTTGGTGGGCGGAGAATCCGATGCTACAGCCATCAAAAGACCACTGAACTTGTAATCAGGCACTGAGACTGCATCTTTGTTTCTGTAGAGTTTCTCTGCTGATTTTCTTCTTTTAACATTACCTCTTGACTTGAAAGTAACCATGCCACTCAACGGACTTGTACTGTTTATTCTCCAATCAGGCACTCAACTTTTTAATAAATTCAGGCTCCAATGGGCTCACTGTTCCTTAGGTGAATTGGATGGTCTCCTTCCAGAGGCACAGATAGAAACTTGGCTTTGTAATGAGTGCATTTGGAATCTTACACAGGCCCTTCGTGACCCTAGCAGTCCTCAGCAAAATCTGTCTGATATTTGGTCTCATTTGGTAACCACCTTATTACACTCTTATCCGCATAATTTAAGAAGCAGGCCTCAATTATTCCAAGGAGCCAACCCCCTGATCACTTGGTTTAATCAGGAAATTTTAGAGAATTAAAGGATAATTTAAACAGGGTTGTTAAGCAAGTTATAGCTTTACCTCTCCTCTCTATTTGACAAACACTGGAGGGTTCCAAACCCTATACAAACAGTATAAGCAGAAAATATGGGAGGCAAAGAGAACCCATATGGAAACCCAGTGGGTAAGATAGTCGAAATTAGCAAACCTGGCTGAATAAAAGATTTATGGCAATTCATAAATAGGGTTTGCACACAGCAACCCGCAAACCTGGGTAACATCATTCCCTAGCCTGTTCAGATCTCTCATAAAGAGTCATTATATGTTGACCAATCACAGGGGTGGGCCTGCCCAGTCACACCAGTTTATGTCTCTTCCCTTGTGGAGGTCAACGCGATGTGGTTGATAATTTAGGGTTCCAAATCAGATAGTGCTCCAGGACCTAACGGCCTCCCGAACAACCTTTTTAAATCTAATTTGGCCTACTGGCTGTCACTCCTGACAAATTTAGTTTCATACAATTTTGAAACACATTTGTTCCAACCTCATGTCAGGGGTCCATTCTTCAACCGATTTTTAAGACAGGTGACCCCGCCATACCTGGGCACTACAAGATGATTGCCTTGCTTGACGTAGAGGCTAAATGTTACGCCAAAACACTTTTAAAAGAATCAGAAACCTGGGCTGAATCCACTAATTTAATACCTCCCACACAAACTGGCTTTAGGGGAGCCAGTAGCACATTAGATAATATTCTCAGTTTCTCTTTAATTATCCAGGAGACGTTAAAAGTCAAGAGGGCCAGCCTGTTTGCTTGCTTTATAGACTACCGATTGGCCTTTGATAGAGTGGACTGTTCAATTGTTTGGGCCAAACTCCAAAAATGGGGGATTCCCACCTACTGAGAGCCATTCAGTATTTATACTGGAACAACCAGGTGCAAGTGAAACTGGCATATAACAGGCATGAATTGAAAAAGATAAAATCAAATAGAGGGCTGAAACAGGGATGTGCGCTGGCTACAATCTTTTTTAACTTATAGACAATAGATTCCCAAAACAACATTTTAACAATCAGGAAAAAAAAGAACTTACAGTTACCTTGTAAAAGGGCATTTTGAAACTTTTTAAAAGGAACCCTAACGTTACAAAGGCCAGGTAAACACAGAAAATGCCTGCTAACGCATACCTAATAGATACCTATCTAATATGTATTCACAACGTATACTCCTGCTATCATCTTCTGTGTTTACTGCCAGCTGTAAAAACTGCAATGCAAAGTATGCAGGCTAACAATACCAACCGGCCAGGCCGCAAGCAAATTGCATGTTGTACTATAAGTACAATTGCTCTACAACAAAGCCCAAAGTTATAGCTAAATAATCGGAAAGGAAGTCCTAGTGCCTTATTGCACCTCTATAAGTTACAAACATACAAAACTCTCTCTCTCAATGACTAACTCTGACTCTCGCTCAATAACTAACACTCTCTCTCACTAACTGACTCTCACTCTCACTGACTCACTCTGTCTCACTAACTAACTCTCACTGACTGACTCTCTCTCTCCTCACTGACTCTAACACTCTGTCTCAATAACTTACTGACTCTCTCACTAACTAAATGCCTCTCGCTCTCTCACTAACTAACTCACTCTCTCAATCTCTTTCTCACTAACTTTCTAACTCTCTCACTCTCACTAAGTGACTTTTTCTCACACTGACTGACTAACTCTTACTAACTGACTAACACTCAATGACTAACTCTCTCACTGACTGAGCAGATATTATTTATGCCCACACCTTAAGATAAAAAGCCATAACAAACAACCATTGGGACAGGCAGATAAAAGATGCCAGCATTAAAAGGACAAAAAATACTTAAGACATTATTTATTGCTAATACGTTTTTAATATGATCGTTCAGTTGTACATAGTGCTTTTTTGGATATATATACGGTAACAAAAATGCTTAAAACACTTCTTTACTATAACTTTTTAGCATGCTGCACACTTATGTACAGCACAGCTTAAAGACATAGGCAAAGACAATATCTCTGGCTAAACACTTATAAGGTCTCTAAGGCAATACCTATTGGCTATGCCTGTTATTATATATCATTCTCTATTAATATTTTTGAAGCTCATCTGCTCCTATTAAACTTCGCACAACTTATTATGCTTAGCGTCTCTTTAGCTTTCACCCAAAAAATGTCATACACTTACTTTTTCAACTAGTCTTCTAATATATAACTATTACTCATGTAAAGCACTTACACATATTCTAAAAAAAGACACGCTGATACACTGTACATTAATGTTTCATCATTATCTATTTGCAGCAAATTTACATCTCAATAACGCTTTTTTAACTTATGTACAGATTCCTTTGTTCGAGACAAACGCAAACAACCAAAAAAGGTAAGAAACTTGTAAATTTACTTAATCACACACCAAAATAAATATTAGTATTCACGTTAGAAAGACAAATCTCGTTCAATCACAGAGCTATATAAGCATAAACTATCTATACCACCTATTCCATACCTCCAAGACATAATACTATGCATAACATTTTGCAAGCTAGTTATCATCAAGGTCATGGAAGATTTAATAGCAATTCACTAGGGAAACAATGCTTACCAAATAGTACCTTTGCAATTTTACATAGCTTTTACAAACCGGTTAATACATGGAATTCAAATGATTTACATCATATTATGGACCTTGGAGATGCTTTATATATAGAAATGCATTCCATTAACAAAGAAACACTTATGCATCCAGATGACTTACCTAAATATATAGAACACAATAACAACATATATTCTATTACGCTAAAGAAACCTTATTATGGTAACATTCTACATCGTATTGATTCTTTATATCCAGATATTAAAACTGCATTACATTTAACTATTAATAGGCATTGTGGCATACTACTTTGTATGAGTGTATATGTTGTTTCAATTTTTAAATATATGCAATCATACTTTGTATTTGATTCACATAGCAGAAATAACCAAGGCATGCCTCACCCTAATGGGACATGCATTACTATAGAAATACAAACCTTTCAAGGAGTTATGGACTATATTTTAAAACTTGCACACTACATTAAAGTTCCATATGAGGAATGTGTTGCATTTGAATTAACTCCAATAGATATAAGTACTATTGGGAAGAACATCTCTACAAAATGCAGTTAGAATTAACAACAAAAAGACAGATTTCACCAGATTAAACAAACCTTTATGTACATAAAACACAAGTACCTTTACATACCAGGTATCCATACAATAATCACTGCTACCGACAAACATAGAAATAATAGAAAATACAATCTGGTAGCCAATAACATTAAATGATTCACATCTGCCACCAACAACAATATCTAGAGTACAAACAAATCACCAGCAAAACAAAATTAATAATATAGCCAATGATTTAGTACCAAACACAACAAAAAGAAAATGCAACTATTGACTAGAGCAGAACACTTAGGGGCCGATTCCGATCTCGGCCGGTAGGAGCACCGAATCGGATTCGGCTTAACCGGATCCGATTCGGACCCCTCTTTCCCGACCGATTTGTACGTGCGTCCGGGCGGCGAGTACGATGCGGCGCACGCAAAATCGCCCGACTGACTCGTTCGCGGGTCCGAACCGCTCCGACCGACTCGCACAGACCACGACTCGCACCGCGCTAATGGAGACGTTCCCAGGCCGGGCAAGTACGATGCGCGCCTCGAGCAGTCCCACCGACTCGCGCCGTCCGGCTCCAAAGGGCAGTCAGAGCCGGATTTTGGGGGTCCGTGTCGGACCTCCCTGTACGCGTAGCCGCACGAGTCACACACAGGGGGACCCCTGGGTCCCCCTACCTGTGCATGTGCGGCGCGATTCACATCGGCGCGTACCCGCTGTAGAGGCGCCCTTGTTCGCCTCGCACCCATTGAGTCAATGGGAGCCCGCGTACGCGTTGTACGACCGGCTCCCATTGACTTCAGTGGGAGTCCGACCGAATACTGGACATGCGTACGCATCGTACTCGTTCGGTCGGGCTGCTAGAGTCCGATTCGGTCGGGAAATCTCTCCGGGTCCGGCTCGGTCGGAGTGATTTCCGGCCTGAATCGGAATCGGCCCTTAGTATCCAGCAAAAAAGATGTGTGGAGCATAACATACACAATGTAGTCAAAAAGAACAAACACAAGCAAACAAACACACAAACAATTAGGAAAATTAATTAGGAAATTTCATAAGGAAATATTATATGGACCAGAGTACATTTGTACTATTTGCAACCAATTATGGCATAAACAGTCTTTGAAGAATACGCGTACTATTTGTACACGGGAAACATGTATACAATGTAACATTAGTACAAACAAAACTAACTATATTTGTAGAAGTTGCTATACTTACATTATAAAAGATAAAATACCACCATGTTCTTTTTAAATGGGATGAAGTTTCCAAATGTACCAATGCAATTACAATTGCATAATTTAGAGGAACGATTAGTTTCACCACGAATTCCATTCCTACAAATTAGATCTTTACCACGTGGATTTCAGAAATCACTATCAGGTGCTGTTGTTAATGTACCTGCAGATGTTATGACAACCGTTACCATTTTACCAAGGCAAATTAATGACACAATGACAATTCCTATAAAATTGAAAAGGAAGTTAGCTTATAAATCATACACACATTTTGAAAACGTTAGACCAAATAAAGTGAAACTAGCAGCTATATGGCTAGCAAACAATAGTGACATGTTTAATGAATATGGAGTTACTGTTAATCCTGATTGGGAGTATATACCACCTGAAATAAATGATTGTAGTGAAACATCAGAGACAAATAATTCTTCTGATACTTCAGACAACATAGAAGCAGGAAATTTAGATACGATGTTAGCAAATGAAACAATTACCACTGATAGTGTTAATATTTTAAATTTAGCACCTGCTGAACATAACACACCAAGAGGTTTATACGAAGACAAAGATTCAGAATTTTTAGCTTTCCCAACTATTTTTTGTGGTGATCGAAGACCTAACAATAATGATAGACACGTACCTGTACATTATAGTACTATTTGTCAATGGGATTTGAGAAGTTATGATAGAAGAGTAGCAAAATCTATGACTAATATTTTCTTTAAACTAAAAAAATTGCATATTAAACAAATACAAGGTAAAATTAATATTTCACTAAGGAAACATTTTACAGATGGAAAAATGTATTACTGCAAAAGACATATAAATGTAATTTAGAAAATGTCTTACAGTATAATGAAGGATACAAAATCTTAAAAACTATACGCAGTTCCCCACCATATTGGGAAAATTGCAAAAAAGATCTGTTTGCTATGATAAGACAACTTGGGAATACCAACTTTTTTCTAACATTATCTGCTGCAGAAACAAAATGGCACCATTTAATAAATATACTATTACGAGTAGAAAAACGAAATGTATGCACAGAAGAAGAGTTTCTAAACATGTCTTGGGAAACTAAGGGGCCGATTCCGATTTGGGCCGGAAATCTCACCGACAGAGCCGGACTCGGAGAGATTTCCGACCGAATCGGACTCTGGCAGCCCGACCGAACGAGTACGAAGCGCACGTATGCCATCGGACTCGAGTCGGTCGGACTCCCATTGAAGTCAATGGGAGCCGGTCGTACAACGCGTACTCGGGCTCCCATTGACTCAATGGGTGCGAGGCGGTCAAGGGCGCCCCCTACAGCGGGTACGCGTCGAAGCGACTCGCGCCGTACACGCACAGGTAGGGGGGGACCCATGGGTCCCCCCTGTGTGCGACTCGCACAGCTACGCGTACAGGGGGGTCCGACACGGACCCCCAAAGTACGTCTCTGACTGCTCTTTGGAGCCGGAGTGCGCGGCTCGGTCGGACTGCTCACGGCGCGCATCGTACTTACCCGGCCGGGGAACGTCCCCATTGCGCGGTGCGAGTCGAGTCCGAGCGAGTCGGTCGGTGCGGTTCGACCCGGGAACGAGTCGGTCGGAGCGGTCGGGACGCCCGGACGAGTCGGTCGGCGACCCGCATCGTACTCGCTCGCCCGGACGCGTGTACGAATCGGTCGGGAAATAGGGCTCCGAATCGGATCCGGTTAAGCCGAATCCACTCCGGAGCCCTACCGGCCGAGATCGGAATCAGCCCCTAAGTGTAAGTTAATACAACAAGATCCAATTACATGTGCTAGGCATTTTGACTATCAAGTTAGGAAATTATTTAATTGCATTTTACTGCATAACAATAATCCTATTGGTAAATTAATCGACTACTTCTACAGAGTAGAATTTCAACAGAGAGGTTCCCCACATATACATGCATTACTATGGATTGAAAATGCACCACAATACGGTGTAGCAACCGTACAGGAAGTAATTAACATTTATTGATAAATATATCACATGTAGTAAGTCACAAGAGACACAATTACAGCCTTTAATACCTCTACAAAAGCATGGACACACCAAAAACTGCAGAAGGCAAAACAAACGGACATGCAAATATCAATATCCTAAATATCCAATGTCACACACTATAGTACTCGAATGTTTACCACATAACGAAACAGATAAACAGTGGAAAGAAACTATAAAAATAATACATGAAGCTATCAATAGTCCTAATTTTAATACACTTAGATTTTTCTGCAATTCTTAAGACGTAATAAAAATGGATAATAAGCAATATATTACTAGTATAAGATCAATAGTTGAAAAAACAACTATTTTTTTGAAGAGGACACCTAGGGAATGTTTTATTAATAGCTATAATTCTACTATTTTAGAAGCTTGGAGAGCAAACATTGACTTACAGTTTATATTAGATGCTTATGCTTGTGCTGTCTACATTATTTCATATATCAGTAAATCACAAAGAGGAATGAGCAAACTAATTGCCCAAGCTGCAAAATAAGTACATTGCAATACTAATGTAAAACAACAACTTAAACACATAGGAAACAAATTCCTAAACTGGACAGAAATAAGTGCTCAGGAAGCTGCTTACCTCATTCTTCAAATTCCATTAAGAAAAAGTTCTCACTCTTTTGTATTTATTAATACTAGCCCTCCAGAAAAAAGAACTTATTTGATAAAAGATATAGATACTATAAAAGCTTTGCCAGATACATCAACTAACATCCAATGTGATAATATTATAGTAAAATACTGCAAGCGGCCAAAAGCATTGGAGCAATGTACATTAGCTGATTATGCTTCTAATTTTAATTATATTCCTAAACAGTAAATTAAGAAAAGATAAAAATGACAGTGAAAACTTGCTCACAGAAACAAATTTTTACAGCTCAGATGAAGAAGAACTACAAATAGAAAACTCTAAAGATGACGGAGAAAATATACACATAGACACAAACTATACCTTAACTAAACGCACACGTAGTAAAATTATACGTTACTGCAGATTTAACAAAAGCAATGATCCAGAAAATGATTATAGAGAAATATTAATGCTTCACTATCCATGGAGGAAGAGAGTAAAATAATTTTAAGTAACAACACATACTACGAAAGATATGTGCAAGTTAAAAACATTGTAGATATGCACCTTAATATTTATAATAAAAATAATGGAGAAATTGCAAAACTTAATACTGAAAACACTAATGAAATAATTTTAACACCTCCTATATCACCAATAAGAATAGCTTCTGATCAAAAGCTTCCTACTAATGACACCAATAATGAACAGCAAATTTAGATATGACTTGTCATTAGATTTAAATATTAGAAGCATTGTTGAAGAACAAAGTCTAACTAATTCAATCTTGCCTGATGAAAAGTACTATCAATATTATGCATAATTTAACTGAGGAACAATTAAATTTTATTTACCATCATTTGCACTGGTTAAAAACTGAACAAACACCATGTTATACATTTTGTACAGGAGGAGCAGGAGTTGGGAAAAGCTTTCTAATAACTGCACTATATCAAACATTACTACGTTATTATAATACCAAAGCTGGTGAAAATCCAGACAATATTTATATATTACTTACAGCTCCAACAGGCAAAGCAGCACATAATATTAATGGAAAAACACTGCATAGCACTTTTAAAATACCTGTCTCACAAAGTTTAAATTAAAAGCCACTAACTCATTAACCTAGAACTGCTCTCCAAATGCAACTGATGCATGTTAAAGTGCTAATTATAGGTGAAATTTCTATGGAAGGGAAAAATATGTTCAACTTTATACATAATAGGCTACAAGAGATAAAAGCATCAAACCAACCATTTGGAGGTATTTCAATTTTAGCAATTGGAGACTTTTATCAATTAAAACCAGTTTTCGACAGCTATATTTTTGAAGAAGGGAAACATTCATATGGCCCATTAACTACTAACTTATGGGTAGAACATTTTAAACTATTTGAACTAACAAAAATAATGCGGCAAAATGATGACCTTCATTTTGCAGAATTACTAAACAGATTAAGAGAGGGTAAACATACACAACAAGATATTTCAGACCATAAAACAGTGTGAAATAAAACCAGAGGACAGTCTTAGCAAAATAATACCATATATAATGTCCACTAATATAGAAGTAAATGACATCAATAATAAAGTTTTTAGTAGCAACATAGACAACAATATCCCGTTTTCACAACAATAGCTACAGATACCGTCAGTTCAGATCTTGCAGAGAAAGTAAAAGAAACAATAATAAAACAATTACCAAAAGATCCAACTAAAACAATGGGACTTGCACACACATTACACATAGCTTTAAAACTACGATATGATTTAACTTGTAATATTGATGTTAATGACAGGTTAACAAATGGAGCTACAGGTTTAGTAGAGTTAGTGGAAAACATTAATAATACACCAATTATTGTTTGGGTTGCATTTGATAATAAAGCAGTTGGTAAAATAACACGAGAACAAAATAAACACTTATATCACTGCACAAATTTCAAGCAACATGGACACCAATACATCCTATAGCAAGACATTTTCAATTTACTAAAAAATGTAATAACTATTATACGCAAACAGATTCCTTTACGACAAGCATCTGCAAGAACTATACATAGGTCACAAGGGGAAACTATAGAACCACTTTATATACACTTTAATAACAGTAAAATACATCACTTGCATTATGTAGCTTTAAGCAGAGCAAAATCTATTGAAAACATATATATTCAAAACTTTAATGAGGGAAAAATTATAGTACATCCCAAAGTAAATGAGGAAATGCAAAGATTAAGGACACATATGCCACTAGAAATATCGGTTCCGCAATTAGCTAGCATACAGTACACATATTAATATTATCGCACACAATATACGGTCACTTCAAAAACATTTCAAATCAATGTTAGTCAGATAAAAACATGTTAAAAGCTGACATTATTTGCTTGACAGAAATAAACACTACAAAAAAGGCAACACAACACAAATTTTTCTTAGAACAATATCATCATATAATATTTGACAAATACCATACACAAAATACAAACCATGGGATGATAATTTACTACAAAAAGGACCTTTTTATTCTACCTATTTATGAGACACAACAAGGCATTGACATTATACATTTTACATTACATATTAATAATACTAACTACCTACTTGTCATACTATACAAACCACCACATGTATTAATACAATCGCGATTACAAACAATACTAAACATAACAAACTTTTACCCAAACTATAAATATATCATTATGGGAGATTTTAACGTAGATTTAAAAACAAAATGCGCTAAAACTGATGAAGTTCTAAACTTCATAGAAAAACAGATTACAATGCAAACAAATCATAGACAGTTACACAACAAACTACCAGACGTTCTTAGATCACATATACACAAATGAATTATTGCAAAGCTATGGAACATTAGAATGCTATTATAGTGATCATAAAGCTTTATGGGTATCAATTTAAAATGCTAACATTTTTTCTCTCATTTCAGATGCTAACTATTCAAGAGATTATTAATAAGCCAACAGAAGACAACAAACCATATCAAAAGCCAATAAGAGTCAACGTTATCATAGTGCTCACCCAAAACATACTACAAGAATGCAAAGCAAGAAAACAGAGTTCTATATCATTTGGCGTTAGCAGATGCAACTGGAAACATCAAAGGAACATGTTACCAAGAACAATTTTACAATCAAACCAAAGGAAAACAATGGTCTACTTATTCGCAATTTTCTAATCAAAAACAATACAATCCTCATAACCAAACAAACAAAAATAACAAAATTTCCAAAAATGCCAATATCGGATTTTATGGTGAAAGAAGCAGAGAAAATATTGCAACCACCAGCATCACCAATAAAAGCAATTAAAGAAGCTAAGTTTAAAAACACTTAATGACTGTTTGCAGGACAATTGCATGAAGTAAGTCTCTAACTCCTTCTAACTTACTGTACCTCTAACTCACTGTTCATCAACTGAACTATTACCACAACAAAATGAAATCACTACTCAACATCATCACCTACCTACATAACCCTATGTCTTCATCAGACATCCTCTAACTCTCTCTATAACTCTCTATTATGGTAACTCTATCTAACTCTATCTAGGGCTAGCTCTCTTTCTCTCTAACTCTCTCTCTGCCTCTGTATCTTTACATCCACTCTGTTTATAACTCTATATACGGCCCGCTCTCTCCCTTTCCCTCTAAATACTTATAACAACATCCGAATAACTACCTATACCTCATTCTTAGTATACCTCCAAAAAAAGTCACCATTTATCAATCTGCCTCTACCTTTACCTCAAGCACACTATCTCTACCTTCATCTCACACTAACATTCAAATGGGGTATCACTAACTCTATCACTAAATGTCTATCTAACTATTGCTCTTACTAACTAAATCACTAAAAAACTATATCGCTAACTAATTAACTAACTCTCTCTTTCAATAACTAACTCTAAATCCCTCTCTCTCACTAAAAAACTCACTCTCTATCACTAACTAACTCTATCACTAACACTCAATAAATAACTAACTCAAACACTCTCTCATTAACTCACTAACTCTCACACTCTCTCCTTCACTATTTAATTAACTAAATCACTGACTCAATATCGCTCACACTAACTAACTAACTCCCTTTAGCTCTAACTAACTCACTAACTCTCTCACTAACTATCTCTCACTAGCACTCAAAAAATAAATCACTAAATAACTAAGGGGCATATTAGCAAGGGCTCTAGCGCCGCTTTAGCGGCACTTTTTGCCGCAAAAGCGGCAATTTTTTTATCGCCCTATCAGCAAGCTGTCGCTAACAGGCGTTAGCGACAGCTTTCTGGCGATAGCGGGCGGTTTTCCCATCGCCTTGCATGCCAGCGATAATTATCGCTAATGACATGCAAGGTAGGCGTTCCCAACTAAAGCGACTGAAAACAGTCGCTAACACAACTTCCCCTATTAGCAACGCACGTGAGCGAAAAACTTGCGCTAAGCGCGATTATCGCTAGAATTTAACACCTGCTAAAAACATGACTTACATGTTTGTTCAATGGGAGGTGGATTGTCAGGCTAAGTCCCACATGGCGTTAATGCGTGAATATCACTGGATTTCCAGCGATATTCATGCATTTCGCCGCTATCGCTGGATATTTTATTGCATTGGAGATAAACGTTGCTAATAGCGTGTTATCTCCGCGATAATATCCAGCGATACGCGGCGATAAAAAAAAACGCGCTAAGCGTGGTTTGCGATAATTATCGCAAGTTGTTGCTAATATCCCCCTAACTCTTTATCTCTGTATCTTTTGTTTCAGGAAGAAGAAATAAAGACAGTATTCATCAACGGACAAAAAACTTACCTAAAATCTATAACAATAAAAGATGCCACGGATTTTGTGAAGATTACATTATGGCGAGAAGCAACAGAATTTCACATAAAAATTGGAGAATAAGTGACATTAACACATGTCACCGTGCATGAATTCAATGGACAAAAAATATTAAATACGACAAGGCACAGCCAGATTCAAGTAAGTATAAAGAATAAAAATGTAACAAACCCTACATATAATAGGATATCACTAACTCTATCACTAGATGTCTATCTAACTCTTGCACTTACTAACTAAATCACTACAAATCTGTATCGTTAACTAATTAACTAACTCTCTCTTTCAATAACTAACTCTAAATCCCTCTCTCTCACTAAATAACTCACTCTCTATCACTCACTAACTCTATCACTAACAATAAATAAATAACTAACTCAAATACTCTCTCATTAACTCACTAACTCTCACACTCTCTCCTTCACTAATTAATTAAATAAATCACTGACTCAATATCGCTCACACTAACTAACTAACTCTCTATAGCTCTAACTAACTCACTACCTATCTCACTAACTATCTCTCACTAGCACTCAAAAAAATAAAAAAAATAACTAACTCTCTCACTAACTAGCTAACTAGCTCTATCTCTCACTAACTCACTACCTCACTCACAAACAAACTCTCACTCTCACGATAAAAAAATCACTAACTAATTAACTCTATCAATAACTAACTTAGTAACTCTCTCCAAAACAAAATAACTCTCGCTATCTCTCTCACTAAATAACTCTCTCACACTCACTCACTCTCTCACTAACTAACTAACAAATTTACTAAATCTCTCAATAACTAACTTAATAAATCATTCACTCTATCTATCACTAACTAACTAACTCTCACTCTGTTTCTCACACTAATCAACTAACTACCTCGCTCTCTCAATATCAATCTCACTAACTAAATAACTCACTCTCTTACTGTCAATAACTCACTAACTGTCCAAATAACTCTCTCTCACGCTCTCTCACTAACTAACTCAATACCTATCTCACTCTCTCACTAACTAACTTACAAACTAAAAAAAAACTAACTCTCATTCTCACTAACTAACTGTCTCTCACTCACTCACTCTCTAACTAAGGGGTCGATTACGATGGCGGTCGGAAAAACATACCGACCGCCATGGTAGCGGCAAAAAACCGCCCGCATGGCCACCGGGAAAAACGCCGCACACATTACGATGAACCGCCACAATAATCCGTCCGCGGCGGCGGGAGACAACGAAAAACCGCCCGCACACGCCGGACCAGCTGAAAATCCGACCGCCACGGCCGGATACTCAGCGGAAAAGCCAAGAACCGCCGCCATGCACACGGAGTAACCGCCCGTGACATTATGACATCCCCGCTACCACCATGGTACCCACCTATGAATCCGACCGCATCGTGCGCGAACAGTGACAAATCCGATAGGCGGCGGAAGGGCTGCAGCATAGCCACCGCTGCCGAGGAACCGCTGCGGAGGAACCGCAAAAAAAATGGCGGACATTGAAAAAAAAAGAAAAAAAAACAAACAATGCACACACTGAAGTAGACCTGTCCCAACACAAACCAAAAGTGCCCAATGACAACAGCCCCAGAAATTTCAAAATAACCAATCACAGGACAACACACACAACACACCTGACAGCAACATACCAGCTTGCCACACCCCCCATAGCCGAGCATAAAACCAGCCCCTCCCTGACCACAATCCTTTGCTACACTCCACAACTGAAGGTCCCAACCCCAGAGAACAAAGGAGAGGCAAACCTGCACCCACACCACCACAACACACACACCACCTACACCACCCACAACACCCACAACACCCACACAACTGCACCACAGAACATCTGCACAGCACACACCATGGCACCACACAAAATGCCAAAATTCACTGATGCAGAGCTTGCAGTCATGGTAGATGAGATAATAAGAGTTGAACCACAACTCTATGGCAACATGGTCCAACACACCCCATTAGCCACAAGAACCCAAATGTGGGTGAGGATAGTCAATAAGGTCAATGCAGTAGGGACCACCCCCCGCAACAAGCAGGAAATACAGAAGCGGTGGCATGACCTGAAGACCGTGGTGAAGAGGAAGAGGGCCAAGAACCGTCAGCTGGCTGACGGGACTGGTGGAGGCACTCCCATCCCACCCAAACCATACAGTCCGTGGGAGGAGAAGGTCCTTGGAATCCTACATCCAGAGAGTCTTGAAGGAATCCGCGGGGGACTGGAAGCTGGTAAGTACAAACCAATGTATAACATCACATTGCCATGTACCGTCTTGCACAAATTCAAACCTACAACCCCTAGGCCAAAGGACATTCATCTGACCCACAATACCCAAAACAGGTCACACAGATGTAAGCACCACTCAACCTGAAAAAGCACAAAGCTAAACAAAACCAACTGGGATGCATGTGTACAGACAAAAAGCACTACAACACACACCAGGCCCCCATCTCCCACCCCTCAGCAGGATGGAGCACCACACCCAGAAGCATGTGTCAGCCATTGAACGCTCCCCCACCACCTAACAGGTAGGTAGCCATCTTCACAGGGATGGGGAATGGGTATCTGGAGGCAGCACTACAACTCCCAACAGGCCCCCCTCACCCACCCCTCAGCAGGATGGAGCACCCCACCCAGAAGCATGTGTCAGCCATTGAACGCTCCCCCACCACCTAACAGGTAGGTAGCCATCTTCACAGGGTTGGGGAATGTGTATCTGGAAGCAGCACTACAACTCCCAACAGGCCCCCTCTCACACCCCTCAGCAGGATGGAGCACCCCACCCAGAAGCATGTGTCAGCCATTGAACGCTCCCCACCACCTAACAGGTAGGTAGCCATCTTCACAGGGTTGGGGAATGTGTATCTGGAGGCAGCACTACAACTCCCAACAGGCCCCCCTCTCACACCCCTCAGCAGGATGGAGCACCCCACCCAGAAGCATGTGTCAGCCATTGAACGCTCCCCCACCACCTAACAGGTAGGTAGACATCTTCACAGGGATGGGGAATGTGTATCTGGAGGCAGCACTACAACACACAACAGGCCCCCTCTCCCACCCCTCAGCAGGATGGAGCACCCCACCCAGAAGCATGTGTCAGCCATTGAACGCTCCCCCACCACCTAACAGGTAGGTAGCCATCTTCACAGGGATGGGGAATGTGTATCTGGAGGCAGCACTACAACTCCCAACAGGCCCCCTCTCCCACCCCTCAGCAGGATGGAGCACCCCACCCAGAAGCATGTGTCAGCCATTGAACGCTCCCCCACCACCTAACAGGTAGGTAGCCATCTTCACAGGGATGGGGAATGTGTATCTGGAGGCAGCACTACAACTCCCAACAGGCCCCCCTCTCCCACCCCTCAGCAGGATGGAGCACCCCACCCAGAAGCATGTGTCAGCCATTGAACGCTCCCCCACCACCTAACAGGTAGGTAGCCATCTTCACAGGGATGGGGAATGTGTATCTGGAGGCAGCACTACAACTCCCAACAGGCCCCCTCTCCCACCCCTCAGCAGGATGGAGCACCCCACCCAGAAGCATGTGTCAGCCATTGAACGCTCCCCCACCACCTAACAGGTAGGTAGCCATCTTCACAGGGATGGGGAATGTGTATCTGGAGGCAGCACTACAACTCCCAACAGGCCCCCGTCTCCCACCCCTCAGCAGGATGGAGCACCCCACCCAGAAGCATGTGTCAGCCATTGAACGCTCCCCCATCACCTAACAGGTAGGTAGCCATCTTCACAGGGATGGGGAATGTGTATCTGGAGGCAGCACTACAACTCCCAACAGGCCCCCCTCACCCACCCCTCAGCAGGATGGAGCACCCCACCCAGAAGCATGTGTCAGCCATTGAACGCTCCCCCACCACCTAACAGGTAGGTAGCCATCTTCACAGGGATGGGGAATGTGTATCTGGAGGCAGCACTACAACTCCCAACAGGCCCCCCTCTCCCACCCCTCAGCAGGATGGAGCAACCCACCCAGAAGCATGTGTCAGCCATTGAACGCTCCCCCACCACCTAACAGGTAGGTAGCCATCTTCACAGGGATGGGGAATGTGTATCTGGAGGCAGCACTACAACTCCCAACAGGCCCCCTCTCCCACCCCTCAGCAGGTTGGGGCACCCCACCCAGAAGCATGTGTCTGTAAGTAAAAACCAAAGTGACACTGCACAGGTAATCAGACAGTGCATGCACACCACCATCACTCAACAAAAGCATTGGGAGACATGACAACATGAGGCTCTACTTCACCCAAAAATAGAAAAGTAAAGCACAGCCATTGACAGGATGCAGACAGCTCAGCGTACGTAACTGTGACAGAAACAGAACTGTGACTCTCAACAAATATGTCCAAGAAAACGGGCCTCTGACATGCATCACCCAGACTTCCCTCTGTAGCGTACATGGGTGCTGATCATGAAGGACCATGGGAAAACCAAACTAGCATGTTCTGCTGTATAAAGAAATACAAGCACAGGACATGTCAACGGTATGCATGTGATGACAATGGCTAGTCCATGCACACAGGTAATGTCTGCCAGGCAGAGTGATCAGCAAAGATGCTGAACATCAACTTGTAGTCATGCCAGTTGTCAGATGACAACCTCACATTGAAATCACCAATACTAGACGTGTGGCATGCTAACCAATCACAGGTCACACCATTGTGAAATGATGAATGTAACTCCACTTCATGGCATGAGGCACATCACTGTGCAGACATACAATGTGTGAAAAAGGCAACTGTGTGTAGCATAACATGTAAATAAGAGACATCAAACACAGCAACCCTGAGGTGTGTAAGGCAATTACCATCCACTTCCTGTCCCACAGGTGACCAACAACTGACTGCAGAGGACGACAACCTCAACCAGCACAGCCAGTCACCAGCTCCCGAACATCTCCCCTCGGATGCAGACTCCCTGGATAATGATGATGAGGAGGACCAACCCGGACCATCTGGTGTGGCAGGGCGTAATGTGTCCCAGGACCCCACAGCCCCACCACCCTCAGCAACAACATCAACGCAGAGCCCTGCTGCAACGACCTGTGCCACCACCACCACCTCCACCACCACTACCACTACCACTACCACTGCTGCCTGCAACACTCGCCCTGCTCCACAGGCCAACCAGACCACAACAACTGCGGGGGTACGGGAGAGTAGGCCGGTGCCCACAGGAGGGAGGCAACAGGGCCGTGACAGCAGGCCAGGTGTGAGGACAAGGCTGACCCAAAGGGATGAAGACCCTGCCACTGAATCACTGGCACACATTCACAGAGTTGTGGGGGCCTATGAACACGCCCAGGGACAGTTGAGGCAGGCTCAGCAGGATGCCCGTGAGCAACAACAGATGCTGCGCTCAATTGACAACCGCATGGGCCAACTCGTGGCCTGCATGGGCCAAATCAGGGACCTCCTGGGCCAGCTAGTGGGGGTCCTCAGGGACAGGCATGCAGCACCGCCAACACCTACAGCTCCCTCCGTTGTGCCGCAGGATGACAGACCACCACCCTCCCATGCGTCCAGCGAGCATGGGGACTCATCAGACACCACTGGCCATGCACCTGTGTCCCCCCTGCCAAAAGAGCAAGGGGCCGCCCGAAAAAATCATTGGGAGCATCCCGTGGCAAAGCACCTGGCAAAAGCCAGTCAAGTAGCCAGCCATGATGGCACCCCTCTTCACCCTGCTGTGTACCCTGCAGACTGTCCCCACACACAATGGCGTGGGAATGGCAAATGACTGTTGGACTGTGTTGCCATACTGATCTAGTGTATACTCTATTGTCTCATCTACCATCACTGACAAATCTGTTATTCACCATTCACAAATCTGTCAATATCCACATCTACATCACATGTATCCACTGTAAATAAACACTAATAACGCACCAATGTAGTTGTCACTGTTCCATGTTCATCACAGTATGTTAACTCACAACCATGATTACAATGTCACAGGAGCAGGGATACTCCGCATGCAAGTAGAGGCTGAAGGGACCTAGGAAAACACAACAGAACATCAGTTGCTACTCAGGTGGTGGACTAACAACCATCACACAACACAGCACATCAAGGTACGACAATCTGCACATGTCACAAGGAGCAACTGTACCAACATAGACATCAAGTAGCTGTGTCAAAAGATCCCTTGCCATACACACCTGCAGCCAGCACTGACTCTGCAACATGCTGTAGTCACAAAACTCACATACACATATTCACCAAGCACAACATCATCAGACAACAGCCAGTATTGACATTGCCACTGACCATCAAGTGAAGTAGTTGTTGATGAGCTGCTGACGCTGTCCAACACCTTCCTCCTCTCCACTATCCTCGTCACTTGACGTTTGGGTGTTTGCAGGTGGGGGCTGTGGCTGGTCATCATCATCCTGGATTAAGGGGATCCCCTTCCGCACGGCCAGGTTGTGTAGCATGCAGCATGCTACCACTATCTGACACACCTTGACGGGTGAGTACTGCAGAGCCCCTCCGGTCTTGTCGAGGCATCGAAAACGCGATTTCAGGAGTCCAAATGTTCGCTCAATGACCCGACGTGTCCTCCCATGGGCATTGTTGTAGCGCACTTCAGCTGGTGTCCTGGGATTGCGAAGTGGACTCAGCAACCAAGGTCCGTTGGGATATGCAGAGTCACCTAAGTGTGAAAGACACATACAGATTGAGTGTCTGACATGTGTCCGAGGACAGCATGGCACACAAACAGCACACGACTCGACCCTTTGTACTCACCCACAATCCATGCCCGCTCCGGCGCCAGATTGGCCATCAGCTGTGGTAAAATGCTGTTGCGCATTATGTGTGAATCGTGGGCTGATCCTGGAAACTTTGCACAGACGTGTGAGATGACCATATCTGCCTGGCACACCACCTGCACATTGATGGAATGATAATGTTTCCTATTTCGGTAAATATGCTCCCGTGCTTGGGGTGGAATCAGGGAAACATGTGTGCCATCTATTGCACCAACTACATTAGGAACGTGTCCAAGTGCATAAAATTCGCCCTTCACATCCGCCAACTCATGCCGCCTGGGGAAATGTATGAATTGGTCCCTGTGTTGCATCATAGCCAACAGGACATCACGTAGCACCATGCTGAATGTTGGTTGGGACATCCCCCCTGCAATGCCCACAGTTTGCTGGAAGGATCCCGTAGCCACGAAATGTAGGAATGCCATCACCTTTGCCGTTGGCGTGAGTGCTGTTGGGTATGTCCTGCGTGGAAGCAGGTCTGGCTCCAATAGTGCACAAAGTTCCAGGAGGTTTGTCCGATCCAGACGGAATCGCCTTATGATGTCGGTATCCTCCATGTTAGCCAGCAGGGTGAAGGTACGAAACACATTAGGTCGCCTCCTAGGTGAGATGAAAGGGGACACGTCATAGCAACATAAATTAGAATGTGCACAAATTCATAAAGTCTGTCCTGTCACGGCGCTAACATTGACTGTCATCCCTGAAAGCACACAGTGCAATTCAGTGTTGTCCCAACATGAGACAGATTAATTGTACAACTGTCATGGATGTGCACAGTCAGTAGACACAATACGAACACTGTCTATGTGAATGCCAAGAGTCACATATCGAGCTGAGGTGGACTCAGCCTTGGGTGTACATGACACAGGACATGTGTGAAGCAGAGACACTGCTGGCTTCCACGTTGCTGCTGTACCTGCCACACCTCCTTGGCCAATAATTGCAGGGGACACATCAACAACACAATGTGGATAGATCATTGGGATTGTCTTTGTACTCAGTGCCACTTCGAACACACTCAAATTCAATGACATTCACATCCCAAACCCATACATGTGCCAATGTCATCAGTACACAGGCCATATCTGCTGCTGACTTGAATACAAAGTCGGACAGTGACAGATGATGTCACGCCTGTGCAGAGTATGTGTACCACTGTAACAGGCCACCATTACCCCACTGCCCAATACTCTCTACAAGCGCACAGATAGCCAATTTGGCACACATTAACAATAGATGAGGGACGTGATCAGCAGGGCCTGTAAGCACCCTTAATCTTCCCCCATTTTGGACATTTACATGCAGCATCAAGGAGGGACTGCCCAAGGACACATGTGCACCACAACACATACCATGGTGATACACATCCAGCTGTTTCAAGACACAACAGTGCCACAACACAAACATACAACACTACATGGACAATGCCAAGCCAGTATGCCAACAAGTCCACGCATGAACATACTGTATGCATGACATATGGACTACTGGCTCAGACACCTGACACCAGTGGATGTAATTTTACACCACATGTCCCAAAGGACATGCATCCTGACCCTCATTCCACACAGGCTGTCAGGCCTAACACAGCATACAATCAACATCCCACATCTAACAGACATGCTGGCTGTGCATGAGTAGTGGGACACTGGTACCTCACATTGACCAAATGTCGGAGTTGGATGAGTGTCACAGGCACAACAGTCAAGGTACATCTCACCTGTCTTGGGTGCCCACACCATCCTGATACACCAGCAGATGTGATCCACCCACACAGTGCTGGAATAGATGGTGAGCAAGGATGGCTAGCACCCCATAGCATGCACATACACTAGTGTTGGTGGCAACACACTGCACACGTGTGCCACTTGTGCTGACCATCCAACATTGCAGACAATTCCCGCTAATCAGTGCACACACATTGCACGGGCAAAACTGGACACCCATAGCCTGTGGACAAATGTCGCATACTATATTCCATACAGTTAGCACAATCCACAACCGTGCATGCAGTCCATCTGCCAACGCAACATTCCTGATGTGAACAATGGACATGCACTGGTGGCAGGTGAGTAGCACCGGAACACAGCACAACACTCAAAAACATAGTGTAGCTAAGCACCATTGTTGAAATGTACATGTCACTGATTCACATACAACAGTCCAAACAACATGAGCACAGACCTGACACTACCACATAGATCCCTGTGGTTACAGGTGGCAGACATGTAGCAAAGACATCTGCTCTGGCCGTCTACCCAAGTGACAAACAATAATAATGCAACGGATGCCAGGTGTGGTGCTGAAGTACTCGTCATCCTTTAGCAGGTCGAGCCCCCCTGTACATGTGGACATACACTGCAGGAGTTGCCAGTGTGTACAAAGACATAACATGCGGCATGTAATTGGTCTTAGCAATAACACAACAGGGTGACATCTGTTTCCAATGATGACAGTCATGCTGAATGAATGAGTTCATCTGGGTTTTCAGTGTAACACATGGGCTCAGGTGTGAGATAGTGGTCAGCATGGGTGGCAGATACGACATTGTGTGTAAATATTGATCAACATAATGGAGTACAGTGTTCCATTTGGTGTGAGACGTTACACAGTGGCTGACATTTGTGACAGGAGACCATATCAATGTTATCCAGTGCCATGTGCCACTGTACGTATCCACTGTGTGTAGCACAGTAATGACCATTGATCCACACACAACAAGAACTGTCTGTAGGTGCCTTAAACGTGCCCCATAAACACAATGACGCACAGAGTGTACGATGTGGTGCTGCATATTCCCCATAGCGGACGCACATACTGTCCGTGAATTGGGTGGCGGAGCATGCCAACCACCATTTGTACCTGTGTCGATGCCCACCACTGACGCAAGTGTGTCATGTGCTGCACATGACACATTGGTGTTAGTGATGGCCCTCCACATAGCTGCAGATGGCGTTTGTCATGCTCCACCAGCCACATTCCGGTCACCCATGTCACTCTATGGCAATCAAACAGCGGTAGCGCCGGCCAGGACCCCACGGTGTGTCACCGCCATGAACCATGCCCTTGCAGCCAATGGGGACCGCTATCGCGGTGGCATGATGCAGATTCAAAAATCGCGGTAGGCGTGCTCCGCCCCCAGCGGATGCGGAGATAGGATGCATTTGTAAGATGCACCACCGCGGTAGCGCCAGCCAGGACCCCGCGGTGTGTCACCGCCATGAACCATGCCCTTGCAGCCAATGGGGACCGCTATCGCGGTGGCATGATGCAGATTCAAAAATCGCGGTAGGCGTGCTCCGCCCCCAGCGGATGCGGAGATAGGATGCATTTGTAAGATGCACCACTGCGGTAGCGCCAGCCAGGACCCCGCGGTGTGTCACCGCCATGAACCATGCCCTTGCAGCCAATGGGGACCGCTATCGCGGTGGCATGATGCAGATTCAAAAATCGCGGTAGGCGTGCTCCGCCCCCAGCGGATGCGGAGATAGGATGCATTTGTAAGATGCACCACCGCGGTAGCGCCAGCCAGGACCCCGCGGTGTGTCACCGCCATGAACCATGCCCTTGCAGCCAATGGGGACCGCTATCGCGGTGGCATGATGCAGATTCAAAAATCGCGGTAGGCGTGCTCCGCCCCCAGCGGATGCGGAGATAGGATGCATTTGTAAGATGCACCACCGCGGTAGCGCCAGCCAGGACCCCGCGGTGTGTCACCGCCATGAACCATGCCCTTGCAGCCAATGGGGACCGCTATCGCGGTGGCATGATGCAGATTCAAAAATCGCGGTAGGCATGCTCCGCCCCCGCGGAGGCGGTCATTGGATGCTTTTGAAGAAGGCTGACCTGGAACACCAATGGCAGAAGACTATGACCATTGAAACGAGTCCAGGGCCCTATATATGTGTGGAAGGGAGCACCACATTTCCACTGCTCACAGAGCCTGCTGCCTGGGACCCCTCACCTGCTGCTGCCTCCAGGGACTGCTGCCTGAGACCCCTCACCTGCTGCTGCCTCCAGGGGCTGCTGCCTGGGACCCCTCACCTGCTGCTGCCTCCAGGGACTGCTGCCTGGGACCCCTCACCTGCTGCTGCCTCCAGGGACTGCTGCCTGGGACCCCTCACCTGCTGCTGCCTCCAGGGACTGCTGCCTGAGACCCCTCACCTGCTGCTGCCTCCAGGGACTGCTGCCTGGGACCCCTCACCTGCTGCTGCCTCCAGGGACTGCTGCCTGGGACCCCTCACCTGCTGCTGCCTCCAGGGACTGCTGCCTGGGACCCCTCACCTGCTGCTGCCTCCAGGGACTGCTGCCTGAGACCCCTCACCTGCTGCTGCCTCCAGGGACTGCTGCCTGGGACCCCTCACCTGCTGCTGCCTCCAGGGACTGCTGCCTGGGACCCCTCACCTGCTGCTGCCTCCAGGGACTGCTGCCTGAGACCCCTCACCTGCTGCTGCCTCCAGGGACTGCTGCCTGAGACCCCTCACCTGCTGCTGCCTCCAGGGACTGCTGCCTGGGACCCCTCACCGCCCACTGCCGCCGCTGACGTCTCATGTCCACAGTGATGGCTAGGACGGAGAAGATCCGTGCCAGTCCATTTACAAGCGAGGAGCTGGATGTCCTGGTGGACGAGGTGCTGACACAGTACCCACGGCTATATGGTGGCCCAAATGTTGTGGTAAGTCTCCAACAGTGGGGGTGTGAGTGCAAGGGGGCACACATGTAGTCGATCAGATGGTGTATGTGCCTGAGAGTGTGGGGTTGTGTAATGCACTGGCTGACATGCTGTTTCCTAGTTGTTAAGGGGGTGTATGCAACCCACACATTAAATGCATGGACATGAAGGGTGGATGGACATGTGTTGTGTACACATCCATATGGTGTGACAGCTATCTGGTGATGCATGTTTCTGGACAGTTATTGTTCATGTGACTGTTTGTGTGGGTCCTCGTTGTCCATCTCTGTGTGATTCTACCTGGCATGGACTGTCCACGCCCAATGTGACAAGGACACATCACTGACTGTACAGAGTGTGATACGTGTGTGGTTCGCATGAGTGTACATCAATGACCCATATCTGCCGTGTGGAGATGAGTCTGTGTCATGCCACTGTTCAGAGAGAGAGGTTTTACCATGAGAGTGTGTCACTGATGTTTTCCCCTCTTGTCTCCCACACCTGCAGCTCAAGGTACACCAGCGTAAGGCCGTGTGGAGGTCCATTGCAACCAAGGTGCGGGCTCTGGGAGTGTCGAACCGCCGGCGCACCCACTGCCACAAGAGGTGGGACGACATATCACGACTGGCAAAGAACGTTGCCGAGATGACACTGGGGATACTCCCTCGCAGTGGCAGGTTGTCACGACGCAGCTTGACACCACTGATGTGCCGCATCTTGGCTGTGACACAGCCTGAGCTGGACACACGTTTGAAGGAGCATCAACAGCAAGCTAGGGGTGAGTATTCTGTGAAGGTTGATTTTGTCTGTGAGTGGCTGCATGTGTACCATGCCTGTACCTGCGCTGGTGTACGTGATGTGGTTACTGTGATGCAGTGGGTTGTAAGTGGCCCCTGTGCTGGGTGTGGCAGTCACGGATATTACATACATGCACTTACTGATGTTTTTCCAATCCTGGGAATTTCAATGGCATTGTGGGTGGTGTGCTGCAGGCCTGGTCCATTGGTGTTAGTGTTTGTACGCCCCAACATGCATGATGTTGTGCTGTCTGCCCATCACATGGCTCAGCTGTGCCGTGTTTAGATGTTTGTACGCACTGTTTGAGGTAGTGATGTGTGTCTGCATGGTGAGATTGCACGGGGTGGCCTGCAACATGTAGACTTTGTCATCCTCAGTGTTGCTTTGCTTGAATATGTTTGTCCTGTTGCTGTCACTTTGCTGACCCTACATGTCTCTCTGTTATGCAGCATCTCCCGTGGGCACGGAGGGACAGGGGACGGACACCAGTGGTGGTGAAACAAGCACAACAGCTGCACAGGATCCCAGTGACACAGATGTGACCAGCGCCTCGGAGGGGGATAGGAGTATGCTGGAGGAATCACAGTCCGAGACGCAAAGTTCAACATCATCTGATGACGGCGGTGGTGCAGACATCTTGGAGGACACAGGGAACGGAGAGTCTGCTACATCTTCCAGCACACAGCGTGCAGTGCCCACCCTCCCAGCCACTTCCTCTGTTGCTGCCCGTGTTCGCACCACAAAGAGGGGAAGAGTGTCCTTCATTCCAGGCACCGCTGCCCCTGCCCCTGTGCCCCCTGCTGCCATCAGTGCAGAGTGTGTGGACCTTATGTGCCAGCTGTGTGTGGGGCAGACAGGGCTCCTCAATGTTTTGTCAGACCACGACCGCAAATTGGCACAGGTGTTAGCTTTCATGGAGGGCATCCATTCAGATGTGGGTGGGCTGCACCGCACTGTCCAGACAATGTCCTCCACAATGGCGGCTGCACTTCAACTGGCTCAATCTCGTAGTCCAATTCCAGTCCCTTTGTCCACCCCCATGCCAGTGGCGATGTCTGACGACGGTGACCACGCTTCACACACCTCAACGTCACGATACTGCACACGTAGCACACAGCAGCAGCAGCCCAAGCGGTCAAGGTCACAGACACCTTCCCCTACAAAGAGAAAAACAACCCCAGAGCGCAAAGGGAAGAGCCCGTCAGGCGTTGCAAAGGCACATGATTCAAGGAGGAAGTACTCAGGGTCACAAGCCTCAGAGCAATCCCCGGCCACAGACTCTGTGGTCCCAAAAACGTCTTGCAAAGGCATGCAGACACTCTCCATGCCCACTGTGAAGGTGGGGCCTGGCAAGGCTACACATAGTAAGGTATCCAAGGCTGTTTCACCAACTACCTCTACTCCCATTCCAAGTCCAGTGAAGCAGGGACAGGAGGGCACTGTAGGGGGCACACAGGGTAAAGAGGGGATGGAGGGGCAGAGGCAATGCCAGGCTAAGCGTCCTTCTGGATCAAGCACATCCCCAAAGGGAGGTCCAGCGTGTGCACCTGCGGCAGCCTTGGTGATGAGTGTGCCGTTTGTGTCCACACCACTTCCCATTGATACGAAGACAGGCAAGCCATTTAGAATCCCCAAGAAGTGGAAAGGCACCCCTCCACTGTCTCCCTCCCACACTGTGTCCCACGTCGGCCTGAGTCCACCTCCACGTGCCACTACACCACCTGGTCCAAGCAGCCCTCCAGCTCCAAGGCCACTGATAGCTCTTCCTCAGCTGGGCGTCTCACTCCCCAGTCAAGTGGTCCAACTGTGCCCGACACACAGTCAGCTCCCAGTCAGACTGACAGCCAGGTCTGAATGTTGATCAATGTCACAGACCTGTCTCTCCCACACCGGTACCTGTGCTGCCCATCGTGTCACACCCTACTGTGTTGCTGACCATGGCGGAGTTTGGTGACACACATTCCCTGTGCAGCTTCTCATTGTCTCTGTCAGCACCTTGGACTGGCCACTGGCCTTGCAGTTTGCCCCCTGCCTGTGCAGCTTCTCATTGTCTCTGTCAGCACCTTGGACTGGCCACTGGCCTTGCAGTTTGCCCCCTGCCTGTGCAGCTTCTCATTGTCTCTGTCAGCACCTTGGACTGGCCACTGGCCTTGCAGTTTGCCCCCTGCCTGTGCAGCTTCTCATTGTCTCTGTCAGCACCTTGGACTGGCCACTTGCCTTGCAGTTTGCCCCCTGCCTGTGCAGCTTCTCATTGTCTCTGTCAGCACCTTGGACTGGCCACTGGCCTTGCAGTTTGCCCCCTGCCTGTGCAGCTTCTCATTGTCTCTGTCAGCACCTTGGACTGGCCACTGGCCTTGCAGTTTGCCCCCTGCCTGTGCAGCTTCTCATTGTCTCTGTCTGCACCTTGGACTGGCCACTGGCCTTGCAGTTTGCCCCCTGCCTGTGCAGCTTCTCATGTTCAGGCTCTGCATCTTGTGCCTTGGTCCTGTCTGATATTGTTTCCTATCAGTGCTATTTGTGAATAAAAACAGTTGCTCATGTTGTCAGTTGTGTCATTGTCCTTACTGAATAAGGCTTTTCCTGTATGTCTCACATTTACTGTGCCACATGCTCTGTGTGCCACTTCAACTGTGCCACTGGCTTGTTTGACTTATCATTTATTTTACAGGGGTGACGGGGACTTCAGTTCTTCATGACTCGGATACTTGTGGGGTCATTGATGTTGTTTTCGGTGACATACCAGACTCATGTTCCTTACTTGTTGCTGTTGGCTATGTTTTACTGCATCCTGGTATGTGGACACTGCAAACACATAGAGGGGTCATATACACGGGATTGCAGGCAGGCTGACCAGGCTCAACATGTATGTGCGTTCTTGCTTTCATGTATGCCTAGCAGTGTAGATGTGTAGTCATGTTGTGATGGGCAGTCATCCTAGTCACAACGGTTACTTACATGGTGTGCATTTGGGTGGTCAAGGGTTGTACGGTGTGTTGGTTGTGGCTTTGTCGTGTGTGTTGATGTGTGTGTTACTGGCGTGTGACTCATGGCTGTGTGGGACTGTTGTGTGTTTGTGTGCACACACTGCTTGTTGTGCATTCAGTGCTGTGGGTGTATGTTGCCTTGTGCTGTCCTAGTGTACATCCCCTGATGTACTGCTGTGTTTGCTATGTGTTTTGTGGTGTTGTGCATCTGTTGTGTGTTTGATGTGTCTGTGTTGTTCTGTGATGGTGCACTTCTTGTCTGTGTTGTGGTATGTAGCCCATGCATTTTTCCTGACTGATGAGGTGGTGCACTCCTGTTGTGTGTGTGCTCCCATTGCCTTCCCCTAGTTTGGCTGCACAGGTGCTGTGTGTTATTTTTGTGGTTCTGTATGTGTTTCTGTTTTGAATTGTGTTTGCCATTTTTGTTTTGGTGCAGACGTTGGTACTGAAATCCCTGTGTGTGTGTGATGTTTGTGGATGCCCCCAGGGGGTTTGATTGTTTGTCTGTATCTTGTCTGGACATTATGTAGGCCCTTCTGTGTGTCTGGCATTGGGATTGTGTGCTGCAGATATGAGGGGGTATGTTTGGGGACTCCTACTTGTGTTTGGCAGTCATTGAGTGTGCCAATGTGCCCTGTGTGATACTCATGTGTACTTGCTGTTCACTGTTTGACTTGAGGTCCTTCCTTTCATCCCTGACCCTATACATGGGTTACCTTGCTGTCTCCCTGAGTTGTTGCACTGAGGTGACTGTTGTTTGACTTCACTCACTGTGCCAGCCATGTGCTTGGATGGGGTGTGGATGTTGTTCTGGGTTCCTTGTCCTGCATGTGTCTGTTCACCTGGTTGTTGGTTGTCTCCTTGCCCTCCCATTTGTGTGCACATCATTTTTGCTTTCCTCTATGTTGTGCTCCATTGCTGGTGGCATGTAGTCTGTGTATGTGGCTGTGTGTCGGTGTGGGGTATGTCTGTGTGAGTTGGCAGGGTGTGTGTCCAGTAGTCTGTATGTTCCTTGTGTGTATGTTCATTTTGTGCTTGTATTCTGCTTTCTTGCCATGTATGTGGTGTTGTGGTGTGTGTGTGTGTTGCCCTGGGCCTGTGCCTCTGTGCTGTGTGTTGATCTACACCAAATGCTGCTGTGTCTGTCTCCCTAGGTGTTAGTTGTGTGCTGCTGGGTGTGGATTTAGCTCGCTTGGTGTTGGACATGGGGGTGCACAGGGGGGTATTGGCATGTTTCTTGCTGTGTGCAGCGGAGCTGTGGGTGGTGGGTGGTGGTGGTGGCCTGTGGTCTTTCTGGCCTGTCCGTTGCTGTACATGCATTCTGCTTTGTGCGATGGATTTCCCGCATGCTCACCGCTGCGGTGTCGTCAGCAACACATTACATTATGTTCGCGGTACTTTGGTGGGCTTGATGCAGGGTGTGAATTGGTGCCAGCTGAGACATGTGTGGGTACACTGATGGATGTGTTCCTGTCCACACCAGTGTGTCTGGTGTGGCCAGGTGCCCTGTTTCAGCCCGTGGAATTTGTGTTCTGTTTTGTGTTGTATTGTGTTTTGTTTACGTACCTGCGGCGGCGTCCGCGGCGGGCGATGTTGGCCTGGTGATGTATCACGTACAGCACCGGGAGGACGTGTAGTGCTGGATCCATGGCGTTCGGCTCCGGGTGGAGGGCTCCGGAAGTCTCGTTTCACGCTCCGCTGTCGAGATTCCGCCGTGTCTGGAAGGGCGGTTTCTCCCCTGCGGTTCTACGGGTTGTTTGGCGCATCGTAATTTGTTGAGCGGACGGGACGTCATTCCGCACGGCGGTGAGTCTCCATTGGCTCCCACCGGCGCGGTGGCGGGCGCAATTTCATGGCGGTCGGCGTTGCACCGCGGAGGTCGGGAAATGGGGCATATTTGCCCTTCATAATATGGCGGCCGTGAGGACCGCTGCTGGCGGGCGGTAAAAGGCATTTTTCCGCACCGCCGGCACCGCGGTACTGACACCGACCGCCATCGTAATCGGCCCCTAAGTAACTAATTAACAAATTCTTGCAATCACTAACTACCTCAATCACTCACTCTATCCCTCACACACTAAATAAATCTCTCACTCACTAAATCACTAACTAAATCTCTCACTAAATAACTAAATGCCTTACTCTCTCACAAACTCTATAACAAAATCAATCTCTCACTCTCTCTCTTACTCAAAAACTAACTAACTAACTCTCTCACTAACTAACTAACTAAATATCAAACTATCTCACAATCAATACATTTTAAACTATATCACTCTCTCTCTCAATAACTAAATAACTCTATCAAACCCAATTACTAACTCTCTCACTCTTTCTCTCTCACTAACTAACTTTCTATAAACTAACTCTAATAAAAAAAAAAATTTATAGAAAGAAAACTAATATTTACTTTGACATTTATTCACAGGTAACAGAACCACCACCAGAAACAATCCAAATAGAAATATATGGCATCGAAAAACGGAGGAACAAATAAGTACTGTGACAACACAAGTAAAGTACAAAACACTGAAACATTTCAATCAATGGAAATAAGCAATGAACTTCTCATGGATTGGTTTATGATTTCTACAGATGTGGAAGACTTAGCGGATGCTCTTATGCACCATTTGCCGCAAACATGCGAAGTGATCTTTTGCAATGGTATCATTATCAAAATATTAAAAGATATTGCACCTGAATAAATGTTTTTAATCACCATGCATAACTATACAACTTAAATATTTTACGCAAAAAATTACCTTACTTTAAAGTTACAAATGTATAACTAATTTAAATTTAAAAAAATAAAAATAAAATCTTGACTCTGTTATTCATTACAAAAAATTAATATGTTTAAGTGCCTATTTGTTTTCAGCACAATACTTTGCCATAGCTCATTCTCACTCTCATAGCTCACTAACTCACTGAATAACTTGCTCACTCACTAACTACATCACAAATTCTCTCTTCATCTCACAAACTCACAAACTAAATAACTCTATCAAACTCACTCTCACTTACTAACTAACTAAATCTCACACTCTATCACTAACTAACTCTCTCACTAACTATCTCAAACTCTATCTCACTCACTAACTCACTCACTCACTCTCCTACTAATTCAATAACTCGCACTAACTCTATAAATACATAATTAACTAACTCTCGCACCCTGTAAATATTACCCAGTGCCAGTTGGCACAGTGTATATTGTATAATTACTATTCTAATAGGTTTTAAAATAATACAAAGGCTATTCTTCATATAACCTTGTATGGAGTTCCTTTTATGGTGTGCCTAGTATGGTGTTGCTATGTACGTGTTGCACAAACGCTTTACACATTGACTCCGGGATAAGCCTAACTGCTCGTGCAAAACTACCAAGGGGGTAAGCAGGGGTTATCTTTGGCCTGTCACTACATTGCACTCACTAAAATGATGGTCTCTGCCTACCTTTAGCGCAAGCCTTAGCCAACCACAGATCCCATTAACATTCTAACTAAATAACTAATTGCCTCTCACACTAACAAACTCACTAAATAATTCACTAACTATCTCACATATTCACTAAGTATCGAACTCTCTCTCTCAGTAACTAACTCAATAAATAACTATATCACTCTCTCACGCTTCTCAGTTCTCACACTGCACCGGTCCTCCATAGGTCCCCTATATCACTACCTTCGCTGTTTCATTAAAATAAAAAAAATAAAAAATGCTCTAGGCACTCTAACTAGTCCTATCATAGTTATTATACCACTTTCACAATTTATACTTTAATCTCCCCCTACTAGCCACTATATATTCTAATATTTACTGTCCTTCAACAGATTTAATATAGTATGCTTTCTTCTCTAATATCATCAATTTAAAAAAAAATGTTTATTGAAAAAAGCTTATTTTTTATATATGCCTTCTAAAGTTCTACTTTTATTTACACATTCATAAAGTTAACAAACGGTAATATAAGCAGCTTTAGATTCCTTCAACTCTTACACTAAAGGCTACTCTCAATAACTAAAACTAGGATAGCTTTCAAAAAATGTTTTCTTTTTCCTATTCATCAATAAGGGTTCTTTAAACAAGTGCAAAGTGCACACTTTAATTTGTGGTCAACATATACCAGTCCAACCTCTCACAATCATCAATAAGGGTTCTTTAAACAAGTGCAAACTGCACACTATAATTTATAGTCAACATATACAAGGCCCACCTCTCTCACATTTATAACAATACAAATTAGCATTACAAAACCCATTCATTACAAACACTCTCTAAAACATTCACATAGCCAATAGGTCTCGCCTTTAGGAGCTTACAAATGTTTCACGATACAACAGTTCATAATATTACAACAACAATATTATACTGCATAACAACATAATTATAATATCCCAAAAGCAAAACATATTTCCATATACAATAATACCTAAATATTGTTTAGTTATCCAAAAGAATATCCTTAGTGCAAAAAACAACAACTGTTACATAGCTAAAAACTTATAAGATCCCAAAGGCGAGACCTATTGGCTTTGCCAATGCTTGTTAACTTATAGACAATAGATTTTACAGCTGCCCTTAAGGTTTAAGGCACTTGTCCCCCTAAATTAGCCTCCTTACAACTACAGCCTCTGCAATAAGCAGATGACACTGTAAGTCTAGATCACACTGCCACAGGCCTTTAAAAAGCTCTTAAAGCTCCAAACACTTACAATATAACTAATAATTTAAGACTGAACATTTACATGTGTGGCGCCTTAGTGTTTAGTAATAAGCACTTCAAGCTGACTTGGTGGCTAATTGGGGATGAGTGTGCAGCGAGACAAAGAAAGTACTGCTGCTTAGGAGTTTGGCCTGATGATAAAAACTTTCAAAGAGAGCACATCGATTATTTAAACTCAAAAGCAGCAAGGATCATGTTTGTCCTCAAGCAACTTTACAACAATTTAGAGGCCCCCTCCTTAACCCTTCCACTCACAGTCATTCGTACAAAGTACCTGCCTTCCCCGCTATATCGCCTTCCGGCCTTTCCGAGGTTGGCCAGTGTGTGGCTTAATAGGTCACTTTCCAAGCTGTTCAAGTATTTTGTTTCAGCTCACTAATTCTACTAATCACTGCCACATCAGGCTTGAAAGTAACTAGTTCAGTTAAGAAAAAGGGGTTAGTGTTCCAAGGGTTCCCCGTCCGTCCTTAGATAATTGTGATAGTCGGCATCTTCAGATGTCCTTAGTAAATGGGAAACCCCTAACCCATTAGGCCAAAGTCAACACGTAGAGGCAAGGACAGAGCTGAGTTATTGTGGAAATATATTGTGAATTCCAATAAAATAGATCAGTGGTCTTTGAATTATATTTCAAGCGTCTTCACTTTTTGGGGTAGGTCCTGTAATTAAATGTGATCTTTAAAGTCAGAATCACAGGTTTTGTGAACACAGTCTGATTCAATAGGATTCTTATAGTCAGAATCACAAGTTCTGTGAAGACAGCCAATACGTGTTTCGCACCCTGGTTGGCGCACAGGCATGGGGCTTTCTCAAGGCTGATAATTGAGACACAATACAAAACAATAAAGAAAAGGGGGAATCAACAAGGTATAGTATTGAGGGGACAGGGAAATCCAATAGTCAACCCAAGTGTGTAATAATACAGAGTGGGAGTCCACATCAGAACAAATGAGAAACAAAATTAAAATGTAGTTAAAACAACAAAGGTTATGTATATATGTGGGAACATCAACATACATCTCCAAAGGCCCAAATACATGTAGGCACCGTGTGCATAAAGAATAAGTACATCTAGTACAAGAAAACAAGGGAATATGACAGCAGACGCAAACCCCAAATCATGATGAGATAACAGCAAATCCTTCACATATGTAGGTATCCAATATTAAGACACAGTAGTAGGAAATCCAATTTAAGCATGCATTTTGCCACAGTTGTTACAAGTTTCCAAATAGAAGACCCAATACAAACACACTGTACAAGGTAAAGGCACTAACATTCTTTGAGAATGGCGAATTCAAACATTGTGTTAGCTTACATTTACCAACTGGAGTATATTGGTGCACATACAAACAACAAATCCATCACATAGGTACCCAAAGTTAAGACATGTTAGTAGGCAATACAATTACAGCATGCATTTAGCCACAGTTGTTACAATTTTCCAAATAGAAGACCCACTGCAGACACACTGTACAAGGTAAAGACAGTAATGTTAGTGGAGAGCGGTGAATTCATACATTGTGTAAGCCAGCACATACAGTCAGATAGGGGTATATTGGTGCACATATCAAGAAGTGGGTAAAAGCGGGAGAAAAAAGGGAGGGGCAGATTTACAAGCCCCTTGCGCCACTTTTGCGTCACTTTTCCCATGTTAACAATGACGCAAAAGTGGTGCAAGGGCCTTGTAAATAAGCCCCGGAGAGTATATGTACGTGTATCCACAGGTTACATACAATTATGCAGGTCCATGTAGTATTCAGGAAAGAAAAGGAGGAAAACAGGAAATAACTTGAGTTAAGTACAAAAAATCATGAGGTCTGTGGCCTTGATGAGGCTACAAACCTTGTGAATTTTTATACTTATCTCGTTATTTCCTGTTTTCCACCTTTTTTTCCCACCCAGCAGCGCAATGGGCTTGCCCATATTTATAAGGCCACGTAAAGTCACCCTGCGTGACTTTTTATGGCCTGTAAATATGGGCCCCTTTCACGCATTACACTATGTGAAAGGGGCATTCCATAGGTGTTGCTGTGGGTGTCCCCACATAACATCCATGGAGCCTGACACATTACCTGATTTACAACATTTTGTAAAGCTGGTAATGCGTCAGGCATAGGAGACAAGTGGCACATGAGGGGCTCATCACTTCTGAAGGTGTTGACATTACAGGCTACAGAACTGTTGTTACGTATATTTTTACTGACTTTTATCTTCTACAGATGATGGCACGACGCGACCCAGGGTGCATCATGTCTTTCTTTTTTATACCTGTCTGAAGGCCGTCACTTGATGCACATGTTATGTTATTAGTGTTTGTTGAGTGCAGGATTCACCCCGGAGGATATCCTGCCACTGAAAAGCTGGAACGGCGTGGCCTAGCCTGGGACAACATGGCAACATAGCATCCATTGTGTGAGGTGTGCTTATGTGACCTGCCATGGGTCCTTGCTCTGACTCTGTACTTACTTTCCATGTAAGTATGTTTCGTTCCCTCTTAGCCAGGCAGACAATTTCTTCTTCAAGGACCCACTTTAAAAAATGCTTAAACTTAGTTTTCTTGCAATGTTGTCTGTGTTATCCTGCAACTGATATCAAAATGTGCTCTTAAATGCATTACACATATCTGTTTACAGTGACAGATGCATAAGCAGGTGGCAAAGTCAAGTTCACCTTTGTAGAAGAGCAGGCCGAAATGGATCGGTCTGGACACAATGGTGAATTATAAGGTAAGTGTATTCTTCAATATAAACCCACGAAGCAGCACATCCTGCCTGCTCAGATCCCGACAGTCTAACACTTAACGGGATCCAAGCAAACATTCCGCGCTGCGAACATGGAATACCATTTAAAATAATACAATGCTTTATTGTATACAAAACGTGCTGAGCAAGACTGCTCAGCATGTGCATAACATTCTTAACATACTTCATTCCTTTACAGCCTCTCACCGCTTTTTACCTGAACAGCAAAGTAACACCTACTACAAAGAAATCAATTGAATACAAAGTCATAACATTTTTGGGGAATTTTCTTGACACAAGAACCCACCGAACTCATGCAAGTGCTACCAGGAACAGTGCTTGTGACCCCGGAAGTGATGTTACACATATCAACCTCTACTTGTGTGTCCAAGCAAGACTGAGGGTTAGGTATAAGCCACTGTGCCTGTTAGACTTGGCCCTTTTTGCAGGGTCATCCCTGAACTTTTTGCCTTCCTCCTAGTATTTTTCTGACCTGGTGTTGGGGGTTTTAAGACTCTGGGCACTTTATCACTGCTGTCCAGTGTTAAAGTGCATGTGCTCTCTATGGTAAACTTGGTAATATTGGTCTACACTTGTTTGGCGTATTTAATTTACTTATCAGTCCCTTGTAAAGTGGTATCTCACCTACCCGGGGCCAGTAAATTAAATGCTACTGGTGGGCTTGCAGCGCTGCTTGCGCCACCCACCAAAGTAGCCTTTCAAACCTGTCTTGGGCCTCTGCCGTTGTAGGGCCTGCGCGTGCAGTTTACTGCCGCTGAGACGTGGCACATAAAGTGGTTGCCACATCTGTGACTCCCCTTTTACTACATATCAGTTACCCCTAAGGTAGGCCATAGCTAGCCCTATGGGCAGGGTGCGCTGTAGGACATGTGCCTTCACTGTGTGGCATGTCCTGGTAGTGACAAACAGCCATTTTTGTTTCTCACTACTGTGAGGCTGCCCTCTCATAGGAATGAATTGGGGATTCTCTGATATGTGTTTCAGTGGTAATTCCTGACAAGAGAGGAGTAGCGGGGTCAAGTTTGGTATGTTTGAAATAGTGGTAATAAATGCTGTGTAATGGTGTTCACAGATTTATTATCACTATTTTAGAAATGCCGCTTTTAGAAGTGGGCATTTCTGTGTGCTATGTGTCTTTGAGCCTGCCTGTTGTGTATTGCATGTCTGGCTCTGGATGACAGGGGCTGGGGAGGTGCAGTGCTCCAGAGGGGCTGGGTGAGTCAGCACTAGGCTGCATAGGCCGTTCTGCATTTGGAGTAGTGGGAGGAGTAGCACCTGGACCTGAATAGGACTGTGCCTGCCTTCCAAAATGCTGGCTCCGCCCCCCTGTGGTGTGTCTGGGACCAGAGCCTACACTGACAAAGGAGGTTGTTGTGCACTGTAAAGAAATGTTTAAGTGCCCCCCCGAACTGGTTTAGACCGGGCACAGAGCCCTGTGCCAGGGGAGAACAAAGACAATTGCAGTATAAATATTGGGGCTGTGACCCCATGTAAGATGTGTTGTTCCTGCTTGGAGCTGAAGGACTGCTGGGCGTTAGGAGGAACCACCGTGGGACCCAGCTTCTGTCTCCTGGGGGTCCCTACGTGCTGGCCTGCCTGTGCCCAACTCTGCCCTAGGGAACTTCGGACATGAGCGCTACATCCTCATTGGTGGAGCCCAAGGAGGGGGGCTCCAACTTTGCCCGTGAAGGAGCACTCTTGTGTGTGGCAGCGCTGGTGGCCTGCCCAGGGTAGCATGTGCCTGGTGTTCGAGACCAAAGAGTGGGCTCGATCTGCCAAGGTGCGGTGGGCGCAGTGGCCAGAAAGCACCGAAATCGACTGAGACTTTCGCTCTGTGAATTGCAGCATCCAGGAAGCCAGGCGGCTGTTGCCTGGTTGTGGGCGGGGCCGAGGCCGCGAGCAGAAACTTCCGAGAATGACGGCCGGAAGTCAGGCAAAGTTTGTGCCTGGTTGGAGGCGGGGCTCCCGTAGAGACGAGGAAAGCCCCACGTGTTGCTGAGTCTGTTGTGGCAGCGAGATTGGGTCGGAGCCTCGCAGGCTCACCAGACACGCAGAAGAAGGACCAGAGCCTCGCAGGCTCCCTTCTGACACTTGCCACCTGTCTCCCACGACTGACCCGAGGAGAGGAGAGGCCCCGGTGAGTGGGGCCTGCAAAGCACACTTTGTGAGCCTAACTGTTGTTACAGTTGCGCCGCCGGATTGCGGGCAGCTGCAACGTGGGGGCATTCCTTGAGGGAGACAAGGGTGAGTTGCACCCCCACCCCCTCTGCATTGCGCACATTGTTTTGGCTGCATCGGCAGCTATGGGGGCCAGTTTGGAGGCCTCGTGGTAGAAGGGACACGCAGTGTTGTGAGCCCTCACTTTGTGTTGAGGTGGCATTGAGGGGCGAGCCCAGGACAGGGTCCCCGCTTAAGAGTGTCCTGACTTGGGGACAGTACCTCTGTGGCAGGTGTGCTATAGGTTCCTGCTGTAGATGAGGTGTACGCCTAAGGTGCGCCTGATGTGCTGCACTACTGCCGATTATGTTTTACTTAACAGGCTATACTAGGAAGTGCAATGATGTTCATACCTCATGATTTGTACATAATGTGTTTATGCTACGTACAGTGTCTATCAGTAGTTACTGGTTGTCTTATCTAACTGTAATGGCCCGATTGGCCTTGTGATGGATGTAATGTTAGGACAGTGGCCCGATTGGCCCTGTAGTGTATATAATTCCTGTAAAGTCATACCGAGTGCCAGGTGGCACAGTTTATATATGTGATTACGTTCTAATGTGTTTTATGAGTAATACAAAGGCTATTTTTACATAACCTTGTGTGGAGTTTCTTTTTGTGGTGTGCCTAGTGTGTCGCTGCTGTGTGTGTGTGTTGCGCAAACGCTTTACACATTGCCTCTGGGATAAGCCTGACTGCTCTGCCAAGCTACCAAGGGGGTGAGCAGGGGTTATCTTCAGCGTGTAACTCCCTTGCCCTGACTAGAGTGGTTGTTTCTGCCTGGCTTAGGCGCATGCCATAGCCAACCAGAAATCCCATGTCTAACAGTGCCCAATCTGTATTTTGTACCATCTCTTTCCTTTTGCACATAATAGCTATTTGATCAGGCTCAAGTTTAACAAACTGTCTCTTGTTCCACCAAAACGTGTCCAGAATTAGTGCAGAACATTTGCTGACTCTATCAACTTGCACAGAAGCAGATAATTTGGAATCCCCTTTTCTTGTCTTAATGGGACTTTTGCTCATAACCCAATCACCTGTGGTCAAATCAACAACTGGATTGCCATGGCCCCCATTAAACCTCACTTTCATGTCAGCCTGCTGTGAGGCAACCCTAGCAGTTATAAAATCCTTGGATGGAATAATTTCAGAATTTCTCTGCATTTTTTCACTCAATCACATAGGGTACCAAGATGCATGAATATTCCTGCCTCTCAATAATGAAAAAGGGGTCACTCCAGTGGTGCAATGGGGAGCGGTATTATAGCACCACACATTCTGATCAATAAATGTTGCTACATCCAGTCCTGAAGCTAAAGCTGTTTGCACCCCCATTTAATAATTCTGTTGGCACGCTCAATAAGCCCATTAGCAGATGGTGAGTATAACGCAATCTTGAGGTGCTTAACATCCATGCAATGCAAAAAACTCATCATGCGTTCAGGCACAAAATGGGTGCCATTACCCGTGATCAGAAATTTGGGAACATCCTCCAGCACAAAAATGTGTTCTATAAATGTTATGACCGTTTGTGTATCAGGATTTTCGACAAATGCATAGTACATCCACTTGGAGCGATAATCAATGAGTAGAATAGTATACCTTATTGGTGCCGTTAAAGTGGAGAAAGGACCCGAGAAGTCCAATCCCAACTTCTCCCATGCCCTGTCAGGGTACAGAGTAGAACACAATGGAATCTACATACTTCTCCAATGCTTGTCAGACAGGAGACACTCAGGACACCTGTCAATCATAGATTTAACTTGAGCACCTAAAGCAGTCCACCAATAATGATGTTTTATTTTCATGCTTGTTTTGGTGCTGCCTAAAATGCCTTCTTGAGCCCGAGAAATAATAATATTGCGTAGCCTGAGAGGTGGTAGAAAGAGGTCCCTCCTGAGAATAAATTTATTTTCCACAGACAGCTCATCAAGAAATCTGAACAAATGTCTTCAATTCACCTTCCAAATTCCTTGATTCAGCCCATCCTTTAACAGTGTACTCAATAACTTTGCTCAACACAAAATCCTCTTCTGAGGCACTGATCCAGTGCTGCTCACTTACAACAGAGTTATAGTCCTACATCCACAAATGCCACACATTCAACATCATCTAAAATAGAAGTGTCCTCTCCATCATCAAGTGCCATGCGTGACAAACAATCTGCACGAAAATTCTTTCTGCCTGGAGTATGGCTTATGTTAAAGTTGTACTCCTGCAACTTTGAATCCAGTCTGGTGAGTCTAGACGACATGTTTCCACTCCCACACTTGATGAAGATACGCACTAAAGGCTTGTGGTCGGTAAACAACTCGAACCTGGTGCCCCAAATGTATGTCACAAACTTATGGACAGCCAAAACACAGGCTAAAGCTTCACGTTCAAATGCTGTATTGATGCTCCTAAGGGACATGTTTCTCAGTTCCACCAATCTTTTGACCGAGCACCACACCTAAACCATGAGCACTAACGTTCACAGTAATAAAAGACATGTGAACCTCACAAAATGCACTCAGAGCTGGAGCTGTGACAAAAGCTGTGTTCTGCACATTCGGCCATATGAAGCTCTGCCCTTTCCTATGCAAAATTCTAAGTGGCTCCACAGACTGGGCATACCCGGGAACATAGGTGCATAATATTCTGCCAAACCAAGAAACGAGCAAAGCTCATCTCTTTCCCTTGGGGTTTGGCATCACTGACGGATTTAGTCAGGGACTCTTTAGTTTTAATACCATCACATGAAACGGTATGTCCCAAATATTCCAATTCATTGGTCGCAAATATGCACTTCTCCAACTCCACTGTCATACCTCTCTGCAAGAGGATGGATAATACTTTCCTCAGAATCCTGTTATGTTCCTCTTTGGCATCTTTGGCATTTATCAATATGTCATCCTGATACGCCTGCACACCAGCTATTTTCCCAAACAAGTTATCCATAAGTTTTTGGAACAGTAGGCGCCAAGCCAAATGGAAGCCAAAGGTACTTGCACACACCATAGGGGGTCACGATTGTAGTCAATTCCTGTGATTCAAAAGATAGGGCAACCTGGTGATATGCCGACCTTAGGTCGATTGTGGAAACCACCGCACTTCCCCTACACTAGCCAGTAGATCCTGGATTGTAGGTAGTGGGTGGCAATCCACAATAATATTCTTGTTGAGAGCACACAAGTCGACACATAACCTGATGTCACCAGCTCTCTTGTGCACTACGACAATGGACGCCACCCACTGTGAAGAATCTGTGGCTTGTATGACCCCCTGAGTCACTAAATCATTGAGAGTGCTCTTTAAATCCTCTCTGGCACTCAAAGGAACAGGGCGCAACTTCTGGGCAGCAGGCTGAATGTCAGGAATCAACCTAGTTTTATGCTCAAATCCTGTAACTTTACTAACATGTTTAGAAAAGAGTAGCTTAAAATCTGACAGAATGCTGCTAACAGACTCCTGGGGATTTTCAATAAACAAAATGGGCATCTCCTCCAATACCACTGGATTAGAAGATCCAGGAACCAGCAGTAAACCCATCCTGGCCAAATCATGCAAGCCCATAATGTTCCTGCCCTTAACAGCAACATAGACCTTGGTCAGAGTCTCCCTGCCAAGACATGAAACCTTCGCACTGAAATAACCCAGCATTTCAATATCCTTTTCCCCAAAGCCTTTAGATTGACATCGGTGGGACAGAGTGTATGATCGAGACCCCAATATTCATCAAATGTAGAGTCCCTTAAAATGGCTATGGGTGACCACTAGTCAGCCATGACCATTAACTTAACATGATCAATCAGAATCTAGCATAAGGTGTAGAAATAAAAACCTTCTTAGGGGTTCACTGATACATCTGGTCCTTAAGACCAACAAAGAAGAGATTGGCACAGAAGCTGTAATATCAAAAAACATGTTTTATTAACCTCAGATGAGGGAGATTGCATCTTACGGTACCCGCAGGCCACTGTAGGAGGCATTCTAATGAGTGCAGAGAACAGGGTCCTTATATATGCATTTGTTATATAGTCAGCATAAAATCAAGGGGAGGTCCTAGCACATACAAGCATGCTTATTGACTAATATGGGTATACAAAATTTGCTTGCTCCACAAAGTGGGAGGGGAGACTAAACTGCTTACATCAGTAAGAATAGCCTGACAGTTCTATACTAGGAGCAGGTGCATTCTACCAGCTAGGCCTCTCTGAGCATGTGCAAGACTCTGGAAGAGGGAGAAAGCACATGGCGAGCACATGGCTAACTAAAATGGCTGCCAAGTACAAAATGGCTTTCAGCTCATGCTAACAGCGATTCCTGCAATCTTTAACAGATGATCCTTTTAGCATGAGCTAAAGACATTCCCATGATCTAGTAGAGACATAGAAAATATTTTGCACATTTTCTTCTCATAAATTCATCAATATCCTATGCTAGGTGGGCATTTACATTCTAAACATTTCATTAAGCAGGTATATACAAGGTATAAGCAGGAGTACAAAGTGAACAGAGCATTGGGTCATACAGGTAGCAAGAGAGAATAATGACTATTATCTCAAACAGAAATCTCAATATTTTCCAATCCTAAGCAGAAAGCAAATACCAAAACCATCTAGTCTAATTTTAAGTTTCAGGGCTCTGATGTATTTCAGTGACTATTTATGTCAATTTCAAAATAGCCAACAGCACATACCTAATAAAAACATTTTCAATAGACTTTCTCAGTATTTTTTATGAGGGCTAAATTATCAATTAATATACTTAAGGAAAGAGTAAAGTAACATGCTCAGATGAACTTTTCTCGTGCAGAATAAACATTACTCTTAAAAAATATTAAAGCAATCAGACATATTATTACAAAAACAATCCTGGCTCCGGGGGACCAGGAGGACCACACAGGGCCATAGGAATTAGGACAAGGAGCCGCAAAGGGCTGCTCCTCCAAAAAAAATGGGACGACCAAAGGGGTACATTACTAACAAAAAAAAGAGTCCTTGGGAATTTGTAGAACCAACCAGCCAGAGGGGAGTCTTCTCCCTGTGTCCGTTTGAGCCTCACAGGCAGGCTCTTGTTGTTCCCACGGTGGAGCTGCACAACTCGCAACTCAAGAATCACGGAGAAGGAAAAGTCTTTCTTTCAGGATAGGGCAATCACCCCCCAGGGCAAATAACCTCAATGATCCTGTCCAGTGTCTCAGGCAGTGCACCAGTTTTCTTCACTTTAATCTAACAGGCACCAAGGGCACAGCACCTGTACCCTAAACTCAAGTCCTTCCATAACTCCTGTATTGCACCTCTGGCGCACTGCTCTTTTGTTGGGGCCACAAATTGTACCCAGTGTGCTCGGGCATCTCTTGATCAACAAACAAAGGCATAGACTTGCATTCACTTGGGACCAGGACTCAAAGGCCTGAAGCAACCCTTGTTTCAAAGGGGGTCACCTCAAGCAAAAGCCTCCTTGCCGTCCTTGTCGTTCTGTGACTCTCTCAGCTGGGCATCAAAAACTGGATCCACACAAAGATTTCTCCATCCTGATTTGTAACCCCGTCTTTCGCCCAAGACAGCGGCAGGGGTACACACTTCACGTCCCAGTGCTTCCGCCTTCACTGAGGTCCTAGTTGCCAGCAACGCCTATGCTGGTTCCTTTTGTTTTGACTGTAGACTGGACTGGTGCTGACTCCCAGGCTGGATCTGATGTCCGGGCCCCTCTGGCAATGGTTGTAAGGCAGCAAATATCTATTGGTGGACAGAACAAGAGGTCTTTAGACAAGGCACAGAAATAATCGAACAACAGAGAGGATAGTCTCAGAATACTTCCTTAGTCTCGGGGCGCCCCATACATTAGCAAGGCACCCAAGAGCCACTTCATCTATCTGAGAGTAGAAAACCCTGGACCTATTGGCAAGTATAAAAGGAACGTTTTGGTGAACTGACAAGAGTAATACATCACCCAATCCCAAACAGCCAAGGAAGTCTGTGTTCATTTACTAAATTCTGAGGAAAAGAGAAAAACAATACAGACATACTCCAAATACTTACATTGGTGTATTCCTATATTACCAATCTGAAGAACCTTCAAGAAAAAGGAAATGTTCTACACTTTTACTCATAGATTTTACATTACTTGTACAGGACTGCAGACACTTGTAAAATAATTTCTCTTACATGTTATGCTTAGGACCATGCTCTCATGTTATAGGTGCAGCAGGAAAATCTAAAACTGCTAATTTAACAGGGATTCTTATTGCAAAAAGAACTAAACTTCAACATAGTGAGTACATTTTCTCCAGCAGAACATGTTATGACAAACAAACTCCTATAAAACAATATTTTCCTTCAAAATGTTTGCTAAGGATCACATGAGCGTCTTTCCTGCATTGTACTTTTCACGATCTGGACTATGCAACATCATTTTCAAAAGGAAAAAAACCCTATCTCCAGCTCTAATAAGGGCTGTCAGCTTATTGACAGAGACTAGCTAATAAAAGACTAGCAATGCCCTTGCAAAACTGTATAGAACATGAGAATAACATAAACAATATTAGTGTTGCCACCTGAGATTTTTGAACAGAAACCCCCACTATACAGTTCCCCTTAAAGATCAAATAAGGGAACATCAATCTGTTCTACTCATTCTTTCATACAGGATGGGCAGTAACATAACATAGATTTTATCATTTTATTAATGCTAACAATTTTTAAAACAGTATTACTGAATAGCCAATGAAATGTCTCATGGCTATTTCACAGACAGCTTAGACAGACTAAAAAAAAGTAAGAAAAAGAAGAGAGAAAACATAATTTTGCCTACCCTTAATTTGTAGAGGAGCTAGCCTCCTTCCCCCATTTTGACAGTAGGAAAACCTGAAACAGGTTTTACTTCTGTCAACACTTTCAACCCCTATTTGTAGCAACTGGGCACAAACAAACCAATGTATCAATTTCTTGAGCAATTGTACTAGATTAACATGAGGGCGCATGAATGCAAACTAAAATCCATTTCCTCCTTATCGTAGCCCCTACACAGTATTCTTTAAACTAAAACCATTATTTTTATATACATGGCAGATCAATGCTCAACTGAAGGCTGTTTTCCTTCGTTTCATATGACTGCGCAAAACGTGTGTTTGCCAAAAATAGGAAGCAAAGCTTCTCTTTCTCTCTTTGCGCTATCATCTCGTCTTTCAAAAACTTTTCGAAGGTCGAAGTGTCCCAGCAAACATTACCCTTCACCCTGCTAAGTTGCTAAATGCAGAACTCCGACCTTTGACCCGTTCAGCAGCTGCTCATTTTTGTGTGCAAGGCTTGCCATGCGGTTGTTGTAATGCAAAGCAACTCTGGAGAATCACAGCTCAAAGGCAGTCCTGTCCGATGTGTTTGCCAGCAATTTAAAGGTAGGATAATAACGTCTGCTGGTTTCTGTATACTTATTTTCATTTGTGTATAGTGTGTGGTGTGCAGTCTAGTAATACAGAGATCAGCTGTTTGTTTTATACTTGCATATACTTTATTGAAGCCTGAGAGCACATTAAAACTGCCTTGAGTGGTAGAACTGCTTGTAAAATTGTGAATTTAGCTCAATTTCGACTTTGGTGGTAGGGGCACTTAAAAATGAATATCCTACAATATTTTTGCATAATAGGAACCCCCACAGTGTTCTCTAGATAGCCCAGGAATGGGAAATCAGAAATGTATAAGATATACCCTTATAAAAATGAGTTTTGTACGGCTGGGTAAAGTGACAGTTCACATTTAAGGCTCCTGCTAATGCGGTACAGCACTGCTTAAATCCAACTTTGATGCTAGGAATTCACAGTATGATGAGTAGGCTTTATAAAGATGAAAAAACGAATTTAAAGCATTTATTTCTAATAATATATATTTTGTCATATAATTAAAAATTTTTTTAAATCAAAACCAACCATTTTGATGATTCCACATTTGAAAAGCAAGCTTCATTCGTAGCCTATCATATTTAAACGCATTCATTCATAACCCTAAGCACAGAAGCTTTACTTGAAACAGGAAAAGTCTGCGCCACTTTTTAAAGGGACAGTTATCATTTAACATCAGAACCACAGATGTACTTATGTAAAGAAGGCATTAAGAAAGGAAATCCCTACTTTCAATTTTGTTCTCTGTTATCCAAAATAATGAAACTGGTTTTTTGAAACTTTTAAAATAATGCAGGCCCTTATACCAGTTTTACACTGACTTAAAATTTCGCTGACTCAGCATTCTTGTCTGTGGCCATGATCAGGAATAGCCATATGCTATTTATGCAGCTGTTGTTTGTCAGCAGGCGTCGAATTTTCACGCCTTTCTCAGGGAAAAAAACCCTTTATTATTTGAAATACCCTGACAGAGTTAAATCCCCATTTGCTGTGTCAAACAGTTTCTTTTCAGTTAGTCAGTTTAAACACAGCTGTTGGAAAGCTTTTTCCTCGGGTGCTGAAAGAAAAGCATGTCACAGTCTATTTAAAAACTGAGGCATTTCAATGCAGTCAAATCTATCTTTCTATAATGTGTATTTAGTTCAGCAACGACCAAATTCACTCAAATGATGTGCATGCCTTTTAATGTCTAATACAATGTATTTAAGGAAAATGCTGTAACGTGTATTTTAGTCTATTGATTACAAAACACACAATTTCGTTTTCCTTCCTCTGTATGAGGCCTATTTTAATCCTATTGAATACGAATTCTAATTTTATCTTTAGCATTGTGGCAATTTGCACACATGTATAGTGTCGTACTCTGTCAATTTAATAGTAACATGCAGCTGTTTAGCATATGTTATATAATTCATTTCTGGATTTTTATTTAATATGTAAGTAACTAAATGACATTTTGCATAACAGAATGATGACAGCAAAAAAACATAAACAAACTCATTGAGCTCATTCAGACAGTTACAGAAGGGGGTCATACACGCAGAGTACACAACACAGCGCGCTTAAAGCTAGCCATTCTTACACAAAGAGTACTCACACAAATATTACCAATGTCAAACCACAAACCCCACATAGACAGTTAAATACACATTTAACCCACAAATCAATACTTAGGACTTTAAGACAGCTTACAAACTGTATGCAAGACCAACCTATTTGTAAATACTAATTGTAAGTCATATTTACAAGAAGAGCTCTCAAAAGTAGCCCAAAAAACTGTTCCATGGTCAAGAAGCCAAAATACACCAAATTCGCCAGTTTTGGCTGGTAGAACACTCAAAAAGCGCTCTGCATATCACCACTTATGAATGTTACTAAGTGCGCAGATCCGGATCCGTTTTATGTACATATTTAGTTCCATGGGGTACTTAGTCACCAAGGAAGAAATATCTTTTTACTATACCTAAACCTATTTAGGTATCCCCTCTGAGGAGTCAGCTGAGTACTTCCTAAATCCATATCGGTACCTCCAAGACAGCAACACTTTCTACGAAGTGTGCTAGAAGCAGGCATGTCAAGAATATTATAGCATATATAATATTATACTCCAAGTGACACTTAACACAATGTGTGCCGTTCAAGTTTTCAAAGTTAGAGAAAAATCTCCTCATTACCTGCCTTCTTTTGCTGCAGCAAAACAAACAAACAAACCAAAATCTTGGCCAAGTCATTCCAAACAAAAGTGTTGCCTTAGCAACCTTACCAAACCAAAGTCTCCAGCTTCCAACTGCCAAGTTCTGAGTGACCTAACGGTCGTTTTAAAATACTCACGCCAAAGAAGTTCTCAGTCGGGAGCGGCAAACACTTGGAGGATCAGATCAGGAAGACCAGAAATATACTGGGCTGGAAGACAAACAATCTCCGTGCGCAGGGTACCTCCTCAGTAGATTCCTGTCCTGTACTCCTCAGTAGATTCCTGTCTCCCTTCAAGACCACTCCCTTGGATAGCCGCTGCACCGATGAGGTCCACTTTCGGGCGCCATTTGTAGAAATAAAAACCTTCTTAGGGGTTCACTGATACATCTGGTCCTTAAGACCAACAAAGAAGAGATTGGCACAGAAGCTGTAATATCAAAAAACATGTTTTATTAACCTCAGATGAGGGAGATTGCATCTTACGGTACCCGCAGGCCACTGTAGGAGGCATTCTAATGAGTGCAGAGAACAGGGTCCTTATATATGCATTTGTTATATAGTCAGCATAAAATCAAGGGGAGGTCCTAGCACATACAAGCATGCTTATTGACTAATATGGGTATACAAAATTTGCTTGCTCCACAAAGTGGGAGGGGAGACTAAACTGCTTACATCAGTAAGAATAGCCTGACAGTTCTATACTAGGAGCAGGTGCATTCTACCAGCTAGGCCTCTCTGAGCATGTGCAAGACTCTGGAAGAGGGAGAAAGCACATGGCGAGCACATGGCTAACTAAAATGGCTGCCAAGTACAAAATGGCTTTCAGCTCATGCTAACAGCGATTCCTGCAATCTTTAACAAAGGGACCTTTAACAGGTAAATCTTGAGGGACACAATCCAATGTTAAAATGACATTATTTAGCAAATCAGTAGGTCACCACAACCACATCCACACTTCCTACTTTTACTGAATGTTTAACACTTTTGCAAACACTATGGAAATGACCATATTTTTTACAAACCGTACACTTTTTGCTGATTGCAAGTCAACTTGAAAAGTTACAAAGATGCGTTTTGGATCCGCACCTATAGCAAGACCCAAAAATATTCTTGTTAGAAGTTTTAACTTGTTTTCCTGTGGCACTGATGGCACCCACCAATTCAGTGCACTCCGCTGTGTTTGAACCAGCATTTACAGCAGAATCTGGGTGTAATATTTAGGAGGATATAAGAGACCTCTCAATGTTCTTTGCGAGATCAAGAGCTTCAATAAGTGTTGGGTTTCTACAACTCAGAAGTTTTTCCTGTATTTTTCTAGAAGCGCAATTGAAGACAAATTGGTCAAGAATGTAAGTATCCAAATTCACAAGTGAACGCCAATACTCTAAGAGCTGAGAAGTGTTCCTCAACATTCTCTTCAGGAATTGCTTGTGTTTGAAAAATGCATGGCGCTCTAGAATTATATTTGGTTCATCAGCAAATTGCTTGCGTAGTCTAAAAATAATAAGGGCCTAGGTCTACACCCCGCAGGCTAGAGGCAAGCACAAGTCTTGTCTCTTGATGCCCTCACACACCCCGAAGGATGTCATGCTTCATCATCGGGCGCTTGCTCCTCATCGGGCGGGCGCTGCAAAGCCCTACGGGTCCCCCGAAGGGTCGCTTTGGCGGAGATCTTTTTTTGGTACTGCCGTATGATGAGTGAGGGTGTGAGATAAAGGGTTCTGAGAGAACAAATGCGTGAGTGAGTGAATGATAAAACTAGCTAAGTGATACTAGGGTGAATTAGGTCTAATATGCAGGTTCCCTTGCCAGGTTAAAAAGCCCGTAGGTCGTGTGTTACTGATGGGGTGTAATGTGCCGCAGTAACTATTAGGTCAACATGTTTCGCGCCGTCTAAGTGGTCAAAACGATCCTTGGAGCTTCTTCAGGACCAATGAAGTGAGTTAAAAGTGGGTCAAGAACCCTGCTCAAAAGGAGCGGACCACCCTTGTGAACAACTACAAGGTGGCTACAGCTCTATTGATTGGCCGCTCCGGTTGCAACCTAGGAATATAAGAAGAGAAAATTTGGAAAACAGAAGCACAGAGTGGACGTCAATATAATCCTCTCAGTGGGCAGACAGTAGAGCGCATCACACATCTGAATTGTTTTCATTCAAAGAAAGTACACTGATCAACAAATGAGACAGACAACATACATTAGCAACCAACTCCAGCATGGGATAAATTTGTAGTACTACCCCATCATTGGTGCGTAAGTCAGTGGGTAGAGTAAATTCTGATCATGGTGGTGGCATAACAGAACACTGTATGGTTTAAGCCGGGCGCTAGTGGTAGAGCGCAAACTCGACTGAGAATTAAATAAAATCATCTGCTACGTCCGGGGACTCACAATGATGTTGTAATAATGAATACACATAGATTACGATATGGCTACCATTTAAGTGCATTGGTTCGTAAAATGTGATATAGCGGTGCTGAACTATCAAAAGAAACCAGTGTCAAGACATGCGGCAGTAGTTCTTACCTAGTCTGGAATTAGTTGCTCCATAGGCTAGCACGTGTAATCGCCCGCACCGTAACGGGCTGAAATGAGAAGATGCATGCGGAAAGGAGACAACTTTTTAATGGCCGCTCAAAAGTAATACATGGGATATGAGCACGACTTTGTGGTGGGTGACTATTGTGCCCAACCCTGGAACACTCACCCCCGTTTGAATTGAGACTAACACAGGGAGCACGGGTACTGGACCATGACTAGCTCCTAGTCCCCCCCTCTCTTTTGATACATATTTAGCACGGCGGCTCAGCCGAAGGGACTATCTCTCGTTTTTTCTTTTTTTCTTTCTTTTTTTCACTCCACGAGACACGACCACATGACTACCTCCAACATGAATGACAATTTGGGACTGAGCTTTGGAGAAGATGCTGTAGCAGAGATCCTTAGGACACCCTCGCTACTTTACAGTGAGGGCCACATGGTGACCGTCAGCACGCAAGGGGATTGGAACTCTATCGCATCCCTGAAGAAACAGCAGGTGAAAATAGCACTACATGGGGCAGTGATGATGGAGTACCTCAGGGCCAATGTGGCCCCTAATGGCTTAATAGTGAGAACGGCACCACATATTTTCGTGGATGACCTTATCTTCAGACGCGAGTGGAGCCAGAATGCCTGGAAATGTACCCACCACTGGCTGATACTCATCATCAGCACGGCGAAACGCCTGTCTGAAGCCTTGATTATTAAAATCAATATAGCTGAGAACGGACTTAAAACTGGGATCAGCATCTCCGCTTTCAAAACACGTCTGGCTGAAATCAATACTGAGATGTCGGAACATCACGATTACCTAATGCAACAGAAGATCCATAAGCTCCAAAAAGACATCAAAAGGTTCGACAAGGAGAAGATATACCCCTACACAAAAGAGGATTTCCAACCGTCTGACACCGATGCAACCTCAGATGACGGCTCTACAGCATCAGACCACTCCAATCATTCCTCCAACAGCAACTCGAGTAACAATAGTCAGGGAAGGAACATGAACAGACAGGGACTTCTCCCACCCCCCCTACCTACAATTTATGGGTACCCCAACCAACCTTACCCCCTACAAGGACCGATGTGGTACCCGGCCTATTCTGGGTCCCAACAAGGTTTCCAACCACCCTTCTTACAACACCCTCCTCCTCCTTTTTGGAACAGAGACAGGGGCAGAGGAAGATGAAGATGAAGAGGAAAGAAACAGGTCCAGTGGCAAGACTTGGAGACACAGCGAACAACGAGGAGCCAGACAAGCAAAAAGACCTGATTGTCAACATATCAGATAGAATACTCTCTTTACACGAAATCGCAGTTTTCGAAAAGGGGCTCGGATTCGTACAGACACCGAAGGAAGACAACTTCCGACTCAATGAGGAGTTATACCAATTGTTTCGCAAAATCAGATTGAGGTCATTGTTCAAGGACAACACCACCCCAGACAGAGAAGATACAGGTCTGAGACCCTCATCCAAGTTCACACCTACATCCGCCATGGTCCCTAGCGAGGTACTTACATTTGAAAAAGCGGTCCGGAAGGAAGCGAAGCAACTTGAGAAGAGGAGTTCATACAACAACTTACCTAACAAACTCAGAAGAGCCATCTCTATCCTCAAGGAGGACGACAGCATCACTATAAAACCAGCAGACAAGGGGGGAGCCACAGTGATTATGAACACCAGCGACTATGAGCAAGAATGCCTCCGACAACTGGATAACACAAAATACTACAAAATAATGGACACCGATCCGACGGAATCTCTCCTCACCCACATCGAGATCCTAGTGAACGAAGCCCTGACCAAGGGTTGGATCTCCACCAATGAAGCAGCCTTCCTTGTAAACACCACACCCAGAATACCATATTTCTATCTTCTTCCAAAAATACACAAGGGCATTGTCCCTCCACCTGGACGCCCCATTGTTTTGGGCATCGGATCACTCCTAGAACCTCTGAGCCAGTTCAGTGACTTCTTTCTGCGCCCCTTGGCCCAAATGACGCCCGCTTACTTGAAGGACACCAGCGATGTCCTGAACCTAATCAATGATATCAATGATGACAACATCGAAGAAATCAATTTCCTGCTAACCCTTGATGTTGAGGCGTTATATATGAATATTCCCCAAGATGCCACCATTGCGGTTGTGGAGAACCTTCTACAGGAAGCTGACATCCCCACCCCCACACCTGTGGACTTCATTCTGGAATGTATGACCATTGCCTTGAAAAACAATTTCTTCATGTACAGGACTACCATCTACCACCAAGTACAGGGCACCTCTATGGGGAGTACTTTTGCGCCGAGTCTGGCGGGGCTGTATATGGCCCATTTCGAGTCCCTCTACATCTTCACGGACTCCAACCCTTTTCAAGAAAATATCCTTACGTGGAAACGGTACACCGATGATATCATCTTCTTCTGGAAAGGCACGGAAGAGAGCTGTTCAACCTTCCATGACTGGATTAACGGTCTGAACGCTTACCTACGCTTCACCTAAACACAATCAAGCATGGAAGTGCCTTTCCTTGACTTATTGATAACCCTGGAAAATGGACACTTGCATACCAGGACGTACAAGAAGAAAACCGACTGCAACAGCCTCCTTTCCTTCGATAGCCACCACCCCAAGGCCCTGAAAGAGAACCTACCATATGGCCAGTTTTTGAGGATCCGGCGGAATTGAAGTTCCATCACCGATTTTGATTTGCAAGCAACTACTCTCACTTCTAACCTGATAGAGAGGAATTACCCGGTGAATGCTATATACAAGGCCAGAAAAAGAGCTAGGAACAACAACCGCCAGGGCCTACTGGAGACCAAGGAACGCCAGAGTGATGACGTTATGACCTGTGTCATGATCTTCACCCCCCTGTCCAACCAAGTCAAGAACATCATCTTGCGGAACTGGAGGATCTTAAACTCTGATTCTCTCAACATAGCCAAACCCAGGTTCGCATTCAAAAGAAGCACAAACTTAAGGGACCACCTGGTCAACAAACGACCTCGTCCATGTAAAAAACCGACAGACACCACCCTGTGGAATCTACCGCCTGTCACTGGACACTACCCCTGCGGCAACTGCAATGCATGTTCCTCTACCAAGCATACTAAGAAACTACAACTTGGGGACTTAGTGTGCGAACCACGCCAACACACGAATTGTAATTCCAGGAATTGTGTGTACCTTATCTCCTGTATCAAAAACAAGGGGGACCAGGAGCTATATTTAAACAGGTCCTGCACACGAGCTCCGGGGCAAACTGTGTATCAAAAGGGGTGTGCAGTTCCTAGTGGGAGGGAAGAGGAAAGGGAGATATTTCTTCCTGATGCCCTCACACACCCCGAAGGATGTCATGCTTCATCATTGGGCCAAGCTCCTCGTTGGGCCGGCGCTGCAATTCCCGATGGGCTCCCGTAAACGGGGCTCTTTGGTGGAGATCTTTTGAAGAAGCCGTAGGGTGCGTGCGGGTGTGAGGGCTGGGTAGTGCACAGGGAAGTGAGTTAAAATAAGTCTAGAGCTGTCCTACTGTCATACGGTTTATTCCTGTGGTAGCTCAGGCTTAATTAAAATATGAGGGTGCCCTACACGGATGTAATGTTCCTATAGGGCTGTGGTAGTGTAGTGGGTCAACATGTTTCGTGCCTACTTAGCCCCTAACGGGTCTGGTGGCACTTCATCAGGCCCAAGTGAAGATAAAATGTGAATGGTGAACTACCGCTGGTCTGGTTCTCGAAACTGTGTCAGATGACCAGGCACAGTAGAGTATACCCTAGTAGACTTATACCGGGGTAGAAGACCTGGGGGAAGAGATAAAAAGGGGGGAGAGAGAGAGACACAACCAATGGAAGGTTAAAACAGGTGAAATGCACCTTAAATGGGTGCTCTATATTGGCAGGCATACAATTGCTTAGTGATACTCAACAGACTAGGTGTTAAAGTGAGGTTGCGTGCGCATTCATTCGTAACTTGGTAACAGCGTTAATATAGCCAGGCTTCTCTATGGCTATGTGATTCGTTGTGCCAAGAGATGTGGTCACACAAATCTACCCGTGTGGGCTAAGTATGCCTGTTATAACAACTTGTCATCGAAAGAAATCGTTTACGGGTGACTAAATCCCCTCGGGTGATCTCAAGTTGGAGGTAGATTATACACGAAAGTGATCGAAGATGTGTACAATCATACTGAGGTGCAGTGACTACAGTCATACACTTATGCGACAGAGTACAAGGACCTGCACTGTGCTGGTGTGTGTGCTGAAGCAAACACAAGGAGGTGATGGACGGAGCGCTGAAACTTTTCAGACACTCACCCCCAGTCACAGATCTGGGTTGAATCCATCATCATTCTTTAGCTCACTTCGCCACCTCAGTTCAGACCCAACTATATGCAAATCAGTCTTGACCCTGTGCCTCATGGGAACAGTCCAGCCCGAACTGCCAAGCCAGGTCTTCCCTGAACCGGAAACAAGCATCCTGGGACCGGTTTCTGGGTAACACCCTTCATCAGCCAGGCTAGCTTGAATCCAGTGGCAAAGTGAGCAAGGGACCCACGTCTGGCATACCCTGCCAACTTAGGACGAACAAAGCAAACACAAGGAGATGATGGACGGAGCGCTGAAACTTTTCAGAGATAATTACAAAGCATAAGGTAGTGCGTGACTTACCGGTATCCAGGCGGCATGATAATACCGGTCAGGGAAGTCTCATACTCACAATGGGTGGCAAACCGACATTCGTCTGTCCTACCCTTGCTCTGGGCCCCGTGCTGGCTACTTCCGGGTCTGCTGCTTTTGTTAATGAGGGAATGTCGGGTGCGCCAGGAGGCTATTGTGAGTATGAGACTTCCCTGACCGGTATTATCATGCCGCCTGGATACCGGTAAGTCACGCACTACCTTACGCTTTGTGATTATCTCTCTTTCAGCCTCCCCCATCAACCGCAGACTCTAATACTATGGGTGAGTTTATTTTAAAAACACGCTGCTATTGCCGCCTACACGACTGCAATTACCTCAGGCCATTGATAACCTGAGCACGGGCATTCGCTGATAATAATAATCTTTATGCACTAGTACTACTTACAATTGATTAGTCACGGTTTATATAATGGGAGATTGACGTTTGAATGTTTGTTGTACCGCAAATGGAAACGGCTACATTTGACACCCTGTGGACCGAATATTAGTATGGATCACATCGCTATCTTGGCATGTACATCTGCTATATATGTACTTGCCTCAGCACACACACCAGCACAGTGCAGGTCCTTGTACTCTGTCGCATACGTGTATGACTGTAGTCACTGCACCTCAGTATGATTGTAAACATCTTCGATCACTTTCGTGTATACTCTACCTCCAACTTGAGATCACCCGTGGGGATTTAGTCACCCGTAAACGGTTTCTTTCGATGACTAGTTGTTATAACAGGAATACTTAGCCCACACGGGTAGATTTGTGCGACCACATCTCTTGGCACAACGAATCACATAGCCGTAGAGAAGCCTGGCTATCTTAATGCTGTTACCAAGTTACGAATGAATGCGCACGCAACCTCACTTTAACACCTAGTCTGTTGAGTATCACTAAGCAATTATATGCCTGCCAATATAGAGCACCCATCTAAGGTGCATTTCGCCTGTTTTAACCTTCCATTGGTTGTGTCTCTCTCTCTCCCCCCTTTTTATCTCTTCCCCTAGGTCTTGTACCCCGGTATAAGTCTACTGGGGTACACTCTACAGTGCCTGGTCATCTGACACAATTTCGAGAACCAGACCAGCGGTAGTGCACTATTCACATTTTATCTTCACTTGGTCCTTATGAAGTTCCACCAGACCCGTTAAGGGCTAAGTAGGCACGAAACATGTTGACCCACTACACTACCACAGCCCTATAGGAACATTACATCCATGTAGGGCACCCTCATATTTTAATTAAGCCTGAGCTACCACAGGAATAAACCATATGACAGTAGGACAGTTCTAGACTTATTTTAACTCACTTCCCTATGCACTACCCAACCCTCACACCCGCACGCACCCTACGGCTTCTTCAAAAGATCTCCGCCAAAGAGCCCCGTTTACGGGAGCCCGTCGGGCATTGCAGCGCCGGCCCAACGAGGAGCTTGGCCCAATGATGAAGCATGACATCCTTCGGGGTGTGTGAGGACATCACGAAGAAAGATCTCCCTTTCCCCTTCCCTCCCACTAGGAACTACCTTATCTCCTGCCCATGTGACCTATTCTACATGGGTATGACCACTAGACCTATTAAGACAAGGATCAGTGAACACAAAAGCACAATACGGTGTGGGCGCCTAGCCACAAGAATGTGCAACCATTTCATTGAAAAGAGACACTCAGTTGCTGAAATAAAATGGACAATCCTTGAAGCAAATTTAACTTGGAACAACACCACGCTCCTGAGACGTGAACAACGTTGGGTACACCGCCTTCAGACAAACACTAGGGGTCTGAACGATGAGATTCCGTGGGCAGAACTCTGAGGTCTATCGGGCCTAGGCGCCCCTGACGCGAGGGTGCCCCTCTAACCCTGAGGTGGCCTGCTTACATGACTGGGGGCCCTCCGCCGACCCCTCTGAAAACACTATTATGTGGGCTCCGACATAAGATTACAATTGTCGCTTACACCATTTTCTGACCACCCACACCATTTACATGGATAATAGCGTGTCCCATACACCTGGGGCCGTGATCATGCACCTCCTGGCTACATCTCATGGACAGGGGCCATACAGATCGAGTCGGGCCCCACACTTCACTTAACAACATGATGCTGCACGTTTCTCCACTGTTGTGTTTGCATCTTCCACTGTTCAGTGCATGTCCTTGTGTTGTAAGAGCCCTACCCACTAGAGAGCCCTATTATATCTTCTTCATATAGGGCACCATGTGGGTCCACAAACTTTTTTGCACTATATGTCTTTATTTCACCACTTTACCTGTTTGTACGGGTTACACCACTCCAAGATGGCGCCCGCACAACTAGACCTCTTCAAAGGCACTCTAAGATGGCGCCCGCGCATGGGCACCACCGGGCTCCTCCACACCCCCGGAAGTCTGACATTCCCCAGATGAGGTCCCGGCACTATATCATACGGTGGCGACAAGCAGACCGGTAATATGCAGGCAGACGTGTTAAGGGGTAGGTGCTGGCAGGCAATGCACCCGACGGCAACCGTAAGTACTAATAGGATGAGCAGACTTTCGACCACGATCGGGTCGTGCTCATATCCCATGTATTACTTTTGAGCGGCCATTATAAAGTTGTCTCCTTTCCGCATGCATCTTCTCATTTCTGCCCGTTACGGTGCGGGCGATTACATGTGCTAGCCTATGGAGCAACTAATTACTCCAGACTAGGTAAGAACTACTGCTGCATGTCTTTTTTTAAAATTTTTTTTTTAATGCGTTTATTAACATTTTAAACAGATAAAACAAATAATAATCAGCACATTGACATATAGGCTGTGACATGTACCAAGTTGCATAGCTCTTCAACCTTAGTCTGATGATCTTACATTACAACATCGTATTAATAAGTGAAAAGTATAAGTGAATAGGGGAGGAGTAGCTCATCTAACATCCTGACTGATGGGGCACCGATAAAAACAGTTAGTCCCTCCTCAGCATAACCTCTCTCTCGTCGGACATAATCATGTATGGCTAAGAAATCTCCTCTAGTGATTCCGTCACTCAGTGCAGTCGGTCATGTCGTGTCCGGTCGGCACCTGCGGTGTACTGTCGTCGTGTTCAGTAGTCGTCAGGGCAGCTCTACTGACCATGTATAGGGTCCAGTAATTTTGGGCCTGTTGCGGGGTGGTAATAATTCGCTATAGATTTCCGTTTGGGTGCAACAATACAGCATCTCTCTGGACCACTGCGCCAATGTAGGAGTCGGGCCGCGCAGCCAGCAGAGAGCCACGCATCTCTTCGCTAGGAGAAGTGCCATGTCTATTAGTCATCTGTGAGGCTTGGGTAGGGGTTTGGAATATCCCAGCAAGGCTAGGGCCGGGTCCGGGGTCAGCTTCATGTCCGTGATGCGGTTAATTTCCGCAAATACATCTCCCCAAAAGTGCGCGACCCCCGGGCAGACCCAGGCAGGGTGCATAAAGTCTGCCACCTGTTCCCCGCATCTTTCACACTGAGGTGTTTCTCTGAGGCCATAACGGTGTAATCGCTCCGGCGTGTAGTAAACCCTATTGAGATATTTAAAGTGGATTAGTCTGTGACGTCCGTTGAGTGAAATTCTTTTGGTGTTTGAGCAGCAATATCTCCATTTGTCGTCAGTCAGGTCTATTCGTAAGTCCCGCTGCCATGCCAGTCTCGGTTTAGTGTAGTCTCCTTCTCTGTTAGATAGTGTTGTGTGATAGATTCTAGATACCAACTTCGCTGGGGACTGTGCCTTAATTATAGCAGTCAGAGCTAGAACTTCTGGCGGTTCCGCCATGTCCTCCCCAAGCAAGTCCCTGAGAGCATGTCTAATTCTGTGGAATTGGAATTGTGCAAGCGGTGTGTGGATCGCATCAGTCACTGTGACAGTCTCCCAGGTACGGGCAGTGCCTTCCTCAAAGAGGTCTCCAATAGTGAACACATTTAGCATCTGTAGCGCAGTTATGACTCCCCTGTCTGTACTTGGAGTCAGCCATCGACACCAATCTATTCTGGCTAACGGGGAGTATAGTATATTGCCTGCTTGTACGTCCATGATATGATGCCAGGCATGCGTCACTGAATTTATAGAGTCAAGTATACCTGTGCGCCTATCTCGAGGCGTAAATAGCAGGGCAGGCAGAGGTTTGGGGGAAGCGACTATAGTTTCAATTCGTATGTGCGGATTATCCGAGGGTCCGTGTATCCAATGATAGGCATGCGAGCCTTGGGCAGCTCTATAGTATAGTTCCAAATCTGGGGCACCAAGACCCCCATCTCATATGGTAGTGTCAGTATCTTCCAAGCAACACGCGGTTGCTTGCCCGCCCATGCCAGTCTCACCATTAGTGAGTGTAAGCACTGGAAAAATGTTCTGGACAGAACCATGGGTATGTTCATAAAGAGGAAGAGGTAGCGAGGCAGGACTATCATCTTCATAATGGATACTCTGCCCAACAGCGATAGGGGGAGACCAATCCATCTGTCAACATCCTGCTCCAGCTTGGAGATGGCCACGCCATAATTTTCCCTAAGGACAACCTCTGAGTCCGTATGTAGGCGGATGCCTAAATATCGCACTGCCTCAGTGGTCCATTGTAGGGGGTATTCCGACTCAAATCGTACCGTTACTGGGGTAATGGGAAACATAATGGATTTGCTCCAGTTGACTTTTATACCCGATAGAGAGCCAAAAAGGACCACCTCGCGAAGCACAGGTGAGAGGTTGGTCTCGGGATTCCTAACATAGATAAGCGTATCGTCAGCATACGTGGAGACAATTAAACAATAGTTGGGGAAACGTATGCCCCTGTGCCCGTGGTATTCCCGCAGTGCACAAGCTAGCGGTTCTGCCGCCAAGGCGTATAATATTGGTGATAGGGGGCAGCCCTGTCTCGTACTCCCTATGTACTCGTATGGGATCAGTTACTAGAGACCCAACGCGGATGCGTGCCGTGGGTGAAGAATAGAGCGTCGCGAGGAGTTGTAGGAAGACCCCTCCCACTCCCATGCGTTGTAAGACCTGCCTCATAAAGGGCCATTCGACGGAGTCGAAGGCCTTTTCCATGTCCAAAAAGACTGCAACAGCTGGGATCTCCGGTCTTGTATGCTGTAGGGCAGCAAAGACGGTTCGTAAATTATATGTTAGGTTCCTGCTGGGTACAAATCCCGCCTGCTCCGGTGCCACCAAGGTGGTGACAAGCGGGGCCAGACGGTTGGCCAGCAGCTTCGCAAAAATTTTTACGTCCACGTTCATAAGCGACAGTGGTCTATATGAAGCGCATTCCTCCGGGGGTTTCCCCGGTTTGAGTATGGTAACTAAAATCGCTTCCTGCATTGTCGGAGGCATCATTCCTGAAATCCATATATCCTCAAACAGTGTGAGTAAATGCGGGATAAGGAGATCCTGGAATGCCTTATAGAAGGCGACATTAAGACCGTCACTCCCCGGTGCGCTCCCCGCTCTCATACCCGAGAGTGCTAGGACTACTTCCTCTCTCTAAATCGGACGCATCAAGAATTCCCGGTGCGTGTTGGAGAGTCGCGGAAGTTCCATGTGTGTCAGGTAGTCTAATATGCGATCGTCAGAGCAGTGGCCGTGGGAGGAATAGAGTTCCGCATAATACGTTCGGAATTGCTCCGCCACTTGTGCCTCTGTGAGCGGGGGGTCTCCCATCTGTGGTCTGATGTCTGGTATTGTGGTTCTTTCCCTGCGTTGCTTTAGGATCTGCGCTAGAACCGACCCCGGCCGTTCGCCTTCGCCATAGGTTCGGGCTGTGGCATATTTCCCTAGGTGTTTTATTTCTGCGTCCGCCTCTTCGTGATATTCTCGAAGTGTCTGTGCTATTTCTAGGGTGAGTTCCTCGCTCACGTCCGTCCTGTGAGTGGACTCAACGTCCTTCAGTTTACTCTCCAGGGTCTTCAATCTATTACGTATCGACTTGAGGACCCCCGCGTGTTTCGAGATTGTTACCCCTCCTATATACACCTTAAATGCCTCCCAAACCGTTTGGAATGAATCCACCGACCCCACGTTTATCTCAAAGAATGTCTCTATGGATCTAGCTAGATCCTCCCTGAATACAGTGTCCAGCAGGGAGTATGGCGGGAAACGCCACAAGAACGGCGGTATTTGTTTCTTTGGGGTGGTCAGTGTTAGCAGCAGTGGCGAATGATCAGAGTAAGTGCGTGGTAGGATCGTACATGCCCGTATTTGTTGGTATAGTTGCAATGATGAAAACCAGTAATCTATTCTAGTGTGAACATTGTAGTGTGCTGAGTAATGCGTATACCCGCCTTGTGCGGTGTGTCTGTGTCTCCATACATCGCACATGTTCAATCTCATCAGGGACGTCTCCACCATTCTGGCAGACGCCGAGGGGCGTCTGTCCGGGCCATCTGACCTATCTAAGGCTGGGTTTCTGACAAAGTTAAAATCACCTCCCCACAAGATATGTTCCTGAGTATATGTTTGGGACAAAGTCATCAATCCCGTATAAAAGTCTGGGTAGTCAAAGTTCGGTCCATAGACATTTAGAAGGTAAAGCTCCAGCCCCCTCCCATAGCATTTGGATAGGGCAAATCTCCCCTCTCTGTCTGTTTCTAGAGGGGACAGTGTGATTGATGTCTTCGGGTTTACCCATGTCAGTACCCCCCTAGCGTGTGAAGTAAAGCCCGCAGCGTGTATGTTGTCCCTCAGCCCCTTGGTATGTAAAATGGGGCTGTCCGGGTGTAGATGAGTCTCTTGTAAAAGGGCCACGTCGACCTTGTGTCTGTAAAGATAGCTAAGGATTTTACGGACCTTCCGGTGGTCATTGAGGCCGCGTACATTCCAAGTGATCAGGGTCAACGAGTCAGGTAAGGGGTCGTGTTCAGTCGTCAGTGTCCCTGCCATATTGAGTCTCGTAGTCAAGTAGTATTAAGGATGATCTCATCAGAAATATGTTACCCCGCGGCCATGCGTCATGGGCCGGTGCTGCACGAGACATGCCTATAAACGTTTGCAGCATGTGCCCCCCCTCCACCCACTTCTGCCCTAGGTTGTTGCATCCCCTCCCAAGTGGCTTCCATGTCTGTACAATGTGGTGCATGAAATAAAACAACATAAACAAACCCTGCAGCAAGCATCCCCCCACCCCTCCCACGCCTGCCCTTCCCCAACTTGGCCGCGAACCCTTCCCTCCCTTTTAAACAGAAAACCCACCCTTCCCCCAACATCAAAAAACTTTCCATGTGTGCTACACATAGGGGTGGATGTAACTCGCACACCAATGAGAGAACTAGACCTGTGATGGTCGCACTCCGCACCCCGCCCCTATATATATTTGCAGCTATAGCGAAGAATAAAATCGTCCCACACCTCAGGGTCCTAGTGTGTTGCAGTACCATAATGAGTTCCTCCTCCCGGGTGACTCATAGGGAGTGGAAACCAAGGCGGGCAAAGGTAAGCAGTCATTTCACTCCGTCTCTCGACATTATAGGGTAGTGGGCAGATTAATAAATCTGCAATTCTCTTGCATCAACACTCCCTTATAAGTTATCATAGCCCACCTCTTCAACCTGGCGAGGATGCTAGGTGCGCCAAACAGTTGTTAATTAAGGTATCGGTAACTCCCAATACTAGCGACGTTAGGCCGCTATTTACTTCACTGAACTATTGTGAAAAAAGATGTCCCCTTCCCTTCCCACGGCATTAACCCATACTCAACAATCAACGTCACCAGTGCTTGGTCAGTCTTGATCGTCCATTTGGCCTCCTGTCGCCTCATCAAGAAGGTGCTGTTCCAAGTTTGTCCGCTTCTCCTTCTGCCAGTCTTTCAGCACTTTCTGCAGTGCCTTTGGGTCAGTGAATATATGCGAACGGCCCTGCCGGTTTATCCTCAACTTCGCAGGGTACAACATGGCGTAGTCAGCTCCAAGTTCGCGAAGTTGTCTCTTCATGGGCGCAAACAGTCGTCTTGCTTCTTGAACCTTAACTGTGAAATCTGGGAACAGTGAGATCGTCGACCCCTCGAAGCGGAGCGGTTGTTTCTCACGGGCTAGTTTCAGCGCGGCATCTCGATCCCTATAGTTTAGTAATTTCGCTATTATCGGTCTGGGGGGTGCCCCCGGCACTGGTCTCGGACCAAGTGAGCGGTGCGCTCTCTCCACCACAAACATAGCAGAGAACGCGGAGTCTCCCAGGAGTGTCTTCAGCAGGCGTTCTGTAAACAATTCCATGTTTCCCGTTGATGTGGACTCCGGAAGGCCCGTGATGCGTAGATTACAGCGCCGGGAACGGGCCTCCAGGTCCTCTGTTTTATCCTGTAGAACCTGTAGCACCCTTCCCAGCTGCTTGTGTTCAGTATCCAGCACCGTTTGTGCTTCCTCCGTCTCTGTTAGTCTACGCTCCGACATATCGAGCCGTTCCGCATGCTTATCCAGTCTCTCGGCCATGCGCTCCATTCTGTAGGTTAACGCATCCATCTTAGTGCCCAAAGAGGATATTCCGCTCTGAAGGTTCTTTTCCATGGATATTAAGAGACCCCGGATGTCCGGTGATGGGTCTTCCGTGCCTCGTTCCAGGGCCCCAGCGCCCTCCTCAGTGGTGGTCTCGTCAGGCTTGGACCGCTTCTGGTCAAACGACAGTTTTGGTTGTGTTCTGTCGACCCGACCCATCCTGTCTGCTCACGTGTGTCTCTCCTTGTTCAGTTGGCAATTCCGCCAGTATAGTGCTGGTGTCTCGGGTATGCCGCCGCCGCCCCGCAGCAGCCCGGGGGGAGGCGGGGGGGTTCCCCGAACCAGCTAGTGCCAAGTATACAGTTATTCAGAGATCTGTAGATGGTAATTCTCACCACCATGATTGTGAAGATTCCTTATAGTTGCAGGAGGCCTGCAGCACCTCCGCAGCTTCTCCGTCGAAGAGAGCAACCCTCTAGTGGGCAGCCCGTACTAGTCCGGGGAAATACGTGAATTTGCCTGTATGCACCCAGCAGAGCCCCGTTTATGTTCTGGTGGGATGGGGGGGGCGCGGAGGCACACCGCCAGGAGCAGACCCCCGCCGGAGGTCAGCCCTCTCCCTCAGTTCGTGGTAGGGGGGGTGGAGCCCCTCCCCACTGTTTCACCGTCGCTGGATGTCCGCGACCCCTCCCAGCAGGCCCAAGTCTAGTGATCCGGGTGCAAACGTAGCTGTACGGTGTCAGTACTACAAGGCTTCCCCCAGCTCTCCAATCCCTGCCTGGCCGCTCCGCCGCTCTATCTCACCCGTTGTCTCTGCCTCACGCGGCCTCCGTGGGCTCAGGCCCTCCGCCTCCGTCAGCGGTAACAGCGGGGGGGGTCCTCGAGGCGTCTGTTCCGGCCTCCCGCAAGCGCCCCGCAGCAGATGGCTCCGCGTTGGACAAACTCCTTCTCCCGGGCCGAGGGGGGGGGAGGGGAGACCTCCGTCCCTCAGCGGCCCCGCTCAGCACTCTCTGCCCAGGGCTCCAGCAATCCAGTAGCGTTGGGTGCCGTTATCGCCGTGCAGGGGCTGTGCTCCTGGGCATCCCCCGGCCTCCGATCTCGGCAGGGCCGCTCCGGGGCTCAGTCCCGCTCGTTGGTGCCTTCTCACGCAGCCTCCGGGTGTGCGGTCACTCAGCAGCCGTCCAGGGCAGCAGCAGCAGCCCCGAGGCGTCGGGACCGCCCCTCTGTCCCCTCACCGCGAGTGCCCCGCAATAGTCCAACACCTCTTCCCGGTCCGCCGAGGGGAAGGGAGACATCCGCCGCAGGCCTCACTCGTCTCTCACGCCCAGAGCTCGAGCAGTCCAGCAACGGTGTCCCGCCGTATCTTCGCTCCGGTGCCAGGTAGGGGAGCCGTTCTTTCTTCGATCGTCGTCCCGACCCTTCCGTAGTTCTCAAGGCGCACCTACTCGTAAATTTGAGTGCACAGCTGCAGGATACTGTTCGGATTGTGTGGCGGAATAGCGGAGCTCTCGGCTCAAGCGGCCATCTTGGTCGCCAGTTAGCTCCGCCCCCCCACTGCTGCATGTCTTGACACTGGTTTCTTTTGATAGTTCAGCGCCGCTATGTCACATTTTACAAACCAATGCACTTAGGATGGTAGCCATATCGTAATCTATGTGTATTCATTATTACAACATCATTGTGAGTCCCCGGACGTAGCAGATGATTTTATTTAATTCTCAGTCGAGTTTGCGCTCTACCACTAGCGCCCGGCTTAAACCATACAGTGTTCTGTTATGCCACCACCATGATCAGAATTTACTCTACCCACTGACTTATGCACCAATGATGGGGTAGTACTATGAATTTATCCCATGCTGGAGTTGGTCGCTAATGTATGTTGTCTGTCTAGTTTGTTGATCAGTGTACTTTCTTTGAATAAAAACTATTCAGATATGTGATGCGCTCTACTGTCTGCCACTGAGAGGATTATATTGACGTCCACTCTGTGCTTCTGTTTTCCAAATTTTCTCTTCTTATATTCCTAGGTTGCAACAGGAGCGGCCAATCAATAGAGCTGTAGCCACCTTGTAGTTGTTCACAAGGGTGGTCCGCTCCTTTTGAGCAGGGTTCTTGACCCACTCACGGTCTTTTCTGACCCACTTTTAACTCACTTCATTGGTCCTGAAGAAGCGCCAAGAATCGTTTTGACCACTTAGACGGCGCAAAACATGTTGACCTAATAGTTACTGCGGCACATTACGCCCCATCAGTAACACACGACCTACAGGTTTTTTTACCTTTCAAGGGAACCTGCATATTAAACTTAATTCACCCTGGTATCCCTTAGCTAGTTTTATCATTCACTCACTCACGCATTTGTTCTCTCAGAACCCTTTATCTCGCACCCTCACTCATCATACGGCAGTACCAAAAAAAGATCTCTGCCAAAGCAACTCTTTGGGGGACCCGTAGGGCATTGCAGCGCCGGCCCGATGAGGAGCAATCGCCCGATGATGAAGCACGACATCCTTCAGGGTGTGTGAGGGCATCAAGAGACACGACTTGCGCTTGGCACTAGCCTGCGGGGTGTAGTAGACCTAGGCCCTTATTATTTGATTTCTCTTTTTTTTCTTTGTGGCGGGTGACTATTGCGCCCAACCCTGGAATAGTTACCCCCGTTTGAATTGAGACTAACGCTGGGAGCACGGGTACTGGACCATAACTAGCTCCTAGTCCCCCCCCTCTCTTGATACGTAATCTAAAAATAGCCTCAAGATATATATTCCATTGGCCATCACCAGATGGTGCAGGTATAACTGGCAAACTGTCAAAAATCCGCTGTGCAGCCTGACCAAGAATACCAAACAACAAAGCAAATTTGTGCGCAGGATTATAGCCAATGGTATCAATAGCAACCACATGATTTTTGAATAATGTGAACCAATGTGCCAATTTTATTACAGGTTTGCCAGGTTGACTGAAAAATGTTGGAGGTTGAGTCATAGTCTGCTGAGAATTAGCCATGGAAGAATTAATATTTGCACTCTCACTTGCACTTGAAGTGGACACCACAAAAACAAACAGTTAAAAATGAACCAAAAAGCGTCTAGCAATAATACTTATAATAATATACAAATACCAGCAAGGGTGTGCCCATCAACGAGCGTTCAAGCAAGAAAGCTTAAAAATAAAAAGTACTTTAACAATGGTGTGCCTATCACCAATTGTGTAGGCAGCAAAACACAATACCTGAACGTGCTATCTCCAGCACGCTGTGTGCCTGCCACCGAATGTGCAGGCAAACCGCATTGACGTGCAGGAACGCTGAAGAGGAGGTTTGACATTGGCAGTCAAACAGCTGTGAGTGTGCCTGTCACCGAGTGTGCAGGCAAAGCGCACAGTAGCGGTTAAGTATCCCAACCAAGGATGGCCGCCGACAGCGTTGAACGTTATGACGTGAACGCTGGGTCAGGCGTTCCTGACCGTGATCTAATGTGACGTGTGGTCTGAGCTGCGTGCCACCCAAATGAAGCTGCGGGCCAACCAGGAATTGCCAATAAATATCCTGGAGCCGGGCCAGCACCGGGGAATACGCCGATGGATGCAACAACAATGTCCCACGTTGAATCAGAAGGGGGATTTGGGGGGCAGCCGAGCCCCGTGAGGTCTGCCCCCCGGGCAGTTTGGGAGGGGGAGGGGTGGCCACAGCGGCCATTTTTGTAAAGATTTTGGGCTGCCTTGGGAATAGCCCAAATGTAGCCCAACTCATTTGATAGCCCAAAGGCTATAAGGGGTTAGCCCTCCCTCTCCCAGCCACCATTTTAGGTTTTGGTGACCTGGTGGCTGGGAGTGTAGTAGGCAGTTAGCTTTTTGTAGCTTTTTGGGTGCGTTTAAGGAGAGTTTGGTCGAGGATTTATTGAGTGTGGGTTAGTGATAGGCTAGCGAACCATGGCCGGTGAAGATTTCCGTGTTCTGGAGGGGGTGCGCCTCCTCAGTGAGGCAAGCCGGCTCGACCTCCTGATGCCGGAGGCCTCGTGGAGCGCGCGCCCCGTGAGGCGCGCATCCGCGGGGGTGGCGGCCGCCGTCGCAGCCTGCTCATCCCCCAAGAGGAGCAGGAGGGGGCAGGTAAGCGAAGTGGGCTGCACGCGTAGCAGGCGTACGACTCCAGGGGTCTGCAATGAGCCGCTGCCTCGTGTGAGTAGGGAGGCTGCGGCGGGAGCAAATGGGGGCGGGGCCCGCCGGAGGAGCGCGTTTCGCATCTCCCCGGCCAGGTCTCCAAGGGCACGGGCCGCTCTTATTCCAGGAGAGCGGCCCGCTGGTGCGGCAGGTGACGGAGCCTCTGGCAATGTGAGAGGCTCCGGCTGAAATGGATGTGGGAGGGGCCCACCGGAAGAGAGTGCCTCGTGGCTCTACGGTTGGGTCCCCGGTCGGGTCCCCGGGCAATGACCAGCAGGTCTCTGGGGCACCGAACAGCATTAGGAGGGTGGGGAGCACAGAGGGGGAGGATGGGTGATTTTAGGGCCCCGGGTAAGGGGGATTTCCATGGTGACAAGGCGCTGAGGGGAGAAGGCTCGGGGTTGGGGGGGTTGTCAGGCTTGGTGGGACAGCGGGTTGGGGGAGGGAGGGCCTTGGGCCCTTCACCCTGGGGATGCTGATTTGTTCATGGAGGACGGTGGCAGTTGGGTTGAGGCAGGGGGCCCCTCCGAGGGAGTAGGGGGCATGGGGGGAGGGGGCCGAAGGGGGCTGGCTCTTGGAGGAGGAGGTAGATTGCATTCCAGAGGAACTAGAGCCAGCGGGGGCAGGATTGGGAGGGCTTGGATATATTTACCTCCTGGCATGAGGAGGTGCAGGGTTTAGACAGGGTGGGGCAATTGGATGCCTACATGGCGCAATGGGAGTCGCTGGGACTGGAGACCAGTATGCGGGCAGGTGCTGGGGGGCCACACGGAAGGTGGGGTGGGGCGGGGTCAGGGTGCCCGTGGGGCGGAGACTGGGTCCCGGGGTATTGGGGGCCCCGGGGGGCTAGAATGGAGCGATGAGGATGTTGAGGACAGGGAGAAGGGGGCATTGTTAGACCTTAGCAGAGTGGGGCGGCACTGGGCGTCTTCCACGCTAGGCATTGGTAAGAAAAGGAATTGGGAGGCGAGGGATAGGGAGGTTAGACCCAGCACACCAGTCCATCCCTTTTTATTGCAAGTGGAGGAGCAACGGCGGGAGCCAGACTTGGCAGAGCTGGGAGCAGCTCGTAGGCGCTGAGGCGAAGGGAGGGTGGAGCCTCGCGCGGCATGCCCAGTAGCGGCGTGGGAGCCCGTCGCGGCCGGCATAAGTAGGCCCCGAGCGGTCTCGCTGGCCCCAACACCCGATGGCCCTCAACGGGACACAGGACATCGAGAACGCAGGACCATGCATGGCTTTAATGTTGTGGGTCGGAGGAGAGTGCAGTTGGCGCTTCCTGTAGACAGGAATTGGGGCAGTTGGAGCCCGAAGAATTAGACTATGGAGAGGATAGTCTTGAGGAGGGTGAATTGAGGGAAAGCAAGGAGGGGGTTGCGGGGGCCGAGTAATGTTTGTTCTAGTACCTTGCAGATGTCACGACGCCCGGCGGAGCCCACGGGTCGGACAGCTGGGTTGGTGGAAGCGACGGCTCCTGTGGCAAGGCGGACTGCAGCAAGACGGGCACCCTCCTTGGAGCCAGGTAAAACGCAGGACGGAAGGGTGAAACCTGTGATGGTTTCGGTGGGGATTGGTGGGGGGAAGGGGTGGGGGAGGAGGTGGGAGGTTAAGCAGAGGTAAATATGTGTTGGATGTGGGAGTGGGCACGGATGACGCAGGCAAGACGTCAGTAAGTGCAGGGGACAACGCTAAGACAAAAGAGGCGGGTGACGCAGGGGCATCAGGGACAGTAGAGTCGGACGTAAAGCTAGAGAGCAAGGAATTGAAAATCAAGAAGCTGCCCTATATGGGGGTAACGAAGCCATTAGGTGCACATTTGATGTTGGCCACTAAAGAGCGCATATGGAAAGGGGAATATGTGGAAATGCTCAAGCTGCTGCACAGGGAGGTGCGTGCAAAGTAAGGGTCAAAAGAGGAAGAATACGAATTGGAAAAGCGGCCAAGGGTGCCCCTCACTATCGAAAACTGGACGGCAGCTTTTCTAATCTATGCCAACGTATATTGCGAAAAATACCCAGAGCGGCGTGTGGCCCTCTTTAAGTATATGGACGTCATTAGGAAGGCACAGATCACAGGGGAGGGCTACGCTTGGGCCCAATACGACGAGGAGTTTAGAGCTCGGATGGCATGGGACACTGAAGCTAAATGGGGGGAGTTAGATACGGACCTGTGGCAGCACACGATGGGGTCCGCTAGGGCAGGGAAGACGATATTCACAGCCAGCGGGCTACTGCTCGTTTATCGGCCCTTTCAGGGGCGGCCCACCCGGGGAGGGCTGGGTGGTACAGGCAGAGGGCAGATGGGAACTGGAGGGGCCTGCTGGGATTTCAATAAGGGAACGTGCACCCGAGAATTTTGTAGATTCAGGCATGACTGCTCGAAATGCGGAGGCAGACACGCCTTGGTTAATTGCTTTGGGGGGGTCGGGACAGCACTCAGGGGGCCACCAGTGGCACCAAGGGGGGTTACAGGCGGGGGGACAGCAGCAGCAGTCTTTCGGGGGGTGTCGGGGGGCTAGAGGGGCTGGGCCAAAGGGCTCGTATGCCAGTTAGGGTGGACAAATTAGTGGCAGCCTTACAGGCTTATGACAACCAGAAGGCTGCGAAAACACTACAGGACGGGTTTACAGACAGTTTTCGGTTAGGTTACAGGGGCACCAGGGTTAGGCGATGGGCAGACAATTTACAGTCAGCAAGGGAGCACCCGGAGATGGTGCAAGACAACTTGGACAAGGAAGTGCGTGAGGGTCGCAGGGCGGGCCCATTTGCAGAGTGGCCGTTGGAGAATTTGATTGTCTCTCCAGTCGGTGTGGTTCCCAAGAAGGAACAGGGACAATTCAAGTTAATACAGCATCTGTCATGGCCAGAAGGCAATTCGGTAAATGATTTTATTGACGACACAGAGGCTACTGTGTCGTATTCGTCGGTTGACGTGGCCATGTCACTAGTAGTGACCGCGGGCGCAACAGCGGAAATGGCAAAATGCGACATAAAGTCAGCTTTCCGATTGCTTCCAGTCCACCCGGAGGATTAGGACCTCCTGGCTATCCATTTCAATCGTAAATGGTACGTGGACAAAGCATTACCGATGGGTTGCTCAATGTCTTGGGCATTATTTGAATGTTTCAGTACGTTCCTCCAGTGGTTGTTTTCCAGGCGCATGGGTCACCAGGGGTAACGCACTATCTGGATGACTTTTTCTTTGTCGGCACTTCAGACTTCACTGAGTGCCAGGCAGCACTGGACAGCTTCAAAGAGATCATGAGGGAACTTGGAGTGCCTTTGGCGCCGGAAAAAACGATGGGGCCCAGTACGGTTCTTTCCTTTTTGGGCATTGAGCTGGATTCCTACTTGATGGAGGCACGTTTGCCGATGGACAAAAAGCAGCAGATGCTGGGGCTGCTGGAGGCCATGCTGGCCAGAGACAAAGTCACAGTTCATGAGATTCAGGTGTTGTTGGGACACCTTAACTTTGCTTGCAGGGTGGTAAGAGTAGGAAGGACGTTTTGTAGACGACTGGGTAGGGCACTGGCAGGACAGAGACCTCCACATCACCATGTTCGACTGTCGGCGGGAGTAAGGGAGGATTTGAGGATGTGGAAGTTTTTCTTACAGGACTTTAATGGCATTCCTTTGGCAAGGGAGGAAGACATGGTTTGGGATGTCCAAATTTTTTCAGATGCCGCAGGCAGCAAGGGTTTTGGCCTCTACTGGAAAGGGTTTTGGCCTCAGTGTGTGCTGACAGGTTGGAGGCGTGCCTTTTTTCCACATTGATGGTGTGGATGTTTTTTGGGGCCTTTTTGGGGCCTTCCGAGTGTCGGAATTATTGGGGCAGAAAAGCACGGAGGCTGGCATGGGGGGACGTGGTTCCGCGGCAGGACAGGGTTTGCATATGGCTTCGTAAGTCAAAAACGGACCAGTGTGGTGTGGGTGAATGGGTATCCTTGCAAGCAGCGGACCCCCCCTTCAACTTGTCCTTGCAGGTGGGAGCCCCGGTGGAGGGAGTTTTCGGGTAGGCAGGAGGGGTTGGTCTTCGCACACAAGGATGGGCGCAGAGTGTCGGCTTTTCAGTTATTGGCAGTTTTGCGTAAAGCGCTTGCGGCGCTAGGCTTGGACAGCATGGGCTTTGGGACGCATTCTTTCAGGATTGGGGCGGTGTCGGAAGCCAGGAACAGGGGGTGGGGGAGGGGGGACATTATGAGGTTGGGGAGATGGTCTTCGGACTGCTACCAGAGATATGTGCGGGGCGCTGCAGGGGGGATATAGCGCGGTTATATGTTTTCCTTTGTTCACGCAGTTTTTCTGTTTCAGGTTCTGTTGCGGGCCCCCTCGCCAGGGAGATGACCATATGGATTGTGGGACATTCATTCGTGAAGTGGGCCCAGGTCCAGGTGCGGGCCAGTTATTTCGGAGAGAATTTGGGTTTTAATAAAGATTTATTCAATGTTTTGTGGAAAGGGCGGGGGGGCATGCTTTGGAAGGAGCTTTTGCATTCATTGAATGGTATGTTGGTGGCTGGTAGGTGCCCCGACATTTTGTTGATTCACCTGGGGGAAAATTACATGGTTAGGGAGAAGGGTTTGGTCCTTATGAGAAGCATGAAGCGGCACCTGGCCCTGTTGAAGCGCCAGTGGTCCGGGTGCTCTGTTATTGGGACGGAGTTTGTTCCGCATAGGGTTTGGAGAGGGGCTATCAACCCTGGGGCGGTGGACAGGGCTAGGAGAAAACTGAATACAGAGATGGTGCGTTATTGCAGAGAATTGGTTTTTTCCAGGATTGCGTATAGGGAGATTAAGTTGACACGGTGGAATTTTTTAGAGGTGATGGAGTCCATTTGTCCCATTTAGGTATGGACTTGTATTTGCAGGAGATTCGGGAAGTATTGGCTAGGATGTTGAATGTCCAGAGTCATTAGGGAAACACTCCTATTGGGGCAGGGGGGGCAGAAAAAAGGGGAGGCGGCTCTCCGCCTATGCTCCCGCTTTTTCCTGGGTGGCGGGGTTATTAAAAAGTTGGCCAGATTGGCAGAAGTTTTTAGTTAAATGTTGGAAGTTTTGTGGGCAGGACCTGGGAAAGGTTAGGCAGGTAGGCTAAGTTTAGACTAGAGGTCAGGTAGTTACAGTTGCAGAAAGACAGATAGGGGTGTAGGTTTTTATTAGAGGGCAGGAGTTTGGAACTGCAATACTGTGTAATGGGATTGTTATGGAATGTTATGTAATCGTCAGGGTGGGGGATTTTATGTGGGGATCATAGGGGTGGGGGGGGGAAATGGAGGATTAGTATTTTATGTATAGTGAGGTTTTAGTTTGTAAGCAATGGCCTAGGTTGGACATTGTGATATGCACCTGTTTTGAATAAAGCAGCCTTTTTCACACACAAAAATGGGTCTCGGTGTTGGCTTGCCCCCCTCCCTCCCAAGGGGGGCTTGGGGGGCAGCCGAGCCCCGTCAGGTCTACCCCCCGGGCAGTTTGGGAGGGGGAGGGGTGGCCACAGCGGCCATTTTTGTAAAGATTTTGGGCTGCGTTGGGAATAGCCCGAATGTAGCCCAACTCATTTGATAGCCCAAAAGCTATAAGGGGTTAGCCCTCCCTCTCCCAGCCACCATTTTAGGTTTTGGTGACCTGGTGGCTGGGAGCGTAGTAGGCAGTTAGGTTTTTGTCCTGTCCGCCCACCCTGTAATTAGGGGTTTTTGGGAGGCGTGGTTCGGTGAGGTATTCTTTAGGGTTTGGCCAGTTTTTGTTGGGGACAGGTGCATAGGGGTCTGGTGAAGTTTGTATATGCTGTCGCTTGAAACAGGTGCTGCTGGGTTGTTAAAAAGATGGCCAGATTGGCAGAAGTTTTAAGTTAAATGTTGGAAGTTTTGTGGGCAGGGCCAGGGAAAGGTTAGGCAGGTAGGCTAAGTTTAGACTAGAGGTTAGGTAGTTACAGTTGCAGAAAGACAGATAGGGGTGTAGGTTTTTATTAGAGGGCAGGAGTTTGGAACTGCAATACTGTGTAATGGGATTGTTATGGAATGTTATGTAATGTTATGTTATCGGCAGGGTGAGGGATTTTATGTGGGGATCGTAGGGGTGGGGGGGAAATGGAGGATCAGTATTTTATGTATAGTGAGGATTTAGTTTGTAAGGCAATGGCCTAGGTTGGACATTGTGATATGCACCTGTTTTGAATAAAGCGGCCTTTTTCACACACAAAAATGGGTCTCGGTGTTGGCTTGCCCCCTCCCTCCCAAAACAGCGGTTTCTCAGGAGCATGACCAAAAGGCACCATAATTGGGGGAAAAAACGAATCTTCTTCTCAAAAACAGTGTCAGTGGGCTACTGAAGACCAGCAACTCGTCGCCAAGATTAAATGGATCGGTCTAGACACGATGGTGAATTATAAGGTAAGTTTATTCTTCAATATAAGGCCACGATGCAACACTTCCTGCCAGCTCGGATCCCGGCGGCCTAACACTTAACCGGATCCCAGCAAACATTCTGAGCCGCGAACATGGAATACCATTTAAAAGACTACAATGCTTTATTGTGTACAAAACGTGCTGAGCGAGCCTGCTCAGCACGTGCATAACATTCTTAACATACTTCATTCGATTACACAGGCCTATGTAACTGTTTTAAAAAAGCTCTCCAGTCCCATCATGTTCAGTGGTCCCTCAGATCTCCCAGCCCCCAAGTTGTAATTTATTGTACACCATTAAAAGCATGTAATAGGGTCGGATAATATATTTAGTTGGCCACCAAATCTAATGTAGCAACCAGTGAATTTTTTAACTTATGGCTGCCTTGAGTTATCTGTTCGAAATTTTCCAGCTTGACTGTCAGGACTGTGAGGGTGGGTTCCATGTTGGGTGGCATCTAATGATCAGACTAGCATATAAACACAGGTTTTACTTGAGGCAATGATGAGCCATGGATTTGGTTTTACTTGAGGCAGTATTTAGGAGTCGTGAATCTGTGGAGCTTTACACTGACATATTACAATATTTAATAATAGCCATTGCTACCCGGGGTTGAGCAGAGATTCTCTCATACCTGTGTTTTGGCCATATCAGAGTGTATTTATTAAGTTGGAGGGGTTACACCCTCAAGGAAACCGGAAATAAAAAAAAATGAAATATTTGTTTCTGGAATTTCTTTTTAGGTCTGGCATAGAGAAAGCTTTAGCTGTCTAGACAGTTTCATGTAATTAAGAAAATATAGAAAATACAGATTTACTTACATAGATGGGCTTTGGGTGAGCCCACTTCATTAGTTGGTTTCCTCTGTTGTCATTCACATTTTGGTTTTGCTCACCACAGCCTAAAGCATGGGGCAGTGGGTCATCCCGTTTCCTTATTTTTGTTGTTGTTTCAATTCTATATTCGTTTATGTGGGAAGTAACAAACAAACGTCAGTGGGGGTAAGATGCACCGTCACAGTGTCCATATTCAAGGTCATATCAAAATTGCAACCCAGGTGGACATTCCCTAAATAGAATTTGTCAGGCATGGGGTTGAGTCTGGAATGTATCACCAGGTGGAGAGGGTCTGCAGATGTCCTGAGATGTCCGAAGGGTCCCACGCTCATGGAACCATGTGCGGTCGAGTCATCCCATTTCAACCATATTCTCTCTTGCACTGTGAGTAACAAAATGTTGCCTGATCGATTGTGCATTGTCCACCTAAAAAGAAGTGCACATCAGTGTCAGAGGTGGTGACCCAATGCATTACTTTGTCAATGCTTTTTTCTTTCCATTCGTTATCCTCTTTTATTTTTTAGTCATCCGTTTGTGTTTAAACTATGTCTTCAGGTAACAAGTTGCAGCATACTTTCATATTTTTTTCTTTTTTCTTTTCGTGCCATATGCTTGCAATACAACATAACAAATAATTATCACAGTATCTTTCCAAGGCCAGAGCAATCAGACAGTGCTTAATTTGAGCAGGTGGTTTCTGGTGCTCAGCTCCAGTCTTTAACTCGTAACATATGACCACTCACAACAGCCCACCACATGGTGGCTCTGTCTGTCTAATTTTGAGATCAGCACGACAACAGTGTTTGATATTTCAATATCCATTACAAATGAATATCTTTTGCCCATGCTATTCTTATAGCTTTGTGTTGCCTGGGATAGTCTTAATTGTCACACTTGCAGGAGCGTGATGGTTGATAGTTGTGTTGGTGCTGTCATTGGCAGCGCTGGCAGGGGCAATGAATGGGTGGTGCAAGCTGCAATGGCTCCTGAGAGGAGCACACAAATGAAGCACTGCTATCCGATTTGCCAATGCTTGTTTCACGTTTCATTTTATCTAGTCAGTATGATGGTAAAAAGGTGAAGGTTTGCGTTGGGATTGGAGTTTAAGTTTGTGATACAACTCTCATGGGAGATGTTGGGGCCACACTAAGAGAAAACAGCTGTAGAATTAGACTAATCTATTGCTGTTAAACGTTCAATAAACCAGGAACCCTGTCTATTCTGTACATGAAAGTTATCTGCTTTGGATGCACTAAAAGAAGTAAAAGAGAATCACAAAATACTGCGTATATGAAGTTCATGCGAGGTAACCGAACTTAAGAAACCGACACACTTTCAGAACAACAGGCCTGTTCATGCTGAGTGACTGCACAGCAGTTGAAGCTTCTAGACATCTGTACTGGCATCATGCCCTGTACTAGGCAGCAGGGAGGAAACATCAAGAAAGAGAGACAGAAAGAGTTGTGAGAATGCTCCAGCTTTGCTACACTATTATACGTTAGTTAATATTATTATGATACATTAGTTATGCTACAATTATGCTCCGGTTAATATGCTTGGTTTCTTCCATCCCTGTCCCCGGCATTACATGATCTGTAAGAGCCCCACCCTGGTGTGTGTTTTCGGTTTTACAAGCCAGCAAAGCAAACTCTATTCCACATTTTGCACAGCTTTCCTCCATATTAAACAGAAAGAGCACCCTTCTGTATTGATTACTGAATTTCACATTTATTTTATTGTCTATAGATTTTTTGAAAAATTGCTTTTTTTAAATTCTTCAATTTTTAATATTTTATTTATTGTCTACATTAATTGTTATATTTTTTCTTATTCAAGTGTGTGCATTTCTTTATGGTTTTATAGCACATAATTCTTTGTGCTGCATTTATAAATATATATATATATATATATATATATATATATATATATATATATATATATATATATATATATATATATATATATATATATATATATATATATATATATATATATATATATATATATATATATATATATATATGAGCTTGCAAATCCTGGGCCAAGTTCCTTACGAACAGGAAATCAGGTACAGACCACAAACAGCTTTCAGTGAGATGGGTGCTTTATTGATCAGAGGATCTCCACTGCATGACGCGTTTCGACCGGGTTACCCCGGTCTTGATCACATGACGTGCCAGTGTATTGACGTGTCTTAAATAATAACGTGCTATACAATTAGCCACTCCTCCTATAACGACAGACATAGAAAGCATACTATACTGCGCAAAAATGGGCATTTGCAACAAGTACATATTAATGCAACTAAATGCCTACTATAGTAACATAGATAGTAAATGCTAATCAAATTCTAAACATGAAGCCAAGTGGCCAAAAATTGTATGGGTAATAAATAGTAACAGTACAATTAAGATTCATCACATCTCTGCTACTGCAAATTACCATTAAAAATTGCAAACTCTGCCATGAGGAATTAAGGTGCTAAAATAAAAGTGCTAGTGCAGTATAAAGTGCTGTGCGTGACACATAAAATTGTAGCTATTCAAACATCATAGCTTCAAAAGGTACAGGATTGAGGCAACCGATAATTTCTAAAAAGTGAATATCTAAAGGGCACATCACTAGCATAAAATGCATGAAATACCCGAGACTATATATATATATCCATATGCAGAGAACCCAACAAGTGAGGCGCCACACACGGTCGTGTAAAAACCTTCTTTATTGACAGGTTGCAGGGAAAACAGCGTCACTCCCTCAGCAGGAAATTCAGCCAAACATGTTTCGGGCTTCCTAGCCCTTGCTCACTGGCACAGAGAGGTACAGCTGCTAGTTCTTCCACCGCACTTGCAGAGTTGCTTTATAGTTACGCCCCTGGGCGTGTACTTGCACAGCATTGTGGTTGTTGTAGTCTTTGACGCAGCGGAACCCCTCAATATTTTCAAAGTCCTCTAGTGGGATGCTGAAAGCAGTCACGCTGGGTCCCTGCAAATAAACAAGCCAACATTGGTCACGCCGTTCCTTGCATGTTGTGATACTTGCAACACACTGGAACCGCTCTTCCGCGGCGGGGCACCTCGCGACCCTGGGCGGGGCCGCTATACATCCATATGCAGAGAACCCAACAAGTGAGGCGCCACACACGGTCGTGTAAAAACCTTCTTTATTGACAGGTTGCAGGGAAAACAGCTTCACTCCCTCAGCAGGAAATTCAGCCAAACATGTTTCGGGCTTCCTAGCCCTTGCTCACTGGCACAGAGAGGTACAGCTGCTAGTTCTTCCACCGCACTTGCAGCGTTGCTGTATAGTTACGCCCCTGGGCGTGTACTTGCACAGCATTGTGGTTGTTGTAGTCTTTGACGCAGCGGAACCCCTCAATATTTTCAAATTCCTCTAGTGGGATGCTGAAAGCAGTCACGCTGGGTCCCTGCAAATAAACAAGCCAACATTGGTCACGCCGTTCCTTGCATGTTGTGATACTTGCAACACACTGGAACCGCTCTTCCGCGGCGGGGCACCTCGCGACCCTGGGCGGGGCTGCTATACATCCATATGCAGAGAACCCAACAAGTGAGGTGCCACACACGGTCGTGTAAAAACCTTCTTTATTGACAGGTTGCAGGGAAAACAGCGTCACTCCCTCAGCAGGAAATTCAGCCAAACATGTTTCGGGCTTCCTAGCCCTTGCTCACTGGCACAGAGAGGTACAGCTGCTAGTTCTTCCACCGCACTTGCAGCGTTGCTTTATAGTTACGCCCCTGGGCATGTACTTGCACAGCATTGTGGTTGTTGTAGTCTTTGATGCAGCGGAACCCCTCAATATTTTCAAAGTCCTCTAGTGGGATGCTGAAAGCAGTCACGCTGGGTCCCTGCAAATAAACAAGCCAACATTGGTCACGCCGTTCCTTGCATGTTGTGATACTTGCACAACACTGGAACCGCTCTTCCGCGGCGGGGCACCTCGCGACCCTGGGCGGGGCCGCTATACAACCATATGCAGAGAACCCAACAAGTGAGGCGCCACACAAGGTCGTGTAAAAACCTTCTTTATTGACAGGTTGCAGGTAAAACAGCATCACTCCCTCAGCAGGAAATTCAGCCAAACATGTTTCGGGCTTCCTAGCCCTTGCTCACTGGCACAGAGAGGTACAGCTGCTAGTTCTTCCACCGCACTTGCAGCGTTGCTTTATAGTTACGCCCCTGGGATTGTACTTGCACAGCATTGTGGTTGTTGTAGTCTTTGACGCAGCGGAACCCCTCAATATTTTCAAAGTCCTCTAGTGGGATGCTGAAAGCAGTCACGCTGGGTCCCTGCAAATAAACAAGCCAACATTGGTCACGCCGTTCCTTGCATGTTGTGATACTTGCAACACACTGGAACCGCTCTTCCGCGGCGGGGCACCTCGCGACCCTGGGCGGGGCCGCTATACATCCATATGCAGAGAACCCAACAAGTGAGGCGCACACACGGTCGTGTAAAAACCTTCTTTATTGACAGGTTGCAGGGAAAACAGCGTCACTCCCTCAGCAGGAAATTCAGCCAAACATGTTTCGGGCTTCCTAGCCCTTGCTCACTGGCACAGAGAGGTACAGCTGCTAGTTCTTCCACCGCACTTGCAGCGTTGCTTTATAGTTACGCCCCTGGGCGTGTACTTGCACAGCATTTTGGTTGTTGTAGTCTTTGACGCAGCGGAACCCCTCAATATTTTCAAAGTCCTCTAGTGGGATGCTGAAAGCAGTCACGCTGGGTCCCTGCATATATATGTTTGATTTTAACATCTCAGGGCTCCCCCGGGGCTCCGGGGGTTAATGTTCCGCTACAATCAATTTTAGTAATTTAGAGTTTTTAAACACAAGCACATTTGCACTTTACACATGTTTGCACTTAGGCGTTATGAGGCTGTCATTATAATCAAATTTGGAACTTATGGCCTTGATATTGTTTATATGAGGTATTGCATATTTTGCACATGAGTCAAGTTTACAATAAGCATTTTTGCACAATTTGTCAACAGGAGTTTTTTATAGTATGCAAATTTTAGTTGGTATTAATACTGGTTATTATGTATTATATGCATCTATTTAAATGTTTCATTTTCCTGATTTTACAATGTGATATTGGATATTTATTGTTTTAATATGTAATAATTACCTTTTCAATTTAATGGTTTTTATTCTTAATAACACATTGATTATGACATTTTCTTCAGCAATTGTACTCTTAGTGCAGTATGTTTTCTATGTTTATATGCCATGTGACTAGGTTTCAAAATTTTACCCAGGTGCAAGGTGTTTGTTTAGCATTTTTTTGATCACTATCACTATTTATTGACTCACTAGGCTGTAGCGCGTTATGTGAACAAGACGGAGGTTTCTCTTTCGAAACGCGTCATGCTGAGGCACTGGCCAGGACTGACTGGTTGCTGGAGTTATGAGGATTAAATAAAGCACTTTATCCACCTACTCTCGTCCTTTGAGTGGTCCGTACCTGCCTGTGTGCCGTGGAGGATTGGTGCCATTCAGGAATGGTCTTCATATATATATATATATATATATATATATATATATATATATATATATATATATATATATATATATATATATATATATATATATCCAAACACAGAAGACTCCTTCTGGGAACCCGCGCCGTGGAAGGTGCCACGTTTGCCGGCGGAGACGACCGGCTGTCAATCTCAAATGCAATACACTGTAGCACGCACTCAGGCCAAAGATGAAGGAGATGGTTCAACAAGGGATTTATGCCACCAATAAATTCCCTTGTTTGTTGAACCATCTCCTTCATCTTTGGCCTGAGTGCGCGCTACAGTGGATTGTATTTGATATATATATATATATATATCATACATACACTATAAAACCATAAAAAACACACACTTGAATAAGAACAAATATAACAATTAAGGTAGAAACAATTGAAGAATCTATAAAATGCCATTTACAAGAAAACTATAAACATTAAAATACATTAGAAAATAAAAAGAAATAATATAAAATGTTAAAAAAACATAATGCTATCAAATCTATTAAATATACTATTCCTACTCTAGCTTATGCAACAGTAGGGAAAGTGTTGGACTTTGGAGGGGTAAAATTTACTAATTCCAATCCAGTCTGTGCAACGGTAGAGAAAGCGTTGGATTTTGGACGGGTGAAATGTACTATTCCCATACCAAACTGAGCAATAGTAGGAAATTGTTGGACTTTTGATGAGTAAAATTTACTTTTCCCATTCCAATCAGTGCAACAGTAGGAAAAATGTTGAACTGCGAAGACATTAATTTTACTATTCCTACTGCAGTCTACGCAAGAGTAGGAAAAATACTTCACTTCAAACACATTACATATATGAGTAACCCCATGAATGTAGAAACATATGAAGCTCTAATTTATGTAAAACAATATGTATTCACAAAACTAAAAACAACTAATCAATTTACGTAATTAATATTCAATAAAATATAATTAGCAATTAATAATTAATTGTTATTCAAATATTAATTAACTTCCCACCCTGTACCACTATAAACCTAGCAGTCTGCACCTAAAATATAAAATATAAAAATATAAACAATTATAAAAAAATAACTATTTTATAACTTACAAATTTAAAATAAATTAAATAATTAATTAACAAATAGAAATTAATTTATAATTAATTATTACTTAACTAACTTCCCACCCTAGACCCCTACAAACTCAACAACCCACTACAACACTATAAATTACTATTAAAAATTCTAAATCACTCGAAATTACAAGCTACATTTTAAAAACAATTAATAACATTTATATAAACAACAGTAACACATAAAATTAATATATCAACTAAAACACATTCAAATAAATAAAAAATAGTATTTTTATCACTATCGGCTTCATTATGATATCGGCCCGAAACCGGAGCAGTCTGGAACCACCTGACCATAGGTCAGCAGTTCCCACCGTACAATTAGGATGCGACCGGTCGGAAACATCCATTTTACTATGGCAGCTTGTGCGGCGGGCGGAAAAAGCCCACAGCTCAAGCTGCCATAGTAAAATGGATGTTTGGAAACATCCCTGCAATGTGGGGCAGGCACCATAGGTGCCCCCCCCCAGGCCCCATCGCGGAGGGCCAGGGGGAAGGGGGTCTTGCTAGGGGCCCCCAATGTCACTTTCCGACAGCCTTTCCCTGTCAGAAAGGCCAACATGGAGAGGCTGTCGGAAACCGACATTGTAATCCCGACGGCAGAGCCGAGGCTGGCTCCACCGTTATTCATGGGATTACAATTCCGCTCTTCTTCTGATGGGCTCTGTCGGAAGAGGAGCGGAATCCCCCCGGGGGTTTCCCTCCGCCCGCCGCCATCGTAATACGGCGGTCGGAGGGAAACCCTCGATGTTGGGCGGAAAGCCTCTGACAGACAGTCAGAGGCTTTCCGCCCAACATCGAAATCAGGCCCTATATTAGTAAAAATTATATTATAAATATAATGTAATATATATTAGTGAAAATGTTATTATAAATATCAATATTATTTACAACAGTATTACTTACCTCAAAAAAATGATATTCCTTTCAACGATATTTCTGCATCACGATTTTGTGTGTCACAATATTTAGTTTCTGATATTTCTGTCTCCTGATATGATATGATCTGGCCTTACCAGTAAAGAGAACTTTAAATTACATTTCAAATGAGTAAAAGAAGTATTCTTCAGCTGCTACCAATCTGAAGTGAGCATTTAATAAAAGCTACACTGTAGCCCAATCATTCCCCAGCAGCCTGCCTTGCTATTTTGAATATCGTTTTGGAATATATTGCACTATAAGCGCATGTTCAACATTCATTTCTAAATTTCCCACTTTTAAATATTATGCACTTATGGGCAATAAGGCTTACATATGGATGACACTAATATGTAAAAGAAAGGTTTAGGTCTGTCAGAAGGGGTATTTTGACAGGTTGATTTTGCAGTTTAAAACTGTCACAGGCAGGTTACCTGTGTGCAGCTACGAGGCTGCACACAACTGTAGTCTGTCACATGTAGCCTGCACCCATGCATGTACACATGTGTTCACGTGTAACCAGCCCAGTGCCACTAACCCTAGCTGCGTCGCAGTGGCCTTATTTTTAAGGCTGAAAGTGGTGGTAAACATGCATAGTCCAATTACCATGCTATTACTGGGAGTGAGACTCAGGTACTGAGTCTCACTCATCATAAAAGATCCCCAAAAATGGGGGATCCAAAGCAAAAATAAATCTAGGTGTGCTGTATTAAATAAGGAGAACTAATATGCAACAAAACTAGTTTTATTAATTTAACGCTAGCTTCTTTGGGATGCTAGTTTAGTTATATTCTGTGTCCACTGTTTCAATGGGAGTGCATATTAGTATCAGTGTTGGTCATGCATGTTGCCTTGACTTATTTCAAGGCTGTGCTGAAGTACATTTAAACCTGTTTGGCAATTTTAAGGCTATAGTAACTTTAGAGGTCTTAGGGCCTAATTATGATTACGGCGGTCGAGCCACGGTGGCGGTGTGGACACCGCAGCACCGACGAGCCGACAGCCCTGTTACAAGTTGGGCGGTTGGACCGCCATGGGACCACTGCAACGGCGGTGTTGCGGCGGTCTTGAGGCCGCAATATGCTTAGCAGTGCTGCTACGGCACCGCCAAGCATATTATGAGTCACTTCTCTGCCACGATTTTCATGTCGGTGAGCCTGCCATGAAAACTATGGTGGAGAGAAAACTAAGGGGGCCCTATATGGCCCCCTGTGGCCTCAGGGCCATGGTATGCATGCAGGAGGGCACATGTTGTGCCACACTGTGTGCATGCAGCCCAGTTCATGCCATGCCATGCAGGAATGGGCTTTGGTGTTCCCATTGCAGTGCCTTTTTAATAGGCACCACCATGGGAATGTCAAAGAACCGCCCGCCAGACCCCGAGATTACTCGTAATCTAGCGGGCGGCCTGCGGTTGAGTTTGACGGTCCTGAAGCGGGGCGCTGGCGTGACAACTCCAGGACAGCCAAACTCGTAATCAGGCCCTTACTCTTTTGTGTGTTTGTGTGTGCTCCAAGCGCCTCTTTAATTTTTCCTTAACCCAGACCATTTTGAGTAATTATTCCCCATTTTCCCACCACTCCCCTAGTCCCTTCTACATTTACTACAATGTATTATGCTTACATGTGTGGAGATCTGCCATGAAGGTCTCTGTACAGAAAATCTGCGAGAGATGGAGACTGAGGTCTCTCTCCATTGGTTTGTGAATTACATTTTGTAGTATGTGTGTAATACTAGTGTAGTACAACTTTACGTACTACAAAATGCAGTTTGTGAACCCAGCCCAGAGAGAGTATTCAGGTGCCTTACAGATCTGTCACACCAAAATTTCGTTTGCTATGCATTTACTTCAATAAATGCATGTTATAAGTGACTCTACAACTTCAGTCAGTGAGCCATTGTTGCATCAGGTTGTTTTTCTTCAAGCATCCTTTCTGAGGCCTGCCATCGTGATAGAGAACATTGAGAATTTCAAGGACTGCTTAGCGATTCTTTTAACAGGAACGGAGGCTTGCCTTCCCCGGCTATCAGGAGACACCTTCAAATCCACTTGAAATATGTACAGAGAACATAAGGGATCTCTTCTGTCAGGAGTTAAGAGTTGCGGGGATGCTTGAGAGTAGAGGGAGCCCTAAAGGTCTAACGTGCTCAATAGATAGAAACATCTTTCTAAAAGAGAAGCTGGACTTTTGCAAGCAAGTTGCTGTTCTAATTTCCTACGAAACACAAAAAAACACTTTCCTAGGAATGAATAAGAGTATGCGAATATTTTTGTCCTAGCCACGACTCTCATGCAAATGCAAGAGCATATTTCTAACCATCTAATTGGCATCTGCTCAGGACTCAATAATTAGCAGGTACTCGGTTTGCACCAGATTGTGAGATCGACTCTTCGGAATGGGGAATCTGGCTCAATTGTGCATCGATTTCTCTTTCCCCCGGCTCCTAATTTGCACCATGTTTGCCTAGCGAAACACCCAAGTCGGGCGCAATCATTGGTGTAGCAAGAGGGGGATGGGAGGGTGGTCCGTCCCAAGCAACACGAGTTTTGGGGGCGGCCCTTACCTGCGACCTTGCGGGGCGGCCGTCGTAAGGCTCAGCAGCACCCCCCCCCAACCCCCCCCCTCTACATGCGTCCGCCGGGCAGCAAACTTCTGAGATGTGCAGAAACTACAGATTGCATCCGCAGCATAAAGGGGAACTACACACAACTTGAACATCATGTTACCCATTCCTCGGGGTGCAAATTGGTATTGTGCAGCATTTCCTGGCAAAAGTTAGGATGACATACACCTGTGCTGTCCTTTAATTAAGCTAACAACATTCTGTACTTCTGCACGCTCCGCTCTCAAATTTCACAAAAAAACTTTGGGCCTAAATCACAAACTGCATTTTGTAGTATTCAAAGTAATATTACAGTAGTTCTACTTACGACAAAACGCAATTCACAAACATATATGTGGGAATCTTCACCTTCACCTTTCCTGTCTGTTCTTTGGGGAGATTCTCAAGCATGTACATTTACTACTTAGGGCCTGATTACGAGTTTGGCGGTGCGGCGGCGGGACCACCTCGCCGCCGCACCGCCAAACCCGTGTGTGCACTGCCCGCCATTTTATGCCTTTTTAAGTCACTGGTGGGCCGTTCCTTGGTGTTCCCACGGCGGTGCCTATAAAATAAGCACCGCAATGGGAACGTCAAAGACAGTACCTGCACTTCATGGACTGGTGCTGTCCATGTCGTGCAGGTATTGGGGTGCATGCACACAGGGGACAAAACATGTGCACCCCCTGCATGCACCCCATGGCTCAGAGGCAACAGGGGGCCTTGTAGGGCCCCTTTTGTTTCCTCTCTGCCACGATTTTTATGGAGGAAGAACCGCCATGAAAACCGCGGCGGGGAGGAAACTCGTAATATGCTTTGTGGGACCACAGCGGTCCCACCAAGCATACTGCAGCCTCAAGACCACCACGCCACCACTGATCCCTGGTGGTTGCAGCAGTGTAATGGCGGTCCGACCGCCCTGCTTGTCTGGCAGTCCGTGAACTGCCAGACTCGTATTCAGGCCCTAAGTCGTAAATGTGGGAGTGGCTGTAAAATGAGGAATACTTACAACTAAATGGGCGGGGTTTCGTGAGGAGCAAGGAGGGCATTAGGGAGAGCTAAGCAGGGGTTTAGGCAGGCCTAAGGAGGGTTTATGAAGGGACACACATCCTCACAAAAGAGTGGTCCCTTTGCTATTCACAAACTGCACTTACAAAGTTAGTGCAGCCAAACTTTATGCAAAAAAGCTCCTCTCTGGAGTAAGTCCAGCACAATATATATAGCTAACCACTGGTACTGCATTACCCTCCCATAGAGAATACTGGAGGCAGGGACTTAAAATAGAAACACATAGGAAATAATATTAAAATAAATAAGATTATTCCAACTTAAAAAAAATATAAATGTAATTTAATGTTAACATTATATATTAATAAAAATGAAATATTATTTTATGATAAAATATTTTATTAAACTTTTTAATTGAAAAATAAATGCAACTAATTTTCTTACAAAGAAAGTATTTAAATTAATTTCTTACATAATGTTTTTAATATATAATAAATAAATACAAACATTTTACTTTAGGTGGATTTTTAAATAAATTAAAAATATAATATAAGTTAATGTAATTAATTAAATATTAATATTATTAAAATTTGTTTTTGCAATCTCTTTTTATTATGTTTTGTACTACACAGCATTTTGTGATAAATGTATTGCATCTTCACATTTTATGTACACCTCTGTATACCACTTTCCTCTTACAAAACCTTGCATCTTACAGTAATAAACACAAGACTAAAAGGAAAACAAGATAAACTTCAAACCAATTAAGTACAGTGCAGTCACAGAACCCCAATGAGCACCCTCCAGGGCCTTTCGATGGTCGCCTATTTTCCTACAGGACCCTAACATCAGATTCATGTCAGTAATTCCCTCCCAGACATGCTGTTAAACTAATTATTTTCTGCGTACCAGTAGAAGGTGCCCCCCAGAGGCCACCGGACTAAATATTAATATTATTAAATATCTAAATCAAAAATAAGTTTATAGTTAGGTAACATTTTTATTTAATTCTACATTTAATTTAGATTCATATTTAACATAAAACATCTTTACTATTTTTTTGTAAAGTTTTAAAAGCTTTTAAACGTTTCCCTATATTTTACCATAGGGAGAACTCCACCACAGTGGCTGAGAACTCCAGCTATGTGCGAAAAGTTAGCAGTAGTAACTGTACACTTGTAAATGTGTCTGCACCCCCTGCTTCATGGGGTGGAGACATGCAAGCCTAACTTTGTAGTAGATTTACACTTGTGATAGCCAAAAGTAGTAAATTTACAACAAAGTGTAAATATTTCTCTGTGAATAAGCTCCTGAATATGATTACACGCTTTTGAAGTAGGTGCAAGCAACAGACATCTGTCAAGATGGCTTATAAAACTGTTCAACCAGGAACTTGCCAACCCAAAGAGAGCAGGCCACTGTGAGAATTAAGGGATGTGAAAGATATGTTGCTCAGCTATATCGCGGTAGAAAAACCAACATGTTCTGTAGGGCTTCAAGATTTCTCAGACATCCAACATGGCGCCTATGGCAGAATGGATCATGGCACAACGTTAAACAATTAGGAGCAGTTTAGTGCTTTTAGAGTTGCTGAGAGCATCACTTCCTGGTTAAACTACTTTACATCCTGGATATTAGTAATGGCAGCCATATTTAGCCATTAGTCAGCTACTGAGATTCCAGGTAGCAACTGTTGCATTTGCTAAGATTTCCCCACTATTACTAATCATTTCGTTCCCTCCTTTTTTTCTCCTTACCTTGGTTAACTCAGAGAATTTCAGCACAGTTTTTTTTTTGCATAACATGTTCAGGTTTTTTCAATGTGTACATAACAATTTGCTGAGTGACATCTGGTGACATCCACTTGTCCTGGGTTCCAATAGGATGGGTGCTGCTTGCCTCCGGGGATCTGCACTGCTCCAGTTGGTGAATGCCCATTAAACCACCTTTTTATCTTGTGTAATATATTCCCCTTCACGATATCTTTCTTTGCCTGTCTTTTTTTAACTACTTTATGGGGTTTGTCAATAAAACACAAATACAGGAATAAAATCCCCTGGGTAAGTGGTCACAACAGTGGCCAATAATTGTTAAATACATTAACTAACAAGGCACCATTGGCACGTGTGGACCTTTTGATACCAAGAAACCTCAGAACAGCCTCCTAGTACCTCAGAGTGTTGCCAACAGAAAATACAAGAGCAATCACTTTATGTACCCAGCAGATTGGAAGTGTTGAATGGGAATTGACTCGAAGCTGGTAAGGGGTGGGTCAGGCTGTGCATTGGGATGTCTTGTGTGTAGCTGTAGGGGTGTTGTGATGGCAGCTAAAGTCGGGTGCAGAAGTGTTTGGTTCCTTTCACCGGTAAGTAAATATGGATAGGGGGTTATGAGCTTGGAGGCATCTTGGGCGCGGTCGGGGAGCGCATGGGTGCTCGGGGGTGCAGGGGAGCCTGGCAGTCAGACTTGTTGGGCCCTTGGGGGAGATCGTTTGTGGACATTAATTGCATAAAGTGTGTCCCATTACTGTGAGATTGGGCGCTTGCGTAGGTGGTGCGCCTCTTCACATTGCAGAGCCTCACACTCTGCTTTCTCCCACTTGCGCATTGCACCTTGCCATGCTGCCGCTGGCAAGGCTGACAGAGCCCTCCATAGAAGGCTAAGTGCTCTCTGAGCAACTAAGAGTGCCATGCCTGCAAAGCGTGTTGTCACCTTAATTCGTTTTTTGCGCTTGAAAATGCCTAACGCATAAGCCTCTCAGGTGAATATGTCTGTAAAAGCTGTGACCTCCAGCAGTGTCTCATGTATTGCCTGCCAGTAAGGTACGAGGGCCGGACAGGACCACAGCATGTGGCATAGGTCCGCGTCCCCTGAGTTACAATGGGGCTTTGGAGGTCCACTGTGGGGACATAGCAGTTAAGCTGTACAGGTGTCAAGTATGCTCGGTGTAGGGTGGAGAATTGTATATTCTTAAATCTGTCACTCCTAGAAATTTGTTGCGGAAATGCTAGGGCCTGTTCCCACTCAGATTCATCCAGCACCCTCCCCAAATGCGGAGGAGCCCCAGGGAGGGACATGCCAGTGTGGGTGTGCATCGCTCTGTAGAACAATGCGGTCAGGTGGCGACCCATGGTGAGTAGTGTTTGGAGGACAGTATGGTTCGGTTGCTCCTCATCCTGAATGGATTAGAGGGTGTGACATGTATTATATAATTGTCAATATGTGAGTGTTAGACCTGGCATCTTATGGAATGGTTGCCCCTGTCGTTTTGCTTCTGACCTCCTGTTTTTTACTGTGTGCTGAACTTCGTTTTTGCTGGTTTTAGGAATCTGGGCACTTTACTACTGCTGACCAGTGCTAAAGTGCATGTCCTCTGTGTCTAAAATGTATTGGCATTTGTTTTCTCTATGATTGGCATATCTGAGTTACTACTAAGTCCCTAGTACAGTGCACTACGTGTGCCCAGGGCCTGTAAAGCAAATGTTCCAGCATACTGTTTTTCTTTTTTCCCTTTGACAGCTTTTTCGAGTTTTTGCAATCATGTCAGTCTGGAAAGTCATCAGCTGTACCTATAGATTTGTAGTTTGAGCAGGAGAGATTGGAAACCTATACGGTGCCTTAGCTCAAAAAGTTCTGCAGGGTTTTCAAGTGTTCTTTTAAAGGCCTCACTAGAAAGGAGGAGCTGCAAAAGGCGCTGAGGGCCTGGTTAGCAGCCAGGGATGCAGCTGTGCACCCAGAAGATCAAGATGGTATTGTTGTGGAGGAGAAGGAACCAAGTTTGCATCTGGAATGGATGGAGGATCCAGCATTGCCTGTGGGGTGGGAGGCATCCTGAAAGGTGGAAGAGGTCCCCCCAGAGGTGGCAGCAGTGTTTCCTCTAGAGGCCTGTCTTCAACAGAGTTGGAGGACAGACGGGAAAAAAAGCAGCTCAAGATGGAGTTGGCCAAGCTCAAAATGAGCATGGAGGAGAAGAAAATGTTGTTAGCCCATAGCTGAGCTTAAAGGAGCTGGACTTAAAAGCAAAGAGGGCTGAATCCAGTGCAGATGCTGGCAGCAGTGCTTCAGTGTAGCCCGAGGGAAAGGTACATGTACCCAAGAGTGTGGTGGCTGACTATCAAATGGGAGCTGACATAGATCGGTGGTTTCAGGGCTATGAGGCAGTTTACACATGCACAGGATCCCTGATAGAGATTGGGGGCAGGCTTGTGGAAACATTTTACAGTGGAGAGGAGGGACACCTTGTTGGTACTAGGGCAACCAGACAAGATGAGTTAACCCAACATGAAGGCAGCCCTGTTCAGTAAATATTACCTTGTCCTAGATGTATACAGACAAAAGTTTAGGGCTAGTATTAAACTTGGTTCCCAGACATGGCTTGAGTGTGTTGATTCCTTTTGCAGAGCACTGGATGGTTGTGTGAAGGGCAGTGTGGTAACAGACTATCAGGGGCTGTACAATTTGCTTGCATGTGAGCACTTGTCTAGTCTTTGCTTTTCAGAGCTGTGCCAGCACCTGATTGACAGGAAGTTTACTGACCCCAGGAAGCTTGCTAAGAAAGCAGACCTCTGGCACAGCACCAGGGTCCAAAAGAAGTTGTATGTGGGAGACTCAGCCAAGAGTGGACCAGGTCCCCAACAGAAGGAGGGTGGACAAAAATAAAAGTAGGGAGTTCTCTAAAGGGCCGCAAACTAGTTCCCAGGGTAAGGATTCCCAATCCCCTGTTAAAAAGAAAAGATGGTTCCCTTCAGGAAAGCCTGCAGGGAAGGGACCCCTGAAGTGTTTTACCTGTGGTCAGAAAGGGCACTTTAAGAGGTATTCCAAGTGCCCCAAGCGGGCACAGCCCCCCACCCAAAAGTGTCCTAGGTCTCTGCCAAGAAGGGGAAGGGCAATGGGTGCGGGAAACCCGATCCAGAAATTCTCACGGTCCGGGAGGAGGCTGACCTAGAGGGGGATGCCCCGGAACCTACAAAGGAAGATGTGGGCGAACTGCGGTGTCTCAGTGGCAGAAGAATGGAGGTCCCTCCTGGGAGGAGTTCTGTGCAGTGCAGAAAGAGTGCCCTACTCTTGTGGGTCTTTGGAAGCAGGCTGAGGCCCAGGCAGCTGGTGACGCCTCTGGAAGTCACCTGATCTACTGGGAGAATGATCTCCTGTATTGTGAGCCTAAGGTTGCTGAGCCTTGGGCAGCCCGTGTGCTGGTGGTACCCCAAAGCTTCAGAGCCTTCCTACTGCGTCTGGTTCATGATGTGCCTCTGGCAGGTCATTTGGGGCACTACAAGACCTTTGACAGGCTTAACACCCACTTTTATTGGCTTCAAATGAGGAAGGACTCAGGTGCGTTCTGCAAGGCCTGTCCGACCTGCCAGGCGACTGGCAAGACAGGGGGGAGATGCAAGGCTCACCTCCAACCTTTTCCTGTTGTGAGCACCCCTTTTGAGCGAGTGGGCATTGACATTGTGGTGCCTCTAGATCCCAAGACAGCCATGGGCAACAGGTTCATCCAGATCTTGGTGGACCATTCCACCCGATACCCGGAAGCTATCCCTCTGAGGACTGTGACTGCACGCGCCGTGACCAGGGCACTGCTTGGGGTCTTTACCCTCATAGGTTTCCTCAAGGAGTTGGTATCTGACCCTGGTACCAACTTCATATCTCTGTACATGAAGGCCATGTGGAAGGGATGTGGAGTAACCTACAAGTTCTCCCTTCCTTACCACCCCCAGACAAATGGGTTGGTTGGTTGAAAGGTTCAACCGAACCCTGAAAGGCATGATAATGGGTCTCTCAGAATCCATGAGGAGTAAGTGGAATGTCCTCTTGCCATACCTTCTGTTTGCTTACAGGGAGATACCACAGAAGGGGGTTGGCTTCAGCCCTATTGAACTTCTGTATGGGCACCCTGTGAGAGGACCTCTCAGTTTGGTGAAGGAATGCTGAGAGCAAGCTCCCAAGAAGCCACCCCAGGATGTATTCAGTTACCAGACAGTTCGCTTCTGGAAACTCGCCCAGGTGAATCTGTAAGCTAGCCAGGAGGATATGGAACGTTGGTGTGACAAGAATACCACTCTGGTTGAGATTCAGCCTGGTCAAAAGTTGTGGGTGATGGCACCAGTACAGCCACGTGCTCTACAATACTGCTGGTCTGGCCCATTTGAGGTGAAGGAGCGCAAGAGTCACGCCACCTACCTGGTGGACTTGCGGACTCCTTGGTATCCCTTGAGGGTCCTGAATGCGAACTGCCTCAAACCACATTTTGAGAAGTCAGAGTTGACCATGCTCTTGGTTACGGATTTTGGGGTGGAAGAGGAGCCTGAACCTCTCCCTGACCTCCTGTCTTCCAAAGAGCAGGATGGGTCAGTGGAGGGTGTGATCAGCTCCCCTACACTGACCCTAGACCAGCATAGAGACTGTCACCAGGCGCGGGAACAGTTTGCTTTGCTGTTTTCACTCACCCCAGGAGTCACCCATTGGTGCAACCATGACATTGACACTGGGGACAGCCTGCCAGTTAAGAACAAGTCTTACAGGTTGTCTCATAGAGTGAGAAACAGCAACAAAGAGGAAGTCTCTAAGATGCTGGAGTTAGGGTTTATTGAGCCCTCCAACAGCCCTTGGTCGAGTCCAGTGGTTCTGGTCCCCAAGGCTGCCCCACCCGGTGTCACACCTGAACTCCGGGTCTGCATGGACTACCGTGGCCTCAATGCAGTCACCAAGACTGACGTGCACCCCATCCCCAGAGCTGATGAGTTCACCGATCGGCTTAGGGCTGCCAAGTTCCTCATCACTTTTGATTTAACATCTGGGTACTGGCAGATTGCCTTGACGAGGGGTACTAGAGAGGTCAGCTTTCTCAATGCCAGAAAGGTACTTCCAGTTCCGTGTCATGCCTTTTGGGTTGAAGAACGCCGTTACACCTTCCAGAAGTTGGTCAACCAGGACTTGGCTGGGTTGGAATCTTTCAGTGCTGCCTACCTGGACGACATTGCATTCTTCAGCTTCAGTCGGGAGGACCATTTGCACCACCTGGGAGAAGTGTTGAGGGCCTTGCAGAGCACAGGCCTCACTTTCAAGGCCATTAAGTGGCAGATAGGGCAGGGGTTTGTGGTTTACCTGGGACACCAAGTAGCGGGCGGCAAGGTACAGCCTCTGCAACCGAAGATTGATACCATTCTGGCTTGGGCACCCCCCACAAGACCCAGACGGAGGGGGAGGGCCTTCTTAGGTCTCATTGATTACGACAGGCAATTCATCAAAGGGATATGGCATCATTGTTGCCCCCTCTGCAGAACTGACTTCCAAGAAGCAGCCACGTCAGGTGATCTGAACAGAGGTGTGCAAGACCGCTTTTGACACCCTTAAGAAGGCCATGTGCAAGGCGTCCCTGCTTAAGGCTCCTGATTTCTCCTAGGAATTTGTGGTGCAGACTGATGCTTCAGAGCATGGCATGGGGGCCCTGATCTCACAGCTAAAGGAAGAGGGCCTAGATCAACCTGTAGCCTTCAACAGTAGGAGTCCACGTCCCAGGGAACAGAGGTGGAGAGTAATAGAAAGGGAAGCTTTTGCTGTAGTCTGCGTGCTGAAGAAGCTAAGACCCTACTTGTTTGGGACTCACTTCCGGGTTCAGATAGACCACAGGCCCCTCAGATGGTTAATGCACATGAGGGGTGAGAATCCTAAACAGTTGAGGTGGTCCATATCCCTACAGGGAATTGACTTTACGGTGGAACCCAAGAGGTTAGGTAGTCCTCCCCATTTTCTGCTGGGGGGGACACTCGTTAGGACTGGCAGCTTTTGGTGTGGTTTCTGCTGTTTTTTTGCTTCTGATCTCCTGTTTTTTTATTGTGAGGTGAACTTCATTTTTGTTGGTTTTAGGACTCTGAGCACATTACCACTGCTGACCAGTGCTAAAGGGCATGTACTCTGTGTCTAAAATGCATTGACATTTGGTTCCTCCATGAATGGCATTTTGATTTACTAGTAAGTCCCTAGTACAGTGCACTACATTTGCCCAGGGCCTGTAAAGCAAATGATACTAGTGGGCCTGCAGCACTGATTGTGCCCCCACATGAGTAGCCCATCAAACCTGTCTCAGGCCTGCCACTGCAGAGCCTGTGTGTGCAGTTTTAAACTCACCTACTTGCCAGGCCCAAACCTTCCCTTTTATTACATGAAAGGCACCCCTAAGGTAGGTCCTAGTTAGCCCCATGGGCAGGGTGCAGTGTATTTAAAAGGTAGGACAAGTGCTGTTGAGTTTTACATGTCCTGGTAGTGAAAAACTGCTACATTAGTTTTCCACTACAGCAAGGCCTATCTCTCCCATTGGGTTAGCATTGGAGCTGGCTTGTAACACTTTACAAGTTTTTCTTCCAATTGGGAACAGATAGAAAATTGGAGTTTGGAGTCTCTGGACTCCCGATTTAAAAACACATCTTTCAGTGAAGATGGTTTTTAAATTGCAGGTCTGAAAATGCCACTTTTAGAAAGTTGTTTTTTTCTTACATTAACCATTCTGTGCCTTTGCCTGTCCCTAGAATACACATTTGAGTTAGAAGACAACTGGGCGTTGTGAATTCACTCTGGACAGTCACGCACAAAGGGAGGTTGGGGCCCACCGGGTGTTTCCGCAGGGGTGAGGTGGAAAAACAGATGCTGGGTCCCAACTTCCCTCACCCACCTCCTCAGCCCAACAGAGTCAAAGCCAAAGAGGAGAAGGTGGATAAGAGGGGGAACAAAACAAGGAAAGGGAGACGGAGTAGAATCGGTTGGCACGTCTGGAACGAAGTTCTTATGGGTTGAATTGCATATGTTCCTAATGGGTAAAAAATAAAAGGAGGTAAGTAATGTCCCTTGAAACAATGAGAGCAAAATTAAGGACGATATTTAAATGTAGAAGAGATACCTGCTGAACATCCCTATTCTAGTGCAATTGAAGATATGGACGAATAGAACTCAAGTCTAAAACTGTTGTGTCTAAAAAGTAGAAATAATACATATTAACATTAGGACTGCAGAATTAGGCGTTCAATCATGACAAGAGTGAACAATACTAACCTTAACGGAGACCACTATCTGGATTCACTAGACCCAAAGAAATAATATCCTGAACAACTAGAAAAAAAACAAAAAACTTATTTTCCTAGACAGGATAAAAAATAAAGAAAAAATGTTGCACAAAAAGGTCCTGGGTCAGGATATGATAGGTTATCTATGTAATTCACAAAAAGTAACTAATATTGCTCTCTTATTTCACAGCATAAGAGAAGATGCGGCAGTCAATCATGGCAGAGGAACTAGCTCTATGCTACTTGAAAAGTAGATAATCAGATAAGTATATTTCAAGATGCTTGGGTATATATAATCCTACCGTTAGGCTGGAGGCTAGGATTCTTTAAAGTAAATTCTCTCTGTCTCTCCCTTTTTGGAACAGGGAAGACATCGCTAGGAGAAAGCTGACCAGAAGATATTGAAGTACAACGAAGCAGCCGGCAAGGGAACATCAATGCCGCTGCATGCCCCGGAAGAAAAGCCGAGACCCGGAAGAGAACAACACAAGCAGACGTTGCAAGAATACGGTGGAGAAGATTCTGCACTCCGACGCGTCACCAAAGAAAACCTCAGGTAAGTGCTGGTTAGTACGTGTGAACAAAGGGGCTAGGCGGGGATCCGTGACAGAGCGCGAAGCGTGTTCCCGTCGTAGACCACCCACTTTTATGTGCCCTAAGCTCCGCCCTTGCCTGCTGACGATTGTCGGCGAGAGGGGCTTTTGTGCGAGGCTGCGGGCGGGGCTGCTAGCGAGGCCGCGGGTGGGGCTGCATGACAGGGAGCTGAAGTGTGCCCTGCATATCCTGATGGCCCATCACCAGGATGATGGGCCTTCCTGAACTAGAGTGGAGGGAGGAGTTGACACTTGCACGTCAGTAGGGCTGTGCCTGTCCCCGTACAAAGAGCTGCATATCACCTGTAGTGTGTCTAGAACCAGGTTCAGGAAGGGCAGGCTCTTGTGCACTACAAAGACCTTTCTTTGAAGTCTCCCTACTTCAAAGGCTAAAATGGGTATAAGTACTGGACCTCTGACACCATATAATCGGAACACTTCTGGACTGAGGACATTCTGCCAGGAAGAGGAGCTGTGTCTGACAGGAGGGACTGCCACTTTATTGCTTGCTTTGCTGTGTTGGCTTGATCCCTGCTGCTTCTGTCCTGGGAGTGAGAGGACTGGAGTTTGCTCTCTGCATCCTGCTTTCTAAAGTTTCTCCAAGGGCTTGAGTTGAGCTTGCCTCCTGTTTGAAGTCTCAGGGCCATCAAGGACTTCACCTGCAGCACCTGGGCTCCTCTGCTGCGAGCCCTACTCTGCCAAGGGGTGCCATATCCAGTTCCTGGACCTTTGGAAGTGAGTTTCCTGTGACAAAAAAAAGAAACCAATCCATCGACTTCAAGCGTCACTTCTGAACCAGCGATGCTCTTTGACACTGCGCCGCTGCCTGCACCAGAGTCGAGTCATGGTCCCCGCTTAACACAACGACACGACTTGCAAATAAGGTCCGACGCCGCCGCAATGCCTCCGAAGAACCACCACAGCAGGAGCCTCGAGTACCGTGTCACCGACATCCGTGGCACCCGACTTCGACTCCACTGCAGCACCTGTGGCCCCATGGTGTGACATCGACACAGCAAAGTCGATGCTTTGCGGTTTGACCCTCAGAGCTCCATCGACAACGCACCACCATGGGAACCGACGCATCGTCACAAACCCCGCATCACCTCCAATCTACCCTGCAACACCCCCAAAGTGTCAGCAGCTAAATGACTCTGCCCCACCTCCAGGAACCGATGCCTCACTTGCTTCAGTGACACCTCACATCCGTTGTGCAATGCACCATCCCCGAGCGCTGATGCGCCTACCACCTGCAAAGCAGTAAGGAACTAACCCCGCACCTGCCTATGCGACGCCTCACCTCCCTGGGGTCTTGCACCGTCTTTGGTTCTCAACGTTTCCAAGATACTGTACTAGGGTCAGTGTTACTCCATAGCTGGCCCCCACTCCATCCCTGTTGGCCCAAATTTGTGTATTTAACTTCGTTGAGCATGTCTAGAATAGCCTCAGCCGGAGCTATGGTTTTCTAAGCACTATAACTGCATTTAATATTGAAAAATTCAGATCTTGATTTGCGTTTGTTGGATTTTTGTTGTTTTGGTCTTGTTTTACTCAGATAAATATTGGTTATTTTTCTAAACTGGTGTGGAGTATTTTTGTGGTGGTTTCACTGTGTTACTGTGTACAAAAACTTTACACATTGCCTCTTTAGTTCAGCCTGACTGCTCTGTGCCAAGAGACCCAAGGGGGTGAGCACAGGTTATCTTTGGTGTGTAACTTACTTACCATGACTAGGATTGTGGGTCCCTACTTGAACAGGGTGTATACCTCTGCCAACCAGAGACCCCATTTCTAACAGTGAGGAATTGTCCCGGTAGGAGGTTGTAGTCCACCTGGAGTTGTTCAAAGTGAAGGACTTCAGGAAGCAGCTCAAGACCTGGCTCTTCGACTGAGGCTCGCACAGCCCACCTGCGCCTGGAGAACCCCTGTAGTGACAAGCCGCATGCTAGACTAAGCATCTTTTGGCGTGTTTCCCCTGAGTTTTTGCTTTCTGACATCTCAGTTTTGACTCTGTTTTTGCTGGTGTAGTGTTTCTGCGCACTTTTCTCACTGCTGATCAGTGGGAAAGTGCAAGTGCTCCTGTGGTAAAATGTGTTATGGATTGGTGTTTCCATGATTGGCCTATTTGATTTATGTGTCAGTCCCTAGTAAAGTGCACTGCGTGTGCCAGGACCTGTAAATCAAATTCTGTTGGTGGGCTGCAGCACTGGATTGTGCCACCCACACAAACAGCCCGTAAATGTGACTCTGGCCTGCCATTGCAGAGCCTGTGTGCAGTCTGGTACTGCCATGTCGACTTGGCAAGTGCACCCACTTGCCAGGCCCTAACCTTCCCTTTTCTTACATGTCAGCCACCCCTAAGGTATTCCCAAGTTACCCCTGTGGGCAGGGTGCAGTGTACGTGAAAGGTAGGACATGCCCTGGTGTGTGTGGCATGTCCTGATAGTGAATTACTGCCAATTTAGTTTTTCACTATTGCAAGGCTACCTGTTCCCCATAGGACAGAATGGGGAGTTTGTTTAAAACATCTTATAAACATAACTGGCCCGGGGATTAGGTAGGAAAATAAAGTTTAGTATGCCTGAACTCAGAATCTAAAGATGCATCTCTTAGTGAAGGTGATTTTTACATTCTGTGTTTGAAAATACCACTTTTAGAAAGTAGGTATTTTCTTGCTCAATTATCCAGTGTGCCTCTGCTAGAATGTGGATTGACTGTCTGGGTTTTGGATGACAGAGGGCTGGGGAGCAGGAGTGGCTCCGGATAGTCTAGGTGGGTCAGGAAAGGGCTGAATAGACCTGGGCTGCATTTAGAGTAGGGGGAGGAGATTTCCTTGCACCTGAATGGGCCTGGTCTGCCTCTGACAATGCCGTCTCCACCTCCTGCCAGGAAGCCACACCAGAGAAGGCAGAACTGGTTTTGGCTGGACACAGACACTCTCTGCCCAAGGGATCAAAGGCTTTTGGGATATAAATATTGGGGCCCAGACCCCTGAACTTTAGAACTCTTTTGGACCAAGAAGACTGCAAAGAAGAAGAGCTGGAGAAGCTGTGAGGAGGAACTAACACATTGCTGTGTGCTTTGCTGTGTTGGCCTACAGTGGCTGCTTCTGTCTTGGGCAGTGAAAGGACTGGACTGAACTTTTTGCAATCTACTTTTGTGAGTTTCTCCAAGGGCTTGAGGTGGAGCTTGCCCCCTGTTCAAGAAGTCTCAGGAACAGCAAAGACTTCAAGCTCTTCTGCCCTTAGTACTGGGAACTGTGTGTTTTGTGCTGCAACAGAAGAAAAAGCAACCCGACGACGCCGCTGCTGACTCCGTGTCCTGATGGCACCGCAGAGGGCACCGCCGCAATGCCGCACTGCGACCCTGGTCTCACCGACGACGCCTGCTGACACCGCCACCGAGCCACTGCTCGCACCGCGACCTGTGGGCACCGCACTCCGCACCGCACCGCCTCGCTTCACAACGACGCCTTGGTATCGCCAACCCCGCCGCTCTACGCTGAAATCTACACCGCTGCTTGCACCGTGGTTCGAGGGCACCACTCGTAAAGTTGCACGATGCACCGACCTCATCCCGCACCGCAGCCTTGGCCTACCGACGCCGGCGCCATTGACTCCCGTTTGTCAGCCGATGACAGCACTTCAGCAACGACGACGCCGCTGCTTGCACCGCGACCTGCCAGCACCGCGACGAGCACCGCAGTCATTTCGCACCGCGACCCTGGTCTCACCGACGACGCCATCTGATGCCGCTACCGAGCCGCTGCTCGCACTGCAACCTGAGGGCACCGCACGCTGCATCGCTGCACTTCGCACCGCAGCACCCGACGCCTACCGACGCCAGGGCTCCTGACTTCAACAGAGAGGAGTTCGATCTGCAACGCGTGTGACTTCGAGGGCCTCGACGACTCCTGCACCGACCTCCGGAACCGACGCCTGCGGACGCCGTGTTTTAGGAAGCTCAACGAGAGGTTGCCGACGCCCTGCATTTCTAAAAGGTACTGTTTGCGGGTCTTCCCGACATCGTAGCTGGCCTGCGACGCCGCGGTCAGCCAGAACTGCTTGGATTTGTTTATTCACGATGCCGTGATAGCCCCAGACGGAGCTATCGACATCAAGGAACTGTTTTTGAATCACATTTTGATAACTGAAGATTTTTAAGTACTGTATTGTGGATTTTTATCGTTTTTGGTCTTGCCTTTAGTATATAAAAATATTGGATATTTTTCTAAACTGGTGTGGTGTCCTTTTGTAGTGCTTACACTGTATTACAGTTGGTTATGTGCAAATGCTTTACACACTGCCTCTAAGATAAGCCTGACTGCTCGTGCCAAGCTACCAAGAGGGTGAGCAGGGGTTATTTTAGGAGTGTAACTCCCTTATCCTGACTAGGAAGAAGGGTCCCTATTTGGACAAAGGTGCAAACCCTTGCCAACTAGAGACCCCCATTTCTAACATTGGTTGTCAGCGGTGAGGTTAGGACTTGCGTTTGCACTTGACTTACAGTGATTGGTGTGCACTACTACCATATCGCAGACCATTACGTATCACATACTATTTTTTTTGGTCTATTTTTGCCTTTCCATTGGTTTTGAACTTGAACTTTCTAGTACAACATGCCTGAATCAATTGCATCATCTGTTGCATCCTTGGAAGTGGCCTTTGAGGAGGACAGGTTAGAAACCTACAATGTGAGAGAATTGAAGGCTATCTGCAAGAACCTCAAAGTCCAAATCAGGGGCCTCACCAGAAAAGAGGAGCTACAAAAGGCGCTGAGGGCCTGGGTAGCAGCCAGACATGCCAGCGAGCAGTCTGGTGATCTCAGTGGAGAGGCGGAGGAGCCTGCTCCTAGGGTGGATGTGCTTTTGGGAGGGGGGGAGCCCTCCAGGCCAGGCAGCAGTGGCCCGTCCCCAGAGGAGCTGGAGGACAGGCAGGAAGCAAGGAGAGTTACAGTAGAACTGGAGAAGCTTAAGTTAGCCATGGAGGAGAAAAGGATGATGTTAGATCATGAGATCGGGATAAAGGAGCTGGATCAGAGGAGTAGAGCCAGCTCAGATGTCCAAGACAGGCAGACAGGATTGTGCACATCCCTAAGAATGTAGGCAAAGAATTCAAGAAGGGGGATGACATACAAAGGTGGTTTCAGGGTTACGAGGCAGCGATACACATGAATGGGGTCCTTGAGGAGAATTGGGGAGCAGGATTGTGGCCTCTCTTCCCAGAAGAAGCAAGGGATACTTTAATAGCTTTGGGTAAGGGGTATCACCTCACCTATCCAGACATGAAGGACGCCCTTCTCACTAAGTATGGTCTCACTCCTGAAAAGTACAGGGATCAGTTCAGGTCCTGTAAGAAGTCCGATGCCAACACTTGGTTGGAATGTGTAGATATGTTTTGCAGGTCACTGGATGTCTGGGTGAAGGGCAGTAATGTGACAGATTTTCAGGGGCTCTACAATTTGATTGCATGGGAGCACGTGTCTAGTCTATGTTTTGCAGATCTGCGCCAGCACCTAGTTGATAGTAAGATGAGTGACCCCAGGAAGCTTGCTATGGAGGCGGACCGCTGGGTGAGTACCAGGGCCCACAGGAAAGCGTACGGGGGAGACTCAGCCAAAGGTGGGCAGGGTCCCCAGCAGAAAAGTGGGGGGGACAAGGGTAAAACACAGGAGTTCTCTAAAGGGCCCCAAGCTAACACCCAGAGTAAAGGTTCCCCTCCCCCCGGAGATAAGAAACAAGGGGTCTCTTCAGGAAAGCCTGCTGAGACCGGCCCCCGCAAATGTTTCGCATGTGACCAGGTGGGTCACATGAAGGGGGACCCCAAGTGCCCAAAGGGGGCACAGCCACCCACCGGTGGGCAGTCCAAGGTGTTGGCTAGTGTAGTGCTTGGGGAGGAGGAGTACCCACAGGAGGATGGGGATCCCGCAGAAATGACACTCGTCTCACTAGGGGACAGTGAGATGGTCCCAGCAAACCAGGTGCCCCCTAACACAAAGAAATACAGCACCTGGGTAACCATCAATGGGAAAAGGGTAGAGGCTCTCAGAGATACTGGAGCCAGTGTGACCTCAGTCCGGTGTCACCTGGTCTCTGAGAAGCAGGTAGTCCCAGGGGCATTCCACCAAGTGATTGCTGTGGACAATTCAGAGCGCCAGTGTATGGTGGCGCAGGTTCCCCTCGAGTGGGGGGGGGGTCTCAGGTCCCTTGAGGGTGGTTGTGAGCCCTTCCATGCCTGTAGATTGTCTGCTAGGTAACGACCTGGAACAGTCCTTATGGAAGGATGTTGAGCTCAGGTCTCACTTGGAGATGCTTGGGTTGCCAGAGTGGGCATGCGTGTCCACTCGGTCAATGGCGGCCAGAAAGGGTGATCAAGAGGACTTGGAGCCTGAAATAGTGGCCCAAGTCCCTGCTAAGAGAAAGGGCAAGACGCGCGGGAAGCTGGCCCCTGACGTTCCCACGGGCCGGGAGGAGGCGGACCTCGAGGGGGAAGCCCCGGTGCCTACAGGGGAGCAGGTAGCTGAACTGGGGGACATCTCTCAGCTGACCCATTGGCAGCAAGAAGGGGGTCCCACCAGGGAGGAATTCTGCAAGGAGCAGAAAGAGTGCCCTTCTCCAGAGGGTCTGTGGCGGCAGGCTGCAGACCAGGCAGCTGGTGATCAGTCCGGATCACATTGGATCTACTGGGAGAATGGTCTCCTGTATAGTGAGCCTAAGGTCGCTGAGCCTGGGTCAGCCCGTGTGCTGGTGGTACCCCAGCGCTTCAGGACCTTCCTACTGGGTCTGACTGATGACGTGCCTTTGGCAGGACATTTGGGGCAGGACAAGACCTTTGACAGCACCCACTTATTCTGGCCCCAAATGCGAAGGCAGTCAGATGGACATTGCAGGTCTTGCCAAACTTGCCAGGCAAGTGGTAAGAGTGGGAGGAAGGTCAAAGCTCCTCTCCAACCTTTTCCAGTTGTTGGAACACCCTTTGAAAGGGTAGGGATGGACATTGTGGGGCCACTGGATCCCAAGACAGCCATGGGCAACAGGTACATCCTGGTCTTGGTGGACCATGCCACCCGGTACCCAGAGGCAATCCCTCTCAGGACAACGACGGCGCCAGTGGTGGGCCGGGCGTTAATGGGGATCTTTTCCCACGTGGGGTTCCCCAGAGAGGTGGTTTCTGACAGGAGGACCAATTTCATATCCAAGTATATGACATCCCTGTGGAAGGAGTGTGGTGTAACCTACAAGTTCACCACCCCTTACCACCCACAAGGTAACGGTCTGGTGGAGAGATTCAACCAGACCTTGAAGGGCATGATTAAGGGTCTAACAGAACCCATGAGGCTTAAGTGGGACGTTCTCTTGCCATGCCTTCTCTTTGCGTACAGGGAGGTGCCACTGAAGTCTCTTGGGTTCAGTCCCTTTGAGCTTCTGTATGGGGACCCTGTGAGAGGACCTCTGAGTTTGGTAAAGGAAGGCTGGGAGGCAGCTCCCAGGAAAACTCCCCAGGATGTGCTTAGTTACATGCTGGCCTTCAGAAACCAAACTGCCCGCTTCAGGAAACTCGCTCAGGCGAACCTGGAAGCAAGCCAGGAAGAAATGAAGAAGTGGTATGACCAGAATGCCACTCTGGTCGAATTTCAACCTGGGCAGAAAGTGTGGGTCATGGCCCCATTGGAACCTTGTGCCTTGCAGGACAAGTGGACTAGGTCGTTTGAGGTGATGGAGCGCAAAAGTGATGTCACCTACCTGGTGGATTTGCGGACTCCAAGGAACCCTTTGAGGGTCCTCCACGTGAACCGCCTCAAGCCCCACTTCGAGAGGTCCGAAGTGAGCATGCTCTTGGCGACAGATGATGGGGTGGAAATGGAGAGTGAACCTCTCCCTGACCTCCTGTCTACCAAGGAGCACGATGGGTCAGTGGAAGGTGTGATCCTCTCCCCTACACTGACCCCAGAGCAGCAGAGTGACTGTCGCCAGTTGTTGGGACAGTTTGCCCCACTGTTCTCCCTGACCCCAGGTGTTACTCACTGGTGTACCCATGACGTGGACACCGGTGACAGCCCTCCTGTGAAGCACAAGATTTACAGGTTGACTGACCGGGTCAAGGCCAGCATTAAAGAGGAGGTCTCTAAGATGTTGGCGTTAGGGGTGATCGAGCCTTCCAACAGTCCCTGGGCCAGCCCAGTGGTCTTGGTCCCAAAGGCTGCTGCACCCGGTGCCACTCCAGAACTGCGGTTTTGTGTGGACTACCGTGGGCTCAATGCCGTCACCAGGACTGACCCGCACCCCATCCCCAGAGCTGATGAGCTCATTGATCGGTTGGGAGCTGCCAAGTTCCTCAGCACGTTTGATTTAACGTCTGGGTACTGGCAGATTGCCTAAACCGATGGGGCCAAGGAGAGGTCAGCATTCTCAACCCCAGAAGGACATTACCAGTTCCGGGTGATGCCTTTTGGGTTGAAGAATGCCCCTGCCACCTTTCAGGGGTTGGTCAACCAGGTGTTGGCTGGGCTGGAGGATTTCAGTGCCGCCTACCTGGATGACATTGCAGTGTTCAGTTCCAGCTGGGAAGAACACTTGCAGCACCTCTGTGAAGTGTTGAGGGCTCTGCAGAGGGCAGGCTTCACGATCAAGGCCAGTAAGTGCCAGATCGGGCAGGGTTCCGTGGTGTACTTGGGACACCAGGTAGGAAGCGGCCAGGTGGCGACCCTACAACCCAAGATTGACACCATTCTGGCTTGGAGGCCCCCCAAGACCCAGACAGAGGTGAGAGCCTTCTTAGGTCTCACCGGGTACTTCCGGAGGTTTGTTAAGGGCTATGGCACCATTGTTGCCCCCTTGACAGAGCTGACTTCCAGGAAGCAGCCCAAGAAGGTGATCTGGACTGAGTCCTGCCAGAAGGCTTTTGATGCCCTGAAGGCCGCCATGTGCACGGCACCCATGCTCAAGGCACCCGACTTCTCCAAGGAATTTGTCGTGCAGACTGACGCTTCAGAGCATGGTGTGGGAGCGGTGCTCTCACAACTGAACGAAGAGGGCCTAGACCAGCCTGTAGTCTTTCTTAGCAGGAGACTACTCCCCAGGGAACAGAGGTGGAGTGCCATAGAAAGGGAAGCTTTCGTTGTGGTCTGGGCACTGAAGAAGCTGAGGCCCTACCTGTTTGGGACTCACTTCCGGGTTCAGACAGACCACAGGCCCTTCAGATGGTTAATGCAAATTAGGGGTGAGAATCCAAAACTGCTGAGGTGGTCCATCTCCCTACAGGGAATGGACTTTACGGTGGAACACCGTCCTGGCACAGAACACGCCAATGCAGATGGTCTGTCCAGGTTCTTCCGCCTTAGTGAAGAGAACTCCCAGGAGGGTGGGTAGTTTTCCCTACTTTCAGCTGGAGGGGACATGTGTTAGACTTGGCATCTTTTGGCGTGTTTCCCCTGAGTTTTTGCTTTCTGACCTCCCGGTTTTGACTCTGTTTTTGCTGGCGTAGTGTTTCTGCGCACTTTTCTCACTGCTGATCAGTGGGAAAGTGCAAGTGCTCTTGTGGTAAAATGTGTTATGGATTGGTGTTTCCATGATTGGTCTATTTGATTTATGTGTCAGTCCCTAGTAAAGTGCACTGCGTGTGCCAGGGCCTGTAAATAAAATGCTGTTGGTGGCCTGCAGCACCGGATTGTGCCACCCATGCAAACAGCCCGTAAATGTGACTCTGGCCTACCATTGCAGAGCCTGTGTGCAGTCTGGTACTGCCATGTCGACTTGGCAAGTGCACCCACTTGCCAGGCCCTAACCTTCCCTTTTCTTACATGTCAGCCACCCCTAAGGTAGGCCCAAGGTACCCCTGTGGGCAGGTGCAGTGTACGTGAAAGGTCGGACATGCCCTGGTGTGTGTGGCATGTCCTGATAGTGAATTACTGCCAATTTAGTTTTTCACTATTGCAAGGTTACCTGTTCCCCATAGGACAGAATGGGGAGTTTGTTTATAACATTTTATAAACATAACTGGCCCGGGGAATTAGGTAGGAAAATAAAGTTTAGTATGCCTGAACTCAGAATCTAAAGATGCATCTCTTAGTGAAGGTGATTTTTAGGTCTCGCCTAGGCAGCGCTTGCGCTGTCTCGTTGAGACATGCAGTATATACTATAGCAGGGAAGCTTCGTTTAAGCTCCGCCCACTCTCCGCCCATCTTTTGGATTGGCTTACATCCTAAATGCTGCATTCTGATTGGTTTTAGGGTTGTTAGTCCCTCCCCATGACGGCCATGTCGTCATTTGTGTCCTTCTATGGCTATCAGCCCCTTTACTGCACAGACTACTTTCTTCCCATCCCTCCCCGTCCCTCCCTCCCGCAGTCCATGACTTCTTGGCGGCTGCACCCGCCTCTCTTTTTCAACCAAGAGTGTGATTGGCCGTTTGCGCTCAAAAGACACAGTGCAGGCTGTCAACAGCCTCCTCTCCCATCGCTTCCTCTGCCTAGCCCCTCCTTCTCCTGCGATCCCCTCTCCGTTCCCCTTCTCCGAGTGCTTCTTCCTGATGCTGTACCTCCTCCCCTCTCCCTCCCATGCCCCACCCAGCCCTTCTCTCTCTCCGCCCCCTCCTTCCTCTTGTCCCACCGCTCAGCGGAGGCTGAGAGAACGGCATGTAAGGCTCTTTAAACTCGGCTGCAGCCCGGGCTCCTTCCCTCCTCCCTGGGAGGCTCTCGTCCTTTCGCTCCTGGAGTGGAGCCCTCGAGTCTTCATGCCTCCCCCGGGCTTACAGCAGGTGAGTGCCACAGCAGCGCCCGCCCCGTACCACAGACAGGACTTTGCCTTCGCTGCAGTGATTCCCCCTCGCTGCCCACGTGCGCTGCCCCTAGGCCGCGCCCCCTCTACACAGGAGCGTGCAGCCGCCCCTCCTAGGTATTCTGCATCCGACCCCCAGCCCAGCCACAAAAGCCCCTCCCGTACTCCTGCCAAGGAATGTTGCCCCTCACAAATGGTGACCCTCTACCCTGGTGTGCTGCGATCCTTAGGCGCTAAGTACCTAGCTAGCAGCGTGTTAGTCCCACCGCCAAGGTTAGCAGTCTTAACTTATGTGTGTATTGCCCCCCCCCGACGCACAGGCGTATGTCACTCTTGGTCAGTCGGATTGGGTAAGAACTTTATTGTTGGTTAATTAAAACCCTTACAATATAAAAACACTTGCAGCATATTCTTAAAAGAAACACTAAGTAAAATTACAGAAAGTTACAAAGTTAACTTTTTACTTAAAACTCTGCAGAGCTTCTTGACAGTTAATGTTCAACTCGAAGACCAGGTTAGGGTCAGCAATTAACTGATGGTCAGTAAACTATTACTGAACCCAAGGGTGGAGTGCCACGCTACTTTAGTGGGGTGTGGTCAGCAGCTCCGATGACTTCCAACAGTTTTACCGCCTTGGTGACATAGTCTTGTTAACCTGATGTTCAACTTCGTGTTGTCCGGGTTTAAGGCTGCTATTATGGCTTGGCGGCATGTTCGAATTCCGAGCCTAATCCATTCTTCTCGCAGTAAAAATCGTCGAACAGTAAACATTGCGGGGCATAGACAAACTACATGTTCCATTCCTTCAGTGTGGTAGCCGCAAAACCTGCATTGGGTATAGTTATCTGGGCGGCGCCATTCTGCGATGTTCTTTAAAAAAGGCCATTCACCCATCCTTAAAGCCAGGAACTTTCATTTCCAATGGGGTGCAAATGTGCTTGATAGATAAGGGGGTACAACTCCTGGTTTAAAATTTGTGATCACTACCCAGGCGCGTTTCCTTTTTGACAGTATTGCCCTATCCGAATGAAAGGACCACAACCTGACACTCTTCTTAGTAACTGCTTTTAATGCCAGCTGGGAGGGGTTTGTTCCCCAGAATTCCTTGACACCAAGTAGTTGTAAACTATGATCCAGGTGAAGCCGATATTTATGACTGGCGTGACTTTTCTGGATTTCTTGCCAGAGTCTGGCCTCCAAAGAACCCTCCCGGGCATGACGCAGTCTATTGCAGAACTTTATAAATGCGCCAGCCTCTACGCCGTGATGGTCAATTAGACCTAGTTCGAGGCGAACTTGTGCTGGCGATGCTGACTTTGGCAAATGAAACACACGTTTAAAAATTTTGATTATTAGTTTGTTTAAAAGAGTATTTGTGGTACCCTTCGTGATCACGTGGCCGTACGTCAACGAGTTGGTTATCTTCGCCTTCATCACTTTCAACATTGGGATTAAACTAGGGCCAAATAGCTTTTTAGACAGTTTTATTGCGGCGACCTCTAAAGCCAGGGCTTTGGTCCTCAGTACTTCTTTCTGTTTGACAAATGAGCTTCTACTGTCAAGAAATGTTCCCAAATATTTGTAGTGAGGTGTTGAATCGATTTTTACATTATTAAAGTGCCACCCTCCACGCGTCTTCTTTAGCTTCCCAAAGGAAATTGTTTATGTTTTTGATGGATTCAACTCTAAGAAGTTGCTTGTAGTATAAGGGAGCAGTTCATCAAGTAGCCTTGTCGTGTGGTTTGTGGCCTCATTGTCTACATTGCTAAGTTGGCTTAGGCCTGGCTGCCATGATGCCTTTTTGCACACGTTACTTTGTGACTTTGTTTTCCGGCCTCTGCCTGTGCCCGGCTATATTAGAACTGTCTGCCTTTTTGCCTTTCACCTTTTCTCCTGTTCCCTGTGGGTTTCGTCTGCACAACATGTACAAGGTCGAAAAACAACGTCCCTTGTTCTTGCTGATCTGGCCAGTCCCTCGCACTTAGACATAACACGAAGTACAGCTACACTGGAGAAATTCGTGTGCTTTTAATATTGTGATCTCGCTGTTTGTGGCACTCGGATGAAAACCTTTCCAGGGAGAAGAGCTGTGTTTGTCTGATAATGTAAACCTTGCATCTAGATATTGAGGTATGAGGGTCCGCCTGACAAAGCCCAGAGGTCTTCTATTTTTATAATAAACTAGTTAATAGCACGGGGAGGGTGGTAAGGCCATTTAGCCCTATATCCACTGCTTTATAAAATGCTTTCCCCGTTTGTATTCTATGGAATAGTAACTATGCTTCTTATTTTATCATTATGCATTATGCTGATAGTACTGGCACGTGTACTGTATCTTAGAGCACGATAGTTGAAATAAACATTTTAAACTATACTGTGTCTCTTATTACGCACGTTGTGGACAAGTATGAGTGAGTTATGAAAGGGTGTTCTTGCTCCCGCGAGTCCTGAGAGAGACCGTGTTCTGGGTTGTCTAATCATTGGTAGCTTCGCTGCGAATGAGACGCTAAAGCTAGTCGGATTGGGATTGTGGGTACTAAGGTGCATGGTTGGTTCACCACTATACTCCGAGGTCCTATTATCCTGTGCATAGCTCTGTATATGTTCAGAATCCCTACAACATGGTGCCACCAACGTGGGGCTTCTTATCTGCGAGAAGCTTGAGTAGTGCTTGTCCACAACACCCTTCGCATACGCTTCCGGAAACGTGTGTGAGGGTGATACCTCCTATATTGATGTTTTTATAGGTTCTTTCAAGCTTGAAGTTATTAAAAGGTGTTTATGTTAACCCTATATTGCGCTGCCTCAATTAGGTTGTCGATCATTTCTGGTCTTAATGGCGGATATAAATATACCGGCACATAGCCGCGCTGCGCTCCGGGCTCATTTACTGGCTTATGGAGTGCCCGACGTGGATGTCGCACTCATCTTTGTGGTGCAGGCTGACCCGGCTCACCACTTTGAGGTGTTTTACTCTTGGGTCACTTTTCCGGCGGTGGACGGAGCGGACAATTTGTTTCATCTTTACGCTCCCACTGCCCTACCCAATGCTTATCGGCCTTATCCGGCTCTTGAAGTACCACTTACGGCATGGCAACACCGTATTTGGTTTAATGGCGCCCTCCCACATCCGGTCACCCCGGTTCGTTTAGGCCCCTTATCAATAGATGGGCCACTTGGCCAGTCTTGGCCGGGTATACCCCACATCCGCGTTATTTGACGCTTGCGGTTGATGAACTGCGTGCATTGCATACGTCTTTGATACGCGTTCACAGAGCTTTGGTACAGTATGTTACAGGCAACATCCAGGGAGCCCCTCCTGGAGTTGCGGGGCATCCAGCTGGACCGGGCGGTGTAACCATAAGTGCCGTCATGGTTAATTCGGTGATGGGCAAGCGCCCACAAAATAAGGATGATTTGCCTTATTGGCTTGCAGAAAAATTTGACCAGCTGGAGGCAGTTTTTCCAAATACTTCTTCTGTGGAAAAACACAGGATTTAACGATTAGTTTGCCGAAAGACTTAATTCCTGAGTTGGCAGAATGCAACAACTGGGGCAAGGTATTCGCAACAGTATATGCGGAGTGTTTCGGCACCCCTTCCATGACAGTACTCCCCTCTGTAATTAAACGAGTGCAGGATGAACATGGCCCTGAAGCGGCTGTGGAATTGGGGATGAGACTGGTGGGAGTGTTCGATGTGGTGGCTGATCTAATCCTTGCGAACGTCAAGGGCGATGCAGTTAACTTTCAAGTAGCTAATGCTTTGGCTTTAGTCCCAGAACCGGACAAGCCACGCGAATTACCGAAAATTATTGCACAGGCTTATAAAACCATTGGCCGCAATAGTCTGGGAGTTAAGCCTTTTGCTAAAACGCAAACTCAATCACAGCCACAACAAAAAACTCAATCTGAGAAAGATGAGAAACCGTTCTTTACTAAAAAGAGCTGGAGGTTGAAGAAACAGGGTAAGCAACAGAAAAAACCAGGGTCGCGTACCGCGTCCCCGGTTTCCATATCTTCTGAACGCACTTATGATTTGCGCGACAGAGCGAGAATTAAATCTCCAGATAGATTTCAAGTCCCTGACCCGCGTTCTCCTCATTCTTCACAGGCACCATCGACCTCCCAGACTGGTGGAGGAGATCGCCAAGATAGAGGCAGGGGTCGTGAGGCCCCACAGGGACGAGACCAACCTCGACAACAAGTCCGAGGGAAACCAGAAGAATTTCCACGTTCTCGCCCACAGTTTCAGAAGAAAAAAGTTGCAGCATTGACTTGCGAGGTATGCCACAGACGGTGAGAACGAGACTCCTGAATTGGACGTGGGCAGTAACGCTACTAGACAGCGCCGCGGAAGTTACCATAGTGCGGGAGGCACTGCGTCCTCATGTGGAGGCGACAGCAACTGACACATTCATTACTGTCGAGACGGCTGACACCCGAGTGGCACCCCCTGACAGACTATTTAATATTGTCCTTCAAATTGAAGGTGACATTGAGCGTGTTATTAAAGGGATTTTTTGGGAGAATCTGACTCCTTCTTACGATATTTTGTTGGCAGAGGCGGATTTGCCGCCCCCATTCGTACTTGCTGCTCGTAGAGGGGAGGAGGTAATCCTTCCGGGCTTTTCTCGTCATGTCCCCAAGGACAAAGCGGAGGCTCTCGCAGCTGAATGGGCTGGAGCCTTGGCTCAGGCGCTATACCGTAACCACGTGGGCTGGGATGAGGATTCTCCACCCCATGATATACCATTGCGGTCTCTGCCACAGCCACAACCCCAATATCCCATCCGGCGGGAAGCTAAAGGTCCCGTTTCCGACATTCTAACACAGTTAGAATATCAAGGAGTAATTGAAACATGCGTATCACCAATGAATAATCCCCTTTTTGCGGTTTCTAAACCCGATGGATCGTACCGCCTAGTATTGGATTACCGACATTTGAACTCTCATTGTCGGACCTTTGCTTTACAAAATACCAACAGTTCTACGCTTGTAGACAGTCTTGTTCGTAAAAAATATAAAACGACACTTGACCTATCCAATGGATTTTACACGCACAACTTGTCCCCGGAGTGCAGCCAATGGAGCGCTTTCACTTCCGGTGGTAAACAATTCAAATTTCGGTGTTTGCCCATGGGCTAAAAGAACAGCCCGGGTGTCTTCGCCGCCCGTGTTGTCTCTTTGTTGGACAGCATAGACCCAGATGCGTGTTCGTACGTCGACGATATCTATCTGACAGACGACGAATTATGGCCGCATCTTTCACGTGTGGACCGCATTATTCTTGAATTTGCGGTCTTAAAATACAAATTTAATTTTGCCAAATCTCACATTGCTGAATTTACCATTTTGATTTTGGGCTATGAGCTCAACAATGAAGGTAAGGGCTTAGCTCCCCATTTCTTGGAGAAGTGCGCACTTTTGCGACCTCCAACCACCCTGAAGAAGCTTCAGTCATTACTGGGTTTTCTAAACTTCGGGCGTACTTACATTCCCGAATATGCCCAGCGTATCAAGCCTCTATATGCCTTGATACAGCCCAACTTTTCGAAGTCATGCTGGCTTCCTGAGCATTCCTCTATACTGCACTCTTTGCAGTCTGATCTACTTGAATCTAAGTTCTTGTTGACTCGTGATAACCACACAAACCTGGTGATTAGAATTGTGCCAGGGGCAGTGGGTTTCACGTACTTAACCTTTAACGAAGGTGACACAGTACCGATTGCATACAAGTCACATCTTTACACTTCAGCAGAGTTGCGCTTTTCCTCTGTGGAGAAAGTTTTGACTGCAGTGCAAATGGTGATTCTAAAGGAACGCGCACTGGCACAGGGAAAACGCATTTTGGTGGTAACACCATATCCTGCCCTTGAGGCAGTGACGAAGGCAAGTGTCCCGAACTCTAAGGCTTTGCACCCCCGTTGGATACAATGGGCTACACCTCTGACGTCCCCGGATGTCACTTTTATCTTTGATTCCTCTCTTCAGACACAGGAGTTCTTACAGTATGAATTTGTTCATCCTCCTCCTCTGTCTTTGCTGCCGCTTGAGGAGTACAAGTGCATTATTTACACCGATGGTTCGGCACAACCGGCCACGGGTTCAAAGCATGCTTATTCCGTAGCGTGTGCTATTGTTGCAGGTAATATGGTGAACGGAGAGTTCAAGTCGAATGTAGTGCACACACAGGCACTAGGAGACAGTACTGCACAATTGGCCGAGCTGCGTGCCTTGGTGCTCGCACTTGAGTTCGCGAATCCAGATGTGACGACTCTTATTGTATGCAATTCTTACTACTGTGTTCAATCTTTCAATGACAACCTATTCTTTTGGTCGCAAAACGACTATAGAGATGCAAAAGGCAGCACAATTAAGCATAAGATGCTTTGGATTCGAGTGGCAGATCTTAAACAATGTTTACCTCTCACACAGGTGATTCACACCCTTGGCCACCAGCGTGTGGGCGGACACGCGGTAGGTAACAGTTTGGCAGATGAAGCTGCCAAATCAGCAGTAGCCACGTGCTCAGTAGCAGCAGTTACAAGATCCATGACTAAAATAGATAATGAGATTTTGGCAGCTATTGCTGCAACAAAGGAAGGTGCTAATTACCCATGGGGTTTCCCTTCCAAGTACTCTTATCAATTAAGTCCCGAACAGGTTCCTTACGTAAGAATTCCAGACGTTGGTGATCGGCTGATTCCCAACGCGGACCGCAGACCTTCCTTGATAACGGCCGCACACGAAGGCTTGGCTTCGGCCCATGCTGGCGTGTCTGCGACGGTTTCCATTTTGCAGCAGCGTTACTGGTGGCGTGGTTTATATAAACAGACCCGTACTTATGTGCTTTCTTGTGACGTTTGTCAGCAAATTAAGCCTTCGACGGTTACACGACCACCACAAACACAGCTCTGCATTTCTAACAAACCTTTTGGGTGTGTTTACTTGGATCACTGCAGTCCATTTTCTTCTGACACTGCATATAAATCCATCTTGGTTGCAGTGGATTCGTGCACACGTTTCATCTGGGTCCGGCCACAACGGAGTGCTGACGCTCGAAATGTCATAAGGGATTTGCGTGTCTTTGTGGGAATTTTTGCCTGCGGCACCTTCCATTCTGACCAAGGTCCGGCGTTCGCCTCCAAGGCGTACAAGGACGCAATGGGGTCACTGGGGGTGCGGGTGCAATTTTCGTCTCCGTATAGACCTGAGGGTAATTCGATTGTGGAGCGAATGAACCGTGACTTAAAGCAATCCTTGACAGCTAGAGTCTTAGGTACTGGCAGGAACTGGCTGGCCCACTTGTATAGCGTACAATGTGCACTTAATAATCTCCCTAGAAGATCTCTGGGTGGGCGGACCCCATACGAAATGCTCTTTGGCATCCAAATGTTTGTGCCAGACCTTGATGGTCTAGACATAGCGGCGAATGCCGCAATCTTTGACGTAGATAATCATTCTACTATGTTGCAGGACTTACAAGAAGCCCGTGACAAACTTGCAAACAAACATTTACCTTCAGCCACAGACGCTGCGTTGCAGATTCCGGTTGCTGGCTGGCTTCCGAAGGTTGGAGATCTGGTCCGAGAGAAGGTGGAGAACAAAAAAGAATTTGGCCCCTCTTATCGTGCACCGGTTCCAGTCCTTGGCTTGAAGGGTACTCGTACAGTCATCTTACCACCGCTTCCTGGTCTCAAAGACAACAGATACATCTCAGTGGACAATGTCAAGCTACAACATCTGGCCGATCCTGAATAGCGTAACACCAGCGGTCTCCTGTCCAGCCATTTCTAGGACTCATGTTTGTGGCCCTACAGCCCACACGGACACTGATGTTGCCATTGAGATGGTAGATTTGCCTGATCGCCTGCTTGACTGCCCGGATTCCTCCTGCAACGAGGAGACCGAGTATGCCTATCCTGCCACCGAATCGGTGGCTCATTTACCAACAACACCACTGAGCCCAGCCCGTTATTCCTTTGATTCGGCTTCCACCTCATCACTTATCCCGTCCAGCTTCAGTGTTTTTATATCCTGGTTCAGAGACAATTTTTTAGTCCCACCATGGACGTACATCTGGTTGGTACTGTGAGAAGTTGGCCTGGCAATTTGTGACAGTTTTTTTCTTGCTCATTAATGGTCACTATTTACCAGAAGGCTCTGCAGTGAACTGTGTCGCTGGAACTTTGGCTCCGCATTCTTCTTCTCACATCATGAAGCGTGACCACACATTTGTGAACATTTCAGCCTTCCCAGTCGCTGATGGCATCGTATGGGATGCAGTAAATTTCCAAATTCATGGACCAACCGAGATTATTAATGTACCAAATGTCCTCCGTGTTTCAATGGGTGATGTCGTTAAAAGTAATATTCATTCTGACGATTGGGATGTGCATGCCGTTGAATCGTTATTTACTGATTTGAAATATTATGCTGCTTTTAATGCTGAAGATCTGTATTTAAGTTCTGCAAGTTATGCTGACTTATATTGTTACCACATTGGGGCAACCACTTTCTCCATAAACCAAGTACTCTTCGGGGTCCTTTTAATTACACCCAATGGGAACATTGTCCGACCCCTTTGCCAGGTAGCTCCCAAACTCTTAGAGGTAAATTTACTTACTTTACAGACTTTGATAGATCAAACCCTGGGTCATATTATTTTAAATTGAACACTTCGTCCGCACAGAAGATCATGTTGACCCACACCAAATTGCTGTATTCAGGTTCCTTCTTGAACGCATTAGCAGTGGGTGGTTATGAACACTGGCAAGACACCATTGACTTAAAATCTATTTGGGGCACCAAATCGTGGCAGGTCCGCGGCACGGAAGCCTTACACCGTGCTTGCCTCATCCCAGCCCAAATTTTATTTTTAAATCGTACGATCTATCAAACGACCTGTTGGGGTTTGGCTACTTCTAAACAATTGAATGCACCCTCCATTCCCACATTGTCTTCCACTCCCAACGACAGCTTGCGTTTTAATATTTCCCTAGCCAATTTGCAAGCTTTGTTTCAAAACAATTAGTTTAATACCTCTACGATTGTTCAGTCACCCTGGTTGGCTTGGCCCATAGCATCAAATGCCTGCCAACTGCGTTTCCATGACTCAGCTCCTGGTTACAAACAGGATAGGCCAGATCCGAGGTTTTCTGACTCTTGTACTGTTACAACATATTCTGTTGGTAAATTGTGTAAACAGTGGTTGCAGCACTCTTCCTTAGATTCTGTTAAACAACATTTATCCCTCCTATCAGGCAACATTGATCTGTCCGATTTTGTTCTGGGGCCTCGTGGTCCTCGACCTAAGAGATTCATTTATGAAACTTATAATGAACTCTGGAAGCTTTCGCAAATTGAAGCTGCTTTCCGTTTACGGGAAATCGATCAAGCAAATTTAGAAAAAGTGCTTGCTGTTGTTGACAATAGTATTAATACCCTGTCTTCCCGCATTTACACATTAGAGAATATTGTTTCCTCTGTTGTTGATATTGTACAAGATGATGTATCTGTGTTATATCATGGTCAAAATCAATTGCGTTCAGTAATGCAGTTTGCGTGGACTTTGCAAACACTAAAAATGGGTAAAGTTCCTTGGCATTTTTTGAACACCTCTGCCTTATTCTTGCCGTTTAATTTAACTGAAAAACAGCAACTCATGTCCATGAAAGATGCAACATACACTCTCTTACATATCGATAAGATAGAGCCATTACCATTCTCTGTGGCGGAGTTGGACTCTGCAGTGTGGCTAGTTCACGGGGTTATCGCTTTGCCTTTTTCTTTATTTGAGTTCAGTTCCTGCATGAAACATTATCCTGTTGGCCGTTTTCAGCCTTTAGGCAGTGCCTTCTTGCATGAACTTTGGTCCCTGCCTTTCATGTATAGATGCCTTAGGGACGGAAAAGAAGTTTTTCTCACAGGAGAGTCATGCGATTCTACTGTGGGTCATTCCCTGATTTGTAAAAACATTAAATTGCACGGGGCTTGTAATGTTTCGGCTCCGAATCTTGCTTGTGTTTTAAAGGGCATTCCTGCTCCTGCTATATCACCTACTTTCACTGTGCTTGCAAATGGTAGCTATCTCCTTCTGAATAATCAGAACTGCTGTGGAATGCTGGCCGGCATCCCCTATATTGTAACAGTTTCCCACCGGGTTGTGTGCTGCAAAAATGTGCTTTTTCCTCCCCCGCACAACATAATAGATAGTTCCATTTGGCCTTCCATTCCGACTTTGAAGGCGGATTTCAATAAATTGAGCAGAATAATGGCGCTATTATTGAACCAGGAGGTTATGCTCACATCCGCACGGGAGACATTCATCCTCCAGGTGGCTAGTACCCACAGTGAGATACAGGCCCTTTTGAACACAAACCTCCCACAACATTTCGGTGAGCTGATTCACCGTGTTTTCAATGCGTCTAGAACCGAGGGTCTTGTGCACTTTTTTAAAGTTGTGGGCACTGGCCTTGTTACCTCCTTTCAAACTATATTTGGTGTAATACCGGCTTTTATTCATTCTATTTTTTCCAGCGTCTTTGGCGGCTTTCCGTTGCTCCTCGCCTTAGCGACTGGTATATTGCTTTTGGTCTGTTTGCTATGCAATGGCTGCACTTCCTGGGGCCTCCTCGACCAAGGTCGACTCCGGATGCTCCGTGAACGCATGCTCATCGGCTTCGGCATCCTACCATTGGCGACACTCAGTGTGTCCTATAGACTTTCTTTTCGCTTTGCGTATTTCACTTGCGTGCAACCTGTGATGTCGTGCATCTGATGTCCTTTCTCTTGGTCCTTGGATTTTTGCCTCTCCAATACGTCTCTGTCTGACCCGGATTTTGGCCAGTTGATGGGTCCCTTAGAGGCCCATGAACGGGACTGTTCCGGCAATGGCTTAATGGCGCGTGCGGCAGCACTTGGAATTTTGGCACAATGGGATATCTGGGCGGCTGCTCAGTCTCTCCTACAACGAAGTTATGTTGAGTATCACGCAAGTTGTCCCGCAATGCTGATCGCTGCTCCCTCTTGTGAGGCACACGAATGCAGTTTTGATTTGTTGGACTGGATGGCATCTCTTTTTTCAGACGATTCCAACGATGTCCTCTTGGAGGGTGTGGCGCTTTTTTGCACTTACACTCTATTGGATTAGGGGGCCTCCGCTTTCAGCGTCCTGCATCTCTGGATTTTTTTTTTTGCCCGTTCTGGAATTTTTTTATCCTGAATTTTTTATTCCATTCACTGTCCTTCATTGGGGACTATTCATGAATAGACGTTTCCGTTCTGCTCCATCTATTTGAACTCTGTCTTCGTCCTATGTCTTCGCCTATGGACTGACCAGGGGAGGGTGTTGTGTGGTTTGTGGCCGCATTGTCTACATTGCTAAGTTGGCTTAGGCCTGGCTGCCATGATGCCTTTTTGCGCACGTTACTTTGTGACTTTGTTTTTCCGGCCTCTGCTTGTGCCCGGCTATATTAGAACTGTCTGCCTTTTTGCCTTTCACCTTTTCTCCTGTTCCCTGTGGGTTTCGTCTGCACAACATGAACAAGGTCGAAAAACAACGTCCCTTGTTCTTGCTGATCTGGCCAGCCCCTCGCACTTAGACATAACACGAAGTACAGCTACACTGGAGAAATTCGTGTGCTTTTAATATTGTGATCTCGCTGTTTGTGGCACTCGGATGAAAACCTTTCCAGGGAGAAGAGCTGTGTTTGTCTGATGATGTAAACCTTGCATCTAGATATTGAGGTATGAGGGTCCGCCTGACAAAGCCCAGAGGTCTTCTATTTTTATAATAAACTTGTTAATAGCACGGGGAGGGTGGTAAGGCCATTTAGCCCTATATCCACTGCTTTATAAAATGCTTTCCCCGTTTGTATTCTATGGAATTGTAACTATGCTTCTTATTTTATCATTATGCATTATGCTGATAGTACTGGCACGTGTACTGTATCTTAGAGCACGATAGTTGAAATAAACATTTTAAACTATACTGTGTCTCTTATTACGCAGGTTGTGGACAAGTATGAGTGAGTTATGAAAGGGTGTTCTTGCTCCCGCGAGTCCTGAGAGAGACCGTGTTCTGGGTTGTCTAATCATTGGTAGCTTCGCTGCAAATGAGACGCTACAGCTAGTCGGATTGGGATTGTGGGTACTAAGGTGCATGGTTGGTTCACCACTATACTCCGAGGTCCTATTATCCTGTACATAGCTCTGTATATGTGCAGAATCCCTACAACAGCCTCTGTAGGCCCACTTTCGTATGGCTAAGCAGCACCAGGTCATCGGCATATAAGAGGTTACTGATACGTACTCCATCTAGTTGGGGGGGATGGCAGTTAACACTATCGAGAATTGGCGAGAGATCCGATATGAACAGGTTGAAAAGGAGTGGAGCCAGCACGCAGCCTTGTTTTACTCCGCTTCTGGTCTCGATCTTCCTAGAAACATGAGAGCCTTCACCCAGCTTGATTCTTATCCATGTTTCAGAATAGAGTTGAACTATTGCGAGTAACAAAGTCCGGGGTACGCCCCAGGACTTTAATTTTTGCCACAGTAAGCCCCGTGGCATTCGGTCGAAGGCCGCTTTAAAAACTACAAAGCAACAGTGCAGTTGGATTTGTTGTACTGTTGCTTTCTCTATCAAAACGGATAGGGTTAGTAGATTGGTTGTTGTACCAGAATTAGCCACAAAACCCGTCTGATTGAAGGGGAGGCGCTTTGTTTCATTGGCCCAGGCCAGCAGCTCTTCCAATAAAATGCTGGCGTAATATTTAGACTCAACATCTAGGAGTGCTATCATTCGATAATTACTCGGATCGTTTCTCTTCCCGCTCTTATAAATGGGATGAATTATAGCACCTCTCCAAGACTCAGGAACTATGTTGTTTGACCTGCAGTAAAAAAAACAGAGGGGTCAGATGGACTGACCAGAATTCGGCTTCCGATTTAAACATAGCCTGGGGAAGACCATTTGGCCCGGGTGCACCATCGGCCTTGGCTTTCTTCATTGAACGTAGAATCTTATGTTTTAGTTCTTCTAGTGTCGCTGTTGTCTCTGAAAATGAGTCGATGTTATTCCCACAAGCCACATTTACAAGTTCTTCGAATGTACTAATGGATGAAAAGCTGGGGCCCGGCCGTGTTGAATTCGTAGCCTCCGGGGATAGTATCTTTACGTTGGCTATGCTAGGGAATTTAGGACAGTCTCTGCTGACCCTTCCCCTTGCTGACTGTGGTTTCTTCTGCTCCTCCCCCCACTTTGCTACTGAAGTTCCGTCTGCTGGCGCCCCAACCACCACTCCCCACAGAAACTGAGGTTCCCTGTTGTTGCGCCCCCGGGCCGAGGTTACTTCCGCTGTTCCGTGTTCGCTTTCTGCTGGTTGTTTGAGGAATTCAGTGCTTTTCTCATCGTTACGGACCTCTCGTTGTCCTTTGTTTTTGTTGTACCCTGTGCTCTGCCAGGTGCTGCCAATCTCATTCCTCCCATTGGCGGTATTTCGATTACGTCTGATGCAACGTCCAATAATGTATTTATTGATTATTGTAGGCGTCCCCTGGTTTATACGTACCACAACCTATCAGCAGTGTCTGTAATAAGCGCCACGCAGCGAGTCACACAGCACCGCAAAGAGTCATTCATTCATCACCAGAGGTTGAGACCTGTTTACGTTTTCATGTTCATGTGGTGACAGAAAAAAGCATCATTCCTCTGAGGCAGAGCGTGCCCGAGGATTGCGCGTTGTTCAACACATGGGGGCAGGGGTGAGGGGTGGGGTCTTTTGCCATTGACGATAGATTAATAAGGAAATGTTCTATTCTCATTGGCCGGCGGAGTAAAAAAAATCATAGACAGTGACAAAGTATTTGATAATGGGTAATATGTAATTGTAGCCTGAAGAACGTCAACTAGGTGTAAATTATAGGTCTATTTTGCAAATGCCTTCCTGATTACGTAAAGTAGTGGTACATGATAACTCTTACATGCCTTTGTGAATTTGCCACAAAAGGTCCGACGCTCTATTGATAAAAATACAAAGAGTGACTGTCATTTCGTTTTGTACTAACTCTGTGTGAAGATTCCCTATTTAGGTGTTTTGGGTCAAGTCACAAAGACATTTACAAGTATGTGAAAGCAGTATTGCAGGAGTTTTAGCCACTTTCGGAAAACAAATTCTGTGAAAGGGAGTCATTCCTAAATCAGACCGTTGTAGAGTTCCTTTCGTATTATGGGGTGTGGAACGCTATTTGGCGTATGGTAGTGGGTACAGCAGGGACCCTGGGGCAGTTTAGCAGTGAGCGCCTACCAACTAAGGGCAAGGAGCATTGTCTTTATCTCTTCAACTTCGATGCATTAAAACCAGCTCCTCTTAGCGTGTGATCCTGCTTTATTTCTCCCCCCGTTTACGGTGTGTCGGCTCCCTTTGCGGGTCGCACGGATCGTACACCTTCTACAAGGCTTTCCAGTGCTGCTTGGAGGCAGAGACAGGATCCCGTGCCTTGGTGACTTCTTCCCTGTGTGGTGCCAGCACAGCGGGCACCCGGTCTGCATAGCGGAACTGCAGCTGCTGTGGGAGGAGAGGACCAGCGGGCAGCTCCAGTCCAGCCCCAAGCTGTACTTCCTGTGAGAGGACACTCCAAGGGGCCGGAGCAGCGAGCACGGCCAGGTAAGGGGCGTTATTAAAGGGTAGAGCCTGCTGGCAACAAGGGTTTCAGTGCTGGAGTTGTGGACAATGACCGTGCTTGTGGGCTGCAAAAAGCACAAGGCATGCTATTATAGTTCAATGATTATTGGTAAACGAACCTGAATAGCATCTGCTTCTTTTTTGAACGTTTTTCTTTTATACAGGGTGCTGAGACTCCCTAATTTCATCCGCATTCGGTGTACTAGAGCTGCGTTTGTCACATGTCGTGGATCTTGGTGTAATTAATTAGACCATTCCTCTCTTATATATGTATGTGCGTGTGTGTGTGTAGATAAAAACTGTATTTTTAGGTGTCTCAGTGTGATCAACGGCAAAAATTGTGATTTGTACTCTAGAATAAAAGCAGTAGGCAGCCCAGGTGTGGGGCAGTAGGAAGCCCTATAACAAGGAACAAGGGACACGGCTAAATACTTATAAGGTCCAAAAGGCGAGACCGATTGCATTGCAGTGCAGTACTACTTTTAATTGTGTTGATTGAGAAGAATTACAGGGGACGGACGTGTGTACAGTGATGCTTTGACGCAGTTATACAACTGTTTTTCCCTAAACGTGTGCATGAGACAATGTGTACAAATTCTTTAATATAGTTTTGTTTGTTGGTGGATGTACATTAGAAACCAGTCAGGGAAGCGTAGGGGAAATTGCTGTCATTATAGGTGCGCAACAAAATCTACAAATATGATTCGGTTACACAATGTAAGAAAATGCACTCTAGGAATGTTAACTCTGCTGGATAAAATTAGTTATTTGTTTAGGAGATCGGTTATCTGATTATTAAGTTTGTGTTTAAAAAGTTTTTTGGTTGCAGAAATTGGCCATCAATTTTAGAGTAGCAGGATCAGTAACAGCTGCTGATCAAGATTGACAACGCTAGTGAAGAACATGGGTAGGTGTAGCAAAGACTTCTGCAGAGAGCGAGAAATGTTAAGAATCTAGTTAAATATTGTGGTGGAATCATTAAATTGAAGGGATTTAGAAAATTTAAAAATGGCCCCACAAGGCCAGATGCTCCTGGTATATTGTATGTGTTTGACTAATACGGATAACAAATGTGCATTCATGGTGTCATGGTTTAGGCCACTATCTCACAGGTTAATAATTGGCAAAATATGAATGCAAAACATCTCAAGTTCATAACAGAAAATAGCTAATACGCTATACATAAGCACATTGGAGTATAAAAAAATAAAGGCTGGCAAGTTCAGCATTCATTGATTTATTTATTGTATTTGCTTTGTTATCCAACATCACAGTACTTAAATGGAATGCTGGATTTCACAACCAATACGTTTTGTCAATCGTTGGCATGCAGGCCTGGGACAATTTTAACGTTGGGCTGATGATATCTATACAGATGGCTTATCTAATATGGTCATTACGTCATGAACTGCGCAGTTAGGAGAGACTGTGAAGTTGCTCACTGGTATCCTACCGTCCGACAGTAATGCAGTCCAATGTAGGTTAAGGAGCATTTAAGCTATGGGTTCAAGATTTGGTGTGGAAGTGCTGTTGAGTTGTGCAGAGTTTAAGTCCATGACCTGCCTTCAGCTCCAGGTAAGGTTGGTGTGTTTACGGTTCCATCGGTAGTGCGGTCTGGATCGCAAGGATTGTACACTTATTTATTTATAAAGTGCAAACACTCATGTCATAATTCCCAAACTCTGAACGCTGCAGATTCTGCGATAGCTGTCAAGTTTCAGATTGCCCAGCTCTCCCGTGATGTTGCATTGCTCTCTCCTGCTTTTGACTAGTTTTTTGCTGCACTACTATAAATTTCACCTCTCTCGCGCCCTCCCTCTCTCTCACACACACACACACACTCACACACACTTTCTCTTTCTCAGACACCACAGTTTCCCAAACAGACCTATATATGAACTGCTTCTTAAGTTGTTTATCAAACACATTCTCATGCACACATTTTCTCTCAAGCGCACGCACCCAATTTATACTCAAACACACATTTCTCTTGCACATGCTTTCAGACACCTCTCCCTTCTCTCACACACAGTGTCACCCTCACAGACACACACTCTCGCTAAAGCTCTCTCACGCACACTCTCAGCTTGCCCTATCTGATACATTCCATCACCGGTGACCCTCGACATTTTGAACAGGTGAAAGAAAATAATACCTTTTTCATTCTTCATTCTCCCCTTAAATATGTTGCTTTAAGCAACCCCCAAATTTGGGAAGAATGCCATGTTAAAAAACAGTAGATGTTGCAGTGCCCAGTATAATGTGCTGCATGGCTAAATACTTATAAGGTCCCAAAGGCGAGACCGATTACATTGCAAATGCTTGTTACATTCTGTGTTTGAAAATACCACTTTTAGAAAGTAGGTATTTTCTTGCTCAGTCATCCTATGTGCCTCTGCTAGAATGTGGATTGACTGTCTGGGTTTTGGCTGACAGAGGGCTGGGGAGCAGGAGTGGCTCCGGATAGTCTAGGTGGGTCAGGAAAGGGATGAATAGACCTGGGCTGCATTTAGAGTAGGGGAGGAGATTTCCTTGCACCTGAATGGGCCTGGTCTGCCTCTGACAATGCCGTCGCCACCTCCTGCCAGGAAGCCACACAAGAGAAGGCAGAACTGGTTTTGGCTGGGCACAGACACTCTCTGCCCAAGGTTTCAAAGGATTTTGGGATATAAATATTGGGGCCCAGACCCCTGAACTTTAGAACTCTTTTGGACCAAGAAGACTGCCAAGAAGAAGAGCTGGAGAAGCTGTGAGGAGGAACTACCACATTGCTGTGTGCTTTGCTGTGTTGGCCTACAGTGGCTGCTTCTGTCTTGGGCAGTGAAAGGACTGGACTGAACTTTCTGCAATCTACTTTTGTGAGTTTCTCCAAGGGCTTGAGGTAGAGCTTGCCCCCTGTTCAAGAAGTCTCAGGTACAGCAAAGACTTCAAGCTCTTCTGCCCTTAGTACTGGGAACTGTGTGTTTTGTGCTGCAACAGAAGAAAAAGCAACCCGACGACGTCGACGACGCCGCTGCCGACTCCGTGTCCTGACGGCACCGCAGAGGGCACCGCCGCAACGTGACCCTGGTCTCACCGACGACGCCTGCTGATGCCACCACCGAGCCGCTGTTCGCACCGCGACCTGTGGGCACCGCACTCCGCACCGCCTCATTTCACAATGACGCCTTGGTATCCCCGACGACGCCGCTCCATGCCGAAATCTACGCCGCTGCTTGCACAGTGGTTCGAGGGCACCGCTCGTAAAGTTACACGACGCACCGCCCTCATCCCGCACCGCAGCCTTGGCCTACCAGCGTCGGCGCCATCGACTCCCGTAACGACGATGCCGCTGCTTGCACCACGACCTGCCAGCACCGCGACGAGCACCGCATTCACTTCGCACTGCGACCCTGGTCTCACCGACGAGGCTATCTGATGCTGCCACCGAGCCGCTGCTCGCACCGCGACCTGAGGGCACCGCACGCCGCACTGCTGCACTTCGCACCGCAGCACCCGACGCCTACCGACGCCAGCGCTCCTGACTTCAACAGAGAGGAGTTCGATCTGCAACGCGTGTGACTTCGAGGGCCCCGACGACTCCTGCACCGACCTCCGGAACCGACGCCTGCGGACGCCGTGTTTTCGGAAGCTCAACGAGAGGTCGCCGACGCCCTTCATTGAACTGCTTGGATTTGTTTATTCACAACGCCGTGATAGCACCGGACGGAGCTATCGACATCAAGGAACTGTTTTTGAAGCACATTTTGATGACTGAAGATTTTTAAGTACTGTACTGTGGATTTTTATTGTTTTTGGTCTTGTCTTAAGTATATAAAAATATTGGATATTTTTCTAAACTGGTGTGGTGTCCTTTTGTAGTGCTTACACTGTATTACTGTTGGTTATGTGCAAATGCTTTACACACTGCCTCTAAGATAAGCCTGACTGCTCGTGCCAAGCTACCAAGGGGGTGAGCAGGGGTTATTTTAGGAGTGTAACTCCCTTATCCTGACTAGGAAGAAGGGTCCCTCTTTGGACAAAGGTGCAAACCCTTGCCAACTAGAGACCCCCATTTCTAACACCGCGCTATATAAAACCTTCTGATTTGATTTGACAGCAGGCGTCTGTCAGTGGAAAGGTCGCCAAGTGCGACCAGTGATAGGTCCTGCAAGCTGCGCAATTCTGCACCCGAATATGTGCCTGGAAAGCGTGGTAGACCCTGTAGTGGGAGCCCGGGTGCATACGGGTGGATGTAATGCATGAGGAGTTGTATTCTAGCAATTCATTTACGGGCCACCTGTGCCAGTAATGACTGTGGGGAATTAGGCAAGACTTTGGAGAGCAGAACGCCTCAGATTGCGGTCACCGTTAGGGGATGTGGTCAGTGGTAGATCTCCTCTAGGTTGCAACCTGTCAGCCAGTGGGCAAGCCATTGTAGCTGCACCACCAAGCAGTAGGTCTCAAACGACGGATGCCCTACCCTCCCTCTCTGGCTGGCAGCTGCAGTTTTTTCAGGGCTATTTGGTGGCATTAGTTTCCTCAAATATGCTCTCCCAACAGCGTATCTAGTTCGCGAACGAAACGCTAGGGAGGCACCACAGGTAGATTTGTGAAGTAGTAGAGGAGCCTAGGAAAGATCATCATCTTTGACAGGACAATCTTACCCATAGTGGCCAGTGGCAATTTCCTCCAGAATTGCACTTGCGATTTTAGTGCTGTTAGCGCGGGTCGCTAGTTGCCATCGAAGAGGCCTGTTAGGGAGTTATAAAGGTGAACCCCTAATTATTGGATGGCGGAGCCCCGCGAGTTAAGTGGGGCCCCCAAGGCGTAACTCCCACAAGGTCAGGTCAGGGTGAAGTGGGAAGGCGGAAAATTTCTCCCAATTCACCTGAGACCGGTGTCTCGTGCAAAGGCTTGAAGCGCTTTGTGGATGGGGGACAGGTCCGAACAGATGTCTCAATGTATAGGAGCAAATCATCAGCATAAAGGGGCACCTCATGTGTCCTATCTGCGAGAGAGATACCACAGATCTGACCTTTCCTCCACAACCTGACGGCGAGAGGCTCCATTGCCATCGCAAAGAGCAAGGGGGATAGAGAACATCCCTGCTAAGTGCCAAGTCCTACCAGGAATGTGGGTGAAATGAACCGGCCCAAGCGGATTCAGGAGAGAGGCTTGGTATATAGTAGCCATGTGTACGCCAGGAGGCTCTTGCTCATTCCCATCTGCATCAGGACCTGGAAGAGCTAGTCCCAGGTTAGAGAGTCAAACGTCTTCTCTAGGTCCAGCACCAGGCACACTGCGTGAGGGAACTGCCCTTGCGCCTGATCCTGGATATGAAACAGGTACTGTTAGAAATGGGGTTCCTGGTTGGCTAGGGCACTTGCCTAAGCCAGGCAGAAACCACCACTCTAGTCAGGGTAGGGGAGTTGCACGCTGGAGATAACCCCTGCTCACCCTCTTGGTAGCTTGGCAGAGCAGTCAGGCTTTTCCCAGAGGCAATATGTAAAGCGTTTGCGCACCACACACTCACGCATGCACCAATGTCACCTTAGACCAGAGGTCTTCAAACTTTTTGATGCCGAGACCCCCTTGTCAAACTTTTTTAGGCGTAAGGACCCCCTTCTAACAAAAATTTCTAGAACCCGGGACGCCTCATCATTGACAACTATCAACAACCATAAACACCCCCAATTCCCACAGAAAATAACTTTTACGATGGGGAAATAATAATAAACAGTGTAGCAAACCAAAGGTCAGTGAGCGTGGGGTGTAGTCAAAGGTGTAGCTAAAAACAAAGGGCCTCATTTATGAGGAATTAGCGTAGGGCAGCACCGCAAGTCTTCTTGCTGCGCTGCCCTACGCCAATGTGAAAGGGCAGGAATGCACCGAAGTTTATAAAATACGATGTATTCCTGTCCTTTGCCCTTGTGTTGGTGCACAACTTGCTACTAAGCACTAACATAGGCAGGATTGTTTTTGTACAGGAAGGGGCAACTTCCTTCACAAAAACAATCCTGACAGGTGTTTTCCTCTTTCTATGTGAGCTGCAGAAAGTAGCACACATGGAAAGAGGAAAAAACGAGGAGAAATGAAAACATTTCTCCTTGTTATGCCTCTGCTGGGGAGGCGTCCATATTTTGGAGCTGTCCCAGGTTTACACGATTTTGTAAATATGGGGCAGCATCGAAATCCATGGTTGTTGCGTGGGAACCCCATGCAAAGCCCATGGAACACCTCGACGCAGAGTAAGACAGCGCAGTGACGTGCGCTGCTATGTCTTATATCTGAGGCCATGCAAAGCCATGCAGGTGGCTTTGCACCGCCTCGTAGGTATGGTTGAGATGCTTGCGCCGCCGGAGCCTCAAAAAAAGAGATGCTCTGGAGATGCAAGCCTCTCATAATTAAGCCCCAAAATATTCTACATGTTAGGTCTTTCACCATCAGATAACTACATGTAAAATAATGGGCAGCGTAAATGAAAAATAAACTTTAAAAAGTTGTTACTCGGTGGGAAATGCACTGTAGTACATTATGAAACCTCTATTAGTTAATGCAGTGCAGAGGTCTCGGTGTAACCAGAGAGCCACAGAATTAAATCTTGATTTGTGCAGTGGAGAATAGTGACGTGTATTTTTAGTGCTACAAGGTCACAGCCTTTGACAGAAAGCACTGTGAATATGTAAGTCATTCTTTTATACTTGCATTACACAGTGTAAGATAGACTGCTACAAAATGCGCAAAAAGTTTTACGATAAAATGGTGTTCCCAAAATGTAGATTTTAGCAACACCAGTGCGTATGTAATGATTTTTTTTTTTTACATAACTGTCCCTTCAACACTTCCTATGGGTTACTAATGGCTGTGTAAATGCAGTTACAATTAAAAGCACGCACATCACAGCCCAGTTGTTCACTCTTTGCACTACTACTCAAAAAACCCAAATCTTTGTCATCCCAAAGCTTGGAGTGATTGCCTCAATTAAAGTCAGAACCAGCTCCCAAGCACCCTTTACACTTGCAGATTAACTAATAGCGCACATTTGCATTTCATTCAGGCAAGCAGGCATCCTGGAATGAAGGCTTTTCACACACAAGACACTCAATTGATGAAACTTCATCTGATAACGATCTAAATTAGCCATCCCAGGACGCTGTCTTTTTCCAAAAGGAAAGCAAACATTTTCAATTGCAGGCACGAGTGAAACTGGGGATTGTGGGACCCCCTTCCCAGGACTCCACGACCCCCCTGGGGGTCGCGCCCCACAGATTGAAGACCTCTGCCTTAGACCCACCACAAAGGACACTCCACACTGAGGTACGTAAAAAAAAATATATCCTTTATGTTGCTTTTTTAAAAAGAATGCAGTGGTTCCATAAATCACATTAGCAAAGGCCTGTTCCTTGTACTGAGGGCCAAGGATGTAATAACTTTCATGGGCCACCTAAGTAAGGGCCAACTCTGAGGGCCTGATTCACAGAACTAACTTACGTCAAAAACGTAAAGTTAGTACTTTTTGGTATTCACAGAATACACTTACTCATTTTGGTATTCACAGAATGAACTTACTCATTTTGGTATTCACAGAAGTTAGTAGTCCTAACTTTAGGACTCCTAAATGCCTGCTGTGAATACCGAAAGTCTTAAAGTTAGGATTTTTCTCAGTTTAGGAGTAGTAAAGTTAGGAGTCCTAACTTTACTACTCCTAAACTGAGAAAAATCCTAACTTTAAGACTTTCGGTATTCACAGAAGGCATTTAGGAGTCCTAAAGTTAGGAGTCCTAACTTTACTACTCCTAAACTGAGAAAAATCCTAACTTTAAGACTTTCGGTATTCACAGAAGGCATTTAGGAGTCCTAAAGTTAGGACTACTAACTTCTGTGAATACCGAAATGAGTAAGTTCATTCTGTGAATACCAAAATGAGTAAGTGTATTCTGTGAATACCAAAAAGTACTAACTTTACGTTTTTGACGTAAGTTAGTTCTGTGAATCAGGCCCTGAGTGTTGGGTAGCCGGGGTGCAGTCCTTGTCCTGAATCCCACGGGGTACGAATGTCCTGGTATCCTCACAAAAAAGATCTTATTTGCCACTGAATAATTATGTCATGTCCCACCAAAGGTTCAGGCTCCAATATTCACAGTGCCCAGAGAGTCATGCCCCCGTGCGATGTCCGATCTCAATAATGGCGTAAACAAGTAAAACAGGCCCCAATACGATATCGATGAAGAGAGTATGCCCCCGTAATCACTTCACTGCAACAGGTGAAACAGGCCCCCATACGATGTCACAGCTGAGGAGAGTATGCCCCCGTAATCACTTCACTGTAACAAGTTAAACAGGCCCCCACACAATGTCACAGCTGAGGAGAGTGTGCACCTGTAATCACTTCACAGTAACAAGTTAAACAGGCCCCCACACGATGTCACAGCTGAGGAGAGAGAACAGGGCATCGGGGCACAGTCCGCTAGGCTGAGTGTTACCTGGGTGTTAGGCGCGCACCTCCGGCTCTCCTCGTGCTCGGCGGGGGTTTGTCGTTGCGGCCCGCCCTCCTTCCACGCACAGCCGCCAGTGCCACAGTTGTCACTCCGGCGGCGGGGAAGGAGGAAACTGCTCCAGAGGCGGCAGGAGACCCACCGGCCCAAGGCTCCCCCTATCCTGGGGCAGGGCGGTGCAGGTTTCTCACGGCAGGCAGTCGCGGTCGGCAGTGGAGGGAGCGCAGCACCTCCTCCTGGCACGGAGTACGCTCTCGCAACCCGGCGGCTCAGCTTCCTGCTGGGCGGGTCTTGAGTGCTGGGGATTGTTGCTAGGCAACGCCTCGGAAACTTACTCTGCACACCAGGGGAACTGGAATCCCGGACTCGGGCCGAAGGCGGTGATCGGGCTGAACGTTTCAGACAGCCTCCTCTTCACAGGGAGCGCGATCAGGCTCCCAGCGCTTCTCAGCCCACGGTGAAACACAGCACACTGTAGCAATTCACCTACAGTGCAGGTGGGGGAGATAACTTGGAAACTTTGATGTCCCTGAGTTTCCTACAACAGGAGGCCAGCACGCACAGGCCCTTGGAGACTCCTCTCAAGCAGGGGGTGGACACAGCACACAGCAAAGTCCCTTTCCTTTCCTTGGCAGAATCAGCTACTGCTGGACAACCCCAGACAGCACACAGCAAAGGTGCAGCGCTTCGTCTCCAGTCTCTCCAGCTCTTCTCCTTGGCAAAGGTTCCTCTTGATTCATGAAGTAGTCTAAATTACTGGGGGTTTAGGGCACATACTTATACCCCAAAATGTCTTTGATGTCTTTGATTTAAGGGTCTCTGAACCCAGTCCAAACCAGTTCTGCATTCACTTGGAGCAGCATGACCACAGGAGGTGGAGAAAGAATTGTGCAAGGGAGAAAGGCTAGATTCAGGTATAAGGTTAATCTCCTCCCACCACTCTACATGCAGCCAGGGTCTATCCAGCTCAGGGCTGGGTCACCCAGGAAGGGCCAGGCACACCTCAACCCCCCCAGAGGCTATCTACAGGGATTGCACATCCTCTGTCTCTGTCACACTGTCTGAAACCAGACAGTCAATCCACAAACAGGCAGAGGCACAGAGGATAGTTGGAGAAGAAAATAGCCACTTTCTAAAAGTGCTATTTTCATACACACAATTTAAAAAACATCTTTACTAAAAGATGTGTTATTAAATTCTGAGTTCAGGGATACCAAACTCCACTTTTCTATTTTGTCCCTAGGGGAAGATATGCTTGTAAAATGTTACAAAGCATTCCCCAATCTGTCCTATGGGGCAATATAGCCTTTCAATAGAGAAAATCGAAATTGGCAGTATTTCGCTATCAGGACATGTTACACATACCAGTGCATGTCCTACCTTTCACATACACTTCACCCTGTCCAGGGGAGTACCTTGGGCCTACCATAGGGGTGTCTTATGTGTAAGAAAAGGGAAGGGTAGGGCCTGGCAAGTGGGTGCACTTGTCAAGTTGACATGGCAGTTAACAAACTGCGCACAGGCACTGTGGTGGCAGGCCTGTGACATCTTTTCAAGGCTACTCAGGTGGGTGGCACAATCAGTGCTGCAGGCCCACTAGTAGCATTTGGTTAACCAGCTCTGGTACACTCAGTGCACTTTACTAGGGACTTATTGGTAACACAAATGTGCCACTCAGGGAGAACCAATCACCATACCAATTTATACAGGGAGCACTTGCACTTTGACACTGATCAGCAGTGGCAAAGTGCCCAAACCATCTAAGCCAGCAAAAACGAAATCCAGCACAGCATCAAAAACACCGGAGGTAGAGGCAAAAAGTCAGGGGAAACGACGCCAAGGATGCCAGGTCTAACACGTGTCTCCTCCAGCTGAAAAGTGGGGAGAACTACCCACCCTCTTGGGAGTTCTCATCACTAAGGCGGAAGAATGTGGACAGACCATCAGCCTTGGCATGCTCTGTACCAGGGCGGTGTACCACCATAAAGTCCATTCCCTGTAGGGAGATGGACCACCTCAACTGTTTTGGATTCTCACCCCTCATCTGCATCAACCATCTGAGGGGCCTGTGGTTGGTCTGAACCCGGAAGTGAGTCCCAAACAAGTAGGGCCTTAGCTTCTTCAGCACCCAGACCGCAGCAAAAGCTTCCCTTTCAATTGCACTCCACCTCTGTTCCCTGGGGAGTAGCCTCCTACTGATGAAAGCTACAGGTTGGTCCAAGCCCTCGTCATTCAACTGTGAGAGTACTGCTCCCACACCATGCTCTGAAGCATCTGTCTGCACAACAGATTCTTTGGAGAAGTCAGGTGCCTTAAGCACGGGGCCGTACACATGGCAGATTTCAGGGCATCAAAAGCAGTCTGGCAGGCATCAGGCCAGATCACCTTCCAGGGCTGCTTCCTTGAAGTCAGCTCTGTCAAGGGGGCAACAATGGTGCCATACCCCTTGACAAATCGTCGGTAGTACCGGGTGAGACCTAAAAAGGCTCTCATCTCTGTCTGGGTCTTGGGGGGCCCCCAAGCCAGAATGGTGTCAATCTTTGCTTGTAGGGGCGCCACCTGGCCGCTTCATACCTGGTGCCCCAAGTACACCACAGACCCCTGCCCTATCTGGCACTTACTAGCCTTGATAGTGAGGCCCGCCCTTTGCAGAGCCTTCAACACTTCACAGAGGTGTTGCAAATGTTCCTCCCAACTGGAGCTGAACACAGCAATGTCATCCAGGTAAGCGGCGCTGAATTCCTCCAGCCCGGACAGTACCTGGTTGACCAGTCTCTGGAAGGTGGCGGGGGCATTCTTCAACCCAAAGGTCATAACTCGGAACTGGTAATGCCCCTCTGGCGTTGAGAATGCAGACCTCTCCTTGGCCCCATCGGTTAAGCCAATCTGCCAGTACCCAGACGTTAAATCAAATGTACTGAGGTACCAGGCAGCTCCTAACCGATCAACAAGCTCATCCGCTCTGGGGATGGGGTGCGCGTCAGTCTTGGTGACCGCGTTGAGCACACGGTAGTCCACACAGAACCGGAGTTCTGGAGTGGCACCGGGCGCAGCAGCCTTTGGCACTAAGACCACTGGGCTAGCCCAGGGGCTGCTTGAGGGCTCTATCACCCCTAGCGCCAACATCTTGGACACTTCTTCCTTGATGCTGGCCCTGACTTTGTCAGCTACCCTGTAAAATTTCTGTTTCACAGGCAGACTGTCTCCAGTGTCCACATCATGGACGCACCAATTGGTAACTCCTGGTGTCAGGGAGAACAGGGAGTCAAACTGTCCCAGCACCTGGCGACAGTCCCTCTGCTGCTCTGGGGTCACGGTAGGAGAGAGGTTCACCCCATCCACTGACCCATCATGTTCCTTTGCTGACAGGAGGTCAGGAAGAGGCTCACTCTCCTCCTCCATTCCATCATCTGTTGTGAGGAGCATAGTTACCTCAGACCTCTCAAAGTGCGGCTTGAGGCGGTTTACATGCAGGACCCTCAAAGGGTTTCTGGGAGTCTGTAAGTCAACCAAATAGGTCACCTCACTCTTGCGCTCCACCACCTCATAGGGACCAGTCCACTTATCCTGGAGCGCACAAGGCTCCATTGGTGCCATCACCCACACTTTCTGGCCAGGCTGAAATTTGACAAGAGTAGCATTCTGGTCATACCATCTTTTCATTTCTTCTTTTCTAGCTTCTAGGTTCACCTGAGCGAGTTTCCTGAAGCGTTGAGTCTGGTTTCTGAAGGCCAGCACATAGCTGAACACATCTTGTGGTGTCTTACCAGGAGTTCTCTCCCACCCCTCCTTCACCAGACTCAGAGGTCCTCTCACAGGGTGACCATACAGTAGTTCAAAGGGACTGAACCCTAAGGACTTCTGCGGTACCTCCTTTGTGCAAACAACAGGCATGGCAAAAAGACGTCCCACTTCCGTCTCATGGGTTCTGTAAGACCCTTTATCATGCCTTTCAGGGTTCGGTTGAATCTCTCAACCAACCCATTCCCTTGAGGATGGTAAGGAGTGGTGAACTTGTATGCCACACTGCACTCCTCCCACAAAGATGTCATGTACTTCGATATGAAGTTTGTACTGCAGTCGGAGACCACCTCCCTGGGGAACCCCACATGGGTAAAGATCCCCATCAATGCACGGCCCACCATGCGGGCTGTGATTGACCGGAGAGGGACAGCTTCTGGGTACCGGGTGGCATGGTCCACCAAGACCAAGATGAACTTGTTGCCTAAGGCTGTCTTGGGTTCCAGGGGCCCCACAATGTCAATGCCCATCCGCTCGAAATGGGTGGCCACCACAGGAAAGCGTTGGAGGGGAGCCTTACACTTACCTCCACTCTTGCCACTTGCCTGGCAAGTTGGGCAAGACCTGCAGTGTGTACCAATGTGCCTTCTCATCTGGGGCCAGTAGAAGAGGGTGACAAGCCTCTGAAAGGTCTTGTCGCACCCCAAATGTCCTGCTAGAGGCACGTCATGAGCCAGACCCAGGAGGAAGGTCCTGAAGCGCTCGGGTACCACCAGCACACGGGCTGCACCGGGTTCAGCGACCTTAGGCTCACTATACAACAACCCATCTTCCCAGTAAATCAGATGTGATTCGGACTGACCACCTGCTGCCTGGTCTGCAGCCTGTTGCCGCAGACCAATAAGAGCAGGGCACTCCATCTGCGCTCTGCAGAACTCCTCCCTGGAGGGACCTCCCTCCTGCTGCCAATGGGTCAGCTAAGGCAGGTCTCCCAGTTCGGCCACTTGTTCCCTGTAGATTCCAGGGCATCTCGCTCAGGTTCTGCCTCCTCCTGGACCGTGGGAACTTCTGGGGCTGGTTTCCCATGCCCCCGGCCCTTCCTCTTCTTGGCAGGCACCTGGGCTACTGTTTCAGGCTTCAGGCCCTCCTGATTACCCCTACTGGCTGCCATTGACCGAGTGGTCACACAGACCCACTCAGGCAGACCCAACATTTCCAAATGAGCCTGGCGTTCCACCTTCTTCCATGGGGAACTCTCCAGTCTACAGGCATGGACGGACTAACAATGACATTCAAGGAACCTGAGACCCCCCCACTCAAAGGGAACTAGCGCCAACTTACACAGGCACTCAGAGTTGTCTGCTGCAACTACAGGGTGAAGTGCATTGGGAATAACCTGCTCCTCAGACTTCCTTTGACACCTGACAGATGTCACACTGGCTCCTGTGTCTCTCAGAGCCTCCACCCTCTTTCCATTGATGGTCACCCACTGCCTGTACTTCTTAGTGTTCTCAGGCAGATAGGATCCCTGGACCATCTCTCTGTCTCCTAATGAGACAAGGGTCATAACTGCTGGCTCCCCCCCTTCACTAGGAACCATCTCCTCCCCCAGCACTACACTCACTAACCCCGGTGACGGTGCACCAGTGGGTGCTGGGTTTACCTTAGGGCACTTGGGGTCCCGTGCTATGTGGCCCTCCTGACCACAGTTGTAGCACCGGCGGGAACCCCGGTTGTCGTGCTTGCCCTTAGGGGGCCAGGACACTTTAGGCTTTGGGGGCTGGGATTCCTTACCCTGGGAACTGTTTTGGGGCCCTTTAGAGAACTCCTTTTGGTTACCCTTGTCCCCCCCCACTCTTCTGCTGGGGACCCTGCCCACCCTTGGCTGGGTTACCCACAATCCCCTTGTGGACCCCGGTGCTAGTCCAGCGGTCCGCCTCCTTAGCAAGCTCCCTGGGATCAGTTACTTCCTATCCAATTGATGCTGGGGCAGCTCTGGAACACACAGACTACTCAAGTGCTCCCAACTAATAAAGTTGTACAACCCCTGGTAATCAGTTACCTTGCTGCCCTTTATCCAACCATCCAGTGCACGGCTATACATGTTCACACATTCAACCCAAGTATGAGAATCAAGCTTCTTGAAGGTCCTGAACTTCTCCCTGCACTGTTCAGGTGTGAGCCTATACCTGAGGCATAAAGCCTCCTTCATGTGGGGATAGGTCAGGTTTCCCGCCTCCTCCAAAGGTGTCAGGGTGTTCCTCCCAGTGGCCTCAATGTGTCTCCACAGACCCGCCCCCCAATGCTTCTCAGGTACCTCATTCATTCGCAGTGCTGCCTCATAAGATGCAAACCATACATAGACATCCTCACCCTTCTGGTAATTCTGTACTAGGTCCTTGGGTATGTAAACCATACCCCCTTGCACTGGCTGTACGCTGCCACCATTTAAACTGGACTCCACTTGCTTGGCTTTAATGTCCAGTTCCCTCATGCTCAACTCATAAGCCAAAAGCAATTTCCTCCAAAGCATGAGCGCTTTTGCTCCCCTCTACCATCTTTTCCCTCTCCATGGCAGCCTTTTCGTTCTCCATTTCCAATTGCTTCATCTTAAGCTTTAAGATTTCTATTTCATGGTCTCTGACCCTTTGATTTTCCTTCAGCTCCTCTGGGGAAAGACTTCTAGCCGAATGGATGCTGCCAGCCCTAGAGGCTACTCTTGACACAGGTAGATCCTATGACCTGAAACCATCCCTTTGTGCATCCTCACCCACCTCTCCCTTACCTGTCTCATCAGCTCGCCTAGCCTCCCACCAGGCCCCTAAGGCCTTCTGTAGCTCCTCTTTTTTAGAGTGACTCTTCATGGGAACTCCAAAGCTCTTGCATAATTGCTTGAGTTGCTCTACTTTGTAATTACTTAGCATTTCAACATCAAATTCCACTTTTGCCTCCCCTCTTGCTGATTTATTCTCTCGAGACATGGTGTGTGGGTAATTCAAGGGTCAGATGAAAAATAGAACCAAAAGGAAAATAGTACCCGTATGTGGTTGCGTAGTGGTCTAGGTGCAATAATGAATCACTGTGGTAGTGCACAAACGCAAGTCCTATCCTCACCGCTGACAACCAATGTTAGAAATGGGGTTCCTGGTTGGCTAGGGCACGAGTCTAAGCCCGGCAGAAACCACCCCTCTAGTCAGGGTAGGGGAGTTACATGCTGGAGATAACCCCTGCTCACCGCTTTGGTAGCTTGGCAGAGCAGTCAAGCTTATCCCAGAGGCAATGTGTAGAGCGTTTGCGCACCACACACTCACGCATGCACCAATGTTACCTTAGACCAGAGGTCTTCAAACTTTTGATGCCGAGACCCCCATGTCAAACTTTTTAGGCGTAAGGACCCCCTTCTGACAAAAAGTTCTAGAATCTGGTACTACTCATCATCAACAACTATCAACAACCACAAACGCCCCAAATTCCCACAGCAAATAATTTTTACGGTGGGGAAATAATATTAAACAGTGTTTAGCAAACCAAAGGTCAGTGAGCGTGGGGGTGTACTCAAAGGTGTAGCTAAAAACAAAGGGACTCATTAATGAGGAATTGACGTAGGGCAGCGCTGCAAGTCTTCTTGCTGCGCTGCCCTATGCCACTGTGAAAGGGCTGGAATGCACTGTATTTATGAAATACAGTGCATTCCTGTCCTTTTCCCTTGCGTTGGCGCACAAATTGCTCCATAGCACCAACATAGGCAGGATTGTTTTTGTACAGGAAGGGGCACCTTCCTTCACAAAAACAATCTAGAGAGGCGTTTTCTTCTTTCTATGTGAGCTGCAGAATGCAACACACATGGAAAGAGGGAAGAACGAGGACTCATTGTTACGCCTCCTCTGGGGAGGCGTCTGTTTTGGAGCAGCCCCAGGTTTACTTGATTTTGTAAATTTGGGGCAGCATCAAAATCCATGGGTGTTGCGTGTGAACCCCACGCAAAGCCCACAGAACACCTCCTTGACGCAGAGTAAGGCAACGCAGTGACTTGCGCTGTTAAGTCTTACTCCATATCTATGAGGCCATGCAAAGCCATGCAGGGTGACTTTGCAGCGCCTCATAAGTATGGTTGAGATGCTTGCGCCGCTGGAGCGTCAAAAAAGTGATGCTCTGGCAATGCAAGCCTCTCATAAATAAGCCCCAAAATATTCTGTACGTTTTTTAGGTCTTTCACCATCAGGTATCTACGAATAAAATAAAGGGCAGCTTAATGAAAAATAAATTTTAAAAGTTGTTACTCAGTGGGAAACGAACTGTAGTACATTATGAAACCTCTATTAGTTAAGGTACTGCAGAGGTCTATGTGTAACCAGAGAGTCACAGAATTAAATCTTGATTGGTGCAGTGGAGAATAGTGATGTGTATTTCTAGTGCTACGAGGTCACAGCCTATGACAGAAAGCACTGTGAATGTGTAAGTCATTATCTTATACTTGCATTACACATGTGCAAATAGTTTTACAATAAAATAGTGCTTCTACAATGTAGATTTTAGTGATACCAGAGTGTATGTAATGAAATGTTTTTACATAACTTTCCCTTCAACGCCACTTTAGGGGTACTAAGGGCTGTGTGACTGCAGTTAAAATGAAAAGCAATCACTTCACTGCCCAGTTGTTAACTCTTTGCACCCTTTACACTTGCAGATTAACTGATAGGGACATTTCCATTTCATTCAGGCAAGCAGGCATGAAAGGTTTTCACATCACTAGAAACTCAATTAATGAAACTTCAGCTGATAACGATCTAAATTAGCCGTCCCAGGACAGCTGTCTTTTTCCAAAACAAAAGCAAACGTTTTGGATTGCAGGCACAAGTGAAGCTGGGGAATGCGCGACCACCTTCCCAGGACTCCACGGCCCCTCTGGGGGTCGCGCCCCACAGATTGAAGACCTCTGCCTTAGACCCACCACAAAGGACACTCCACACTGAGGTATGTAAAAAAAAAAATATCCTTTATGTTGCTTTTTTAAAAAGAATGCAGTAGTTCCATAAATCACATTAGCAAAGGCCTGTTCCTTGTACTGTGGGCTAGGGATGTAATAACTTTCATGGGCCACCTAAGTAAGGGCCAACTCTGAGTGTTGGGTAGCCGGGTGCAGTCATTGTCCTGAATCCCACGGGGTACGAATGTCCTGGTATCCTCACCAAAAAGATCTTATTTGCCACTGAATAATTATGTTGTGTCCCACCAAAGGTTCAGGCTCCAATATTCACAGTCCCCAGAGAGTCATGCCCCCGTGCGATGCCCGATCACAATAATGCCGTAAACAAGTAAAACAGGCCCCAATACGATATCGATGAAGAGAGTATGCCCCCGTAATCACTTCACTGCAACAGGTGAAACAGGCCCCCTTACGATGTCACAGCTGAGGAGAGTATGTCCCTGTAATCACTTCACTGTAACAAGTTAAACAGGCCCCCACACAATGTCACAGCTGAGGAGAGTGCGCCCCCGTAATCACTTCACTGTAACAAGTTAAACAGGCCCCCACACGATGTCACAGCTGAGGGCATCGGGGCTCAGTCCGCTAGGCTGAGCATTACCTGGGTGTTAGGTGCGCACCTCCGGCTCTCCTCGTGCTCGGCGGGGATTTGTCGTTGCAGCCCGCCCTCCTTCCAAACACAGCCGCCGGTGCCCCAGTTGTCACTCCGGCGACGGCGGAAACTGCTCCAGAGGCGACAGGAGACGCACCGGCCCAAGGCTCCCTCGATCCTGGGGCAGGGCGGTGCAGGTTTCTCACGGCAGGAAGTCGCGGTTGGCAGTGGGGGGAGCGCGGCACCTCCTCCTGGCATGGAGCACGCTCTCGCAATCCGGCGGCTCAGCTTGGCTTCCTGCTGGGCGGTTCTTGAGTGCTGGGGATTGTTGCTAGGCAACGCCTCGCAAACTTACTCTGCACACCAGGGGAACTGGAATCCCGGACTCGGGCTGAAGGCGGTGATCGGGCTGAACGTTTCAGGCGACCTCCTCTTCACAGAGAGCGCGATCAGGCTCCCAGCGCTTCTCAGCCCATGGTGAAACACAGCACACTGTAGCACTTGGCCCACAGTGCAGATGGGGGAGATAACTTGGAAACTTTGATGTCCCCGAGTTTCCTATAACAGGAGGCCAGCACGCACAGGCCCTTGGTGACTCCTCTCAAGCAGGGGGTGGACACAGCACACAGCAAAGTCCCTTTCCTTTCCTTGGCAGAATCAGCTACTGCAGGACAACCCCAGACAGCACACAGCAAAGGGGCAGCACTTCGACTCCAGTCTCTCCAGCTCTTCTCCTTGGCAAAGGTTCCTCTTGATTCATGAAGTAGTCTAAATTACTGGGGGTTTAGGGCACATACTTATACCCCAAAATGTCTTTGATGTCTTTGAAGTAAGGGTCTCTGAACCCAGTCCAAACCAGTTCTGCATTCACTTGGTGCAGCATGACCACAGGGGTGGAGAGACAGCATTGTGCAAGAGAGACAGTCTCCATTCAGGTGTAAGGTAAATCTCCTCCCATCACTCTGCATGCAGCCAGTGTCTATGCAGCTCAGGGCTGGGTCATCCAGGAAGGGCCAGGCACACCTCAACCCCCCCAGAGGCTGTCTACAGGGAATGCACATCCTCTGTCTCTGTCACACTGAAACCAGACAGTCAATCCACAAACAGGCAGAGGCACAGAGGATAGTTGGACAAGAAAATAGCCACTTTTTAAAAGTGCTATTTTCAAACACACATTTAAAAACCATCTTTACTAAAAGATGTGTTATTAAATTCTGAGTTCAGGGATACCAAACTCCACCTTTCCATTTTGTCCCTATGGGAAGATATGCTTGTAAAATATTACAAAGCATTCCCCATTCTGTCCTATGGGGCAAGATAGCCTTTCAATAGTGAAAAACGAAATTGGCAGTATTTCACTATCAGGACATCTTACACACACCAGTGCATGTCCTACCTTTCACATACACTGCACCCTGTCCAGGGGGGTACGTTGGGCCTACCATAGGGGTGTCTTATGTGTAAGAAAAGGGAAGGGTAGGGCCTGGCAAGTGGGTGCACTTGCCAAGTTGACATGGCAGTTAAGAAACTGCGCTTAGGCTCCGCGGTGGCAGGCCTGAGACATCTTTTCAAGGCTACTCAGGTGGGTGGCACAATCAGTGCTGCAGGCCCACAAGTAGCATTTGATTCACTAGCCCTGGTACACTCAGTGCACTTTACTAGGGACTTATTGGTAAAACAAATATGCCACTCAGGGAGAACCAATCACCATACTGATTTATACAGGGAGCACTTGCACTTTGACACTGATCAGCAGTGGGAAAGTGCCCAAAGCATCTAAACCAGCAAAAACGAAATCCAGCACATCATCAAAACACAGGAGGTAGAGGCAAAAAGTCAGGGGAAACCACGGCAAGGATGTTTTGAGAAGTACTGCGCACTGGAACTAATCTGTTTTGATCAGGATGTATGAGCTCTGGAAGGATGTGAGCGTATTTACTAGATAAAATTTTGCCCAGGATTTGGTAATCCGCTCCTAGTATGGCAATGGGTCGGTATGAGGACATGCAAGCGAGATCCCTATCCAATTTGGTAATGGAAACCAACAGGGATTCCTGGAGGGAGGGTGGTAACTCCCCGGATTTTAGGGTATCATTGTACATCTCTGCCAATCGGGGTGCTAGGCTGCCAGCAAAAGTGCTACAATACCCTATAACCAATTCATTCAAGCCTGGAGTTTTATTTCTGGCGAGATCTTGAATCGCTTGTTTGATGTCTGCAGCTGTGATCACAGCATCTAGGGAGTCCCTTTGAGCATCAGTGATCCAAGGGAGGGTAAGATTCGAAAGGAAAGGCTTCCAGGTCCTGGCAGGGAGCTTTGTATATGCTGGAGTAGTATTGGTAGAATTCATAGAGGATGTCCTGTTGTCTATGTAGTGTGGCCCCAGAGTGTGAAGTGAGTTCCAGAATGGGACTCTGGAGCTGATCCTGGTGAATCAGCCAAGTGAGAAGGCGGCCAGATTTGTCTCCTTTTCGGTGTATCTTGGCAACATAAACACCAATGTTGAAACACCGTAGGTGCTCCAAAAAGGCGGCATGATGGACTTTGGTCTTAGCCAGTTTGACCCTTTGGACGGTGTGTCGCTCCGCTGCTCTTTCAAAAGATGGTAAGCGTCTCTGCTTCTGTTATTCCCTTGCCAAGGGTCCTATGGACCCCCATTATTTCCTGTATGCAGATTCTCCTGGTACCCATGTTGAAGGCGTCCCACTCTATTGTTCTGGTTGAGGCTGAGTTGTTATTTTCAGCAAAATAATTTCGTTTGTGGGATTCCTGGGTATCCTGGAAAACGGGGTCTTCCAGGCAGTCTCGGGGAAGTTGCCATGTGGTTGTTGGTGGGTGGGGGGCATTCGACTGCAAGTCAACTACATGAGCATCGTGGTCAGAGACAACATGGCTAAGGTAGTCCACATTACGGACTGAGGCAAGGAGGAGGAGGGAGCAAAAGATACGGTCCAGTCTTGTGTGGTGCAGAGTGAAAAGATTAGACTCGGGAGCTCGGGTATTTGGCTCACCATTGTCAGCTCGTCCCCAGTGTCGCACCTACCCTGCAAAGCGTTCTGCCTGTGTAAAAGGATAGGTGCGCGGAAGCGGTGGGTGGGAGTGGTCCAGGTGTAAATCAAGTACACATTTATAATCGCCGCCTAATATCCTCGGTATTTGGGTTTTATGCGCCAGCGCTTCTTAAATCGTTTCTCAGAACGCTTCCTGCTCAGTGTTTGGGGCATAGATGCTCTCCAATAGGACATGTGAGCCATCTACCCTGCCCTCCAGCAGTATATGGCATCCCTCCCTGTCTATGGTGGTGTCGAGCACCTGAAAGGGAACTCCTGGGCGGATCCAGACCATGGCTCCTCCCGCATATGCAGAGAATGTGGTGGTGTGTAACGTCCCTCGCCAACGCTTTCGGAGTCGCATCAGTTCCCCAGCCGTGGTGTGTGTTTCTCGAAAAAACACTATCTGTGCCCGGTGTCTCTTAACGTATGAGTATATTGAGTAGCGTTTCCTCGCTGTGTGCATTCCCCTTATGTTAAGGGTGAGGACCCTAGTGTTAGTGGGTGGAGTCATAACGTAAACAGGGATGGTGTCTTGACTTCGAAGTCGTGGGATCTCTGGGGAGTCCGTCCATGTGCCTGTGTCCACCTACCCCAGCTTCCCAGTGCGTTTGATGCCTGTCTACGACAGTTCTTCGCGTGGAAGGGAATCTTGAACGGGTATTAACATTAACAGGGATAAACAAGAACTGACCGAGCCTACCACAACTGGCAGTATGCTCAAACTGGATATAATAAGTAACCATCAAGTTATGTGGGGTGGTGACCTATTGATATGTTAGGAGGGTCCAAGGGTGGTTGCACCGTGCTTGTCGTTATCTAAGTTGTTCTGGGCACGGTCATAAGAGTATTTAATAGTGGGTGGTCATGCCCCCGAAGGAGCAGCCCAGAAGGGTATAATCGTAATATTTTAGTCAGTCTTATCTAGGTAAGAGTCAGCTCAGTATAGTAGATTCCACAAGCGAGAGTCAGTTTGCTCAGTTCGTGGTTGTGAGTAGTCTGTTCATATGATGTTGTCAGCTGTCAGGTGAGTCATCTGCGGCGGGGATTGGGAATCCCGGTTGAAGGCTGGTGAGGAGTCAGATTCCCCATCCAAGGAAAATATGTGTGGTACACTGTCCCCATCCGAGAGGCCAGCTTCGGCTTCCAGACTGACTGAGGTTTTGACTGCTTGCCTGCAGTCCTCAATTATTTGCTCAAGGGCAGGAGACTTTGGAGGTGGAGACCTTGGGGAAGGACCTCATCATGGATGGTCCTGCTGCTCTTTCGGCCTGGACGGGGGGGGAAGGTCGGGTGATCTACCTGTATCCCTAGGTGGGGTAGGGTGGCATTAGGATGTCTATCAGCCCAGTCCCAGACTTCTTTAGGGTCTGTAAAAAACAGAGACTTGGTGAGGATCTTGAGGCAACCTTTCTTTAACTCTTGTATACTTTTCCTTTCCCACAAAGGTGTAATCCAGACTACAGAAACTGAGAATGAATCATGCCACAAACAACCCTCCTGTCTGACAGGAAAATCCACACTAAAGCTTTATTCTCTCTCGCTTACTTTTTTCTCCCTTTAAGTCTCTGGTGGTAACTGCATTGCCGAGATTACAGAGATGAGATTGGAGTTGACATCGGTGTACATCATTTTTAGGTCGAGCCTATAGCAGCAGCACGCATGCGCTGCTCGCTTTGCGAGTGTGGTGCAGCGGCCAGGGCAGCTGACTTCGGAGCACAGGGTTCACGGTTCGATCCCCGGCGGCAGCTCAGCTCAGCACCATGTGACTCTGGGCAATAGCTCACTTAATTTCCACTACGGCCCCCAGCGCCTTGAGACCCGTAAGGGTGAGTAGCTGCGCTATATAAAAACGGACTTACTTTGCAAGGCATGCAGTATTCAGTATGGAGTGGAAGCTCCGTGGAAGCTCCGCCCACTCTACGCCCATCTTTTTCATTGGCTTGTGTCTTAAATGCTGCCTTCCGATTGGTTTTAGGCTTGTTAGTCCCTCCTTATGACGGCCATGTCGTCATTTGTGTCCTTCCATGGCTGCTGGCCCCTTTACTTCAAGGGTTGCACAGACTACTTTCTTCCCATGCCCCTCCCCTCCCGCAGTCCGTGCCTTCTCGCCAGCCGCCCGCACTCCCGTTTGCAATGCAATAGGTCTCGCGTAAATGCGAGTCCTATTGCATTGCAAATGCTTGTTTTTTTTTACTGCAGCTGGGGAGATAACTTCCGATTTAAATTCTTCTGGAGTGAATGGTTTTTCTTTTTACATTTAATCGTGGCGGCTGTGCGTCTTGCTTTACTTTGTACGCACGTTATTGCTGCTCTGCGTGCCTTTCCTTGCTTCAACAACCCCTCCTCCCCCCACCCCACGGAGCCCATCATGCCCAACAAGCGCCAGATGGGCAACGGATATTTCTTCTTCGTGCTGGAAAAGTTACCGGAGCTTAAGCGGCGAGGAGTGCCGGTGTCCGGGGTGCGTGATGCTGTTCTGCACTGCTCCGCGATTGGGCGGTGAGTAGCTGGCGTTCCCGTTTTTCTGGTCTTCACATTTCTGCTTCTCGTTGACATTGTTAAGGCCTTGTTACGACCAGCACATTCATCCTGCGTGAGACTCGCACATTATTTATACAATATTTGTAAATATTTAATGCAATTTGTTGAACATGGTATTTAAATAATAGTACAGCACATGACCCTGACGAGAATGTAAACAATTCCTGAAAATCCCGATACTTACAAATGTATGCCTCACCCCCCCAGATTTAAACATAACAATGTACTGCCCGCGAAGTCCAAAGAAGACCTTCCTTGAATATGATCAGCGTCCAACCCCGAGCACCGGGATTTTAAAAAAACTGCAAATCCATTCTCACGATGTTTAATTCTTCGTTTCCGCCAGGGATATTTTAAGGATGTTGGGGGCCCTGTGCCAAACATATTTTTGGGGGCCCTGTTAGGAACACCTTTGACTTTCTGATCCAGTTTCAGCTCTTTCTTGCCCTCCTTCGGCCAGGTCACTGAGTGCCCGGTCCAAATTCTAAATGTTTTTGCATCTAATATTCAGGGAGAGTAACCTGTGTTTTCAATATTGTACTACAGCAGAAGCTCGCTAATTTTGCAAATAATTACTGTGACATCCTCCCATTTCTCATTTGTGAGGTCCTGTTTTGATCTAAAAGATACTTTTTTATGCGTGTTTCATGAAACATAAACACAGCATTTCTCTGCGAAATGTCTGTATAGACTTTGAAACATCACTCACATTAAAAATAAATGAAAGGAAAACGGTATTTAAAATGTGTTTTAAAATTATTCAAGGTAATCAGGGCAAGAGTCTCTGCAGAACAGAGGCCAAAGCCACTTTGCCCATGCCTTAAAACGTCTCTGGTTTCCGCGCAATATTGAAACACGCCAAAGTTAGCAAAAAATGGCCAGTAGCATCTCCCCCCACCTCCCCCTAATAAATCTATTCTCTAGTAAATTGCCTTTACTGAGGCTCATTACCACGACCCACTTCTTACATTCTCTGTGCAATTTTAGACCGGTTCTAAATGAAGGGAGATTCTACTGCTGGAGATGAGCGAGCTGCTGAAAGCTTGAGCCTGACTCTGGTTCAGCTCGAGGTCCATTGGACCCTTGAGCCCACAACGAGCCGAGCTTTCAAGTGGCTTCTTCTTGCCACGCTCGCTCTTACTTCATACACAAAAAGAGAAAAACAAAACATTAACAGTTGAGTTAAAAAAGAGAGACAAAAAGATACCCAATCAATTATAAAAAACGGAACCAGAAAACCTGGATTACCCCCTTCTTAACAAAATTGTGTGATTTTAGCCAATTATTTTCATTTTACCAATCCTTCTTTTAAGAAAGCACCTTCAAATATGCGAGTTCAGAATGCCACCTCTAAATATAAAACAAAAGCAAAAAAAACATTGTCTGATTTATTAGACTATAATGTTGCACTAATATATTTAACGTATTTAGTTCCTTTAAGGTGTAAAGTAACCATTGGTATCCAGAAGAATGTTGACCTTTCTGGGAAACTATTAGTTCTTGTCTTTATTTTTAAACATACTTTCTTGTGAAATCTTCATGCATGCTTTTGTTTTGTTTTTTTATCTATTTTTAATCATTTTGATGACAGCATTGTAATTACATGCATCATATGTTTATTAAGCATCAAATATACACCTTACTGCACTTTGTTTTAAACCACGTGTCATGTGATTTTGAGATTTTCCCAGCAGATCACCGTACATCTCAGCGGCGAGTGTTTAACTCATGGAACCACCCTGCTGAATATCCGCACCTGCAACCACCAGCTCAAATTAAGCACTGGCTGCAGACTTAATCATGAACTGAGCAGGGACAGCGCAGTCACTTCACTGGCTGTCTTGAGTGCAGATGCTCAGGTGCGAAACACTATAGAGCAGGCCTCGTGATCTGCACACGTGACATGTAGTTTTGCGGGTATGCTGGGAATTATTGTACCAATATTGTGAGGCATTGAAGCAGTTTAAAAAATTTGTTGCTTCAGTGCATTGCTTGCGAGTTCCAAATAGTGTTTTACGTACAGGGCATTGTGTAAGGCTAAATCAGAACAGTAGATGTAACACTCAGGATAATGTGCTGCATGGCTAAATACTTTTAAGGTCCTAAAAGCGAGACCGATTGCATTGCAAATGCTTGTTTGAAATCCTAACAGATACAAACAGGGGCAATATATATGTGTAGATGCGGATAGATAGTTGTAAAAAATAATGTAACATGATAGCACAAAACACTTGGGGGCATATTAACAAGGCCCGGCGATAAATATCGCAAAGCGCGCTTAGCGCATGCATATTTATCGCCGACTATCTCTGTAATTTATCGCCCGGTTAGCGCGTTATCAACAACGCGCATCGCCGAGGCGATAAAATTCCAGAGATAGCGTGAAATCGCCGTTTTCCATGGTGGAAAACGGCGATATCCTAGATGATAGGGCCTGTGGTCTTAGCCACAGAATCCACCCCCCATGTTAAGTATGCCTTAGTCAGGAATTTAACAGACGTTAAATTCCTGCGTTAAGGCATACTTAACGCGATTTAAAAAATCGCTAACCCTCCTTGATAATATCGCGAAGCTGCCTTCGCGATATTATCCCTGTTTGGTTTCACAGCCACGCCTACTTTGCATTTCATTAGCGATGCAAAGTTAGGCGTGCTGAGAACGGGCGCTAAGTCAGCAAAACACGCGATAGCGTGTCTTTGCTGATAAGGCGATGAAATTATCGCCGCTTTTCGCCCGAAAACGGACGCAAAAGCGGCGATAATTTCATATTGCCGCCTTGTTAATATGCCCCCAAGTTGAGGCAAGTAAACACATTATTCTCACTTGCCATCAAGCGCAGTTAATGGTTATTTATAATCTGATTTGAAATGTCTGACCCAGAAATCCTAGAAAAAATGCCATGCCTCCCAAACACAGTGCCAAGACCTCCTGGATATTTTCAAAATGGAAAAGATGGAAATATGTGAAGCTATGGTGATAGCCCCAAACATTTCCTGTCCTGCCTTCAATTACCCTCACTCATGATTATTAATACCTTTTTCTTTTTATATCCATACGTTTTCTGTTTATGTACATTTTAGATAAACATAGCAAAATATCATAACTATGTTTTCTATTTTTAACTTTTAAAACATTACTTTGTTAATATATATATATATTTATACAGTTATGTATTAAATATATATATATACACACATACACATATATGTATATATATATACCTACCATCCATGACGAGGTCCTTCCCCAAGGTCTCCGCCTCCAAAGTCTCCTGCCCTTGAGCAAATAATTGAGGACTGCAGGCAAGCAGTCAAGACCGCATATATATATATATATATATATATATATATATATATATATGTATATATATATATATATATATATATATATATTCTTGTAGCAGCAATCCTCGGATGAAAACCACCGCCCTTATCTTGAGTCGCGTCGCCTGATCGGACCTCCCAGGAATAGGTCCGTGAAATTCAAACAAATTTTCCTTAGTGAAACCAGGAATGGCGACACCGTGTGTAGTGCAAGAAATAGTCTTTATTGGCCTCAGTCGAGTCGAACGCGTTTCGGAGCTAGAACTGCTCCTTGCTCACCGACACATAAAGTTTTAAAAGCGGCCATTTTAAACATTTGTTTACGGTTACCACGAGTCACGTGTGGAACTACAGAAACAATGCAAGTGAAAACAGACTGGTAGTTTTTTTAAAATGACTCCAATAAAATCCTTATCAATTTGTACACATTTGATTTTCAAACATATGATTTCATAATTTAAAATTTTAAAACATACATACACCTTTTAAAAAACTCTTTGATAAAAAAAATTTTGTCTATAGAAAAATAATCAATTTTTTCATATGATATAGATAATAACTACATGGACAAAACAATTCACAATCCTTGCGTGGAAGGCTAGGCTCATTAATTACTAAAGTTGTGCATACCATTTCTTTTTGGTAATTTCTTCACAACTGAAAAACATCAAAATGCGTCGCATGTATCGCCCCAGTGGGCATAGCAGTACACATTATTGACCTTAACCCCACTCTGTCATGTCCAACTCCAAAAGAAGGTTGTATGCAATAAAATTCACAAAAATTACAATACGTTTTAATTTGCTTCGCGCCCCAGTGGGCTAATATAAATGCGTATACATGTCCTCTTCGGCATTTAAACCTTCTGGGAATTTGTGTGGTCCGAGGTACGTGGCAGCACTATCCATGAGGTACATAAAAGGATTCTACAGCATCTCAGGGCGATAAAGAATGGTGATCAATCATACCCGGTAGCACGCCATTTTGAAAGATTTCATAACAAAGACAGTAAGGGAGTCACATATTATGTGATAGATGCAGTGGTACCAGACAAGCGAGGCGGGAATAGAGAAAAGAAACTTAGAAAACTAGAATCTTGTTACATTATAGAACTAAACTGCAAATTCCCAGAAGGTTTAAATGCCGAAGAGGACATTTATACGCATTTATAGAGGTCGGAAATAGAGAAGAAAAAGTCCAGTGAAGCACATTCAGTAAATTTTAATTTAAGTAAGATAAAGAGCTGTAATTTAGTTTTTTTTTTAACACGGGTGAATAGGCAGTAAAATAAGGTAAACAGATGCAGATGTGGTTGAGATCAGGATGGAAATCCTATTAGCCCACTGGGGCGCGAAGTAATTAATGAGCCTAGCCTTCCACGCAAGGATTGTGAATTGTTTTGTCCATGTAGTTATTATCTATATCATATGAAAACATTTATTATTTTTCTATAGACAACATTTTTTTTATCAAAGTGTTTTTTAAAAGGTGTATGTATGTTTTAAAATTTAAAATTATGAAATCATATGTTTGAAAATCAAATGTGTACAAATTGATAAGGATTTTATTGGAGTCGTTTTAAAAAACTACCAGTCTGTTTTCACTTGCATTGTTTCTGTAGTTCCACACGTGACTCGTGGTAACCGTAAACAAATGTTTAAAATGGCCGCTTTTAAAACTTTATGTGTCGGTGAGCAAGGAGCAGTTCTAGCTCCGAAACGCGTTCGACTCGACTGAGGCCAATAAAGACTATTTCTTGCACGACACACGGCGTCGCCATTCCTGGTTTCACTAAGGAAAATCTGTTTGAATATATATATATATATATATATATATATTTTTTTTCCACTGAAAAAAACCAAGGGTTAAAGCGACATTATAGTTAGGTGAATTTCTCAATGACAACATTAACGTTTTGAACTAAAAAAAAAAACCACAGAAATTCACCAGTTATAGTTAGCAGCACTAACTATAACTTGCGCTCTGATATGCACTGCTTATGACAGAGGAAAGGTCTGAGGACATTTTATGATGGGTGTGTGGTCCTATAGTGTTGCTTGTGTTAATGTCTTGGTGGAGGTGTTGGTATAACATAATGGTTGCATGGATGTATGATACTGTGTGTTGGCCTATGACACTATGGGCTTTATTACGATGGCGGTCGGTCAGACCGCCAAACGCCATCGCTTCGGGCAGGAGCCGGCAGACAGTGAGTCAGCGGTCCCGCCTGCCCTATTAGGATATGACCGCCGTGCAGGTGGTCGTAAAATGACTTTTCTACTGCTGGTTGTGCTGCGGCCCAGGTAAAGCTGCAGTAAAAAAGGCACTTTGTGCACATCCAAGCACTGTGTGCCAGGCACCATGTGGTGCCTGGCACACGGTGGATGGATGTGTGGGGGGGCACTACATGTGCCCCCCAGGCCACTTAGCAGTGGCCCACAGGGGAAGGGGGTCATGCTTGAGGCCCCCAAAGTCTGTTTCTGTCTGCCTTTTTGTGGGAGTGGGACTGCCATCATGAAAAGGCAGTTGGAAAGGGACATCCTAATCCCTTGTTGGTGCCTGCGCAGGAACCGCCTCCATTGTAGAGATACGAGTCCGACCGCTGCCCCGATGGGATCTTGGATTCTGTCGGAGGCGGCAGTCTTTCCCCTCCGACATTATCGCTCTGACCACCTGCATCATAATGCTGCGGTCGGACCGATGCCCTATATGTCAGGCTGACTGCCACTGACAGCCTGTCAGTGGGGGTCCGCCCGACATCAAATTGAGGGCTTTTGTGTGTTGCTGTATGACAATGGGTATGTTGGCGTAAGACAATGGGTATGTTGGAATATGATGGTCGCTTTGTTTGCATATAATGTGGGTTAGTGTGTTGGCTTATGATGTTGATTGCATGGACCTATGGTAGTAGGGTGATTGGAGTTTTGTGGATTATAAAACAAAATCTCTGGCACATATTATATGTTGCTGTAAATAACTGTAAAAGCGTCAGTTCTGAGCGAACCACTTTCTTAATTCCATCATTCTGATGCTTGTGCATCAAGCTCTGCACCCAGGAGGTTTAAAAATGCTTCAACTGGACTGATAAGCAGCGCAATTAGCTTTGCAAACTCTTTATTTATTACTTTAGCTAAACTAAAAGCTGCTTCAAAAGCTATAAACTAATAGTTACAAATCTTTTTTATAAAATGTAATTGTGTGTTCAGAGCCAACAGCATATACATTTCAAAGAGCTGTTGCCGAAAGAAAAGATTGCTCTGAAATTAAATATACTTAAATGCAGTCGCGGCTTGTAATTCTCGCGGGTGGGGGGTCGCGCGGTTACCTGATCCCGGTCCCGCGCCGCCTCTGCTCCTGGGCCGGTCCTGATCAGGAACAGGAACAGGCATGCTCCATCCCCTCCTGTAGCCAATCACAACGCTGCAGCCGGGCACCTGTTGGGAGGCCATTTTCTCTATGTAGGCTGCATGCAGCCTACATAGAGAAAATGTAGAGTGCGCATGACTGCTTTGGTCGGCCCCAGGGCCGACCAAGGAGTCAGGGCCCTCAGAGTGGTGCAAGCCACTCCTCCCCGACCCGCCCACCCGCCCGCCCCCAACCAGGCATATCCTCCAGCCCGCCCCCAGCCAGGCATACCTCTGCCTTCTGCTTTCTCGCAGCGTGAGAAGCAGAAAATAAAATGGTATTTAAAATACCATTTTATTTTCTGCTTCTCGCACTGCGAGAAAGCAGTGGGGCGGCGCTCCTCCGCCCTAATGGAGGAGCCACCGCTTAAATGATATTATTTTAATAGTGCTTTTTAACATATTATTTTATCTAATGCAGTACCCAGTGGTGCATGTTTAACGTGATGTGCAATGGTTTTTATTAACTATGCAATAAAGATTTGATTTGGTTTATTAACTATGCAATAAAGATTTGATTTGGTTTTGTGGCTATATGAGGAGGGTGAATGGATATATCATATTGCATGTGTGGGCATAGGATGATGGATGTAGTCCTGCCTTCTTGCTGCCTGACAGCGGTGCCTCTGCAACCCATGCATGTGGCCCCACACCTCCTGCAGTGCTTCTGTGTGCTCTCTGCCTCCTCCACATCCCCTCTATATGCCCCCTGCCTCTCTGTAGCCTTCTCCATTCTCCAGCTCGGCTGCATCTCCTGCATCCTGCCTCTCTAACCTCTGTGGCTGTGTGGTATGCCTCTCTGCATGGCTGCATCACATTTGTGTGGCCCACCACTGCCTGTAGCCCTCCATTGTGTCACACTGCCTAACTTCTTGGAATCTAATGATGGTTTTGCCTGTGCTTGTTGGCAAATGTATACATGTACAGTGGTGTCTGTGGATGTTAGTTGCTAGTTGTGTTGGTGTGTAATTGTGGCTGTGTGGTTATAGCATTGTGGCTATATCAACTCTGCTATGTGATAGCTGTGAACCAATCATTTAATATGTTTCTAAGTGTGTTAAAGAATGTACGATTGTGTGAGTATGTTTTTCAGCCACAGTGTATATCCTTGGTAGATGTTTACTACATGCATGTATCACAGTTGTTGTGTTGGTGTTTGTGATGGTGTGTGTTTTAATGATAGTTGAGGTAATGCATAATGGTCTCTGTTTTGGCATATGATGGTGGGAGTAGGAGTGTATGATACTTTATGTATGCCTATACGATGATAGCTCTTTGGCGTATAATGGTAGGGATGTTGGTGTGTGGTGGTGGCTGTGTGTGTGTATGATGGTGGCTGTATGGGAATTTGCTGTAGAGTGTATGGGCCCGATTCACAGAACTAACTTAAGACAAAATCCTAAACTTACTACCATTTTGGTATGCACAGAAGGCTCTTACTCATTTTGGTATTCACAGAAGGCACTTACTTACTCGTTTTGAGTAACTTACTCGCTTTGAGTAACTTACTCATTTTGAGTAACTTACTCATTTTGGTATTCACAGAAGGCACTTACTCATTGATGAGTAAGTGCCTTCTGTGAATACTCAAATGAGTAACTTACTTATTTTGAGTAACTTACTCGCTTTGAGTAACTTACTCATTTTGGTATTCACAGAAGGCACTTACTCATCAATGAGTAAGTGCCTTCTGTGAATACTAAAATGAGTAAGTTACTCAAAATGAGTAAGTTACTCAAAATGAGTAAGTAAGTGCCTTCTGTGAATACCAAAATGAGTAAGTGCCTTCTGTGAATACCAAAATGGTAGTAAGTTTAGGATTTTGTCTTAAGTTAGTTCTGTGAATCGGGCCCAATGTACTTATGTTGGTGGATGTGGGCATATGTATGTGGTTGTGTGGTTGTTTGATGGGTGTGTGGGCATGTCCTGTTGCTTGTGCGTACATATAATGATCTGTGTGTGCGTTTGTTGTGCTTGGTATGGACATTTGATAGTGGTTGCATGAAAGTATGTTACTGAGTCTGAGTGTATAAATGAGGCTGTGTGATTGATGGTGTGTGAGTGATGAACCCAGCACTCAACTGAGCCACCCCCCCTCCCCACTAGCACCTTGAGACCCTCGTGGGTGAGTATCTGTGCTTTACCAATCCTGATTGATTGACTGATTGAGTGTATATTGCTGGTGGGGCAGATATGTAATGGCGGATGTGCGGTCATATATGAAGTTGGCTAGCTGCCTGTATGTCAAGATCTGGTTATTTTTAAAAGATACCCTTGTTGAATTTACTATCAAACTGTACAGTTTATCATCTATACGGATTGACTTACCTGTATTAACTGGCCCAGTGGGCGCGAGGCATGAAGATTTGCCTCCAATGCCCAACTGCGCCATCCAGAACGGGCGGATTCACACACATGCTCTTGGATGACGTCGAAGGGAATGGGGATAGGGAGAGAGAGAGAGAAGAAAAAAGAGCAGCTAACTATGTTCCTTTCAATCCTCTTCCCTTACACTTCACAATGTGGGTTGATACTGCGAGTGGTTTATGTTGCTGCAAGGAAAGATAAATGCACATTTAGCTCTTCTTACATCTTTTTTTTTTTTGGGGAGTTTTATATAGCGCGAACTAGACCAAAGACATCGGGTATCAGAGCGTTTCACATGAGTACCAGTTTCGTTACAGAAGGACACGTTCATTTTTGTTAGGCACGGGGAGATTAAGTGATTTGCCCAGAATCACAGGATGTTGAGCGTCATTGCTGAGACTCGAACCCGGTTCCCCAGCTTCGAAGTCGACCGCTCTAGCCGTAAGGCTACATCTTCTCCCCAATCTTAATACTCTCGTAATCTATTTACAAATGAGTTCTTCTGCTAGGGTGACCAACCGTCCGTAAATTTCACAGACCGTCCGTAATTTGGACCTCACGTCCGTTGTCCATGAGGGTCCCTTTTACGGACGCCTTTTGTCTGTAATTTTGCGCCTTTCAGGGAACATCACTATTCCCCTTTGAGAGGATCTGCTCCCTGATGGGGCCGCCTCGCACTCCTCTGAGCACAAGAGCAGCCCCACCCCGCCCATTGTCATTCTGTACGCGGCTGATTGTCACATACAGAATGACAATGGGCCAGTTTGAGCTGTTACACCCTGCTCTCTGTTTAGCTGTCCTTTTGCCCCTATTGGTCTGCCCTGGCCTTCTTCCTGTGAGTGTCATGATTACGCTTATGATGCACATGCTGTGAAGATTGCCCTGGAGCAATCCGTTTAATGCTCAGTGTTTCACACAAGGAGACTCTGGCTTGCCAGGCCGGCTGGGGGCAGCGCTGATCAAATGATTTGACAAACCCTTCCGTCCATGAACAGTTGACCCCGTGCTCACCTGTTTTAATACACAGATGCTTTAGAATGATTCTATCAATGGCTCTTAGTTAATAAACGCTGATTAAGGATGCTCCCTAACTTGCTTGAAGTGTATTGGCATAAAGGCCAATCGGAAGATTTGGGGAGAAGTTGGTGCTTCTGCGGGACGCTGTTGTTGGTAAACATCTTTGTTGGACTTGGCTGTCTCTTGCGTGTTAAATGATGCGTTAGTTTTAGGTCTGGCCCTACTCATGCTTTCTCAAAAGTTTATAATAAACATGAATTTATACATAGTGAGTGAACCCACATTGGCTCTCTTCACGGCAAGTGACAAATCACATGTGCACAGCAGCCCAAAAAGGGGTGCCCTTCAGTGCCTGGGCTTTGTGCCTGGGCTGCTGGGCAACACCTTTATTTGAATTTTTAATATGTTTGCTATTTTTTCCATATTGCTTATGCTTGCAGAAGAAATAAATAACATTAGAACATTGGAATGTGGAGCATACATGAGTGAAAGGGAGGGTGGAGAGCTGGAAGAAAGGTTGGATGGATGGATGAGTGAAAAGTTGAATGGGTAGTCGGATGAGTGACTGGGTGAATGGATGAGTAAGTGAAAGGATGGCTGTATGGGTGAAAGGGTAAATGGTTGGATGGATGAGTGAATGGATGGATGGGTGGATGAGTGGATGGATGAGTGAGTGAAACGGAGGGTAGATGGACAAAAGGATGGATAGATGAGTGAAAGGGTGGATGGATGAGAGAAAGGATGGATGAGTGAAAGGATGGATGAGTGATAGGTCAATGGATTGATTTATGAGTGGATGAGTAAATGGATGAGAGGGTGGATGGGTGAAGGGAGGATGGAAGGATGAGTGGCTAAGTGAAAGGGGAATGGAGAGAGAAAGGGAGGATAGATGGATGGATGAGTGAAAGCATGGATGAATGATTGGCAGAAAGGACGGGTGAATGGGTGCCTGGATGAGTGAAAAGAATGTAAAGATGTATGAGTGAAAGAATGCATACATGAGTGAAAGGGAGGGTGTAGAGCTGGAAGAAAGGATGGATGGATGAGTGAAAAGTTGAATGGGTGGACGGATGAGTGACTGGGTGGATGGATGAATAAGTGAAAGGATGGGTGAAAGGGTATATGGTTGGATGGATGAGTGAGTTGATGGATGGAAGAGTGGATGGATGAGTGAAAGGATGGCTTGGGTGAAAGCGTAAATGGCTGGATGGATGAGTGAATGGATGGATAGATAGATGGGTGGATGAGTGAAAGGATGGATTGGATGAAAGGGTGGATGGATGATGGATGGATGAGTGAAAGGGTGGATGGAGGGATGGATCAGTGAAATGATGGATGGAAGGATAGATGATGGATAGGTTTGCAAATGGTTGAAAAGGTTTCGATATGGATGGGCACACAGATGGAAGGACAGAATGAATGGTGAAAGACTGAATGATGGATGAAAGAATTAATAGATGACAGAATGTAAATTTGAAATGGTGGATATCAGGAGTTTGATGGAAGGATGGATGGCTAGATCATTGGACAAGAGAGCTCTTCTGGGGAGTGTTGTGATGACTTACTTTGCTTTCTTGGTGCCATAAGAGCTTTAGTTCAAAGTGGGAGGTACTTAAATTTTCTGGCTACTCCCTTGCCTATGGGTTACTATTCTGTATTTGCTGTGTGCTTATGTGTGGGATCTATACATCATGCATATGACATTTTGAGTGACACCCAACTGCTACTTGAATGTTACACTAATAATGGTAAATGTTTGCATGTTTTGTTTTAGGTGTAAGGTTTTAGGGAAAGCCTCATAGTGCCATGAGCTGTGCTTGAGATGTACATTGTGTTTGTAGCAAAAGGCAAGGCATCAAAAATAAACATGTAATAGTGTATCGACAGTGTCTTCTTTAAGAAAGCTGCAGGGAAAAGCACCTTTGTGACATCCGTCAGCTAGTGCAACTCTCTGCGAAGCCCCCATAAGCAAAGTCAGATTCCATATTTTAAGTTCCACTTGCTGAAACACCCATAATGCGTTCCCTGTAGTGGGTTCATCACAGCAACCCTCCCTTTAGTTCACCTATGCGTGCCGCTTTACATCTCACAATGGCCCTCAGATATGAGATTCTAGTAACAAAGTCTATCCGAGCAGATCTTCCTGACCACTTCTCTCACCAAACATGCCTGCTCAGGACAATGAGTTGTAAACAAAATATCGGACTGGACAACCCAGTGCAGTAACCATATAAATAGATTATTATCATATGAAATACAACAAAAAACCTGCACAGTTGCTCAAAACTGCGAGCATACCAAAAAACCATGAAGTGCACGATTGTCTCAACCTAATATAAACTTATTTTGACTTGTACTTAAGTGGTTGTCTATTTACTTACTATTATACTATTGCGCAACTTCCTCTGATGTGTCTGTAAAACTTACCTTTTGTCCCAAAGTTTTGTCCTGAATTTTGACCTTATGTCCTGAATTTTTTACCTGAATTTTGACCCTTTGTCCTGAATTTTTACACTTACCGACCTGAATTTGCACCCATGCCAGTTGGTCACCCTATCTTCTGCTATCCCACATTATGAACCCTCTCCTAAGTTTCTTTAGTTTATTCTTCTGAAAGTCTGTAAATGGTTCCAGGCTCAAAACATTGCACATGGAGGAATGACTCTGTTGCGCTAAAAACATTGCTCCTGGTTTGATGCTCGGTCTCAAACACTATCCGCTGACTGTTCACATGAGTTCTAAAGTTCTGTTGTTGTCACAGAACTCTACTTGAGCCTTCCTGATATTTATCCTCCAATTGTCAAACGTTTTGCAATGATGGCGATCGCTGGCCTTTGTGCCTTTCACAATGTTTTTTCAATTATTATCCCAAGCCTGCCAATGGTGTGCTAGGGTTGTAACCCCACAAAAATCCTGAAAGCCAGTACTTATCTTTCCTTTTTGTTTTCTTTTAGATCTCGTGAGAGGTAACCAGGTGGGAGCAATTTTTGGGCCAACTTAAAGCTGCATACTCCAGATAATCCACAGGTAAGTACAGGATACTCGCTGGATGCTTCTTCTGGGATGTCCTCTATTTCCTAATAAGAATGTGACTGTCGAGGCATGGTTTTAGACTATTTTGTTCCAAAATAACCGCTGAGATTTAGAAATCTTGAGTGACCTATTACTTCCTCATCCGTCTTCCTCTTACAGTCCTTACGTCAGAATTTACTCCATTCATGCACAACCTAGCCATCAAACGTGCCTTCCCTTCCCATTCCAAGATGGCCACCGGACCCTCTGAGTACAAGTACCTTACTTCCTGGGAAGGACTTCCTGAAATAACCAAGAAGATCGAAAACAGTG